>CM057086.1:7157630-7757630 GCA_029959045.1 Taenioides sp. WSHXM2023 | reverse complement strand
ATCCACCCTGAGACCAAAGCGTTAATTATCAAGAGGCTGAAGACCAGATCCACTGCTGAGGTGGTTGACACCTTCAATGTGTCTCAGCGTCAAGTACAAAGAATAAGAAAAAGATCTGAAAAGACTGGAGATGTTTTTGACAAGCCCAGGTCCGGCAGACCCCGCAAGACAACTGCTCGGGGTCTGCCAGCTAGCTTTCATATGAGACATTTCTAAAACCAATCGATTAATTTAAAGTCAGGTTATAAGCTTTTGTTTCTACAAAATGGATAAGCGACAAGACTTTTGTCAGGGACTGTAGAGTTATTCCCTCCATCTGAGATGATGACATCATGTACACTTCCCCTGACCTTTGGTCATGTACTCTGTGACGATGTAGATGGGCTCCTCTGACACCACTGCGTACAGCTGCACCAGTTTCTCATGTCGGAGTTTCTTCATGACCTGCGCCTCCTGCAGGAAAGCCTCAGGAGACATGGTGCCCGGCTTCAGCGTCTTTATGGCCACCCGCGTCGTGCCATTCCAAGTGCCTGAGATATATAGAGGCAAATCAATAATACTGTGGAATAACAAAGGGCCAATATTACGCTTTTTCGGATCTATGTTCTAATGTTGTTTCCTCATCACAAACAGACCTGGAGTTTTGGCTTGTTTCATTCACACATGTTTAACACACAAACACTGCATATTCAGGCTCTCAAACAGAAAACACTGTTCCACCTTGTGATGTCATGTGATAATACTCTTTCTACTGAACTAACAGTAAAGGTAAATGTTAACTTCTAAACTACCACTTCATGATATCATAAGGTGGAAAAGAGCATTTCAATCTTTGGAGAGACTAATAATAAATGGTTACTTAACGTGTGAATGAAACAAAACACAACTCCAGGTCTGTTTTTGATGAGGTAACACCATTTTTACATGACTTAAAGGTCACAAGAGTCAATTTCGTGTAATTTCGTGTAAAGAAAAGAGCCAGTTAGTATAAAAAGTAGAGCAGTCACAGAACTAAATAAATATAACAGAGACAGCTGAGAATTCCAGGTGCCCCAGTGAGGTAGTTGTTGCTCTAGTGCAAAGTGTTGTTGTGTCTTAAGGCAAGACTCTTCATTGCCTGGTTTGAATGTGGTGTGTGAGTGTTGGTGGTGGTCGGAGGGGCCGATGGTGCAGATTACAACTTCACACAGGTCACTGAAATGCACTGAATATAAGTGTACTTGTGATGTGTTTGTACTCACCCATCCAGACCTCCCCGAAGCAGCCCTGCCCCAGTTTGAGGTCCAGGCGCAGGGACTCTCGGGGGATCTCCCAGGCGTCTTTGGACAAACCCTGAGTCTGAGGTTTTAACACTGGACAGATCTCTGTGAGACTGTGGCACAGGCCGTCTGCGTGCTCTGAGAGGAGAGAGGGAGGAGAGGGTTAGGTTAGAGTTTAAACCTTTAAACAGAGAAGAGAGAAGAGGGACACTCACTGCGGTAGTGGTTGACGAGCTGCTGCAGTGTGAGGAACTGTGTGCGTGAGGTGATGTAGAATCCTCCTGAGTCCAGTTTCCTGATCTTATAATGTTTCACGTTCAGTCCTTTGGTGTTGTCATAGTCCAGTACAGACAGACAGTAGGCACCTGCACACACAGCACAGGGACAAGGATATGAGAAGTTACAAAGATTTACTGTGCCAAAATCATGGCACAGTAAATCATTTACATTTCCTTCTATAGAGCTCCACTTTGGGCAGGAATCCCAGAGTAAATAAATAAATAATTAAAAAAAAAGAATTTCATGTTTATCCAACTCATAGTGGACACTGCCTTAGAGCTCCTTAGTCCCACACAGCCCAGTCTCAGTTTAGTGTTCTACACAGAGGATCTAATATTATGAAACAGACTGCTCTCCTCCTTTATAAAGCCTTCACAATGTCAGTTTAAAAACACTTTAAAATGCCTGCTTCTGAATAACTGCAGTCTTTCATATGGCACTTCCTGTTAAAGTGTTTGTGTTGATCTTTCTTATCTGTTATAAGCTACAAATATGAATTCTCCACTGTTTTATTACTGTTTTATTTAGTAACATTTTAAGCCCCCTGACGGGCTGGAAATAGTGTAATACAGGCCCTTTACTTTACTTTACTTTACTTTAAAATACAGCAAACTGTAAAAAAATATATTTTAAATAAAAATAAAAATAAAAATAAAGGTGATGAGAAAAACATACATTCCCATCACCACCAGAGGGAAGCATTTATTCATAAATCATTTACTCTTTTTTGGGGGCTGCCTGGGGCACACCTCTTCCTTCACTTACTCCCCTCCTCTTACCCTCCTTCTCTTACCCTCCTTCTCTCACCCCCTTTCCTCAGCCCCCCTCCTCAGCCCCCTTCATCCTCCTTTACCCCTCTCCTCTGCTCCTCTCCTCCTCTTGCCCCCCTCCTCTGCCCCCCTTCTCTCGGTCTGAATGGGATGATGACGGCCGGGTTCATGTACTATTCCCCCATTGACCTAATTCTGTCTCTCTGATACCTCTGCTCTTTGTCTCCTCTTTCACTTTCACTTCTTCCTGTTTACACATAATAGATATTGATATACAGATATTCAGATTTAAGCTCACAGCAAAAATTAAGCGTTCACATTTGATAAAAAAGAAGACTCCTTAAAATAAATAAATATTATGACTTAAAATATACTGAAAAAGTAATGAGTTATGAATGTAACTCCGGTTCTATGAATGCCTACTGATGCACTCCCTCTGACGCTCATGGACCATAGTGCTCCATGGGTGTATACTAGTCTATGTGCTCTTATACTTGTTCTGATACAACTCAAGATCATTCTAAAACTATTCAGGAAAAGTTCATTTCTGTCCTGTGAAAGGGACTTTTTTGTATCAATTCTTGCTCAAGTGAGTGTCTACTTTCAATACTACTTTTAGTATGAATTAGTATGTGATTTTCAATACTTCTGACAACCACATCTAAGGCTCTTGGTCATAACTTACCTTTGGTGGTCTCACTCTCTCTCACCAAGAACGTCCCTCTTCTGTTCTCCAAATTGAGCAGTAGTCTTTCTGAATCTCTCCGAGTTATTTTGCCAAAGTACCACCTACAAAAGCACACAGACACAGGTTAAAACGCAGACACAAGAGTGTCAAGAGACCGGATGAAATTAAGTGTTTAAAGAGGAAACATCATTCTAACTGTCTAAAAGCTCTGATAATTAATATATCATTAGCATTAGCACACAGTGTCTTACCTGGACTCTAGGATTAGTCTGAGGTGACTGAAGGCAAAGCAGAAGACAGAAAAGAAAAGTGTGTTTTGGTTAATGTGAGCAGTGAGAGAGAGCGAGTTAGCATCAGAGGAGGGAAGAATTAGAGCAGGGGTGTCCAATCTATGGTCCAGGGGCCAAATGAGACTTTGAGAACATTTTTGCATGCTCTTGGGCCTGCTAATGAATTGTCCACAAGCAGTACTCTTTACAAGTTTAAAAATTCTATAATCTACCATCTGCTGTCATAAACTCTAGACGTTTTGAGACATACATAAACTACACTACACTACATAAAGGATCCATGTCTGAACAAAGGATTAGTGAGTGAAATGCACCTCCGAATGATCCACCAGTCTGCATTATAGATGTTTTAATATGTGGCCCAACATGTCAAACTGTTTGGACATCCATGCTTCCATTCAGTATTACTTCTACTCATAGTTACGTTCAGTTTTTTCATAAAATGAGTTAAAGTGAATGTAACTCAGGTCTACCCTCGTCTGATTTGCATGAACACATTTGATACTAGGGCCCGACTGATATTATCATCTGATAAAATCCAATAGAGCCAGACCTGTTTTATAATCAGCTGACAATTTCTAGTGAATTTTTACATTACTAAATACATCACCTCCAAAGTCCATTTAATCTGTATCATATCGGATCCAAAAAATTCCATATCGGTCGGGCCCTATTTGATACACCAACCACCTGACAGAAACAATGCTTTAACACGCGAGATTTAAAAGGAAAGGTACAGATACAATTGCCAGTGGTGTCATTTATCAGTATATTTTATGACAAAAGTGCTGAACTATTTCAAAGACTATCACATAGCTGCAAGTTTGGCTTCTGCACAAACCTCACTGCTGTGCTGTGATTGGTCCGCCTGCTGCTGGACCAATTTGAACCTTACATCTCAAGATGGATTCTCTTGAGTTTGTGAACCGACAAATACATGTACAAGGTTACCACTTTCTAAAGCTACATGAAAAGAGAATGTAATGGTTTGTTTGTACCAAGATGTTGAACTTTATGCCAATTTTTGTTTCATGTGGATAGGTCCAGTTATTACAGCGATATGAACCATAAACCAGGTCAACAAATCAACAAAGCAAATTCCACCATAGAAGTATGACCTAACCAGCTCAGTTTAAACCATGTTGTGATGTCGCTTGACTTTTGAATGTGTAAACTTCAATTTCAATCATGTAATAATCTTCAGACCCACCTCTGGCATATTACAGTGACACATACAGTACAAACAGAGACAAAGACAGGGTAAAAACAAAGACAGGATAATGAAGACAGATGCTTTACTCTTCTGCCTGGATGGAGTCCGATGGAGCCACATAATTACTGGGGATGTATCCGCTCTCTCCAGTGGTGAGGGACCGCGCCAGCCACCAGTCTCCCTCTCTGTGAACACAACACAGCATCTGTCACATACATGGGGTTTACCAGACGTTTATCAGGTCTGTACAAACACGAGGGAGCATTTTAACACGCGCACAAATGTTAATGCATCTTTTGTAAGAAGTTAAAGTGGGACTAAACACCTAAACCCCGCCCACAAACACATTTAGAAAGAGAGTGAGAGGGGAGGAAGGGCGGGGACTGAAGGTATAAGGAACAGCGTGATTGGTCTAACAGGTATCCACACTTCAAACTCCACCCCTGGCTGTAATCAGGGCAGTCCTGTGTGATGTCACCAACTACTGGAAACTGCAGAGGCCACTGAAGGCAGCAAAAAGATTCAGGTGTTTTTGGAACAGTAGATAATGCTATTCAAATGCTATTCAAGCACAGTTTTGTAGGAAAAAGAATGGATTTAGTGTTTAATTCCACTTTAAGTTGCATTTATGGGCTATACACAGGAGAAATGACGTCAAACACAAAGGTGGGTAGAGTAGCCAAAAATTGTACTTAAGAATAAAGTTACTTCCAAAATAATATGCAAGTAGAAGTGCAATGTATTGGTCCAAGAACTTAAAACGTAACATCTCATTTATAATTTGAAGTGAAATGGAAGGACAAAACATTCATAATAACGCACTAAATCTGGTATTTTCAAAGGGCACACACAAAAATGAGAAAATCGAAATTGTATCTGACGGAGCAATGCAAGAAACACAAATGTTCAAATAATTTTATTTCATTTTAAGCTTTTGTTACGTGTAGACTTGCAGTGGGAAGAGGAACCAATACTTTTATTTAAGAGTAGGTAGGAGTACGTTTTCTGTCTACTTAGAGAAGTGAAATACACATTAAAAAGTTATTCACGTGTAAATGTAACTGAATACTACCCTCCTTTGTATTTATTGCAAACATAACCTCACTGAATAAACAACATAAGATACAATATCAAATAAGGACCACAAACCTGCAGTTGACCTTCCTCCTGATTAAAAAGGTGGTAATAGAAAAGGGAAATAGAAAGAAGAGAGAGTTAAACCAGTGCAAAGACTCAGAACAGAACGTCTAAAGAACAGCACAAACACCAGACACACTGAGGGCTCCATGCATTTAATAAAAGGTTGTGTGAAATATTGAAACTGATTGATCATTTGTGAGTTTGGAGAATAGTCAAAGAAAGCAACGCATCATAACAAAGGTCTATATGAGGTTATAAGAAGTGACTAGATGCAAATGATTCATAAAAGGGTAAATAAAGAGGTAGTACGACAATGTGTAATAGATGATAAATGGGTTTACAGCCTATTTATATTGTGAATGGATGTCACATGGAGGTCAATAATAAGAGGAACTCACATTTTTAGAGAATAAGTACTATATATATATATATATATATATATATATATATATATATATATATATATATATATATATATATATATATATATATATATATATATATATATATATATATCAAGGCTTCCTACTACAAATAAACTATAACAAATTTTAATGAAATAAAGATGTCACAAAAATTTTAAATTTACTCGATACTCAGAGATTCACAGATTCCGATACCATGATGATAATAAAAAAACACTCTTTCTTAAAACAATGGAGTGCTATTTTCAACATTAAAAAGTAATAGTACTTCCTTTTTTATTCCCACATGGCCTTATCCATGGTCCATGGACACTGTTGTAAAGTCCCTAGTTTAACTGTTCGTTCATGACATCATCATGTCTATGATAGAGATTACCACACAGACAGACAGACAGATACAAAGATACAAGAAAGGACATTAAAGCTCCTCAAATCCTTCACTCTCTGATCGGAGTACTGTTTGGATGAAGTGCCCCAGCATACATCACAGTCTACAATCCGAGCCATCTCCAATAGGTGTATACTAGTCTATGTGCTCTTATACTTGTTCTGATACAGCTCAAGAACATTCTAAAGCTATTCCGTTCATTTCTGCCCTGTGAATGGGACTTTTTTTTTGTATTGATACCTGCTCAAATGTGTATCTATGAATCAAATGAATATTGATTAGTATCCGTTTTTCAATGCTTTTGACAACCTTAGCTGAAATAAAAATATGCATAAGTTTACAATTTGATTCAGCAATATTTAACAGCTACAGTTAATTTTCATTTTTACATTGAATAAGGCTCCCTCTAATATTAAACATAGTGAGTTGCCCTGGTTCCTGGCTGGTGTCTTATTGTTCAGTATTCTTGGCTATATGAACAGGACTGACCCAGAAATGATCCTGCTCTATGGCTTAGGGGCAGATGCTGTTATAATCCACTATTGTGCTGCTCTAGGCTCTGCTCTGTGCCTTCTAGGTCAGGGACTGGGGGGACACATGCTCCACTGAACCTCCACAGACCCACAGCAAAAACACCACGGTGATAACAACCAAATCTAACCTCTTACTCTCTACAGGAGACTGGGTGACATTTTAAGGCATTGTCAATCATTTTTATGACAAAATTAACCATCTGATGTTTTTAGATGGAAAATATTGTTTGACACAAGAGTTACACTTTGAATTTAGTTTTGTATTTGTATTGATTTAGATAAGATTTGCAATAATATATAGTAGGGGTGCAATGATTAATCAAAATGGCTAACTATTTATATTAGAGGTGGGCAGATTATCAAAATTTTGATAATATAATGAATATTCTATTGAAATTAAGCAAAACTGGAGTATTGAGTACATTATTACATGAAAATGTCGATTTGCACTTCTGTGATTTTAGTCATTTCACATTTGTCTAAAACTTCAACTAATGCATTTAAAGATACGTTTTAACACATTTCTGCTGTGTTTGTCTGATATAATATTCATTTTGTCAACATTGCCCACCCCTACGGCAAAAGATCTAATCTAGGGGTAAAACATGAGACCCAGAACTAAACCAGGATTAAACCAGAGCTAAACCAAAACCAAAACCCAGTTCAAAAGAATCCTGTGTACCACTAGAAGAGGCCTAGGTACCACAGTTTGGGAAACGCAGTGTTCATAGAAATAGACACTTCACATACTGAGAAACAGAGAAATCTCAGTACAGGGACAGTATAGTTTTTTCTCACATGTTGTTGACGATCTGCAGCCGCTCTCCTTTTCTGAAGGACAGGTCTGAGGCCGTCCTGGACTCATAATCATACAGAGCCACAAACGTCGTCACTCCTCCTAAAACCAGGCAGCAAGAAATATACTAAATTATTTACTTAAACAAAGGAATGTCCTCAATGAATTAATGACTCACATCTTAAGGCCTTATGTTTACAAAAACATGTATTGGATAATATGAATTCTAATAAAAAGTTATGATGAGAAATGTGACCTTAGTATTTCACATTTTACAAGTTAAAGGTACACTATGTAACTTTTCTGATAGGGGAGTTTGCCACCTGCTTGTCTCCATGAAGATGAAATTGCTTTGCCTGGAAGGTTCCACAGTATGGCATTAATCATTACGTTGTTATGACGAGAAATCTGGTGTTAGTTGCTTAGATGTTTGTCTCCATGGAGATGAAATTGTGTTGCAATGTCCCACAGAATGGCATTAAATTTATCTTGCATTTATTATTATTATTATTATTTTTTTTTTTTCAGAAAAGAAAAACATGCATTCTTACTGTGAGTGGGCATGCCTTTCCACAGATATGACCCATAATTCAGCTTGTCCCATTGGAAATAGATAACTTTAATGCCCCACTGTTGAACATTCCAGACAAAGCAAAAACCGCTCCATGGCAACAAGCAGGTAGCAGCCCCTCCACCAGTAATATTACACAGTGCTCCTTTAAACCTGCCCTCACCTGCTATAGTGCACCGGTTGGGGGAGGTCATGTTGTTGGTGTCTACCCCTCCAAAGAGCTTGATTTCTGGGGTGCCGCCGTGGTGCTGTGAGTTCAGACCTCCGTCGATGGTGGGGCTGCGGTTGGGGACTGTGGAGACCTGTGTGGTGCTCAGGGAGGGTCCGCCCGCCCCACCCCCAGAGCCGAGGGTTCCATCCAGGCTGCGCGTCCTCTGGCCCACGTCCTTAGACTTACTCTTGGATCCCCCCATCGCCTAAACCTGCAACACAGAGAGAAAAAAGAGGGGGATTGAGATAATGTTCAACTGATACTATGCAGTGAGATCCCGCTGGGGGTGTTCTACATGTATCTCTATAGTGGAATGTTCAGAAGATACCAAGAAGACACAATGCACACATTAGCCAACAAGTTACAAAAGGGAGCTTGTGATCAATACGAGCGTTCATGGTCCCGTTTAGGTGCTTGATTTTCAACAAAAAAGGTGAGAGTGACTAAGTGTAAAACTGTCAGCTAATACTGGCTATCTTGTAACTGCAATTTTATGTGTGAAAGACCTATTTAACAGCATATTATTCTACATAAAAATGCTAATCCTGTAACGTAGATCTGTACTAACATGAAATGTGCTCCTTGTATTAGTTTGTCAGTTCATAAGGATTTACAGCGCAGTGCCTCCAGATCTTGAACCTACATGCAATACGCAGATCTCACACTCTGGGAATCAAACCACAATCAAGCTGCAGTGTCTTGCTTAAGGCAGCTATATGTGTTCAACAAAGACTTAAACTAGCTAGAAATACATAAAATGTGTAAAATCATCCACGTGACATGTTAAAAACAGACAAACATCTTTATTGGAATATAACCTGTAACACTACCAGACATTTCATTTAGATTAAAGTACCACTGATATTAAAGAAACTGTATGTTGGATTTTGATTTTCAATTCCATAAACTCAACTGTGTCCCCAGAAGTGTTGGTGCTGAAATCCAGTTGGTTTAAACCTAAAATGCCTCTCTCTGATCTCTACCTAAACCCCAGCACCTGCACTCATCATGAATCAGTGCTAGTGCAGCTCAGGGAGGGAATTCTGGAGGATCTGAGCTTTCACATGAACCATGACCTGTCAATATACTGATAAATACTGAGAGAAAAACTTGTGTGCATCCTCTATCTGCAGGTTAAGGCTCTAGTGATACAGGCTCAGTTGTGACTGTAAGATCTTTTTGAAGAACCTGTATTATGCAAAATTGATTCTTGTGAGCTTTAAGCCATGTTATGTAATGTTGTTACCTCCTCAAAAACAAACCCACAATTGTGTTTTGTTTCATTCACACATGTTTGAGTAATCCTTTATTATTAGTCTGTCTACATCTCCAAAGCTCAAAATGCTCTGTTCCACCTTGTGATGTCATGAAGCTGAAGTTTGCAACAGTTTTAACAGCTACCTTTTACCTTTTGTTCAGATATTGGAAATTCCAGGGCTGAAAGTATCCAAATTATTCTAGTGAAGGTGTATGGAGTTTAAAAACAAAAGTTAAGCACTTCCTGTATTATCACATGACATCACAAGGTGGAACAGTGTTTTCTGTTTATGAGAAGAACTGTGAGAAGTGTGTGAACAAAACAAAACACAACTCCTGGTATGTTTGTGATGAGTAAACAATATTATAACATCAGAAAATAGTGTAATATGGGCCTTTTGAAACACAGAGTACAAATTACATACAGTTCCTTTGAGGTTATTAAATCCAGAATTGTTCATAATGACTTTAAATGTCTTTTGCATTGTCCCGGAGAAAAGTCTGGGACCACTTCCAAAAGTCCCCGTTTTGATGAATGCTTTTAAAACCAAGATGTGTGTAGAATCCCTCAATTGTCCAGATAAGATATACATATTGAATTTCTCCTTTGCCTTTTAAAACCAAGACTGTAACTACAGCCAAGTGTCATTGGGTCAGTGTCAGTTTGTCACAGTGAAACATTCTTGTGTCGTGTCCAGATGGACCAGAGCAGCCCTGAGCTCTCCCCTCCCTGAGCCCCAGAGAGAGGCCTCGTCATCGGGCAGAAAGAACCACAAGCCCCCTGGATCTGTGCAGCTGTCTGTCCATATTTCACACAGGGATCATCCTCGTACCACCCGCATTCACACACACACACACACACAGTAAAAATTGAAATTCTATTCAGGGTAAAATGACTAGGCACAATGTTTCTCTTGATTTAAATCGCACATATTTTCAGTGGCAGGTAGAAGCCTTAGTCATACTCACTTGAGTAACTTTTACAAATAAAATGACACTTCATTACACTCAGAGTTGTTTTCTAACATCATATTCATTGAGTAACAGTAATAACAGTAATTTTGCACTGCACTGAAACAAGTCCACACATCTAGACAGATAAACTAAATAACTCTAAAATATACTATTCATACGTTGCAGTAACATCACGCTGGGGGTGTTCTACATATATCTGTATAACGGAATTATCAGCAATTACCACTGTGACTCAATACACATATTAGCAAACACTGACAAAAAAGTTTTAAAACTATCATCTCACTTGTTGTAGACCCAGCTAATTTAGCTCAAATAAAGCACAGATTGAAGTCTAGAAAGCCTCAGACAGAGCAGAGCCTACAGTTAGCATCATACTCCCAGGAACATCAGCAAAGTATCTTTTGGATGGGAAAAAGTCATCAAAATGTTGCATATAACTGGAAGCTTAAACTAAACTTAAAATAAAAGTAGTCTGAATTCAAGTCACTTTAAAGTTGTGTTTTTGCAGTTAACACGGGGGGGGGCATACGGAGGGGCATAGCAGGGGGCACAGAGCGGGGCAGACAGGGAGGCGGCCATGCTGGAGGGCTGTTGCACATGTGCTGTCACAGATGTGCTCAGACACAGCAGAGGGAGCCTGCGTCAGAGGGATTTAAACAGCACGACTCACATGGTTTACAAGGGCGAGCTCAACAACTATGTCAACAGTTGGCCACGTTTTTTCTGCTTATAAGTGAAGTATGTCAGTTTTCTGGTGGGGGTTTGTTACCTGCTTATCTGTCTCCATAATGTTTTTGCCTGGGATGTTCCGCAACATGGCATTAAACTCATATAGATGACATTTATTTCATTGCAGCTGTTCATGCACCTAAAAACACACTGATTCTAATGGGAGAATGTCCATGTGTCCATGTCCTATCCTGGAGCATGCACAGAACACTGGCAACTGGCCTCCATGACTTCAATGAAAAGTAACAACAACTAGCATGCTAATACACACTTCTTGTTTCTCAGACAATAAAATGCTTTACAATGAGCTGCTTGTACAATATCAAAATATGTACTCAAATTATCAAGCTCTGTACTGGGACGAGAAAGTTTGCTCAAATACATAAAAAAATAAGGGACAGGGGCTTTTAATGACATATTGTGGAACATTACAAGCGAAGCCATATAAAATCTACCTGGAGACAAACAAGTGATGGACCCTCTACCAGCAAAGTTACACAGTGAACCTTTACTATTTCACAACACACACTGACGAGTGAAGAGGACAGTTTTGAATAGTTCTGGCTCCTCTCCACATCTCTTCATTTCCGAAGCGTCTCCGCCCACTCGCTCACATCCAGGATCTCTGTAATCACAGCTTAACACAGGGAAAATCATTACGCTAAGAACAGGGTCATTTAAGAGGCTCGGCCATGCTATCGCACGCAGGAACCACAGGGGGCAGCGCAGAAATGCTAATTAACAGGAAAGCACTGGGGTCTGCTGGGCTTGCACATTTAAGCAGAGGAGAGTCAATACACAGGGAATGTACACTGCTTATGCTAATGTGGACACTAGTCTGTGGGGAAGTGGGACTTGTGTTGTACTTTTGGAGACTTTCTGTCCCCAAACACCAACTAAGTACTGCAGTAATTCATGGACTGAACCAGAACTAAATGAGGACTAAACCAGATCTAAACCAAGTCTAAACCAGTGACTAAAGCAGGACTAAAAGAGAGGCTAAACCAGGACTGAACAGAGGACTAGAACAGAACTAATCAAGAACTAAATCAGGATTAAAGCAGGAACTGAATCAAGACTACTCTGAGACTGAATCAGGACTAAACCAAGACTAAACCAGGAGTAAAAGAAAAGCTAAACCAGGACTGAACCTTGTCTGAACAAGGGACTAGACCAGGATTAATCAAGAACTAAACAAGGACTATACTAAGACTGATTCAGGCCTAAACTGAACTAAGACTGAACAAGGATAAAACCAAAGATTTAATCTGTGCAAAGCCATAAAGAAACAGTGCTAAACCAGAGCCAAACCAGAATTAAACCAGGACTGTACCTGGACTGAACCAGGACTTAATAAATAAGGACTAAACTGGGGTACAACCAGGAACAAATGTATAACCTAATGATTCATCTTAAAATGGATCATAGACAAAAACTGCTTGAAACAATTAGTGTCATAAAGACCGAAGAGGAAGTGGGGTCACTGAGGACAGCTAGTCGATGATGACTCCTCCCTCTTACCCCCTCTGCCCTGCCCTGGGGCATGTCTGCATTAAAGGGGGCATCAGTCGCGCACTAGAGCATGAAGTCACCACACTCACGCCAACACCACTGCACCAGACACAAAGATGGAGGGACTCTTTGTCTGTGAGGGGAAAACAGTGGGGGTTATCAAAAAATGGGTAATAATATGACAAGTAATGAGTATTCTTTCAAATAAACACATGGAATGGTTCAACTGTCTGTGGTCATGGCCAGACAGGCAACTTGAACATCATAGTGTCAAAATAGAGTTATTTGGAGAGGTATTCAGATATCCTGTCAATCATTTTGAGTTTGTTAATATTTTGTGGAATTCTCCTAATAAGAATATACAGATCACATTGTGTAAATGTGCTAAAATGCATCTTGGTTAAGGTTCAAATATTGCATCACCTTGGCTGGAAGAATACACTGCATCTTTTGTTCTGTGAAATCTTTTCTACAGTTTTCTTATTCAATGATATTGCACGATGGAGCAACAATAAGATCCTGGGTTTGATTCCCTGGTGGTGTGGGGCCTTTCTGTGTGGAGTTTGCATGTTCTCCATGTGTTTATGTAGGTTTCCTCCCAGTGCTCTGGTTTCCCTTAAACATGTACAATAATCTCCTTCCTCTGGGGCCAGGACTTAAAATGAGACTCCAAATCTCAGCAGGATTTCCCTGGTTAAATAAATATACAATATCCTAAGTTTGCATTTCTTTAAACAATCATTTTGACATGATCTTGTAGACAAAATATAGAGTACTGGCCACCTCTTTGTTTGGCTCTGTCCCTCAGTGGATTTTGTGAATGGCTAATCATCTGATCAGCTGTATCATTGATCCTTCTTATCCCCATGTAGTCTTAAATCATGTAAACACACAGATCCTACGTCCAATTAGAGGAAGACGACTTAAAATCCAAATCGGACCCGCTTACAGACATTACAGGGACCTGTAATTAGCAGATGAATGCATTTTATTTGGTAATTTAGCATAAAGAAGAACTAAAGATTTTAGAATTGTATAGCAATAGAAACTGGGAATGGAATTGGGAAATTGGAATCAAGCTTGTAATGGCAAAAGTCTGCATTTTGCATCTAGCTTTAGTTAAACCAAGAATAGTTGAACTTGGATGGTGAAAAACAGAACTAGTTCATTTTTAACGGTTTGCAGTGGTCTAAAGTGATTTGTTGTTTTACCGTCACTGTAATGCTAACAACAACTAGCAGGCTAACATGCACTTCCTTAATTCCTTTAGATGACTTCTTTTGACCTCAAGAGCTGCTTATTTAATATACCTGTACTGGTACAAGCTACATTTTGCTCAAATACATGGAAACAAATCAGAACCTTTACTAAACAGAAGTCACTGACACTCAAACAGCCGACATATTTTTACTGTGCACTCATTTGTTAATACACTGTAAAACAGCATGAAGGGTCTCATTGTTTATGTCTCACGTTGTAGAAAAGAGAAAGCTGCTCAAACACCGCCTAAGACGCCATATTAACAAACCAGTCCCATTGAGCCAGTGCCCAGGAGATTTGAGGATTTGGAATTCATGGCTGATCTTATGCATAATTAACCCCACTACACCCCCCTCCTCCCTCTAGATCCCCTCTTCGCTGCAGGGAACTCTCCTCCTCCTCCTCCTCCTCCTCTCACTCCTTTTCTCTCCATCCCTCCATCATCTATCTCTCTCCATCTCTCTCTATCCATCTCACCAACTACCATCGCTCTTCTCCTTGTAAGCACTTCGCAGTATTTCACATTTCAGATAGAGACCCAAAATTAGACTTGTATGACTAAAGATCGTGTGTGAACTATGGGTTAATCAGTCCATGTGCTCCTTTTAGAAAGCGATTTTTATGGACATTCATTCACACAGTCGCTGCATTATTCATTCACTGGCTGCAAATCTGCACCATCAGACCCTCGGACCACCACCAACACTCACACACACACATACAAGTATCTTGCCTAAAGATACACCAATAGTTTGCATCAGAGCCACTACTGCCCCCTAAGGCTGTAGTCCTTTAGTTGTTTAATCAATTAATCTTAATGGACCAACATTTATATTAGTTGACGATTTTATTTGGATTATTAGGATTTATGAAACACGTTATCCCTTTTACATAGAAATTTCCAAGTATTTCTCTGCATAGTAGTTTTGAGAGCTTTTGCCACGCCCCATTTTTAGTCGATTAATCGATCAGCAGCACATGTCTTTAGTCCAGCAAGAATGTCTTTATTTGCCTACAGGCCTACTGCCCCCCTGTGGCACCTGGTAATTCCAGAGGTCTCCCATCCAAATACTAACCAGGCTCAACCGTGCTTAGCTTCTGAGATTTGACGAGATCAGGCATTCATAGCTGGATATATGCATGAATGGAACAATACACAACTCAAAAATACCTCTTATCTCATTCAAAAGCTCAAACTTCCTCTGCAGCAGGTGAAAAGGGAGAGCCAAATCTCAGAAATGTAAATGTGACCAGAGCACAGAGATAAATGATGTTTGTGTCAGAACATGCAAACCGACTCTTTCACTTTGGAACAACAGGTGCAGCTGCAGGTAGCCGTTAGCTGTTAGCATGCTGGATTTGCATAAGTTAACGTCAAACCAGTGCAATGACGTACAAAGTGAGAGGGTAAAGAAAGAAATCAGTGCTAAAGTGGAGGGGGGGTTGCCATGGTAGCAGTAAACAAAGATCATCCATGGAGGATATGTGTATATAGTGCCAGATTATATGTATGAAGTCAAATATTTTGTATTTTATCCCTCCAAAGCTGAAGTAGTTCTTATTCAAATGTTCAAATACAATGTCTTAGGTTAATTTTGAAAAGAAACACTCAAATTGTATTTCACAACTATCAAAAAGGTGCTATTATCTCCGGTAAACAGGTGGCACCAAGTTACAGGTCACATCTGTGGAGGCCTATATGGAATATTGTCAGATTATCGTTGACTGTATAATTGAAAAATCTACTGACATATTATTTTTTATCAATACAATATAATTCACTCTTAACCTAAACCTCTAATACTCATGTTTAAACTGGTCATTCTTTGATTTCTATAAATAAACTGAAGTCAAATCTAAGAGGACAGTTACACAGCCCAGCGCCTCATGATGTGATCAGTCACAGTTCTGTCTGTTTGTCATATATGGTTACACAGACGGTGGTTTTAGCATTAGCAGAGCCTGGCCTGGTTAGCTCTGGTACATCTCAGATACATATTTGAAAACACATTAGAGCAGAGACAGAGAAACAGAAGCAGTGATGACCTGCGGAGCTTAAAGGGACAGACTCTTTAAACACAGAATCCGCACGTGTGCAGAGAGACATGTGAGATAATGCCAACTATAGCTGCTGCACACTACACTGGAAAAATAATATCTGCAACATTTATTTATCTTAAAGCAACACCATGTAAATTTCTAGACGTGGCACATCGCTTGCATGATTATGGAAATGGAAAGTTAAACCATACTACGTAACATTTTCCATGGGGACAACCAGGCCAAATAAGAGTCAGGTTTGTGGACATGCAAACAAAAAAAAACATGCCTTCATTTTAGTTACATTTTTGACAAAAAGAAGTTACATGGTGGGCCTCATACTTTTTTATAGGGCTGTTCTAATATGGAATTTTCATCAGTACCATTATTATCAATATGCAGTATCTACATATATACCCACCATTTGCCATGTAACTCATAATGTCCTGGATTAACTCATATTTTGGACTGGTCTGATCAATCTCTAAGAAAACTGCACTTGAAATGACAAAAACGAAACAGGTTCAACAATCTTTGCCTGCATGGTAAGTTCATACGTCAAATATAAAGATAAATCTGAAGTCATTTTAACTCATGTGGATTTTTTTTTTTATAGTGCAGCCTCTAATCTGTGTATAATCCAGTTTTTTGCAGATTATGGACATCTCGTGTGTGTAATCTCATTCACAAACTGTTGGACGACGCTCCATCTGAGATCATAAAACATACTCGTAAAAAGCACACCCGTTGCACTGACAGACCAAGAACTGGTCTAACTACTGCTCCTGCCTGGGACTGGGACGATCTGGACCTGTCTCAACACATCTACGTAAGGGAAGAGCACAAGTGACAGGCAACAATTCAGCAAGCATGGGTTAGTCCTGGTTTAGACCTGGGGTAGACTTATTTTAAACCTGTTTTTTACCTTGATTAAATATGCCAGAGAAACAGCGCCACTGGGCAATATCTTGGTTGATTTATAGCTAGACCTGAGTGATTTAGAGCTACAGTTTAAGACATTTGACACAATTTCAAAATAAAGATCTACTTTAACACTAGTTTAGACCTAGTTTAGTCCTGGTTTACACTTGGTTTAGATGCATGGTTTACCTGACCTGGTTTAGATCGGGTTCAGACCTGTCTTAGATGTGGTTTAGATGCATGGTTTAAGTGACCTGGTTTAGACCTGATTAAGACCTGGTTTAGGCACATGGTTTAACTTACCTGATTAAGACCTGGTTTAGACCTCAAGTTAGACCTTATTTTGACCCAGTATAGAGTTTTAGAACAGATTTAGATACAGACATGCACATTTCTAATAAAAATACCTTATACTGGATACAAAATACTGGCTGTTCTCCATCAGATAGAGACACCATCACAGTTTACTGAGCACTTTTACACATTTACTTTGATTAGGCCATTTATTTTGATCCAGTGGGCGTGTCAAAGTTACAGCACAGTGTAGGAGAGGCGCTTATTTCAAAACACCATTCCTCATGATTGATTACGCACATGTGTCTGTGTTACATGACTAATAATGATCAAAACAATCACGAGTTCCCATTGGTTAATATTTAGGGTAATGCAAGAAACAGGAAATGTGATGAAAATAAATATGAGTATTCTACATGGATACCTATGGTGTAATGTTCAGCAGTTACCGTGGTGAGACAATACACACAGATAAGTTTTAAAACTCATGTAAAAATACAAACAACAAATTCTCAGGAGCTCACCACCCATTTATGTGTTTAATTTTCAACAAAAACGTGAGTGTAACTAAGTCCAATCAGATCTTTGTGGTCAGATTGTGTTAAAACAAAGCTCAGATTAAAGTCCAAATTGAGTAACAGAGCTTCAGACAAAGCAGTGCCTACAGTTAGCATCACACCCCCAGAGAATGTTGATGACATCGGTTGCAAAGTATCATGTGTAATGTTTTCAGGGTTGTAAATATTTTCTAAGAATTCTTTCAATTTGGTCATTTCAGAGGCTAAAAATTGTGTCTTAATTTTCGTTGCCATTTTTTATGATTGCAATAGATGCCCTCCCTGTTATTTGTTGGTTTTGTTGAAGTAATTCAATTCGATTTTGAGTATTGCCAACTTATTTGAAAACCACTGATCTAAAGCGTACATTAATTAAACCCCAAACTGAAATGAATCTGGCACAAAGAGAATTTTTACTTTTTATTCCCTTGTGATGTAACGTTTGTGGCAATTGCAGCATGACAGTACAAATCTACACAAGACTGATTAAAAATATCTGATCTACCCCAAAAACTCCAAAAACAATCATGTATTTTTGGCCCAAGATCTGATTACAATTCTGCATGTCTGAATTACCTCGCAAAGCCAAGGAAAAACACTATGTCCCTGTTATTTTGTACAGTACAGTTAAGTAGCTGTAAGTTTGCTCGTGCATTTCTACATTGAAGCGGACAGACTGAGCCTGTTTCTGATTCTATAGATCTTTAGTTCACATTTTTCCATTGTAAGACACAATAATGATGTAATATGCTTCACAATAGAAATGGGTAATGCATTAACTTCTTGTAACAAGCAGCAAAACGGCTTTATCTGCACTAAGGGCTCATATTTCGCTATTTTCTGATCTTTGTTCTAATGCTGTTTCCTCATCAAAAACCTGGAGTTGTGTTTTGTTTCATTCACACATTTTTGACACACAAACCCTGTATATTTAGGCTGAGTTCTTCTCTGAAACAGAAAACACTCTGGTCCACGTTGTGATGTCATGTTGGAATTACAGAAAGTGCTCCACTGTGTTTTTAAACTCCATACACCTTCACTAGAATCATTTGGATGATTTCAGCCCTGGAATTGTCAATCTTTTCTGAACAAAAGGTAAAAAGTAGCTGCTAACTTGAAAACTACCGCTTCATGACATCACAAGGTGGAACAGAGCATTTTGAGCTTTGGAGACATAGACAGACATGTGTGAATGAAACAAAACGCAGCTCCAGGTATCTTTTTGATGAGGTAACAGCATTATAACATGAGTAAAAGTCACAAGAGTAAATTTTGTGTAATACAGTACAGGTTAGTGCAGGGCTGTCCAAGGGCCACATATCAAAACACAAACAAAGGGGAGGGCCGATCAAGGGACAGACTGATGTCAATGTGGTGACTATTTCAAATCTGTATATATTAATAATAATAATAATAATAATAATAATAATAATAATAATAAAATGAACAGGTTATAATGAGCTTTATTCAAGCTTAGATCCTCAATAGGACACATTTAATATTTGATATTGGTTTTATCAAGGCTGATTTTCAAGAGGTTTTAGTAAAAAGTACTACTTATGGTAATAGGGGGCCAGACAAATTAGTCTGAGGAGTGCATTTGGTCCCCATTTGGACATAGTTTGGACATGCCTGGGTTAGAAGTTAGGTGAAAACAGGAATTTTTAGGAACACGCAAGCGTCAAATACTGGACAACACAGGGTAACTCAAACATGAATCAATCAAGAAACAACTCAGATAATCAAATGAGAGTAAACCAAAACAAAGATTAAAAGTCAAAATTTTACATAACCTACTGCAGCCTTAAAAATTTAGACTGCTTCCCCCCAAATTCTTGTTATCATCCTGCTAAAACATGCGAGACTAAAAACATGATATTGGATAGTTATGAATTGCAAAATCGTACGTTTCAATCTTCAGTTTCAACAGCTCCCACCAAAGAGGAACTTGCCCTGTGCTCCTGCTGTTGTGTAAACATGAGTTAGTTTAAAGCACGTCTGTGTAAATGTCAGTGCAGTTTGTCTGGTTAAACACAAATAGAGGAAATGGGATTGAACGCCCACTCTCTCTCCAGGCACACTTCCCAATAATCGCGATACAAAGATTTCAAACTCGATTTCGATACCAGATAGACTCGATTCTCAACACCGATTCTGATACCACAATAATAATTTAAAAAAACACTCTTTATTTAGACAAGAGAATGTAATTTTCAACAGTATTTTCTTTTATATTACCATGTGGTGTTATATCAGTCTAATCTCTCAGACAACAAGGAAGGTTCCATAGTGGTCCATGGGCATATACTAGTCTATGTGCTCTTATACTTGTTCTGATACAGCTCAAGATCATTCTAAAGCTTCAGGAAAGGTTCATGTCTGTCCTGTGAACTTGTGACTTTTTTAGTATCGATACCTGCTCAAAATGAGTATCTAGTTTTAATACTTTTGACAACCCTGTAATTGACAGCATTTTCTTTGAGCAAAACAACATCTCTAAAGTGATTCGTGCAAGGCTGCTGTCCACTTGTATCATTTGCCTGTGGGTAAACACCCTCCCCTCTCCCTGTTGGACTTTGCTGAGTCTGTGTACACCATGTTTGCAGACCCTCCTCTGCACTGTACTCCTCTTTTATAATGATCCCGTGCTGCACAATGTCACTGTCAGTATCAGTCAATATAAAATATGAAATATCATTATTATTTAGACGGTTTATAGATTATATAATGTGATCTCATACTGCCAGATGGGTGCAAGTGATAGTTTTCATTAGAGATGTAACGATATTCAAATCTCTTGGTACAATATTATCACAACATTCATTTCACGGTATGATATTTATTGATACTGATATTTTGGGGAGGCTAATAGAATTGTACATAGGATACTTTTTCTTTTTAAATACCTTGACAAGACATTGGTGCGAATTATTACATAATTAGGGATGTAACAATAACCAAAATATCGTATCGTCTCACAATAATATCGTGGGCCATCGCATTAAATCAATTACGTTAAATCCCTTTGCTTAAATTTATAATTATGGTGATTCTTATGTCTTTCTTTGTGATTTTAACATGTTTCTTATTCTGTAAAGCACTTTGAATTACTTTATGTATAAACTGTGCTATACAAATAAACTTGCCTTGCCATGGTGCATCTATAGCTAAAAAACAGAGGGAACTACACTGACCATGATCCTTTGGTGGTGTCAGTGCAGACTACATGAAGAAATAACTGTTATTAATTCTTCATAACAGTACCAAATGCTTTTTAAGGCTTCAAGGCTAAAAGAAATAGTAGCCTATTTTAATTTTCTAAGTCTCCACAAAATATTGCAATAAATATCAAACCATGAGATGCATATTGCGAAGATATTGTATTGAAGGATTTTGATAGATTTACATCCCTAATCCTTACTGCCATAATCCCAAGAATTAAATAAACATATTTCTTCATGTTGTCTGCTCTGAAATGTATATAGTCCCCTATGTTTATTACATGCTACAATAAAACAATGCATTTAAGCAAAGGAGCTTGTGATATTGTGACAGCTCTCAATGTTATTTTGAGACTTTGGGCGATACAATATCACAATATTTCAGTTATTGTTACATCCCTACTATTGATTGCATTGTACTTTGCCCTGAAATAGCCAAAAGGTAAAAGCACAGAAGCTGAACCTGATTATTTCTACCAGTGACTAAACCATGGATCAATAATGAAAACTGGATAGTGGCCGCTCAAAACGTCTAAAAGTCAGCTTTGTAAGACTTAGCCTAGCCCCGCTCTGAGCCCGCACTGGCTGTGCTCTAGCAGCTCTTGCTCTGATTGGTCAAACAGCACCATGCCATGCACGTTACAGACGTCACGTGGGTGGGAGGCACTATCCCGTCCTGTATTGAGGAAGTAATGCGGAAAAGAAAATTAATTTTGGGCCCATGCGCTAGTGAGCGCAGGCCATTAAAAACAATACGTCATCTTGGATTCACCTTCCAGATTTTATTATAGTTCTATGGACCAAACCCAAGGCCTCACTGTATTACAACAAAAACCATTAGTCTGTAGAATGTTGTGATTTCATCTGAAAGACAGTAATATTTTAATAAAGGTAATAAAGACTTTAATTATTATTACACTATTGATTAAAATACTCACCCAAGGAATGACCATACCAGTACTAACCAAACTTTCCATAAAATATTCTCTACAAGTCAGTTTTGAATAACAGTGTACTTCTCACCATACTTTTACTCCTACTTGAGTAATATTTTTAAGAAACTACTATCTGTCACTGCCACAGACACAGACATGTGGAGAAGAGAGAGGGGAAAAGAGGGGGGAGGAGAGGTGAGACAGCAGGTCTGGTGAAGTCAATATTTACCACATGCATACATCTGTGCACAAAAACACGCCTGTCGTCACGGAGACGACTCTAGGCATCCCAAACAGACTGCGCCGCTCACGTGAACCTGAACTTTAGTCTGTCTATGAGGAACATATGGACTGCTCTGTTCCTGCAGAGAAAGTGCAGAGGAAACTATTGTTGTCATGATACAAAAATTTTAAACTCAAATTTCGATACTAAAAAACTGACTCAATACTATGTACTCTTATACTTGTTCTGATACAGCTCAAAATCATTCCAAAGCTACTCAGGAAAGGGTCATTTCTGTCCTGTGAATGTGACATTTTTAGTATCGATGCCAGTTTAAGTGTGTATCTAGTTTCGATATTAGTTTTAGTATCGATTAGTATCTGATTTTCGGGTAGAGGAACTTCACATTTATAGGGCCACAATTAAACAACGAACAGCAACAGAGTGTAAACCATGGCTGCATCTCAGTTCTCTTTCCTCGCTTCCTTCTCCTTGATTCCTCTCCTCGATCCTGAGCGATTTTTCAGCTGTCAATAAAATGTGTCATATTAAGTGGTGTCCCAAAGAAAATCAAGCAAGGAAGGAGTAAACCTGAGGGAGGCTTCAGGAGCAGACATCAGATAAAAGAATCAAACTTTATTAGTCTCAGTGAGGAGTTTATATTCTCTCTCCTCCCAGTGTCTCCTCTGTGGGTGGGACTTCCTCACCCATTTCCTGCAGAATCAAGGAGAGGAATCAAGAAGAAGGAAGCAAGAGAAATGAGACACGGCCCATGAATCTATTATAAAATCTCGATAAGGTATCACTATCTTAAACCTGTTGTGAATTTGGACCAGTGGCCTGTCCATCGGTACTGAAGCAAATGGCTATTTTCCGATCATAAATCTTTGTTTTGAGCTTCACCTTTGGCTTCCAGAATGCTGCACTGTGATTGGACGTCCATTGCATGTACATGAGGGATTATTGGGAGTTTATGACCTCAGAAATAAGAACTGGAAACTCTAGTACTATGCATTCTGCCTGACCAGCCAGTCCCTTCTACATTCTGTTTGAATCCGTTAACTAGGCCCGTCACGATGACAAATTCTGAAGGACAATAATACTGATGTATATACCGAAGTAAATATAGACGTAAACAATAATATTCAAACTAATTTACGGCACTGACACAAAAAGCCAAGAGCAGATTTAAACCACAAAAACTATTCTAAAACTGCATTAGTGTTAAAAAGCTTAGTTTGCATCTGTAATGAGTCATAGAGATATTAATTCAACCTTTTACAATTCAAATCGTATCATATAGCCAAAAAATTAAGGTTGCACCGATACAACACTGGTATTTGACATCGGCGTCGATACTGAACATTTTGATGTATCGGATATCGTTCCAAAGATATCGGTTCAGTTGATATCCCATTTTGGTTTATACACTGGTGTAATAAGACGATTTTCTGACCACTGTTGGCCCAAAACGTGTCATAATATTAAACGTGTATCTTCCAAAGTTGTTCTGCAGTTACTTTAAATGATAAATAAGAGTTCCAAAACAGATCTGAATAACTGTTTGCCTTGTGCTGTTTCTGTTTAAAGGGGGAAAAAAAACGTATGTTCAGTCTGTGCCCAAGTATTGGTTGATATCAGGTATTGGTAGCAGAGGTGGGATCAAGTCGTTGTTTTGCGAGTCTGAAGTAAGTCAAGTTTTTGACCTCAAGTCCGAGTCAAGTCCCTAGTCAAATACAGGCAAGTTCAAGTCGAGTCTCGAGTCACTGGTCCATAAGTCCAAGTCAAGTCCAAGTCGTCTGCTTTGAGCTTCAAGTCATTTCAAGTCTTAGTTTTTTGCAATTTATAAGACATTTAAATAAAATTGTACTTAAAAAGTCATGGAATATTTATATGAGTATTTATATAAGAGTTGTAGCAATGCAATTTTTTCCTTTTTAAACGTCTTGACAAGATCTTAGTGTGAAACATTGCGGTCAGAATAGACAGAATTAAGATTTAAGAGTGCTTAATAACTGTTATTTTGTCATGTAGCCTGCACTGAAATGCAAGGATCATGTTTTATGCAGTGTTTCCCGCAGAAAATTGGTTAGTGAAGGTGATAGTGTGGGGGGGTTGTGTGCGGTGTCTGGTACCAACAAAGCTATAAAGCTATAAAGCTCTGCGGGAAACACTGGTATGTAGTTCCCTCTGTTTTACTGTATTGTACTGTAAAACCTCTGACAAATAGAGAAGTGGGAGGGACATGGTCCAGTTTGTTCCTGTCAAATTAAGCACCACATGTATCAACTGTAAAGAGAAAAGTATATTCTAAAAACATATATTTTTTGAGAAGCATCAAGTCTTCTCAAGTTCTTCAAGTCCAAGTCGAGTCCCAAGTCTTAGTCCATTTTATCACGTCAAGTCTCAAGTCCTCAAAGTGTGTGGTTCCGGCTGGTTGGGTAACTAAGTCTTGCCATCGCCTTCTGTTCACACTGCTAAAATAACCTGACCTCTCTTCATGACAACATCTGGTCCACACTGATGCTAACATGGAGGAATTTACATGTCCCAAAACCCAAAACAACACAGATCTGGCAACCGCTCCCGGGTGGAGGATTTTCTCTTATCCCTCAGGCCTAATCTGAGTTTGACATGCACCAAATCATTTTAGCATTGAAAACTACAAAACTGGGCCATTTTGGACGAGACAAACTAAAGAGGAGAGCTAAAGGGAGTCAGGTCCCAGCATGTTTTTATTTCACTGAGAATGAGAGCACAAGATGATAAACGCGCAGTTAAAACCAGGCCGTGTTGGGACTTGATGCTGAATTCTGGGTTGTAACTTTTGTTTTTCGGATTAAACTTGAAGCTGGTCCAAACTCTTCACCCTCTACACTCATGGAACTGAGATTAAAAATGAAACTAAAACAGAAAAAAAAAGTAATGATGATTATTTCAAACTATTACTTCTACAAACTACAGTACTTACTACAGTCAAAATGAACTTGTAGAGAAAGTTTAGAGCTAATTCATACATATTAGGCAATGTGGGTGAAACGTCTTGCCTAAGGACACAATGACAGCAGAAAATATATAGAGAGACTTAATCATTGCCATTTAAAAGGTCCTAAATTATGCAAAACTTGACTCTCAAATGTTCCGTTTCATTCACACCTGTTTGGAAATGTAGACAGACTAATAATGCAGGATTACTCAGAGCTCAAAATGCTGTGTTCCACCTTGTGACGTCATGTAGTGGTAGTTTTGCTGTTACTTTTAGTTGAGTAGATTGGCAATTCTAGGGCTAAAATTATCAAAATGATTCTAGTGAAGGTGTATGGAGTTTAAAAACACAGACAAAAACTTCCTATATTACCACATGACATCAGAAGGTGTTTTTCATTTGAAAGATGAACCCAACCTAAAAATGCAGGGTTTGTGTGTTAAACATGTCTGAATGAAACAAAACACAGCTCCAGGTCTGTTTGTGATGAGGAAATAACATTATAACATAAATCAGAAAATTTATTTGCGTAATTTGGGATAGGTAACTAGAGTCTCATTTTTGTTTACACATTTGAGATGTTTACTTGGGTCAAACCAGACAGATTTCAGAGCAGCAGGTGACTTAAGTGTTCAGACTGGGTGGAGCTCGTGTGGCTTAAACACAGACTCACAATTTCCTCCTCTCCACTCTCCTCACCTCTTCTCTACTCTCTTCTTCTCTTTCCCTCTTCTCTCTTCTCCTCTGCTCTCTTCCCCTATTCTTCTCCTTTCCTCTTCGCCTCCTTTCCTCTCCTCCCCTCTTCTCTCCTCTTTTCCTCTCCTCTCTTCTCTTCTTCTCTTTCCCTCTTCTCTACCCTCTTCCTCTTCTCTACTCTTTTCTTTTCCTCTTCTCTCCTCCTCTGCTCTCTTCTCCCCTCCTCTGCTCCTTTCCCCTCCTCTCCCTTCTTCTCTCCTCTTCTCCTTTCCTTTCCTCCCCTCTTCTCTCCTCTGCTCTTTTTTCCTCCTCTCCTCTGCTCTCCGCTCCTCCCCTCTTCCCTCTTCCTTTCCTTTCCTCCCCTCTTCACTCCTCTGCTCTCTTCTCCTCCTCTCCTCTGCTTTGCTTTCCTCCCCTCTTCTCTCTTCCTTTCTTCTTCTCTCCTCTCCTCTCGTCCCTTCTCCTCAGTGTGTTTGTTCCAAAACATCCCGTGCATTCCAGCTCCTAATCCAATCGGCAGCATTACATAAAGATCACAGAGTATAGGGCCAAAAACACAAACATCAATGTACAAAACTAAAGCTCTCAATATATGCCCTTTCTATAACCACAGCTTTTTTATAATAATTTCCTTCTCAAAACAGTAAATTGTGATTATTAAATTATGAAGACTTTTAAAGGTGCACTGTGTCATTTTTCCATTGGACGGTTCGACACCTGTCTGCCTTGTCATAGTTATTGCTTTGCCTAAATGTTTCACAGTGCGGTATTAAACTTATTTATCTCCGTGAAAACAAGCGTCTCATCACAGGTTGGAAGTCGCATCTGTGGCCAGGCGAGCTTGCTTGGCATAGGAATGATTGTTCTTAAAAGGTGCATTGTGTAACTTTTCTGGTGGAGGGTCCATCAAACACTTTCCTCCGTGGAAGATGTTATTACTTTGTCTGAAATGTTTCACTGTATGTTATTCATTTTCAAGGAGACCAAATCAGACCAAGTTACAGGTCAAATTTGTGGCGAGGCAACCCCGCTCAGCGTCAGAATGCCTGTTTTTCTCGATATTTATGTAAATGCTTTCCCTGAAATGTTCCACAGTATGACATTAAACAGCTATACCTTACATTTATTCAATTACAGGTGGGTTTATAGCTCAAAAATACAAAGAAAAACAGGCATTCTGACTGTGAGCGGGGTCGCCTCTCCACAGATCTGACCTGTAACTTGGTCTAGTTTGGTCTCCATGAAAATAGAATGGTTTAATACCATACTGTGAAAGCATTTGACAGACCCTCCACCACAAAACTTACACAATGCACCTTTAACATTTATTTCACAAAGACAAAAAAAGCATAACACATGGGAACTTTCTGCATTATCCTCGTTCCTGTGGGTCACTTTTCTGAGACACATACAAACACACACACAGATATGACAGCAGCTGTATGTTATCTCCTGGGAGGTATGTGAGGCACGCACACAAGAGTCACTGCAAGAGTCACAGGAGCAGAGCAGTATAAACACAATGTAAACACAAGAACAGACGGAAGACAATGCAATGACATAAGATTATCCAGCCGCAGAAGTAACAGCTAGAGATGATACAGGATCTCATGCTCCAAGATCTTTTTTCAAGTGTTTACATTTGGACTAGACAAAAAAGGATTAAGTATTGCTGAGTTACATCTCTTACAGTTCCAAAGAAAAGCAGTACTAGAATGGAAATAAAATTACGAAATCAAGAAATAAAAATGGCGAGACCAAAATTGGAAACTGAATTGTGAAATTTAGATATTAGGAAATACGTTAAAATCCTGTTTTGTCTCATTCTTGTGGACCCAATCTCATACCTCACCTCGTCTTGTTAACTCAACATTACAGTCTTCTGATTAGAGCTGATTTAACTCCAAAACATGCCACGTGCTGAGTGAAAGGGTTTTATGACTCAGAGAGAACAGTAATTACAACTAGCATTCACATACTCACACCCAGAAGAATTTACAAAAAAAAAAAAAAAAAAACATTTACTGACAAACTACAACAATTGCATTTGAAAACCCGTTTGTACAAATGGGGCTTGGTGATAATAAAAAGGAAAAAAAACAAATCATGATATAAGCCTGTGATATGGGAGCAGATAAAATAAAACTGAAATAATAAAAGACATTTATACCACTACTGTCAGTATAGTTCCATCTCTACTGTATTTCCATGATGTGAACTGATGAGCAGAGGTCATGAGAAAGAGAGAGAGAGAAGGATGGAGGAGGGGCAGTAAGGCTTAATCCTCCAGGGCGCTGAATATACCCCCCAATCCCCCTACCTCCCCTTGCCTCTCTCCCTTTTTTACCTCCCTTTATCCCCTCACCTCCCAGTCTCTCTCCACTCCCCCTCTATCTTTATTCGCCTTCCCCTCTCCCCACCCCCTCTCACTCTTTCTCCCCTCCTCTCTCTGTTCATTAGATTCCTGGTGGAGGGATGACTGCATAGCCCTGCATGCATCTTATATCTTGTGATGTTTCCCTGGTGTAGAGTATCACAGAAGTAAAGCTGCAGCTGCTTTCCCGTTCTCTCTCCTCCCTCCCCTCCAATCTCTCTCTCTCTCTCTCTCTCTCTATCCCTCCTCTCTCCCTCTCTCTCTGAAGTGACGCTGCAGCTGCTTTGGGGAGTTCTGGAGGACATAAAAAAAAAAAAAAAAAACAGACTACAGTGACATGGGCTGTGGTCTCTCAAGAGCCATGTTAAAAGACACAATACAAGAAGGGGACTGATCTGAATGGTCACTAAGTCATGACTCAGTGCCAGTGCAGCCTCTGCAGCTCAGGGAAGGAATTCTGGAGGTTCTGAGCTTCACATGAGGCCTGGTCTGTCCATATACTGAGAATGAGACAAACTTGGATGTGTCTATCTGCATGTTAAGGCTCTGGTTCATTTTTAAAACTCTAAGGGCACAGGCTACATTTTTTTTTATTGTATCTTTATTTAACCAGGAAACATACAAAGACATACAGTACATTTCCCTTAAAGCAAACCTATTGAGCAAAATTTGCTTTTCAGAGCTTTTAAAAATGTTATAGTTGTTTCTTCTCACCATTTTCTCACCCAAAGTTGTATTTGGAGTGATTCATGCATGTTTGAGCAACCTTTAATCACTTATTCTTAAGACGCCATATTGCTGATCAACACCGTTTTCACCACCACTGGTACACGCCCACTGCTCTGTAATTTTATTTTCTTAATTGGTGATCCACTTAATTGGTGAGCCACATGAATATTGTGATTTAAAATGTTCAAATAACATAATGATCCATAACTACAGAGCAAACACAAGCACAATGGGTCTTCTTCAAAATAAAATGTGTGCATAGACAAGACGATGGCGTAAAGTGTCTTGCCCAAGAACACAACAGCAGAATTCTGTGATCAAATGCCAATCTTCATGTTAGAGGGTGAATGTAACTGGTAAGCAAGAGTGCTGACAGAATCAAAGCTTATGCATTACTCACCAGCCTGTATCTCATATCCCTGTGATCCTCTAGGCCTCCACAGCCTCTGGTTCTTTTACATCTTTACATTTCAAACACACTGATCTGACCATGTCCAGAGAGACGCTAATGCACCAGGCCTCATTATGACCTCCTATAGGCCCATACGTTTAACCTGTGATCTGCTGCTCCAGACCTGACAAGAGGGAGCCTGCCCTAATTAAAGCCACTATCCATGGAGCACTGATCATAAACTCTAGGGATACAAGTTGAAAGATTTGAAGAAACGGAATGGATGGATGGATGTCCTAAAATCAGGTGCTATCACAACATAATTGGCGCGCATTCTGCTTAAACTTGTGCACATCACTGCAGGTTTGTGAAGTTGTAGTGTATTGTTTTGTATCATGTTTTTGTATATTTATGGAGAATTGTCATGTGGGAACATGAGTGAAGCAGGCTTGTGGACTGAGCATTGGACATAATCTTACAGCTAACCATAGAAAGGATTTGAATCTAAAACCTCTTCAGGCAGGTTTTTTAATGAGGGAATAACATTACAACATGGTAGATTTTGTATAATATCCCTCTTTAATTAAATAATTCATAAAATGTTTAAATTAGAAACTATGTGATTGCAAACACAGTAGTTTATTCCTGGATTAGTCTCCTGGTGATGGGTGCTCGGAGTGCTGGCCCCCGGGGAAGACCCAAGACACGCTGGAGGAACTATGTCTCTCGGCTGGCCTGGGAACGCCTCAGGGTCCCCCCAGAGGAGCTGGAGGAAGTGTCCGGGGTGAAGGAAGTCTGGGAGTCCCTGCTTAGACTGCTGCCCCCGCGACCCGGCCCCGGATAAGCGAAAGAAAATGGATGGATGGATGGATGGATGAATAGTCTCCTGGTTTAGTCCTGCCTTTCGTCCTGGCTGAGTCCTGGCTGAGTCCTGGCTGAGTCCTGGCTGAGTCCTGGCTGAGTCCTGGCTGAGTCCTAGTTGAGTCCTGGCTGAGTCCTGGCTGAGTCCTGGCTGAGTCCTGGCTGAGTCCTGTTTACTGCTGGCTTGTTTAGATTTAGTCCTTAGCTAGTCCTTTGTTCAATCCAGTTTCATTCCTTTTCATCTTCTGTTTTAGCCCTGGTTTAGTCCTCGTTCAGTCTTACTTTAGTCCTTGTTTAGTTCTGGTATATAGGTTCTTGGGTTCAGAAAAAACTATTACACAAAGCCATACCATTGACAATGTTAGTTATTAGTTCTGTCCTATCTGTCCATAAGCGGCAGGTGTGTACATTATGTGTGTCTGTGTGTGTTACAGTATAGTTCAGGTGTGTGTGTGTGTGTGTGTGTGTGTGTGTGTGTGTGTGTGTGTGTGTGTGTGTGTGTGTGTGTGTGTGTGTGCAGTGACAGATGGATCACTCATGGCTCAGGAATGTGTGAACACGACGAGGCGAGTTTAAACTGAGCCGAGAGCCTAAAGCAGGAATGTGACACGGACTCAGGTACAGAGGCTCAGGTACACACACAGAGACAGAGACAGGTAAAGACATGGGACAAGATGACATGTACTGAGAAGAGAGGAGGAGAGAAAGAGAGGGAGGGAGGGAGAGAGAGAGAGAAGAGAGCGAAGAGAGAGAAAGAAACATGGGAACAGACATAGTGCATGAGTCCAAGTTCAAGTCAGACGAGTTAGATTTGGACTGCTCCTTCTCAAATAATCTGGATTTCAGATAAGATTAAAATAAGATGTACAATTTTTTGCCATAATGGAACACCCCTAGAACTCTAGTTTAACTTTAAGAATGTTCAGTATATCCCACAGGGTGAGCGCAGTTCGTTAAACAACTCTTGGCTGACTTGGAGTTAGACTTGCTTTTAAAATAAAATCTCCATGGAGACAAGCAGGTGACGTAGCTACCATCAGTAAAATTACACAGTGCATCTTTATATGTGACATCATGTTGGAAATATATTTTTAGAGCACAGAGCTGACATAATTTCACTTTCCAACATGAACTACAAAACTACAGTCTTTCTTGTGCCATTGGGTTAAACAGTAACAGCTCTATCTGCGATCTGTGATTCCATTCATGTTTTCTGTTCTAACAGTGGCTCTGCTGGTCAAATGCAGTGTTATAGTGTTATACTGTCATAGTGTTAAACTGTTATAGTGTTATAGTATTACACTGTCATACTGTTATACTGTCATAGTGTTATACTGTCATAATGTCAGACTGTCATAGTGTTATACTGTCATAGTGTCATAGTGGTATAGTATTACACTGTCATACTGTTATACTGCTATACTATTATACTGTCATAATGTCATAATGTCAGACTGTCAGTGTTTTACTGTCATAGTGTTATAGTGTTATACTGTCATAGTGGTATAGTATTACACTGTCATACTGTCATAGTGTTATACTGTCATAGTGTTATAGTGTTACTGTTATACTGTTATACTGTCATAGTGTTATAGTGTTACTGTTATACTGTTATACTGTCATAGTGGTATAGTACTACACTGTCATACTGTTACGGTGTCATAGTGTTATAGTGTTACTGTTATACTGTCATAGTGTTGTCATAGTGTTTGTTATACTGTCATAGTGTTATACTGTCATAGTGTTATACTGTTAGCTGATAAACTATAACTGCCTTGTTTTATTTGACAGTCACAGCTCGTCTATCTGATCGATATATTTAGGTGTCTTAAAAGGTTTTTATAGCTTTTAGTGCAAAAGTGGTGCGATTCTTTTCTTGTCCGTGCATTGTGACTGTCTGCAAATAGAGCAGGTTCAGAGCTTTTAAAAGAGGTTTAACATGTCCATATTAGTCAAAGTGTGGCTGTGGTAAAGTAAAAATAAAAACAGTTACGCTAAAAGTGGCTCATTAGCAGTTAGCGCAGAGAGCAGTCTGTAAAGAAAAGCAGTAAATATTAAAAAGGTGATTATCTAAATTATATTGGAATTATACCTAAATTAGCGAAATAGCAACATTTTAATCAGCCCTCCATTAAGTATTCCAGTGAAAAAGTAGGCTCTAGTCTGCAGAGCTTCCCAAGAGGGAATGTAGGGACGTAACAATAACTGAAATATCGTAATATGTATCGTCAAAGGTAATAATAATAATAATAATAATAATAATAATAATAATATTGTGGGCCATCACAATATATCAAATTACAAGTCTCTTCACTTAAATTGATAATTATGATGCAGCAATAGCTAAAAAAACAGAGGGAATTACATAGACCATTTGCTTCGATTCAGTGCAGACTACATGAAGAAATAACTGTTATTAAGCACTTTTTTATTAGCCTCCACAAAATATCGCAATAAAAATCGTACTGTGAGATGTGTATTGTGAACACGTCGTACCAAGAGATTTGGATATCGGTCCATCCCTACTATGATGCATCCCCATAGTCCAAAAAAAGAAAGATAAAACAAGTTCTAGTTTTGGCCTGTTGCACTGTTTTAAACATATAGGAGTAAATGTATTTTATAATATAGAGAGCGGATATGGATCACTTGTGGCACCATAGTCTCAGTATACACTTCTGAGAGTGAATTAGATTTACCACTGTAACAGAACCCCTGTAAAAATAATGTTTGGTATCGGTATTGGTAAGTACTCAAAATGAAGCACTCGTATTTGTTTTAGAGGACGACTGATGGATTACACAGATACAAGAATGTACTATGATTTAATATTGATTCTGTTGTCTATTCCTTTGTATTGAAATTGAGTTTGAAATGTTAGTATCGTAACAACACTAGTTTGTGGAGGTCTCTGGAGTTAGCAGCTTTGACGGAATGGAGACAAGATGTTTTGTTATCAGCAGAGAACATACTGGTTACAATGTGGTATTAAAACAGATATCAAATATAGTTATGCAAGTTAAAATACGGTGACAACAATGATGTGTTTATACATGTTGAAGTCTTTGGTGAGCTCCTTCTGATTTCAATATTCAAATGACCTCATGAAGCTTCTCTAGCTGTCACACGCACCTTTGTTCAGACCATCCATAGCAGAGAGTTCCCTTTGACAATGAAGTTAGCTGTGTAACTTTTTGGTGCAGAGTCCATCACCTGCTTGTCACCACAGAGATGTTAATTCTTCGCCTGCAATGTTCCACAATATGGTATTACACATATCTCGCTTGCATTTATCAATTATTCGTCTTTATTGTTAGAAGGAAATGCTTTGAAAAACATCATTCTTAAAGTCACCAGTGTCGCAGTGTAGCCTCTCCACAGAACTGACCTGTAACTTGGCCTTGGCCTTGTGGCATCACAGGCTTGTCTCCATGGAGATGGTTTTAAGTCAAGTTTAATGCCATAATGATGACATCCTGCCTTGCCCTCGTATCCAGGCACTCCACCCACACATTGGTATCGTTATGTTGATGATAATTTTTCAAGATTTGGAACCTTTTACTGCACATATCAATTCTGTAGATCCGAACATCAAATTCACACGTGAAGATGCCAAGGACAACACATTGGCCTTCTTAGATTGTGCAGTAACGATAAGAGAAGACCGGCGACTCCAGGTAGAGGTCTTCAGGAAGCCCACACACACCGACCAATATCTGCTTTTTGATTCACACCACCCACTGCAGCACAAACTTGGAGTTATTTGGACATTACAACACAGGGCCCAAGTGGTTCCTACAAGCGCAGAGGGAAAGGAGAAAGAAGAACAACATGTGGAGAAAGCCCTCTCCGTTTGTGGATATCCTAAATGGACTTTCAATAAAACAAAGAGAGCAAAGAAACAGGACAACAGAGAACCAGAACCCAGGAGAAAGGGTGTAACTATTCCTTACCTGGCTGGCGTTTCCGAAAAACTACAGAGGATCTTCAGACAACATGAAATCCCAGTCTATTTCAAACCCACAAACACTTTAAGACAAAAACTGGTCCATCCTAAGGACAAAACACCGAGCCACAAACAAAGCAATGTGGTCTACTCCATTCAGTGTAGTGAAGACTGCAGTGAGCCACTCCACAAGAGGATGTACCAACACAGACGAGAGAGCCAGAGTGGACCTCAATCTGCCGTACATCTCCACCTAAAAGCCACAGGCCACTCCTTTGAGGACATCGAGGTGCAGATCTTGGCCAGAGAAAAGAACTGGTTTGAGAGGGGAGTTAAAGAGGCTATTTTTGTCAAGAAAGAGAATCCTTCCTTGAACAGAAATGGAATTTGTCTCCCATTTATAACTCTATCCTCAAACCTAAATCAAAACAAAGAAAACAACAGGGCTAGCCAGGTCAGGTCCAGAGGTGTGAAAACACCCATTATGGCCCTGAATGGTTCTGCTAACAACACCCCACACTCATTACATATTCAATAGGCCTAGTTAACTAAAAGAAACTGTAAACAAATAGGTGTGGTAGTCTCAGAGTAATTTCATTGTAGTTAGCTCCTCCCTTCAGGCAGATATAAAGCAGTGTCCACCAGCATCTGACCAGAACTGAAGAAGCAGCTTGGATGAGCTGCGAAACGTATTCGACCAAATAAACTCTGTCCAGTTGACAAACTGAATTTCTCCTTTTGCCATGGATTCTACCTGGATGACCGAGGGATTTAACACACATAATGTGGAACAATCGAAGGAAAACAATAACATCTCCACAGAAACAAGGAGCTGAAAAGTTACACATTGCACCTTTAATATTAGTTTAAAAGACCAGTCAAAACGTCATAGTATTTGTGTACACACTCACAACAAATTAGGTATTTTTAATTACTGCAAGATTGTCGGACTAAAATACATTTTGGAGGGTGTTTAAAAAGTGAGAATTGTTTTTGCAAAGAAAACTGAGTCACTGCAGTCGCCCACAGCTCCTCACTGGCTTAAATTAGAGCCACAAAATGAGACGGTTTTCACAAATAGATCCTCGTTCAAACCTCAAATCGTGACTGTACAAATCTCGATTTCAGACAACTGCAGCAATGTGGAACAATAGCCAGACTTAGGCAAAACTCATCTTTATATCTTAATGTTTACGAATTTAAACAGTGGAGATTAAACTGAAGAATCAAATATAGCAATTACATAGCAAAGAAAAAAAGTGAAAGAACTCAGCTAAATATTGTTTCATATTTTATCCTCAAAGTATCAACAGCGCTGCAAACCCTTGGACTTCTCTCAATGATCTTCTTGATGAAGTCTCCTGAAATGGTTTTCACTTCACAGATGTACATGCCAGGGTTCATTAGTGGAATGCCAAGAGTGCAAAGCAGAGATCAAAGTAAAGGGTAAAGGCTATTCTGAAGCACATAACCAGTCGTGTTCATTCATAGTTTTGATGCCTTCAGGGACAATTCTACAATGTAAATAACCATGAAAAAAGTGTGTCCCAACCTTTGACTTGTAATGTCCTTCATTCATAGATCTCGTTATGGTGCAGAATCAAAAAAAGAAAAAAAAAAAAAGAAAAGAAAAACGAAGAAATGCTATTGAAAAATACAGTACTGTTAAAATTACTAGCATGTGAACGCAACCTATTGATAGATTCTGGTGGAAGGTCCATCAAACGCTTTTCTCCATGGAAATGTTATTGCTTTGTCTGGAATGTTTCACAGTGTGGTATTAAACCTTTCTACCTTCATGAAGACCAAACAAAACCAAGTTACAGGTCAGATCTGTGGAAAGGCGACCCCGCTCACAGTCAGAATGTCTGTTTTTCTAGGTATTTATGAGCTATAAAACCACCTGTAATTGAATAAATGTAAAGTAGAGCTGTTTAATGTCATACTGTGGAACATTCCAGGCAGAGCATTGACATATCCATAGAAACAAGTAGGTGACGGACCCTCCACCAGAAAACTTGCACAGTGCACCTTTTGACTTTGACTTTGACTTAAAGTAGATTTTTAAGGGATGTTCATGGTCATGTTTAGGTATTTGATTTTCAACAAAAAGGTAGAGCTGGGCGATATGGCCTAAAAATAAAATCTCCGATTTTTTTACAAAAAATCCGATTTCCGATTTTAATCGATTTTTCTCTGCCCTACTCAAAAACAAATAACAGATGACAAATAAATGGCTCAAAACAAGTTTTAACTTTATTCTTTTTTTAAATTTAGGATTAAAGTGCAATCTGACAAGCAAAAAACATACTTGTAAGTGAAATGGCAGACCAGGCCATTGTAAACACTTTTAGAAAGGACACTTTTAGAAAGGACATGTCCAGGACATGTCCAGAGGTGTGAAAACACCCATCATGGCCCTGAATGGATATGCTAACTACTCCCCCACTCCCACTCCATAATGAATAGACTCACCTGACTAACAGAAACTATTAACAACTCCATATTGAATAGACTCACCTAACTAACAGAAACTGTAAACAAATATGTGTTAGTCTCAGAGTAATTTTCATTGTAATTAAGCTCCTCCCTTCAAGCAGATATAAAGCAGTGTCCACCAGCATCTGACCAGAACTGAAGAAGCAGCTTGGATGAGAAACGTATTCAACCAAATAAACTCTGTCCAGTTGACAAATCAATTTCTCCTTTTGCTACTTTTAGAAAGTTTTGATCATATTGCTGCCGCTGTCTGTTGTCATGCAGATGAGTCGGTCTTCTGCAAGTTTCCACAAAGTGAAAGCATCTTTCAATCCTTGCGCGATTAATCCCCCCTTGTGATCCTCGGGAAAATACACTGTTTGCAGACAAACGCTTCGCATCGCCCAGCTACTATTAACAAAATGTACCGTTAAACTCAAGTAGAGCTGCATCGTTCGGCTGGACCACAGGTCAGTCGTAGCAGAAAAACACGACACCTCCTCCGCTCCGCGCCCCGCTAACTTACCCGTGTAGAGCGCTGCAGCGCATTAGTTCCGCTTTCGACGCTCGCGTGTAAAAAATAATACTAATAATAAAAAAAATCGATTTTCATAAAAACACATCGTTCTGAACTGTAAATTCGAATTAATCGATTTAATCGATATATCGCGCACCTCTACAAAAAGGCCAGAGTGAGGCAGAGTAACTGGCAAATGCAAAGTACCACAATGTGTTTTTAACAATATTGTTCAGAGTTAGGGTTGTCAAAGAATCGAAAATCAGATACTAATTGATACTAAAACTAGACACTCATATGAGTAAGTATCGATACTAGAAAACACACATTTACAGGGCAAAATTTGAGCTTTATCAGAATAATTATAAGACCTCACATGAAGAGTACTATAATTTTGTTCTGAAAATAGTATCGTAATGAGTATTTATTTGAAACTGAGTCAATTCCTTATTATCGAAATCGAGTTTGAGATTTTAGAATTGTGACATTACTATTCAGAGCTAATTCCAGCCAAATTTATGAATAACTTCTCCATGGTAATTTTTCAGATTTGTACTCTGCCTGCCCTCTCTCTCTCTCCTCCTCCCTCTCATCCTCCCATCCGCAGCTGCACCCACACAAAGCATCTCTCATTCAAAATACCACAGACCCTTTTCCTGTCACAAGGACCCAAGGGTGCTGGCGAGAAGGCGCCCGGAGTCACAGGCCTGTCCGCGCACGCTGCACCGAACAGAGGGGGGATTCAGGGGGAGATGGGTGCTCAGTGTCACCCAGGACCCTCCCAGAGAGCGGGGACCGGAAGCACCCATGGGCAGCTCGTATAGAGACAAGACCTCCTCTGTTAGACTGTATCAAACCATCTGAAGCTCTATTCAAACGGGCTCAGCACAAAGAGGACACACAACTGATCTTTATTATTCACTCATTCAATTAAAGAGTCCCCGATTCCCGATTCTTTCCCCCCCACATGTATTTGAGCAGAATGTGTCTTGTCCCAGTACAGATATATTGTATGAGCAGCTCTTGAGGTCATAATAAGTCCACTGTGTGCCGTCTGCATGCATTTTATTGTCCGGTAATCAGGAAGTGTGTGTTAGCATGCTAGCTGTTGTTAGCAAAACTCCGCTCTGGTCTCTGAAAGTTGCGAAAAGCGCTCAGAAACTCATTGCAGTGAATAATGAAGACGCTCAGAATGCAGAAGGTAAGTGAGGAATAACTTTGGACCACTGCAAACTGTTTCAAATGAACTAGTTCTGTTTTTCACGTTTTTAACCTTAGTAAAAGTCAGACAGAGCGAGCCGTGCACAAATACAATAAGTAACACTGAAAAGTCAATAACTACAATGAAAACTGTTGTTCAAACGCAGTACTATCGACTGCAATAGTACAAGCTGAATAGGGTTCATCTATAGCTTCACCAGGAGGAAGTTGTGAGCATAAAGAAGACATTATTAGGGTTGCGCCAATGCAGCTTTTTCAGTTTCAATACTATGAGTTAGTTTAAGAATTTGCCGATGCCCAATATCAACCTATACCAGAGACTAAAAACAGCACTGATTTCCTTAAAACAAAAATAAAATAAGACAAAACTGATCCAAATGTGTTACGAGACTTTCTGGGCAAACTCCGACCAGTCTTATTAGAACAATTTATATGTGTCCAATTTATATCAAGGCAATATCTGATAACAGTATCATATCAGTGCATCCCTAAACATTATGCTTTTAGAGAGTATTTAGTAGGCTATTCGACTCTTACTGAATCTTTTGTACTTAGATCAAGAGTTGTCCAAACTCATCTGATCTCTGAAGCTCTGCAGGTGTGGGCCGGGGGGTGGTTCTAGTCTAATGTGAATTAAGATTGTAAGATTAATCGCCATCGCAATATGAGGGGACGCAATTAGCAAATGTCAAAGGCTACTGTTATTTTAAGTATCATAATTTCCTCCTCAAACAACACAATCTCCTGTCTTATTCTGCATAAAAACTGCTAACCCTGTAGTTTAAATCTGTACAAACATGTTCTGAAATGTGATTCTTGTATTAGTTTGTCAGTTCAGCAAATAGAATAGATATATACATCCAATGCATCATATATGTATCTAAAGTAAGTTCATAATATAACAAACCCATCTCTTACATTTGTCAGCGGAAAGTTTCAATGAAAAGGTCAGTCTTTCCTCTTTAATGCGTGTTTAAAAGGAACTTTGAACAGAATCCTATTATTAAAACATAAACTTCAACTCTAATCACAATTAGACATTTTCCCAAATCGTTCAGCTCTGTTCCACGTGTTTCTTTTACTCCGAATCTTTCTGGAGGATACCACATCAGAAAACAGTGCCTTCACTTTACTAAGGATGCACAGATACAAACATTTTGATGAATCAGATCTGTTCCAAGATATCGTTCAATATTCCATGTTGGTGTCTAGAAACTGGTGTGATTAAGACGATTTACTCGATACTGTTGGCCCAAAACACCTTGGACCTCTGGGACTCGCAGATACTTAAAGCCAAAGTATCAACACTGGTATAGGAACAGATGAAGCTGGATCGACGCATCCCTGCCTTTTACATCAACAACTAGTCTGCTTCAGCTGTCATGGAAGAAACAAAAGCACAATATTCACACACTGTTACACTCTGAGACTCCCAGTGAACAGGTGGCAGTCGCATATGTGCTTCATCAGAAAAGAATCAGCACCAAATCTGGGCCAAACGACACAAGTCCAGTTTTACATGAAATATTGAGAAGCTGAGAGAATGGCCCATCTCTTTTCACTGTATCATGAGTTTTAATCTAACTGAATCGAGGTTCAGTCATGTTTAATAGTCGATGATCAGCTTTCTAACGGAGGGTCTACAGCCGATCCTCTGGCAGTAAACGTGTGTGGTTTGGAGCAGAGGCAAGACTTTGTTGTAACTGGGGCGTTATTGGGGCTAAATGGCTCTGTCTTGTTTATTTTCAGGAAATTAATATTGGGAGTTATCTAAAAATGTAACTGAATCAGAAAACGATGGCTCTCCTAACGTGGGCTTTTCTGGCTCTCAAAAACTGAAAGAATCGTCCACAACGATTCAAACAAATCTGCAAAATCCTATCATCTCCTCATTTAAAAACAGTGTATGATGGAAATGATGACTAGTTCTGTTCAGTATCAACTTTACTGTGCAACTGGTCCAATATCTCCAATTAAAATATGTTTTATTCTTTATTGTTGAAATGTGTGATCAATTACACATGTTCATAAACGGAGTATGGTTGTCGAAAGTATCAAAAATCAGATGCTAATCGATACTAAAACTAGTATCAAAACTAGATACTCATTTGAACAGGTATCAATATGGTTTCATCTTTATCAGAACTAGTGTAAGACCCATAGACTGTACACAGAAGCATTCAGCTCCAGTCAAATGAAGCTCACAAGGCTAGCAGTTATGGAGCGAATTTGGAGGCGAGTTCCAAATTAGAAATAGGAATTCATTTATAGACAAAATAGTGAAATAAAAACACCATATAGAGCGGGTTAATACGAACATTTTAAGACCAAAATGAGGAGCCTGACAGCAGCAGTTACAGAGAGAGGGGCGACGTTTTATTAAGTGAATTGGAGCCAGAGGCGATGGAGCCGGAAGCGTACCCATGCTCACTTCCCATTTGGAGCACGGCGGTCTATCCATTAATATATACAGTCTGGTTTAATAAACAAATACTACTATTTTGTGTTAAAAAAGACCTTTTAAAATGATCATTTGGGTATCAAAATCTGTATTGGGTCTATTCTTTTTTTAGAATCTAAACAACACTAAAAAGTGTTCACCATCTTAATTTCATAATATAGGCAAAATTAGACAATCAGGAGGCACTACACAGTCTTCTTAATTTACATCACAGACATTTTCATTTTTGCTGACATAAATAAGAGTCAGCTCCACTTCAAAAGCCGAGGCTCTGTCTGTCTCACTCTGTCTCTCTCACTCTGTCTCTCTCACTCTGTCTCTCTCACTCTGTCTCTCTCACTCTGTCTGTCTCACTCTGTCTCCTCTCACTCTGTCTCTCTCACTCTGTCTCTCTCACTCTGTCTCTCTCACTCTGTCTCTCTCACTCTGTCTCTGTCTCTCTCACTCTGTCTCTCTCACTCTGTCTCTCTCACTCTGTCTCTGTCTCTCTCACTCTGTCTGTCTCACTCTGTCTCTCTCACTCTGTCTCTCTCACTCTGTCTCTCTCACTCTGTCTCTCTCACTCTGTCTCTCTCACTCTGTCTCTGTCTCTCTCACTCTGTCTCTCTCACTCTGTCTCTGTCTCTCTCACTCTGTCTCTGTCTCTCTCACTCTGTCTCTGTCTCTCTCACTCTGTCTCTCTCACTCTGTCTGTCTCTCTCACTCTGTCTCTCTCACTCTGTCTCTCTCACTCTGTCTATGTCTCTCTCACTCTGTCTATGTCTCTCTCACTCTGTCTATGTCTCTCTCACTCTGTCTGTCTCTCTCACTCTGTCTGTCTCTCTCACTCTGTCTCTGTCTCTCTCACTCTGTCTCTGTCTCTCTCACTCTGTCTCTGTCTCTCTCACTCTGTCTCTGTCTCTCTCACTCTGTCTCTGTCTCTCTCACTCTGTCTCTCTCACTCTCATTCTGTCTGACTCTTGTCTCTCACTCTCTGTCACTCACTCACTCTCTGTCTCTCACACTCACTCTCTGTCTCTTTCTCTTTCTTCTGAGTCCAAAACCCCACATCTTTACATGAAAACATCAATGTGCCACTGAACTGGAGCCATTTCATCCTGATCTGACCCAAAGAAAGTGGGACATCAGATGACGTCAGCAGAGCCCTGGACACAGCTGTTTAAAGCACAAGACTACAGGACTACAACTACAGGGTCACACAGGATCAGACACAGCGCTCACATATCCAAGCACATGTCTGAACCATTTGGGAAAAATATCACTTTTTTCTGACATTTCTGTGATTACAACTGCAATTTATGTTTTAATAGTTGGATTGACAAAAAGACTGAAACATCTAAACTACAGGGTTAGTAGTTTTTATGCACTATAAGACTTTCTTGGTACTTCAAAAATTGCAGCCTTGGTGATTAGCTAATTGCATCAACTTAAATTATGATTGTGACTCCAGACAAAGCAATAATATTTCCATAAAGAAAAGTTACACAATGCACTTTAAAGTCCCTCATAGACTTTGTGAGGAGTTGCACAAAGCCTATTCTCAAAGTGGAAGTGACACATTTAAAGTCTTTCTCTGTAAAAGGACCTCTGGACTGAAGGAAACAAGAGCCGCATTGACGCGAGTGACGAGCCTACCAAGCACCGGGCCTCACCACACAAAGACACAAGCACCAGCCCTCACCGCACAAAGCACCGGGCCTCACCACACAAAGACACAAGCACCAGCCCTCACCGCACAAAGCACCGGGCCTCACCACACAAAGACACAAGCACCAGCCCTCACCGCACAAAGCACCGGGCCTCACCACACAAAGGCACAAGCAACAGCCCTCACCGCACAAAGCACCGGGCCTCACCACACAAAGGCACAAGCAACAGCCCTCACCGCACAAAGCACCGGGCCTCACCACACAAAGGCACAAGCAACAGCCCTCACCGCACAAAGCACCGGGCCTCACCACACAAAGGCACAAGCAACAGCCCTCACCGCACAAAGCACCGGGCCTCACCACACAAAGGCACAAGAAACAGCCCTCACCGCACAAAGCACCGGGCCTCACCACACAAGACAAAAGCACCAGCCCTCACCAGCCCTCATCGCACGAAGCACCGGTCCTCACCACACAAGACACAAGCACCAGCCCTCACCACACAAAGCACCAGCCCTCACCACACAAAGCACTGGCCCTCACTGCACAAGACAAAAGCACCAGCCCTCACCACACAAAGCACCGGCCCTCACCACAAAGAGCACCGGCCCTCACCGCACTTTGGGCCAATTAGGAGGAATGTGAGTCCTGAGTCCTGCTCTGAGCCGACGTAAACATGAAGGAGATTTCAGTGCAGCATTCACAGGATTCCAGCCAGTATTAGGGCCCTCTGTGGGGTCCACAATACGACAAAGTCCAAACCACGTCTCCTGCAATTAGCAAAACAGTCATATACTAGGTAGAAATCATAGAGAGTATGAAGGAGTGGACTAAGGGAGTGTGACATCACCCATAGCATTAGGCTACAGTCAAATGAAGCTCACTGAGGCTGGCAGTTATAGGGGTGAATTTGAAGCAGTTCCATCATAGGAAAAATAATTTATTTACAGACAAAAAAGCCAAATAAAAACCCCAGGGTCATGTAGAGCAGGTTAATACGAACATTTTAAGACAAAAATGACGAGGCGCACTGCAGCAGTTACAGAGAGAGGGGTGACAATTTTTCAATGTAAAAGTCAATTGGAGTCAGCACCCCCATGCTCACTTATTATTTGCAATTTTTCTTAAAAGTATTAGTAAAAGCATTATATTTGAATATTTTGTTATTTGTAGAGGACTCATTAAATTAGCCTTTGTTATTTAATAGTTGTGACTCATGTACTGTCCGAGAAGTGTGTGTTAGCATGCTAGTTGTTGTCAGCTTTACCGTGATGGTAAAACACCGCTCTGGTCTCTGAGAGTTGTGAAAAGTGCTTATACACTCATTGTGGAGAATAATACGGATGCTCTGAATGCATAAGGTAAGTGAGGAATAACTTTGGACCACTGCAAACTGTTTAAAATGAACGAGTTGTTTTTCATGTCAAAAAAGATAAAAATCAGGTGCATGATTGACTAAAATGCAAACTATATGGTGACAGATACACTACATACTGATGCTATAGGCAGATCAAACAGCAGGAACATGGGGGTTAAAGTGGTAGAGCCTGGTACAGAGAGCTGTGCAAAGGGTCATATCTTAAACTCACTGATAAGAACCATGTCACACGAACACGACACGAAAAAACAGGCTCTAGGGGAGGTATTTGAACGTCACAAGCTTCTAGTTCCTCATGATAACAAACTGATAGCACTTACCAGCAATCAGATTTCACTGAAAGAGGAGAATGTATTATTTTAGTGATGAATTCGATTACAGGAGCACTGCGTAACATTTGTCAAATGCTCGTCGTCATGGAGATGTTACTTGCATTGACAGGAATGTTGCTTTAAGTTTAATGATATACTCTGGAACACTTTCTGGTGCTGGCATGGCACCTGGAAATACAAAGTTAAATCCAGACTTCAGAACATTCTCCACAGAGACAGACAGACAAGTTTAATGCCATACTGTGGAAGAACATTTCCATGGAGACAAGCAGGAAGAGGTCCTCTTCCAAGCCAAATAACGAGTCAGGTTTGTGAAGATGCAAGCCCGCTCACAGTGAGGATTCCACTATGTTTTTCAATGCAATGAAAACATCCAAAATAAAAAAATAACTTTTATAATCATGCCTTATTTGACACCAGTCTCTTGCTATCTTTTTTGCTACTTACTTAGAATTTATTATTACTATTTATATTTTCTCTTTGTTATTATATTGTGATGAGTGAGCTACTGGGTCCAAATAATTTGGACACACCCTTGTGGATCAATAAAGTTTAAGTCCAAGTCTAAGGGCGCTTTCACACCTATGGTTCGATTGCTTTGGTCCGCACTAGTCAGAAAAATGTTACAATGTAGCAAACAGACGTGGGTACGGTTTGCTTTCACATATGCAGAGTTCTAAACGAACCAAAATAGACCGCGAAGACCATCGTCACCGGAACCGGACTAAAAAACACGCCACTTTTGATCACCATGGAGGAACAGCTTTGCCTTGTGCTCCTGGCGCTGATCATCATACATTATTTTGTACGTGTAGGTACGGTAATTTTCTGCAATTTCGAATAATTTCGAACATGTTTCGCGGCTGCGACTCCAAAGACAACTTATAAGTTATTCGACTCGCCGACGGCGCATTGCACGCCTCTTCAGGGAGAAGAGACGTGCCCTCGCGACCGAGTAAACAGAAACATAATGCATTCCCATAATGCATTCGGTTCCGTCCAATTTGGTTTGGTTGCTTTCACACCAGATGAACCGTACCAAAGTAGGGCAGATAAAGCGATCCGAGACCACCCCTTTTTATCGGTCTCGGACCGGTTGATTTGGTGCGCACCAAAGTACCGAGATTGCATTCACACTAACGAAAACGAACCGAACTAAGAACTTTTGGTTCGAATGGGCCATTTGGTGCGCACCAAATGCTGTCAGTGTGAAAGCACCCTAAGGCAGACGACACCACCTGGCCAAGTTATGGGTCAGATCTGTGGCGAGGTAACCCCACTCACAGTAAGAATGCCTATTTTGCACGGAACACCGTAATTAGAATTAAATAATTTGTTTGAGGTGAAGGAACCAAATTTGCTCTATTGGACCTAGTGAGAAATGGAAATAATGACTTCAAAATGACTTGTACTGAAGTAGTCGACTAAACAAATTCTTGGCTTGACTGGTCGACTAATAAGGGGGCGTGGCAAAAGCGCTCAAAACGATTCTATATCTCTGTATCTGAGCCAAACTGCACTCACAAGACTACACCAGCAGGGGGAGGTCAAAAACTAAATGCAGAAAAAGTACACGGAAACTATGTATTTATATAAACACAGATTAATCAGTGAATCATGAGTTTAATCTGCCTTTTTACATAAATAGAAAAAAATACCAAATCTTCAACTCACTCACTAACTTCTCCTTTCTACTGTTGTCCCATATAAAACCTTATAATCTAAATAAAATGATTAATCGACAAGTTTTGGTTGACTAAAACACCATCAACCGTTTTATCAGCTAAACGACTAAAAGCCTACAGCTCTAATGGTGACGTCTCTAAAATGTAACTGTATGTAAAGTGCATTAGGGTCCCTCACAAATCGATTAGATACACAATATACAACTCATGATAAAATATTAACACGATATGGCGATACATGCGATAATCGATATATTTTCATGATACTCTGTGCTATTTTGCTGTTTTTTAAGAACCAAATACATTTTTGCAACAATATTCCTTCATTAAACCGATACTTGTGCAAAAATACGAAATGCATCTACTTTAATCATCAAAACAGTGAATATCCTTCCACAAAATGTAGTGTGAACAACCCATGATAACAAAACTGTATCAAATTTAGTATCAGGATATTCTGATGTTTTTGCACATTAAAAGGGCCCATATTCCACTATTTTCTAATCTATGTTATAATGTTGTTTCAAATTTAGGCTGAGTTCTTCTCTCAAACAAAAAACACTCCTAAACTAATACAGGAAGTGCTCCACTGTGTTTTTAAACCCCACACACCTTCACTAGAATCAACTGGATGGTTTCAGCCCTGGAATTGCCCATCTTTACTGAACAAAAGGTAAAAAGAGAGCAGTTAACTTCATGACACAGGCTTGAACAGAACATTTTGGCCTTTGGATTTGGAACACAACAAGGTATTATAACACGGCTAAAAAGAGTTTATTTTGTGTAATATAGGACAGTGAATTCCCAAGATATTCTCCAATGACTGGGCGAAGCCAAAAGCACGTGGAAGCAGGACACCCACCCTCAAATAATGACCACTTACTGAGTTACTTCTAATTCTTTTGTCTAATAATAGAATCTGAACAGAATATCGTGGTTTTGTGGAGTGGGAGAGGGCCTAATCCTAAACATATGACAGCAGAGAGTGTGTGTGGAAGTACAGGAGCAAAAATCTGAGGCATTTGAACCAAGCAAGTCCAAACATGTATTTACACGTCACCTGTTCGCAGACTCCACAACTGTCAGTGTTCTATAGAAACTGATAAGCTACAGTAAGAGGAACTCAAAATAACTGTAAGAATTGTGCTTTTATGACATGAAACTTAAAACTGCAATTTAAAGGGTCATTGTGAAACTTTTCCGTGGGAGGGTAGGGCACCTGCTAGTCTCTATGGACATGTTATGTTAGATGGTATGTCTGGAATGTTCCACAGTATGGCATTAAACTAAGCTATCTTCCGAGAGACAAGCTGGTGACGTTACTAGGCTAATTACAGGTAGTAGTAGTAGTATTTTCGTCCGTCATGACTGGTAGAAACGTCAGTACAGCGGGTCAGATCTGTGGAGAGGTGACCCTGCCCTGCTTGTAGTAAGAATGTATGTTTTTCAAGTTTTTTGGCAATTAAAACACTTGTAATTGAATGCAGGCAAAAGATAAGTTTAAGGCCATACTGTGGAACATTTCAGGCGAAGCATCTCCATGGAGAAAAACCTCCCTTAAAAAGTTACATAGTGCATCTTTAAAGTAAGGGTGGACATAAGAGGACGTTCCAAAATCGTTGTTTTTTTTTTGTTTTGTTTTGTTTTTTAAAATAGTGTAACAATTATTTTAGCACCAATAAAAGAAAAAGGCATTGGCAGGTGTAAATACAAAACTTAGATATAGTACTCCAACACATAACTGCAGTAGCCTCGTTATTCAAGCTCGCTCCTTACAACAAGTTAGTTCACCGTAAAACCAAAACAAAAACTACAATCAATGTACACTTAATGCTTTCTCAATGTATTTTAAAATAAGCATAGTCCTTGTGTAACTTTAAACATCTTATTGCAATATACAAATGATCCAGTCTCGCCTTTAAAAGCAGCAATGCCAAAACGCAGGCTACAGTAAGATTAAAACCGCAAGAAAAACGCACAAACTAGTACAATACGGCTTTTTTCATGCTAAACTGAGTATTACAGTGATCGGTTTGTCCCATTTCTAACACCTTTTTGCAGTACCAAATCTCAAACACGAGCAGGCAAGCCCAAAGCACAGAACTGAAGTTGCTTACCCTGTAGTTCACACTATGGGAGACCTGCTGGCGTCGTGGTGGCTGTCTCTTCTTTTGCAGCTCCTCAGAGTGAAGAAGAAGGATTTTTTCGCGTTTAAACCATTAATAAAATCGCGTACGAAGAGGTCCACGGGATTCAAAAGTCCTGTGTGATAGTTCGGAGCAGCAGCAGCGAAAAGGAGAGGCGAAACTGTGCCAAACGCGAGCGACGCAGGGAACGTAGGGTTCCATTCAACTAAAAAAGAAGGCGGTTTTGGGGAAAGTCATGACGCCGAATGACTAAGGAAGGGGCTATTTTTCGTTAACTAAAATCCCAGATTAAAAAATACGAATTAAAAGTGGTGAAATTCTATAAAAACGCTAAAATTTAACACGATTTGGAGAGGGTACGTCTCTGCGCAATGGTACAGCTCTCGCTTGCCACGCTGCGCAAAAGAACCAAGAATCCAGACCAAAACATTGGGCTGTGATGTGGGAGGATTGGAGGGGAGAAAGAGGCGGGTCTCCGGGCTGACTCCGTGCTCTGACTGGTTCTTGGTTTAATAAATAATTGATAGGACTTAGTTGAATGGCGTTAAATTGAAGCCACGCCTCAGATTTACGGTAACGTGTTTGTACAGGTTAAAACGGGCCGGCGAGGCGCGTGCTCCGGGGCTTTTCTAATCCGCGTTAGTCCTGGTTTCTTTATTTTATTATTCTTTTTTTGTGTCTGATTTGGATTTGATTTATTTCTTGGTTAGTCCTGTTTTAGTCTAAAAATAGTTCCTGGTTTAGTACTGGTATTTCTCAATTTGGGCTTGGTTTAGTCCTTGTTTAGTCCTAACATTAGGTCCTGGTATTTTTCTGAGAGGCAATTGTCCTAGTTTAGATCTGGTTGGGTTCTGGTTTAGTTCTGGTGTAGTCCTGGTTTATTCCTGATTTGGATTTGGTTTATTTCTTGGTTTAGTTTAGACATTTGGTCCTGGTTTAGTACTTCCTTTTCTGGTAGCCTAAATTGTCCTGGCTTAAACAATGTTTAGTCTTTATTTGTTTAGATTTATTCCTGATTTTTGGCTTGGTTTAGTCCTTGTTTAGTCCTAACATTAGATCCTGGTTTAGTCCTGGTATTTTTCTGCTATTGTCCTAGTATAGACCTGGTTTAGTTCTGGTGCAGTCCCTCCAAATCCACAGATCCCCACATTGATCTCATAGAAAAATGCAGGTAAACGGAAACTCATCCTGGATTTAAGTGACACGATGCTGCCCCCTAGTGTTCGTGTAAGGGATGACCACAGAAGAAATGACCAAACCAACATTTTCATCTTAATCCACTTTAAATAAATCATCAAAATAAAATCAAAACACAAATAATACAACATTATAAACAAAACAATTTTGGACAGTTACACAAAATTCTGCAGTTTTCAAAAAGAGAAACATTTCGTCTGAACACTTGAGGCTTGTAGATCCAGAGTGCAGGTCTGAGATGCCTGAGTGAGCAAAAAGATTCAGTTAAGTTCAAATAAACCCAGAGGACAAAGAAGCAGCTTCCATTAAAGTCTGGTCTCTGCCACAAACTCCAAACTCCACAAATGAATTTATGTCTGAGATACGTGATTTGATTTGAATCTGTTGTTTCATTTGTAGCATAAAAGGTAAATCACCATTTGATTATGTACGTGATGATTATGTAATGTAGGAATGTAGGATGTTTCCATGCACAGTTCAATCCACTGATATTTGAAAAGTGATTTTGAACGCGTCTTTAAAGTGGAACTAAACCCTAAATCAACTTTTTTCAGTACTAAGCTTTTAAAAAAAAAATAATAATAAATAAATAAATAACAATGTCTACAGTTCCTAGTCCTTTTTTTTTTTTTTTTTAATAATTTTAGTTGTAACTAGAAAAGCACTCAGAGAGCAGCTCAGTTTTCAAAGTGAATCCAAAATTTAATCATCTGTTGGATTTACCATTAGGTAACATTTCCTGAAAATTTCATCAAGATCCGTCCATAACTTTTTGAGTTATCTTGCAGGCAAAAACATAACCTCCTTGGCGGAGGTAACTAGATACATCTGCAGCTTTCAGGTAGAAAACTGCCAAAGCTGCCTCCTACTGTCAAGTGCTATGTGACTTCACACGGTACTGCTTACAAGGGAAGAGTCTGGGCGTGGTCTTGAGGTATTAAGGAACAGTGTGGTTGGTCTAATAGGTATCCACACTTCAAACTCTGCCCCTGCAGCCAGGTGTTTGTCTCAGGGCAGTTCTGTGTGATGCCACATAGTACTTGAAATTGCAGTCATTGGAGGGAGCACAGTCTCCAGAAAGCTGCAAATGTACATAGTCTGCACTACAGTCGCCAAAAAAAAAAAAAAAAACAACCAAAAAAAAAAAAGACTAGGAACAGCAGACAATGCTATTAAAACCCTATTCCCAAATGTAGCAGCAAAAAAGGTTGATTTAGTGTTTAGTTCCACTTTAATTCACTTGATTTTCTACTTTAACATTAACTGCTTCAGATTTGAACATCTTTATAATGCTACACATCATGGCTTCTTTCTGTGCGCTTTAGTCTTTTCAAATATACTCAGTCTATTTTCATTGTTTTGGTCACATGTCTCTACTGTCCGCAGGTCTCAGAGGAAACAGCACATCGCTCTCCAGAGACAGGTCACTCCCGAGTGCGGCCATACGCCCACGCAACAGGAAGCGTGTCCGCCTCTGCAGCGCCCTCTGCTGTTCCTGCTTCAGCTCCAGGTACGAGCGCGAAAACGTGTGAAATATGGAGGTGACCGGGAACGCCATGAGGAGAATCCCGCTCAGAATACTGCTCAGAGCGACCACCTGCCCCGGAATGCTGCGTGGAACCATATCTCCATATCCCACCGTCGTCATGGTGATCACAGCCCACCAGTACGTAGCTGGGATGCTGCTGAATTCCTGCGTGGATGTCATTTCGTTTTCAATAAGGAAGAGGAGAGGCGAGTACAGAGCAATGGCCACACACAGGAATAAAAGAAGCAAACCAAATTCTCTGGTACAACGTCGTGCAGTAAGTCCCAAAGTTTGCAGTCCCAGAGAGTGACGCGCCAATCGCATCACGTACAGGATCCGAAGAGCTCGCAAAACACGAAGGACTAAACCAACTTTGTCCAGATACGAGCCCCCAGACCCCCCCGTGCCCTGTGAGCTGTCTACCAGGAGGGAGATGTAGTACGGCAGGATGGCCACGAGGTCGATGAGGTTCAGGGGCTGTCGGAGGAAAGACAGTTTGCTCCGGTCCTGAATGAAGCGCAGAGAGAACTCCAGGGAAAACCAGGCCACGCACACGGTCTCTACGATAAAGATGTTATAACAGCGCCGTGAGCATGTGCCCTGAGAGAGAGAGGAGGGAGAGAAGGACAGGAATAAAATAGCTAAAGTAATACTGTGTAACTTTTAGCCAAAAATTAGACTAAAATGAAAAGATGTTTTTTCCCCTTGATTTTGGTTGTGTATGCACTGAAATAATGTGTCAGGCTTGCAACTCCACAAACCTGACTCTTATTTGCTTGATTTATTTATTTATGCTACAAAGGTTATATCACACCGGCTTGTCTCCGTGGAAATGCTGTTCCTTTTATATTATATTCTTCCAGAATATGGCACAAAGCTTGCCACCACCAGAAAGTTACTAACCATTAGTAACTTTCTGGAGGTGGCATTTCACCCGCATGATTCCATGGAAAAACAAAGTTAAAAAACATAATTCGGAATATTTTCCATTGGACAGAGGTGAATATGTTATATGCCATACTGTGGAAGATTATAGCGAAAGGAACATTTCCAAGAAACAAGCAGGTGTGATATTACCTTTGTAGCATACATTAAATCAGTAAATCATGAAAAATAATAATAAAATTGAATTCCAATAAAATCACAACGTGCAAAAATACAAGCCAATTCAAATTGTATTATCTTAAATCTTGCCTGATCAGACCTCTGGGATTGTCAAGAACAGGAGTCAGTGATGATACAAACCACTAGAGGGAGATACAGACCCACAGTTTAAAGTAAATTTTTACCATGAATCCCCGGGCCATCAACTTAAATCAGAACAATCATGAGGAAAGTGCATGATTCCAAAATCATAACGCCTTTTCATTAATTAATCCACATCTAATTTTCGTAATAAATAAAAACTGCGATAAAGCTCGTGAACAATACTACTCTATTTTTATTTAAATTAATATAAAAACGACAATAATTAACTAAATCCCACTACAAAAACAAAATTAATATTGATGTTATACAAGTATTGGGGGTGCACCGTTCCTGGAGGTACTGCAATACCAGGTCGATGCGTGGAGTGGACGGAGCAAGCCCCTATTCCATCTCCCTGTTCCAAAAATCAATTTAATATATGGTCCCCGGGTAGGGGACGTATCAGATATTAAACTGATAAGAACAGATACTACACTTGATCTTAGCCAAAAGGCCGAGAAGCGATAACTGCAACATCTCAGAGGGCCTGAAGTCACTCTTCGCCATACTAAACTCAGACACGGTGCAAAATACGTCAAATTAAAAACATTTCATTCAAGTGTTTCAATGTGGTTGCCGTAAAACAAGTGAACATAAAAATACGTACGCGCCTATTAAGAATGAATGAGTTGACCCAAAAAAGCGCAATTTTTGAGTTTTAAAGTAAATTGGTGCGGCGTCGCAACATTTCCGGGTCACGTGGTACACCATCGTCTAATCACATTCAAGGACCTTAGAAAAGCGTTAAACTAAAAAAAATACTCCATAAAACGCGCAAATTATAGTTGATTCATGGGGTTATTGTTATGGAAATGTTGTTGGTGTCGTTATTGGATTACAAAATGAACATAAAAGCGCTGTTTGAAGCCTTTTTAAGCGACTGCCTCTCTCCCCCGTGAACACAACATGCGCGACAGACAAGATCTGCCCCTGCAGTTTTAATTAGAGCTTTTCAATACACCGAGTCACTTCGCCTTTTGAATTTAGACAGTTTCATTTTAGTTGTCGATGAAAACACATTATAGACAGAAATTATAGAATCTGTTGGCGCATAATAACGTTGTAATGTGCCATAATCACTTTTTGTTGTTTATACTTTGACATGCAAATTACAATTAATTTTGGTTGAAAGGAGCGTCCCACTCTTGTTAGACGCATACGGTTAGTTTGACACAACTTGCTTAACCATTGAATAAAAAGAGATATGCTATGGACTTACAAAACAAAAACTTTTAACAAGTTTATAATCCTTAATCAACATCCGATAGGCTATATTGTTATTTTTGTATCATTTCAAGTGACAAAAGAAATTTAAACGGCTTAATCAAGTTGAATCGTCGTCAAAAACATACCTGAAGTTGCGTTTTCTTAATTCGCACGTGTAACTTGAGTAATTCTGCACGTTCACTTCGTCTCCTGACTGCTTTTTCACGCGAGTCATTCTCCATTAAGTTCCTTGTCTTTTTATAGTCCACGTGTCTTCTATCTGACCCAAGTTTCTCCGCGAATCAGCGCAGAAAGTGCCAAAGAGCATTAAGTGGATTTGTTTTAAGCTCATACTGACTTTTCAATATAGTGGCCGTCTGTCGCCATCTGGTGGTGATGTATAATACTACATGTGATGGAGAGGAGGCTGTAGTGGATTTTTTTTTCCTCTACATATAGAATTAAGTTGTACTAAAGGGGAAAAAAAACACGGTATTATATACAAATAGACAAGGTATTATAAACAAATAAAAGTCTTTTAAGAATACAACGTAACAAGAAACTAAAACTGCAAGCAGGGATGGCAAGCTCCTAAAAAAACATCATTTTGGGATGTAACTACGCTAATGTAGGGGCTGGTTATTTTTTTAAAATTATTATTTTTATTTTTTTAAATTATTCTTTACTATCCCTGAAGGGAAATTATCCTCTGCATTTCACCCATCCTTTCAGGAGCAGTGGGCAGCACATGAGGCGCCCGGGGACCCATCTCCATGATCTTATTGTTAGGATTTTTACCTATGGAACATGTCTTTGGGTTGATGGGAGAAACCGGGAAGAACATGCACACTCCACACAAATCCACAGGCCTGGGGCAACCTGGGGATTGAACCTGGAACCTTCTTGCTGTGAGGCGTGAGTGTTAGCCACTCAGCCACCGTGCCAACAAATGATCGTTTATTTATGTGCTGGTGGAGGGTTATTGCTTTGCTTGGAATGTTCTACATCATGGCATTAAAGTTATCCATCTCCATGGAGAGAAGCATCTGACGCCAGGTTACAGGTTAGTTTAGTAGAGATACGTTTTTAGTTTTGAGAGATGTTTTCTGTTTTGTCATTTAGCAATCAAACTGGATTGAATAAAAGCAAGATAGAAGTTTAATGCCATAACGTGGAACATTCCAAATACATCAATAACACGAGGCAAGCAGGTGGTGGACCCTCTACCAGAAAAGTTTAATTGTGCACCTTTAACTTAAATCTATAATTTTTTCCCAGTCTTCCTCTGCACTCACCTCCTCCTCTTCCTCCCTCAGTGCTGGCATCGTGCTGATGGACAGCGTTACCGCGGTGATTGTCACAAACAGCACTGACAAACAGGCGAAGATCTTCCCGGGCAGCCCCGAATGTGGCCGCTCCACCATGTCCCTCAGCTGACCCATGCACCTGTTCACCCTCGTCTCCTTGGGACCCTCTCTGCTGTCTGTATCCAACATCTCCTCCAACATCTCCTCCTCCTCCGCCCTCTCCAACGCCTCAAACTCCTCCACTCGCTGCACCAATCTCCGCCTACAACACCATTCTAAGTTATCTTCAGGAACACCCCAATACAGCAGCTCTTCTCTGAACGAAAGTGCACACATGTCCCGGACCGCGCGTAGTTTCCCCGCCCGTAGGAATGCCAGGATGGTTCTGAAGGCACACGGACTGCGGTCGAAGAAGAATTCGTTGTGGGCGACATCGTAGTCATCGCAGATTTGCATGATGTCATCGAAACTGCTGCAGAGGTGGAGCTGGCCCAGGCGAGACAGAGGGAAGTCCTCCAGAGTGGTCCAGGGGAGCTGGTACCTCAGCCCACCCACGTTTATGATGGCGTAGAGCCGACGAGCGCTGGACAGAGGGAGGTCTGTGAGAGGGGAGAAGTTTAGAATGTTAAATAAGAATAAAGTCTTTCAACATGACTTATTCACATCAACAGGCAGACGGGTAAAGTATTATCTTATGCTGTCGTGTTTGCTTGGTTGTAGAGCATGCAAAAGAAGTATTGTACATACAGTACAAAGGAGAAGAGAAGCCCGAAAACATCTGGAACTATAAACTAGAAAATATGGCTGCTGACCATAGACGGCTCCAGTTAAATGAAGCTCATGATGCTAGCCATTACAGGAGCGAATTTGGAGCCAAGTTCTATATTAGGAATTCATTTATGGACAAAATAGCAAAATAAAAACACCAGGATCATGTAGAGCTGTTTAATACCAACTTTTTAAGACCAAAATGATGAGGCTTACAGCAGCAGTTACAGAGAGAGGGGAGACAATATTCCAGTGTAAAGTCAATTGGAGCCAGAGTCGATGGAGCCAAAAGCGTCCCCATGAACATTTCCTATTTGGAACGCCATGGCTAGTGGGTTAGCTATGTCCATTTATATATACAGTCTATGCTGCTAAAGTTAATAATTATAGCTGCTTTTTAACAGTGTACTATGTAACGTTTCTGGTGGAGGGTTCACCTTGCACCTGCTGTCTCCATGGAGATGTTATCGCTTTGCCAAGAATGTTCTATGGTATTGCACTTACTGTTTAAAGCTCTATGGAGATGAGCAGGCGAAGCCACCAGACCAAGTCACAGGTCTGATCTGTGGACTGGCAAGCTAGCTTAAAGTAAGAATAAAGTAAGAAAGGTATTTTGTTGGCAATAAAAACAAGTGTTATTAAAGAAATGCAAGATGAAATGAAATTAAAAGTTTCTGTTAATGTGCGCTGTGAAATGATTAGAATTGGCTTGACCATGATTTAGGAACATTAAAAACACAGAGGAAGTTCATTGATACGTATGAGATGCTACCTTGAAGGCAGAAAGCAGAAGGAGACTACTTAAACCTTGTACCTGTGCAGAGCTGAGGAGCACATCTGGCCCTCCTGTAGTACACGCCCTTCTGAGGCTCAAGCTCGTGGAGAGGCGGAGGGTCTGACGCACAGCTCACTGCACTGTAGTCATACTCAGAGCCCTCTCCAGCCAGCAGAGTCATCTTCACTGCATCTTCACTGCATCATGTTCACTGTGTCATCATCACCGCACTGTATTTACTGCATCTTCACTGGACCATCTTCACTGCAGCATCTTCACTGGATCATCCTGGAGTCAGCCGCTGCTCACACAAACCTGAGAAGGACAGAAACAGAGTAAAAGGTCAAAAAATGAATCGGTTGGTAATAAACTAAGACAAAAGTTTATTTATTGGTTCATTTGAATGTTGACAGCACAGAACTAAGAGGTATGGAGTGTCTATCCTATATGTGTCATGGTCTGTCTGAAAAACAAAAAAATACAAAGGATATGTAGACAACACACACAGAAACGGGTTCATCCCAAAGACAAGACGCCAACACAAAAACAGAGGAATGTAGTGTATTCTGTTCACTGTAGCACAGAGCTGCAATGAACACTACACTGGGGAAAAATAATCACTACACAAAAAGCGACAGTTTGCATGTTCTCCCTGTGTCTGGGTGGGTTTCTTCCGGGCTCTCTGGTTTCTCCCATTAACCCAAAACATGCACCATTAGGTCAAATCCTGCAGATAAGGTAGTCCTGACCAAGACTAGCAACAAGATCAGGGAGATAAGTCCTGGGTGCGCCACTCGCTGCCCACTGCTCCTGAGATGTCCCAGTGAAGGATGGGTCAAATGCAGAGGACACATTTCCATATGGTGACAAAGTACCTTTCACAAAAGACTATATCAAAACAGAAGACACTCAAATTCAGGTTTACAGTCGGCGGTCCACCTTCACCTTAAAACTGCTCATTTGAAGACAGTGAGATGCAAATTTTAAGCAGAGAGAAATGCTGTTTTGAGTAAAATTGTTAAATAAATGTTAAATGAACTGTCCAAATTGAGTTTTTATCTCCATGGAGATATTATTGTTTTGATTGGAATGTTCCACAGTATGACATTAAACTCTTTCTTGTATTGATATAGTTATAGATGTTATTGAAATGCCTTGGAAAACTTGCATTCTTACTATGAGTGGGGTCACCTCTCCACAGATCTGAACTGAACATTCTATACAAAGCAATAAACTATCAGTACCTCTTTTTGTAATTACATATAACTCATCTGGTTATGTGAAATCAGATACAAAATTCAAATTGAATTCATTGGGTGCCTGGATCTTGTCCCCACTTTTCTTTTAATTTCATTTTATTAGTTGACAAAAAATCCAGACAGACATTTAGTCTTGCTTTTAGTATTTTTTTCCTCTCTCTTTTGATTTTATCCAAAAAACTATACATAATGTAATACTGAAACCTCAGGCTTAAAACTGAGTGTTATCTTGTATAAGATAAGATAAGATAAGATAAGATAAGATAAGATAACTGTTAACACTGAACATGTGTCATTCAACTGTATCTATGTGCAATACTGAAGACCTCTGGTACAATTCACTCATGTCACTTTACTGATATTTATCATGTCTGTACATAAACATAGTCATTACTGTAAATAACATAATATACTGAAGTCACTTTACTGAGATTTACTCTGTTCATATGCTGCACTGTTACTTTTATTGTACATAATAGTTTTTTTTTTTGTATTTTATATTTTTGCTCCACCGGAACAGTGTGTTACATTAGAGTCTATTTTAAGTCTATTTTTAAATTATTTTTAAGCCATTATCTATTATCTTGTTTTATTGCATGTTCCATTTTCCTGCTGTTCTTGAACTGTGTGTTGCAACCCTGGAATTTCCCCACTGTGGGACTAATAAAGGCGTATCTTATCTTATCTTACGTCTTCTTCTTCTGCTGCTACAAATGTGACATGTGTCTCTCGTCGTCACTGCATGTGGTGGAGTCTGTTAAAACGCCCACACGTCTCCAGCCCTCTGCTCTCTCCCTCCACCAAAAACTATACACACTTTCTATTTGACCATTTATGTTTTCTATAGGGTCACAACCCTGTCTTCTCTCCCTCCCTTTCTCCTCTAGGGTTGTGACAAAGGAGCAGACTCAATACTCAATACTGATTCAGATACCTAAATTATAATAAAAAACACTCTTCTTTAGACAATAGAATGTGATTTTCCACATTAAAGGTAGAACTTTCTTTATATTCCCATATGGTCTTACATCTGTGTAATCCTCAGTGGTCCAGGTAGGTTCCATAGTGGTCCATAACCTCTCTCTTAATTTTTCTTTCCATGTCTCACCGTCTGTTTTGCTACTGCTGTACTAATTTCTTTTTGTGATGTTGGGAGAATTCAATTTTATGATTATGGGTTTGCTACTGTGTGAATTTTAATATAGTGCAAATGAATGTAATTATCCCCCTCTCCCTCTCTCTCCTTCTCCCTCTATCTCTCTTTTCTTCCTGTGTAGAGAGAGTCTATCAAGAATCCGAACGGTGATGGCATGTTTGTCACTGTGATCACAGTTCATCCCACTCCCCATTTCTCTCTCCTTCCTCTCTCTTTCTCTCTCTTGTCACTGTCTTTCGCGCATCTCAGCTCTTTTTCTCTCTCTCTCTCTCTCTCTCCATGTCACAGTCCCTCCTTCCATTCTTCTCTTTGTCCCTCTTTCCCTCTGTCTTTTTGGTCTGAGTTTTGGCCATGATTTCTGATGCACTCAGGGCCTTCCTTTCCGGTTTCTCCTCTGCCTCCTTCTTTCTCCCTCTCCCTCCTTTGCTCTCTTTTTTGGCTGTGGTTGTTGGTGCTCCCTCTCTCCTCTCTCCTTCCCTCTCTCTTTTGGCTGTGGTTGCTGGTGCTCCCTCTCTCCTCTCTCTTCTTCTCTCTCTTTTTTGACTGTGGTTGCCGGTGTGATGGTAGCTCAGCCCCCTCTCCTCCTTCTCTCTCCTTTTTCTCTCCCTCCTTCCCTCTCTTTTCTGGCTGTGGTTGCCGGTGCGATCTCAGCTTCACCCCTTTTCCCTCTCTCTGCTCACTCTTCCTCTCTCTTCCTCTTTCCTCTCTTTCTTCCTCCCCCTTTCTCTCTCTCTCTTTTTTGGCGTGGTTGCCGGTGCGATCACAGCTCAACCCACTCTCCTACCCCTCTTTCTTCCTCCTTCTTTGTGCCTCTCTTTTCCTTCCCTCCCTTTTTTTCGGCATGGTCCTCCCTCTCTCTTTCTCCCTCCCTCCTTCCCTCTCTTTCTTGACCGTGTTTGCAGGTGCAGTCACAGCTCAGCCTCCTCTCCTCCCTCTCTCCCTCACTGCCTCTCTCTCCTTCTCTCCTCTCTCTCTCTCTCTCTCTCTCTCTCTCTCTCCTTCCCTCTGTTTTTTGGCGAGGTTACGGGTGCGATCTCAGCACAGCCTACTCACGTCCCTCTCTTTCTTCCTCCCTCTCCTCCCTCCCTCACTGCCTCCCTCTCTCTCTCTCCTTCCCTCTGTTTTTTGGCGAGGTTGCCGGTGCGATCTCAGCTCCTCCGTGGGGCATGTGCTGCAGATTGCCTCATGACTCATGCTTCAGTCTGGAGCTGCTCTCGTTCACTTCTGGATCTGTGTTTTTGTGCAGAACCAAGACTCCCATCGATCGAGGACATTTAGAGAGCTGCAGATCTGAGTAAAGAGCAAAGAGCCTGCTAAAAATAAGTTCTTTAAAAGCAGGTGAAAGGAAGGAAGGATACTATTGTTAGTGTTGGTGTTGGTCATATAATGAGTGATTCATTTACTTCAGTCCCATTACCCTCTATAGTGCTAATCTACTAACAGGAATTTGGTCCCTTATACAGTAATTGACATCCTTGCCTGGGTTAAACTTTCTGTGTGGAGTTTGCATGTTCTCCCTGTGTCTGCATGAGTTTCCTTCAGGTACTCTGGTTTCCTCCATCAACCCAAAACATGCACAACAGATCAAATCCTTCAGCTAAGGTAGTCCTGACCAAGACTAGCTCAAGATCTGGAGATGGGTCCCCGGATACTGTGCTCCCTGCTCCTGACAGGTTACCCCAGCGGCACTGAAGGATGGGTCAAATGCAGAGGACAGATTTACCTACACAAATAAACAAGCCCATATTTTCTGATCTATGTTATAATGCTGTCTCCTCATCACAAACATACCTGAAGTGTTTAACACACAAACCCTGCATATTTAGACTGAGTTCTTCTCTCAAACAGCAAACACTCTGTTCCACCTTGTGATGTCATGTGGTGTACTCCATACACCACACTATATACCACTAGGTAAAAGGAGCTGTTAACATTAAAACTAGCACTACATGACATCACAAGGTGCAACCGAGCATTTTGAGCTTTGGAGATGTAGACAGACTAATAATAAAGAGTTACTCAGACATGTGTCAATGAAATAAAACACAACTCCAGGTCTGTTTTTGAGGAGGTAACGGCATTTTAACATGGTTTAAAGCTCACAAGAGTCAGTTTTCAAAATATAGGACCTTTAAAAGAAGACATCAGGAAATTTTTTAAGACGGAATACGTTTTATCTCTCATCCAAGAGGCTTCATTCATTCTGATGTTGCCGAAATAAAACCAAACCTGCAAAAAAACTAGTCCAATCCTAAACAGAGTCTCCTAATAACCAAACACTCACAAACAACTGATGAGAAACAAACGTCTTCACTCTTTGTCCAGATTTCTTTTCATATCTGAACATTTAGCCTGTCTTTAAAGCTGAGAACATGAAAACATGAGATTAGCCTGAAAAGCCCCTGTGGTGTTCTGAATGTGCCACTAAAGCAGGATCTCACAGACTTGAGTCAGAGCTGAGACTCAGACATGTGACAATTTATGAAGACGATGCAGCGATGTGGGAATTTTATCACAAGACTTCACTACACGACTGATGTGACAGCACTATTTTTACTGTTTCTACTGCTGTAATTATACACCACAACAGCCCATTTCTGTCCAACTGAGATGGGGGCAGGTGGGATGTTCGTTTATTTGCAGATTTTGTTGTGTGGTTGGATAATTAAAGCATTATAACTGACTTTGTTTGTATTATGACCTGGTTCAACAATAAGAAGAGGGTGTGCCACTTGGTTGTCTCCATGGAAACGTTATTGCGATGCCTGAAATGTACCAAATGACGTTAAACTAAAAAAAGTTTTCATTGCTGTAAAAACACCCTTGAAACATGCTTTCTTAGTGTAAGCGCCGGATGAGTGAGATCGACTCTCTACAGATCTGACCAGTAACTTGACTGTGTGACAGCACTTGCTTGTCTCCATGGTGATAAATTAAATTAATGCCATGGTTGCCTGTGATCTAGAATACACACTTTTTCAATACTTTATGAAGATGAGAGTCTGGTCACCGGTGAATTGATGATTGACAGGTGGATTAGCCAATCAGGGGCACACGTGGTCCTTCAGTATTAAAAAAATATATGGCTCCTCAGGAGGAAAAAAGAAAAAAATATCACAGTGGACTGAAAAACACGGCGGATTTCTGCAGACTCAATGAGCGAAGCATTCAATTCTGTAAAAGGTCCTAAAATTGACTCTTGTGAAATTTAGGCCATGTTATAATGTTGTTACTTAATCAAAAACACACTTGGAGTCGTGTTTTGTTTCATTCACACATGTTTGAGTAATCCTTTATTATTAGTCTGTGTACATCTCCAAAGCTCAAAATGCTCTGTTCCACCTTGTGATGTCATGTAGTTTTCAAATGAACAGCTCCTTTTACCTTTAGTTCAGTAAAGATTGGCAATTCTAGGGCTGAAGTCTTCCAAGTGATTTTAGTGAAGGTGTGTGGAGTTTAAAAACACAGTGGAGCACTTCCTGTATTCCCACATGACATCACAAGGTGGAACGGAGTGTTTTCTGTTTGAGAGAAGAATTCAGCCTATTCAGCCAATATGCAGGATTTGTGTGTTAAACATGTGTGAGTGAAACAAAACACAACACTATAGATGTTTGTGATGAAGAAATAACATTATAACATAGAAAATAAGGCAATATGGGCCCTTTAATCTGAGGTAAGAGAAATGTGATTTTATTTGTAAATAATGGGTGATCAATGAGCTCCTTCATTTCACATTCGTCACTCAAATAAACAAATCTGATTGGCCGATCACATTCAGTTCTATTTCGAAACGCGATAGAGGGAGAGCGGACCAGACTGATATCCCTCTGTATTAAAAGTAGAGTGGAACATTCCAGGCAAAGCTCTAACATCTCTATGGAAACAGCAATGTCCTACTGAGGATCAAGCTCTATTATTCTGCTATATTTATCAAATTACACAACCAAACTTGCAGGTTAACAATGGACATTTCACCTGTCCCCATTTCACTCAAACACAACTGACAGGTTATGAGTTCGTCTAAAAACCGGAAATCTTCCATGACAAAGAAATGCAGCTAGAATGCAGTCAGTCCATACATCTCCCTCTCTTTCAAATGGTCATTCAGTGGACACAATAGACATTATCCTCCTCCTCTCTCTCCCTCTCACTCCCTTTCTCCTTCTCTCTCCCTCCATCTCTCATTGACTAAACACTTCTAAATGGACCATAAGAGGCGGTTTCCACGGATCGACTCAAACCACAAAAGCTGTTAGAATCTCCGGCTCTTCTCCGTCTCCAGCTCTGATCTCCTCAAATCTGGTTCAATATTTCGCAGAGACAGACTGGGCTTAAGTAGTTCACAGACACCTTTACTGTAAATCTGTCTGGTTAAACACAAACAAAAACTATATTCACTGAAGTAAGAGTTTAAATACGATCTTTTAAGTGCATATGACAGGTTAGAAGACTAATTTCACGTCTTTATATTTAAAGGGCCCATATTACGTTATTTTCAGATCTATGTTATAATGTTGTTTCGTCATCAAAAACATATCTGGAGTTGTGTTACAGGTGTTTCTTTTGCTCAAAAATACAATACCTCCTTCTGTGAATAGGGACTCTTCACAGATCTGAATTGTAATGTAGTTTATCTCATAGATTTAATCTGTACTTTGGAACACTAGACAAAGCAATAAGATTTCCATGGAGACAAGCAGGTAGTCAATTTTGTGTATTTATACAAAAATATTAGTTTCTAATTTGTCTATTTTGGTCAAGTTTATAGTTTAGATATACATAGCGGTAATTGTAATTGTGTATCTGTTACCTAGCAACCATAATGTTAACAGAGGCTAAAACATGTCTAAATTACATAATAGTTATGATGAGACTAATAAAATCAAATTGCATGCTTTTTGTCCGTTACATTTGGATGGAGTTTTTTGTTACACGAGTTGGAATTCCAATTTAGAACTCAGCGCTACTTCCTGTCTGTTCATACTTTTCTTCTCAAACTCGATCTGTAGACCAGTAGACCTGGTTTACCCTGGATTATACCTGGAATAGGCCTATTATTAGAGCAGGTTTAGCCCTAGATTATACCTGGAATAGTCCTGTCATAGACCTGGTTTAGTCCTAGATTATACGTGGAATAGTTCTGTTATAGAGCTGGTTTAGATCTGATGGTACTCAGACAGCAAGATGTTTGTTTTTTTTTTTGGTAGCACTTGGTGTGAATTTTTCAATAAACATTTGGTTTCCTTCCAAAACATGCATATTGTTAGTTACTTTGCTGGGTCCACCTAGTCAGAGACCTGTGGTTTATTTCTGAATTCAAGATAATTTCTTTTCAAATTCTTTGTACCATTATCTGCCAGCTGTTCCGTTTAAAAAAATGCTAGTGCAAAACAGTGGGAAACTGAATTGAAATAAATTATTATTTTGGGTCACATTAGTAGGAAATCTTAACTATTCATATCAAGATGAATATTCTGATTTCAAAACATGGTAGCTGTGGTGGCTTGTTTTTCTGTGTAAGTTGTGCACTTAATATCTGAGACATCCTGTTGTGTTTGACGGTTCACCACAGCCCAGTGCAAGAAGGACAAGGCTCTAGGACTAAACAAGGACTAAACCAGGTCTAAACCAGGACTAAACCAGGTCTAAACCAAAACTAAACCAGGACTAAACCAGGACTAAACCAGGTCTAAACCAGAACTAAACCAGGACTAAACCAGGACTAAACCAGGACTAAATCAGGACTTATTGTCTGATAAGCAGTAAGTGCACTTAGCATACTTGTTGTCATTAGCTTTACCATCACTGCAAAACTCTGCTCTGGAGATTATGAAAAGCACTTATAAACTCATCGCTGTGAATAATTCGAATGCTCTGAATGCATAAACATAAGTAGTTATGTTTTTCCCATTTTAAAGGTGCATTATGTAACTTTTTAGTTGGGGGGGTCTGTCAGCTGGTTGTTTCTGTGGATATGTCATTGCTCTGCCTGGAATGTTCCACAGTATGACATTAAACACCTCTACTTTACATTTATTCAATTACAGGTGGGTTTATAGCTCAAAAATACCTAGAAAAACAGGCATTCTGACTGTGAGCGGGGCTGCTTCTCCACAGATCTGACCTGTAACTCGGTCTGGTTTGGTCTCCATGAAAATAGGAAGGTTTAATACCATATTGTGAAACATTCCAGACAAATGTGTGTAGAATCCCTCAGTTGTCCAGGTAGAATCCATGGCAAAAGGAGAAATTCGTCAACTGGACAAAAGTTTATTTGGTTGAATACGTTTCGCAGCTCATCCAAGCTGCTTCCTCAGTTCTGGTCAGATGCTGGTGGACACTGCTTTATATCTGCCTGAAGGGAGGAGCTAATTACAATGAAAATTACTCTGAGACTACCACACTTATTTGTTTACAGTTTCTGTTAGTTAGGTGTGTCTATTCAATATGCAGTGGGAGTGAAGTGTGGGGTCATATTAGCATAACCATTCAGGGCCATAATGAGTGTTTTCACACCTCTGGACCTGACCTGGCTGCCCTATTGTTAATAGCCTCTTTAACTCCCCTCTCAAGCCAATTCTTACAGATCTTAGCCAGAGAAAAGAACTGGTTTGAGAGGGGAGTTAAAGAGGCTATTTTTGTCAAAAAAAGAGCATCCTTCCTTGAACAGAAATGGAGGTCTCAGACATCATTTGTCTCCCATTTATAACTCTATCCTCAAACCTAAATCAGAACAAACAAAGAAAACAATAGGATTAGCCAGGTCAGGTCCAGGTCCACTCATTATGGCTCTGAATGGTTCTGCTAACAAGACCCCACACTCATTGCATACTCAATAGGCCGAGCTAACTAACAGAAACTGTAATCAAATAGGTGTGGTAGTCTTAGAGTAGTTTCAGTGTAATTAGCTCCTCCCTTCAGGCAGATATAAGGCAGTGTCCACCAGCGTCTGACCTGAAGAAGCAGCTTGGATGAGCTGCAAAACGTATTCGACCAAATAAACTTTTGTCCATTTGACAAATTGAATTTCTCCTTTTGCCATTCCAGGCAAAGTAATAACATCTCCATGGAGAAAAGCATTTGATGGACTTTCCACCAGAAAAGTTACACAATGCACCTTTAAGAGAGTAAAAATCTGGTACAGTGGCTTTTTTTATCACACATATCAATATCATACCTGACTTCACTCCTCCAGCTGTTGTGTTTCCATATGAGCTGCTGAAGTCCAGTCCAGATCTTCTCAGCTCCTCAGGTCAGACTCTGGTCCATCACAGACACCTGAGGACAGTAGGTTTAATGACACAGACTATTATCAGAAAGGAAACTCATTAGAAGATCTCATTACAGGAGGGTGAGGGGACTCAGAATGGATGACATGTGAAAGCCTGACAGAACTGTAGCCAACTATAGACTCACGATGGGACCCAAAAGTAGGTAATTATGTCACATTTTACTGTTGTTTTACATTTTTTAATCAACTTTCTCTGCAAAAATGTTTAAGGATAAGGGAATAAAAACTGAAAAATCTGCACTACAATAAGAGAAAACCTCCAAACATTGAGAAAAATAAAAATGAAATATTATGGAGACTTAAAAAGGTTGTTTTTGTGTCGACATTGTTACCTGGCTACAAATTGTAAACTTTACCTGCTTGTCTTCATGGGGATGTGACCACCTGAAATGTTCCACAGTATGGCTTTAAATGTATCTGGCATTTATTCAATTCAATTATCCAAAACAAAATAGATGCTTGAAACACATGTATTCCTACTGTGAGCCGAGGCGCCTCTCCACAGATCTGACCTGTAATTTGGCCTGGTTGTGTCACCTGCTTCTCCACATGCTTGCTTTGCCTGTATGGCATTAAACTTATCTATCTCCATGGAGACAAGTATGTGGCACATCCAGGCCAAGTCATATCTGTGGAGAGGTGACCCTACTCAGTATAAGAATGTATGTTTTTGAGCAATAAAAATATCTGTAATTAAATGGCCCATATTACTGCATTTTCTGATCTGTTATAATGTTGTTTCCTCATCACACTTGTGTTTTGTTTCATTCAGACATGTTTAACACACAAACCCTGCATATTTAGGCTGAGTTTGCCCCTTAAATGGAAAACACTCTGTTCCACCTTATGATGTCATGTGGTGTGTCCCACCGTGTTTTTAAAACTCCATACTCCTTAATCAGAATCATTCGGATGATTTCAGCCCTGGAATTGCCAATCTCTACTGAGCTAAAGGTAAAAGGAGTCAACCTGAAAACTACTGCTTCATGACATCACAAGGTGGAACAGAACATTTTGAGCTTTGGAGATGTAGACAGACTAATAATAAAAAAAAGTTACTCAAACGTGTGTGAATGAAACAAAACACAACTCCAAGTATGTTTTTGACTATAACATGACTTAAAGCTCATAAGAGTCAATTTTGTGTAATATAAGACCTTTAAATAAAAGCAAGATAGTAGAGTTTAATGCCATACTGTGTAACATTCCAGTCAAAGCAATAACATCTCCATGGAGATGTTTTATTTTTGTTCAGCCAATATAAACTATATCATATCATGATATATTGTGTTATGAGTCATAGTGGGTTCTTAATGGCATTACACTCCACTAACATCACATGGCAGAGTGCTTTCAGATGCATCTCACAGTGTGCTCCATTACATGCCCTTTTTGAGTAACGGCCTTCTTCCCTGTTTAAAAGTTCAGAAAAATGTAAATTGTATTATGTGTCTGTGATTCTGAGTCTAAAGTGGAAGATGTTGTTGGCACAAACATGCCACTGCAGCCTGTTTCCATGGAGGAACCAGCAAATCACTATACGGACATAATATATACTGTACATAATGTTTACATAATTACACAAAACTGACCCTTGTGAGCTTTAAAGGTGCATCGTGTTACTTTTCTGGTAGAGGGTCCATCAAATGCTTTTCTCCATGAAGATGTTATTGCTTTGTCCGAAATGTTTCACAGTATGGTATTAAACCTTCATATCATCATGGAGACCAAATCAGCCCAAGTTACAGGTCAGATCTGCGGAGAGGCGACCCCGCTCACAGTCAGAATGTCTGTTTTTCTAGGTATTTTTGAGCTATAAACCACCTGTAATTGAAAAAATGTAAGGTAGAGCTGTTCAATGTCATACTGTGGAACATTCGAAACAGTGGAATGACATCTCCATAGAAACAAGCAGAAAAGTTACATAGTGCACCTTTAAACCATGCTATAATGTTCCTCCTCAAAAACATACCTTGAGTTGTGTTTTGTTTCATTCACACATGTTTGAATAACTCTTTATTATTAGTCTGTCTACATCTCCAAAGCTCAAAATGCTCCGTTCCTCCTTGTGATGTCATGAAGTGGTAGATTTCAGATACCTTTTACCTTTTGTTCTGTAGAGATTGGCAATTCCAGGGCTGAAATCATCCAAATGATTCTACTGAAGGTGTATGGAGCACTTCCTGTATTACCACATGACATCACAAGGTGGAACGGAGTATTTTCCTGTTTGAGAGAAGAACACAGCCTAAATATGGAGGGTTTGTGTGTTAAACATGTGTGAATGAAAGAAAACACAACACAACATGCCAGGTGTGTTGTTGTTGATGAGGTAACAACATTATAACACAGATCAGAATATAGCGTAATACTTGATACCAATTTTGATACCACAATAATTAAAAAACAAAACACTTAATACACACAATAGAATGCAATTTTCAGCACAAAATAACAGAGATTTCTTGAAATTACCATGTTTTAGTATTGATTAGTATCTGATTTTCGATACCTTTGACAAACAAGCAATATATACTATACTGACACATAAAACGACCAAATGTCTACTGATGTAAATATAACTACATAATTACAACTAAGAAGGAAAATAAGAAAAATCAAATATAACATGATTCTTAAACCCAATGCAAACTGTCATCTTCTATTAACACAAAATCCACTCTATACGGCTGTCCCCATTTAAAAGTATTATTTCATATTTTCTATTCCATTATTTCAAGTTAAATGAACACAATTAAAACAGATAGATCTTAAAATCAAAATCATTACTTTGGATCAACATAATATTAAATGGAAAAAGGGTGATTTGTTTTTTGAGTGCGGTCTCTCGTCTTGCTGAACCTGATCTGATTAAACCATCAAAACAGACAGAGACGCACAAAATCTGAACCAGCAAAGATGACATTAGACTGGATTATGAATGGGAAAATATAGAAGAATCTGTTAGAAAGAAAGATGATAGAATTCTGCAAAGATGATACTAAATCCAGGTAAGATTTTAAAATAAAGAGTTCAAATCTAAAACAAAATTGACCTGTGTCCGGTGTGTAGTTGTAATAATAATGTGTGTACTCACAGATGGAGAGAATCACGGCGTCTCCTTCTTCAGAACGCTCCTTCTTTACTCTGCTCAGACTCTGCTCTGTTAACAAGAGCAACAGGCGGACCGCGCTATCTCTCCTTCTCTTTCTCTCCTCTTTCTCTCGCTCGCATCGCCTCCTTCTCTATCTCTTTCATCTCGCTTCGCCGCACTATCTGTCCTCCTTCTCTCTCTCTCTCTCTCCTCTATTTCTCTTGCCTCTCTTTCAACCTTTTCTCTCTTTCAACCTTTTCTCTCTCTCCTCCTCTCTCTCTTTCTTTCTCCTCCTCCTCTCTCTCTCTGTCCTCCTCTCTCAGCTCTTTCTCTCTTGTTCCTCTCCTCTCTCTCTTATTTCCTCCTCCTCTCTCTCCTCTTTCATCTCTCTCCTCCCCTCTTTCTCTCCTCTAACTCTTTCTCTACTCCTTTCTCTCCCTTCCTTCTCTCTTCTCTTTCTCTCTCTCACTCTCTATTTCTCTCTTTGTCTTAACTGAATTAACAACTCTCTCTCATCCTTTCTCTTTTCTCTCTCTGTTTCTTACCCCCTCTCTCTTACTTCCTACCTCCTCTTCTCTGTCTTCTTCTCCTTTTCTAGACTCTTTCTCTTGCGCTCTCATTCTCTCTCGCGCTCGATCTTTCTCTCTCTCTCCTTTTACAAATTACTTTATTCATTCCCATTTGCCCTGACCTCATACATCCTCCCATTTTCCACCAAGCACTGACATCACAAGAACTAAGCCAGAACTAAACCAGGACTAAACCAAGACTAAACCAGCCCCAAATCCGGACCAAAGCAGGACCAAACTAGAACCAAACCTGGACCAAAACCAAGAAGCAACAACAACAAAGCCATAAGTTCAGGCAAGTTCTACACCAGGACTAAACCAGGTCTAAGGTTTCTTGTCTTTCCTTCACTCTGTCTCCTCCCCCTTTCTTCCCCTTGTCTCTCCATCTTTCTTTCAATCTCTCTCTCTCTCTCTCTCTCTCTCTCTCTCTCACACACACACACACACACACACACACACACACACACACACACACACACACACACACACGCACACACACACACACACACACATACTCCTCACTCTCCTCTCTCTCCCTATATTTTTCTTTCCTTCTCTCCTATCTCTCTTTCTTTCTATATCACTCTCTCTCTTTCTCCTATCTTTCTCCTCTTTATCATGCTTGTTTTTCCTTATCTCACCCCCTCACCTCTCTCCTCCTCTCTTCCCCCTTTTCTTTCTCTCCATCCCTATTTCCTCCTTTCCTCTAACTCCCTCTCTCTCCATTCCTCCCCCTACTCTCTCCATTTTCTCCACCTCTGCCCTCCTTCCTTCCCTCTATCACCCCCCCTTCATCGCTCTGTCTTTCTAACACTCCCCTCTCTCTTTCTCTCCTCTCTTTCTTTCTTTCTTTCTCTCTCTTCTCTGCTCCATCTCTCTCTGTCTGTCCGTTCCTTGATCCCTCGCTCCCTCCCTCTGCTGACATCACAAGTGGGATGTGTCAGTGTATCCGAAGCTTTTGAGTGAACGCCATGGCAACCGGCATTAGCCATGGAGCCTCCTTCTTTCTGTAAACTGGAAAAATCAGGAGTCTGTGATTATGGAGCAAACAAAAGATTTACATACGGTCCAAAGGGTCGAGCAGTGAAAGGGAGAGAAAGGGAGGAGGGTAGAGGAAGAGACAGAGAGGAAAAGAGAGAGAAAGGAGAGCAGGAAAGTAGGAGAGGGTAAGGGAGAAAGGAGGAGACGGAAGAGAGAAGGAGGTGAGGTAGAAAGGGGGAAAGAGAGGAGGAGTGAAAAGGGGGGGTGAGAGGGGAAAAAGGAGGTAGAAAGGGAGAGTGAGAGAGATGGAGAGGAGGGAGAGAGAGGGGTGAAGGGGAGGGAGAGGAGAGAGAGAAGAAGAAGGGGAGATGGGCTGACAGAATAAGGGAGAGAGAAGGAGGAAAAAAAAGAATAAGGGGGAGAGAAAGAGGGAAAAAAGAGAGAGAGAGAATAAGAAAGGTGGTAGGGGGAAAGAGGGAGGGAAAGGGGGAGAGCAGTCTTGAATCTATGATAAACCACGTAAACCATGTCTTAACATAGACTAAAATTTTGAAGACCAGTATGGGACTAGGCAAGGACTAAATTAGGACTAAATCAAGACTAAACCAGGACTAAAACCAGGACTAACCCAGGACTACATCAGATCTAAACCATGAAATCCATCCAGGACTAAACCAGTTGAAGATGACACTGCGCTTGCTAACAATGACAAACCACTGCCATTGTCGTCTGCTAACACAAATAAATGAGAGATATTAACTTACAATTTAGCATGAGTGAAGAGCACGTCCACAATTCACAAGACATTTCAAACACATCCAGCACCAGCAACATCTGACACTAGAAAACAATGTATTTCAGAATGTTTGTAGAGGTTCAAAGGTGTACGATGTAACTTTTGGTTGGGGGTCCATCACCTGCTACCTGCTTGTTCCTACTGATATGTTATTGCTCTGCCTGGAATGTTCCACAGTATGACATTAAACAGCTCTACTTTACATTTATTTAATTGCAGGTGGTTCCATAGCTCAAAAATACCTAGAAAAACAGGCATTATGACTATGAGTGGGTCTGGTTTGGTCTCCATGAAGATAGAAAGGTTTAGTGCCAAAATGTGAAACATTCCAGACAAAGCAATACCATCTCCATGGAGAAAAGCATTTGACAGAGCCTCCACCTAAAAAGTTACACAATGCACCTTTAATTAGCCTGAATAAAGCACGCAGAAATTGTTTATGAAGATTGATTCCGGTTTATCAAGGGCACTCACTTGCCTTATGCATTCTGAGCATCCTAATTATTCACCACGATGAGTCTGTAAGCACTTTCCACAACTCTTAGAGACCAACCAGTTTGGATTGATTTGACACAGCAGATTTTGAAAGCAAGAGCTGCTTCATACAGTGTATTCACACAATATATCTGTACAAGACACATTTTCTCAAATACAAAATCAAGTACATGAGCTTTAAATTACATAGTTACAAAGGATGAATCATTCTTAGAAAACTATTTGTTCATTATGAATTAAAGGTGCACTATGTTACTTTTCTGTTGGGGGTCCGTCACCGTCTTGTTTCTATGGAAATGTCACTGCTCTGCTTCAAATGTTCCACAATAATGTCATTAAACAGATCGACCTCGCATTTATTCAATTACAGGTGGTTTTATAGCTCCAAAATACCTAGAAAAACAGGCATTCTGACTGCACCTTTCCACAGATCTGACCTGTATCTTGGACTGGTTTGGTGCCCGTGATGATAGAAAGGTTTAATGCCATACTGTGAAACATTCCAGATATTTCCAGACAAAGCAATAACATGCAGAAAATCAGGTTGCGGATCCTCCACCAGAAAAGTTACACAATGCACCTTTAAGTTTTTTCCATGGTATAGTATAAAGGCTACTACATGTACTACAAAGTGTCACCTGTTACTTTAATGACTGCAGCTTTAATGATAAATTAATTGTGACCATTCAGAATTAGCTCACATTATTTCCATAGTGAGGCTTATCTGTAGCTCCACATGACTGGCTCTGTATTGTATAGGGTCCATTATCCTTTTATTGACCAACCTGTCTGAATTGAAAGCAGGCAAGTAAACACAAAATAGTTATGTTTAGTCCAATGCTTTAACTAGTGCTGTGACATTCACGATAGGCTCTTTTGAACAATGAATCCTTAAAGGTCCTATATTACACAACATTGACACAAAATTGAGCTTTGTGGCCATGTTAGAATGTTGTGACCTCCTTGTGTTTTGTTTTATTCACACATGTTAGAGTAACGCTTTATTATTAGTCTGTCTATACCTCCAAAGCTCAAAATGCTCTGTTCCACCTAGTGATGTCATGTAGTGGTATAAACATTAAACATTTTACCTTTTGTTCAGCAGAGATTGGCAATTCCAGGGCGAAAATTATTCACATGATTCTAGTGAAGCACTTCCTGTATTACCACATGACTTCATATCTATTTGAGAGAAGAATTCAGCCTAAATGGGCTCTATTCACACTTATGTCACGAAAAAAGAAGATTTTTGGAAACATGCAGATGATGACTTCCTTCGGGCTTTGTTGGCGATAGTAACTCTGAAAATATTATACAGTCCCTGACAAAAGTCTTGTCGCTTATCCATTTTGTAGAAACAAAAGCTTATAACCTGACTTTAAATTAATCGATTGGTTTTAGAAATGTCTCATATGAAAGCTAAAACCCTCCCAAATTATGCTCAATATACTAAAATAAATTTGCTTCACTGAAGAAAGAGTGATCATTTAATGAACACAGAAAGGTCAGATTTTGGCAAGACAAAAGTCTTGTCACCTACAGAAAATTGAACAAATAATTTACTTCAAATACAAAAATATGTTGCATAACGTCAGTGAATTAAGTAGTGGTGCTGTGAGATCCATATTTAATATCTTGTATGACTTCCATGAGCTTGAAGGACTGCATCCATGCGGTTCGACAATGATTCATACAATTTGTTGATGAAGTCATCAGGAATAGCAAAGAAAGCAGTCTTACATGCCTCCCAGAGTTCATCAAGATTCTTTGGTTTTGCCTTCCATGCTTCCTCTTTCATTCTACCTCAGACATGCTCAATGATGTTCATGTCTGGTGACTGGGCTGGCCAGTCCTGGAACACCTTGATCTTCTTCGCCTTGAGGAACTTTGATGTAGAGATAGAAGTATGCGATGGAGCACCATCCTGCTGCAAAATTTGACCCCTTTTATGGTTGGGAATGTAAGAGGTAGCTAATACTTCTTGATATTTTAGGCTATTGATATTGCCTTCCACCCTGCAAATGTCTCGCACACCCCCATACTGGATGTAACCCCAGACCATGATTTTTCCGCCACCAAACTTAACTGTTTTCTGGGTGAATCTTGGATCCATGCGGGCTCCAGTAGGTCTCCTGCAATATTTGCGGCGGCTGTGATGTAATTCAACCGAGGATTCATCTGAGAAATCCACCTTCTGCCACTTTTCCAGTGTCCATCCTTTTAGCAGGCTGTGGGCCTTGGCAAATGCCACACGGTTTTTTAATTGCCTTTTGTTTAGTGCTGGTTTCTGTGCACTGATTCGACCATGGAGGCCATTTCGAGACAGAATTCTACAAACTGTTCTGGTTGACACAGGGACTTGAGGTGACCAGGCCTGGTGGAGCTCTGCTGCAGTGGAAAAGGGGCTGGCCTTGGATTTTCGAATCAACAAACGGTCCTCCCGAGCAGTTGTCTTGCGGGGTCTGCCGGACCTGGGCTTGTCAAAAACATCTCCAGTCTTTTCAGATCTTTTTCTTATTCTTTGTACTTGACGCTGAGACACATTGAAGGTGTCAGCCACCTCAGCAGTGGATCTGGTCTTCAGCCTCTTGATAATTAACGCTTTGGTCTCAGGGTGGATCTTAGGCATGTTGTCAGAGGTCAAGTTGCAGTTGATGTGAAGGTCTGGTGTGCTGGGGTTCTTTTTATACACACCCAATAATTGATTGATCAGTAACTGATCACAGGTGAGGCTGTAATCTAGGATTGGGTGCATCATATGACAAGGCGACAAGACTTTTATCTTGCCAAAATCTGACCTTTCTGTGTTCATTAAATGATCAATCTTTCTTCAGTGAAGCAAATTTATTTTAGTATATTGAGCATAATTTGGGAGGGTTTTAGCTTTCATATGAGACATTTCTAAAACCAATCGATTAATTTAAAGTCAGGTTATAAGCTTTTGTTTCTACAAAATGGATAAGCGACAAGACTTTTGTCAGGGACTGTAGATGATAATAGATTTTTTTCTTCATCTAGATGTCACTGTATTCTTTCTTTTTTCTTTGTAAAGTTCCGTTATGTTTGGCAGATCAGCGGTTACAACCAGCTGCCTGTAAGTGACACTGAAGATGCGATTAGAGTGTAGTGTCCCTGTTTTGACCGATGAAACTTTGAGGAGCACCCGCCTCACTGTTGCCATGGTATTAGAACTTTAAGAAGGTAGAGTCCCGTCCTCCATGGAAAGCTTTGGCAGGTTGTGAAGACGCTGCTGCTGAATCCATAGTTTTATCACATGCCCACTGTTGGTAACTACACCGGAAGTCGTCATCTGCAAGTTTGCAAACATCTTCCGGAAAGCGTGAATAGAGCCTATATACAGGATTTGTGTGAATGCAGGTTTCTAAACATATGTAAATGAAACAAAACACAACTCCAGGTCTGTTTGTGATGAGGAAACAACATTATAACATAGCTCAGGAAATCAGAAAAAGAAGCATAATACGGGCTCTTTAATGAACCAAAACCAAAAGAAGCAAATCTTTTTCTTTGTAATTTTTTGTATTTTTTCTCATGACTTATACTGAACCAAAACAAAAATCAGCACAGAAGCAAGAGAGAGCTTTTTGGACAAAAAAGATTATGCATATTTCATTTCAACAACCCCATTTTCAGCTTGAACAGTTTAATCAAATTTGAGCCTTGGCCATTTCTCTCTGTGATTATTTTGTAGATAAAGTGAGTTCTCACATTGGCTTCTGTCATGTAAATAAATATGAAAAGGGCCTTTCGAATGGCTCCTTGAAATGAACAGATCCAAAAGATTCGGATCCCATAAAAGAGCGGAAAGTCCCATCTAATGTTTACTCATTATTTGTTTGGGATTGGCTCCACAAACTCGCCATATTAATCTTAATGCTTAAAGTAATTTCATGTGACAACAATCATGTCTTTGGGGTTGAATAATGGCACCACTTGAAATTAAAAGTGAAAAAATAGTTTCACTTTGTTTATTTATTCTGACAGAGAAGAGGTTGACGTTTGTGCTAGTTTTTGTCTCATGTGAATAGGCCCAGTAATTACAGAGATATGAACCATAAACCAGGTCAACAAATCTGCAATCTGACAGTTAAAGGTCCTATATTACGCAAAATTGAACATCGAAAACATACCTGGAGTTGTGTTGTTTCATTCACACGTTTGAGTAATCCTTTATTATTAGTCTGTCTATATCGCCAAAGCTGAAAATGCTCTGTTCCACCTTGTGATGTCATGAGGACGTAGTTTTCAAAGTAACAGCTCCTTTTCAGCTTGTTGAAGTAGAGATTGGCAATTCCAGGGTTGAAATGATCCAAATGAGTTTAAAAACACAGTGCAGCACTTCTTGTATTATCACATGACATCACAAGGTAGAACAGAGTGTTTTCTGTTTGAGAGAAGAACTCAGCCTAAATACGCAGAGTTTTTATGTTAAACATGTGAATGAAACAAAACACAACCCCAGATATGTTTGTGATGAGGAAACAACATTATAACATAGATCAGAAAATAACGTGATATCGGCCCTTTAAACAGCAAACTCCACCTGAGAATTCTGACCTGTCTCCAGCTCACTTTGAATATAGGACATATTGTAATGTCATGTGAATGCAGCTATTGATTGATAAAAACGTTGTTGTTTGAATGGAGTATCGAACCTGCAGGAGGAGAAAGGAAAAGTATAATTGAGTTTTAAAAATGTATGAGATAGTCCAGCCCACAGTCCTTATGTAGTGCTGATACAGACAAGGCTTCAGTCCTGTTTAAAGCATAGACAGCATTATAAGCAAAGGGGATGTGAGGACCACAAATGTATGAATATATAAACCTCTACATTTCTGCTTATGTAATGTTCATTCATATTAAATAACTGTTTTAAATGTGTGGAAAAAGGATAAATATTGTTAGTGGTACAATATGTAACTTTCTATGGAAACACATTCTCCATGGAGATAGATATGTTTTATGCAATACTGTAGAAGATTATAGCCAACGGAATGGCATTTCCATGGAAACAAGCAGAAGGTTTGTGGAGATGCAAGGACACTCACAGTAAGGACACGTGTATTTCTGTGCTTTTTAGTGCAATAAACAGAACCAAAATGAAAAACATGCTTTTATTTTAGTCTATTTTGGCAAAAAAAAAAAAAAAAACATATTGTGACATACACATATTGTATGTAACATTTCAGTTGACAAGCAGCTGATGCCATCAGACCAAGTTACAGGTCAGATCTGTGGAGAGGCAACCACATTTACAGTATTGTATATTTAAGTGTTTTTCAATGTAATTTTTTAAGCAATGAAAAATTCGATAGTGTAATAAATGCTGGATAAAATAGCTCAATTTAATGCCACACTGTGAATCATTCCAGACAAAGCAATAACATCTCCATGGCGATAAGAAGGTATCAGATCCCCCACCAGAGAAGTTGTGCACCTTTAAACAAGCACAGAGGAGTTAAATGGAGCTTAAGTTCTTGGCGTCAGCAGCAGAGTCCTGATTGCCTCTTTCTGTGGGGCTGTATGTGCTCAGTCTGATTGTTGATTGTTGATTGCTGGACTAATATGATGTGGCTTGATTTTCTTGTGAATAACACAGTTTCCCTCCTGCCCTGCAAGAAAAAACAGTAGCTGCAGGAGTTAAAAGGACTTCAAATCACAAAAATAAAGGTTTTGCTTTAAAGTGCCTGAGATGTTAGACCAGTGGTTCCAACCTTTTTTGTCTCGAACGCCCCGTAAGCTTTGCCTGACACTCAAGTACCCCCTGCATTTTGTATAATAAATGTGTAATATTTTTTATACTTTCTTGCTTTACTGATATAAAAATCCATAGCATTTATTCATAAGAATGTAAAATGTAGCTTACTACTAATAACTTTTTATATTCAAAGCTACAAATCAACATTACCTTTGTTTAAATATGAAACTTTTCAAAGTGTCCCCTGAGCTCATGTTTTGTTTAGGTTTGCTGCATTAAAGTGAAAATGAAATTTACCGGAGCTTCAGTGTATGCTATGTGTGCTGTGGAGAGCAAATAACTTGTGAGTAACACAGTTCGCAACATGTCTGAAAATAAAATGCTCAACATGAATGAAATGTTGTTTGTCTATTTCTGCCAAAAGTGTGGGTATATGTGGGTATATGTGGGCAATAGCTCAGTTGGTATGTGTGAGAGAGTGTTTGCCCACTGAGCCCAAGGTTGGCGGTTCAAATCCCGTTCTCAACATAAACATCATTGGAGGAGCCACAGGTTGGCAGTGTGGCTCATGCCCACAGGTTGGTGGTGCAATTCCAGCTCCTATAGATGAATACTGCCATTGTATCCATGGGCAAGACACTTACCCCACTTTGCATGTCTGCATACACTGGTGCATGAGTGTGTGAATGGGTGAGTGGTTCCTTGATGTAAAGTTCTTTGAGTGCCTTGGTGGTCATTTATCATTTACCATATGTACACTACAACATGTTTGGACATCATTCATTTTTTTTTATTCATTCATCTTTTTTCTTTTTGTTTGCCACTTTTTACATTTTAGATACATACAACATGACATCATGTATATGATGCAACATATGTGGATTTATGGAGCAAAAAACATGTTAATGGATCAGTTTATATAACACTTTTCTGGACACTCAGTGGTGAGCTACTATTGTGGCCACAGCTGCCCTGGGGCAGACTAATGGAAGATGTCAAATAACTCATCTAAAACCTTGGTCTTCTCTCAGTGAGCTTCATGACAAAGTCTCCTGAAGTGGTTTTCAGTTCACAGGCCTTTTCAGGGTCAAGAAATACCAAAAGTGCAAAGGGTGGCTATTTAAAAACAAAACAAACAAAAAAACTAGAAGTTTGGAGTTATTTTGAGTTTATTTTGTTTACTACATTCCATATGTGTCGTTCAGTTTTGATGCCTTCAGTGAGAATCTACAATTGAAAAAATAATGGAAATAAAGAAGAAACATAAATGAAAAAGTGTGTCCAAACTTTTGACTGGTTGTGAATGACCGAACTTTGCAGATAATGTCTCCTTTAAAGTCATTATCAGTTTGTAGAAACTGATTTACCTTGGCTTCCATACACACATTACTTTATATTGCAGCTCATAAGGTTTAAATCCTTCCGTGTCTAATTATTTTTCTCTAATTTCCCACTGGTTTAAAGTTAAAGGGCAAAGCTCACCCTCTCCTCACCATCACACTCTACTGTGCCTGATGTAATCCGTCCACTCTCACAGATGCCTCCATCGCCCAAGAAACAGGTGAAAATGAGCTCCACAAGTCAGCACGTCTCCAGTCTTCTTATGGACTCCCTGCTCTATAGTCTTTTTAATAACTACTGTAATATGAAGTGGTGAAATGTAAGAAAGTGAAAATAGTAAAGTATTGTAATTAAGTATGCATTTTAATTAATTTTACAGCGGATATCTTTAATTTTACTTCACTACATTTGAGAGCAGGTGTCTGTACTTTCTACTCCACTCTTGAACAGGGCTAAAAAGTAAAAGTATTTTCTATTATTGTGTGAGACCTTTTACTTGTGTAGATTTTTTCATGTGATACTTTTACTTTTACTTGAGTACTTTTTTGCTCCAGTGTCTGTACTTTTACTTAAGTAACAAAATGGAGTACTTCTTCCACCGCTGGTAAGATGTACATTGACTTTTTAAACATGATCTGGACAGTGTTTCTTCACTAAAACATTGTTTTAAGTTTTTTTTTCACTAACGGAGTCATTTTAAAGATGTACTGTGTCACTTTTCTGGTGGGTCGTATGCTTTTGTCCACAGCGGTGTATTTCTTTCTTTCTGTGTATGGCTTTAAATAAATACCTACCTCTCCACAGATCTGACGTGTAACTTGGCCTGGTGGTATCGCCTGTTTGTTTTCATTGCACTGCATTGATACTTTGCAGTGACATCACACTGGGGGTGTTCTACATGTATCACTATGGTAGAATGTTTAGAAGGACACAGTGCACACATTAACATACAGTGCAAAGCAACATTTTAAGATTGTCTGTAAACTCAAGACAAAAACATGAAATGTATTTAAACAACACATTTTCAGGGGATTGTGATCAAATGTTCCTGTTTAGGTGTTTTGATTTTCAACATAAAAAGTAAGAAAAACTGCACCAGTGGCCCCTCCAATCACCACCAACACTCACTCACCAAATTCATATAAAAGAGGTGGGTGAACTGTCTTGCCCAAGGACACAGTTGGTCTGAGCAGGGATTAAACCACCAATATTATTTTGTAATGTTGGATACCAATACTACTGCATCCAAAATGAGTTATTATGCATAATACCAACCTTAAGAGAGCACTAGCTTATGAAGAGAGCCTTTGCTTTCTAGTCTCCATGGAGATGTTATTGCTTTGCCTGGTATGAAAAGCATTCAACTTATCAATTTCCAGGGGGAGAAACAGGTGAGCAGGCCAAGTTACAGGTCAGATCTGTGGAGAAGCGACCACACTTACACTGACACTGCAAGGTATAAGCAAACAAAAAATACACCTGTAATTGAATAAATGCACAATAGATATGTTTAATCTCATACTGTGGAACATTCCAGGGAAAGTGATAACATCTCCATGGAGACAAACAGGTGGCGACTCTTACCAGAAAAAGTCCATAGAGCTCCTTTAAAGGGCCAATATTACGCTATTTTCTGACCTATGTTATAATGTTGTTTCCTCATTACAAACATACCTGGAGTTGTGTTTTGTTTAATTCACACATGTTTAACACACAAACTCTGCATATTTAGGCTGTGTTCTTCTCCCAAATGAAAACACTCTGTTACACCTTGTGATGTCATGAGGTGCTCCACTATGTTTTTAAACTCCATACATCTTCACCACAGTCATCTGGATCATTTTAGCCCTGATATTGCCAGTCTAATATTGGCAACTAAATATAAAATGTAGCTGTTCACTTGAAAACTACTGCCTCATGACATCACAAGGTGGAATAGAGCATTTTGAGTTTTGGAAATGTAGACAGCCTAATAATAAAGGGTTACTCAAACGTGTGACTGTAACAAAACACAACACTCAGTATGTTTTTGAAGAAGTAACAGCATTCTAACATGGCTTAAAGCTCACAAGAGTCAAGTTTGTATAATATAGTACCTTTAACACAGCGGCCATATAAGCGTGTTTTCTCCTGACCACATAACACTCTGCCTGATGGAAACCAGCCTGTTTCCTGTGAGCTCTGCTGATGGAGCTTTGTCCATCCATTTAAATGAGCACTTTTCTAATCGTGATAAACTGTTGGTTTGTCCAATGAAATATTCATCAGATTCTAAAAGCACACTGTATTATTTATAGGCATCTGTGCTATTTGAAAAGATATTGTTACATATTAATATTGTGTGATATATATATATATATATATATATATATATATATATATATATATATATATATATATATATATATATATATATATATATACATATATGTATATGTAACAGATACGTCCTGCCAGTGATCAGATACCCAGCAGGAATCATAAGCCAAAGGAGGAGATACAGACCACAGACGTTAAGACATGAAAGCTCCTGACCATGCATGGAGGGTTCCATCCCAAATCCAGCACCCTGAGACTGTATGCGAGCCGGAAGGAAGGAGGCCGAGGACTAGTGAGTGTGGGAACCACTATCCAGGATGAAACATCCAAAGTCCATAAGTACATCAAGGACAAGGCCCCCGACAGATGATGTGCTCAGGGACTGCCTCAGACAATGAAGCGCAGGGGAAGAAGTGCTGGAGGGACCATCATGGCAGGACAAGCCCCTACCACTGAAACATAACTGAAGTGGCTGATATCAAGAAATCCTACCAATGGCTGGAGAGGGCTGGTCTGAAGGACGGCACAGAGGCCCTCATCCTGGCTGCACAGGAGCAGGCCTTGAGCACCCGAGCAATAGAGGCCCAGATCTACCACACCAGACAAGATCCAAGGTGTAGGCTGTGCAAAGAGGGTCCTGAGACAGTCCAGCACATAACTGCAGGGTGTGAGATGCTGGCAGGGAAAGCATACATGGAACGACACAACCAAGTGGCGGGCATAGTGTACAGAAACATCTGTGTAGAGTATGGGCTGGACACCCAAGGTCAAGGTGGGAAACACCTCCGAAGGTTGTGGAGAATGACCGAGCCAAGATCCTGTGGGACTTCCAGATACAGACTGACAGAATGGTGATGGCAAACCAACCAGACATAGTGGTGGTGGATAAACAACAGAACAAAGCCGTGGTGGTGGACATTGCAATACCAAGCGATGGTAATATCAGGAAAAAGGAACACGAGAAACTAGAGAAATACCAGGGGCTCAAGGAAGAGCTGGAGAAGGCCTGGAAGGTGAAGGCATCAGTGGTGTCCGTGGTGATCGAAGCACTCGGGGCTGTAACCCCCAGACTTTAAGGAGTGGTTACAGATCCCAGGAAAAACATCAGACATCTCAGTCCAGAAAAGTGCAGTACTAGGAACAGCAAAGATACTGCCCAGAACTCTCAAGCTCCCAGGCCTATATACATGTCAGCGTTCACAGATTGGTTCAGATGCCATCACCATATATGCACTTGTACCATCCCACTCCAGCCCCCACCGGCCATGTACAGCCCAACCTGGACACGCCCCCTCCTTAACACTTACACTCGCTCAAAGACTGGTGGCAAGATAGGCCCCTAAATGTTTAAATCAATACAGAGGAAGAACTAAGGCCATACTCTGTAACATTCAAGGTAAAGCAATAACAATAAACTTACTTTGCATTTTTTTTTTTTTACTTTTTTTTTATTTTATGATAACTATTTATGTTTTGATTTGTTTGTATTGTGATTTTAATGTATTTCTTATTCTGTAAAGCACTTTGAATTAATTTGTGTATGAATTGTGCTATACTAATAAACTTGCCTTGCCTTGCCTAGCGTGGCTTTAAAAAAATGTGATCCAGTTTATAATTGTACTTTCTGGCTGGACATGGGCAATAGATATCATATATGCAGTGTAAACATATGTAATGTTTAACACACAAGTTCTTCTCTCAAAGCTGAAAAAAACTCATTATAACATGGCTTCGAACTCAAGAGTCAATTTTGCATAATACAGGACTTTTAAGTTTTTTCATTATAATTAAGTTAGACATTTTAGTAGCCTATTTGGACAATAGACCTCAAATAATGCAACAGCCTTACACCCCCATATGATTCTATGCAAAGTTTCGGTTGCTGGTTTGGTTTGGCTCCACCTGGTCTCTGGAAACTGTTGTGACCACCTTCATTTGACTGATCTTAAACAAACGCATTTGTAATTAGATTAAATGTCCCGAGGTCATATCCCTGATCCACTTGTGTGTGATGGATTGGCTGAGCACACGTGTGTAGGTGGACAAACCAAGACTGATCATGGGATTGTTTCATTAGACCAAAGGGAAGACATCTCTCCTTCCTCATCATAAGTCAAGGTGGTTTCTCTGTGTATAGTTCTAGAGGTATGTACGGAATGTAACTGCAGAGACTGAAGGATTGAAAAGAATAATGTGTTGTTTTTCTTTGGTAAATGGATTTGTACACACTGGCTTACACAATGGGGCGTCCATTGTATAAGCCAGTGTGTACAAATCCATTTACCAGAGGAAATGACAGTTTCATCTATCATTTGAGTTTCGTATTCAGAACCAGAGCGAGTGAAGAGGGTGAGATAACAAAATTTCACTTTCCAGCCACACTTCCTAAACATTGAAGTTGTTGGTGCACATTGGCAGAGTGGTTAGCTTCTCACAACATGAGACTAAGGTTCAATTGAAAATGGCAGACAAAAGTGATCTTGAAGGAGCTGTAGCCTATCCGGTTGGGACTGTAGCCATAGTGATTAGCAATTTAACATATTACTACCTTAAATGGGAAAAGGTTTATGTAAGCAGCTATAGTTTATGTAAGTTTATGTAAGGGCTAGCTATATAGATGGACATAGTTAGCCTGCTAGTCTCAGCTTTACGTATAGGAAGTGAGAATGTGTGCGAAGTTGTTCCTGATGTGATTTTGGTGTTTTAATTCAGCAATTTTGTCCTTAAATCAGGATATGAACATAAAAATACACTCTTCATGCTGGGGTTCTGCTACCATGGAGATGCTTTTGCTTTGCCTGTAATGTTCAACAGTATGTTATTAAACCTATATAAGATTCATTTATTTGATAGGTGTTTTTAATGCTCAAAATACCTAAAACATGAATTCTTACTGTGAGTGGGGTCACCTCTTCACAGATCTCACCCGTAAATTGGCTTGGTGGCGTCTCCTGCTTCTTTCTATGGAGATTGAAAAGTTTAATGCCATACTTAGGAATATAGGAGGTAAAGCAATAACATCTCCATGGAGACAAGTAACTGGCTGGCCCTCTACCAGAAATGTTACACAGTGCACCTTTACTAAATGATCAGATAGGTGCCTTGTTCTTTCCCTGAGGTCGCTTAGGCTAGCGTTTGCAACAGGTTTGATTGACAGCCATCAAAGCTTGCCGCTAAGATCCCGACCCCTGCCAAACCAGTGATGCCAGTACCTGCGTGTGTACGGCTTTTCTCCTTTGCTCCTCACCCATCTTTGAAGCACCCAGTGAAGGATTAGCATTTAGCCCTAAGGATTCTCACCCAGATGCAAATGCCACTCTCACAGACTGGGAATCAGACCAGAGACCACTTGGCCTTAATGGCAGGAAAACTTTTTAAGAAGTCTATAAAGCATCCAAAAGCCCAGAAGATGAAGCCTGAGTTTGCTCTGTGTGTCAAAGCCAGGATTAACAGATCCACACCTGCCTCTGTTTGTCTCAGCTTTGCTCTAAGCCCGAGTTGATTTAGCTCTGGCAGTGAGTCAATACAGTAACTTTATTTGAGGAGAGTACACTGCAAAAAAGGACTCTCGAACATGGGTTAAATGAGTGGAATTCAGAATATTATCATGACAGTTTTGTTTTTTGTTTTTTTTATTAATTTCAATTTATTTATGTGTAGAAAACAGAATAGCTCAAATCTGTTGCGTTCATGTGACATCACAACATTGCAACTGTAACTGGTCAGATTTTTATGCAGCACTTAGGGGGGCAAGGCAGGTTAAGAGTCTTGCCCAAGGACACAATGACAGTATTCATCTGTAGGAGCAGGAATCACACCATCAGCCTGTGGGTCAGTGGATATGACCGCTCAAACAATGATGTTTATGTCGAGAGTAGGATTCGAACCACTAACCTTTGGATCAGAGGACAAACACTCTACTAACTGAGTAACTGAGCTACTGTTGCAGAATGGGTTCCAACTTAGTGTTATATGCAACACTTTTTGGATTTTTTCCCATTAAAAAGATATATATTTTTTATTGTTAATCACTATGGCGACTGTTCTAATTTTTCATTGCTCTAAAACGTATGGATAGTATAACAAATGTTAAAATTTCATATTGTCAACATAAAGCTTTTATCGCTTGTAGATTTACTCACAGTGGGAAGAGTAACTAGACCTTTTATCCAAGTAAGAGTCCTGTTATTTCTACAAAAATATTACTCAAGTAGAGAGTAAGAGTAAAAGTATGCTGCTGGAAAAGTACTCTAAAAAGTGCAACTCTGAAAAGTACAATTTCTTTAAAAGGTTACTCAAGAAAATTTATCTGAGTAGTAAGTAATTTATCCTCCACGTACATCTCTCAGTTTAACATCGACTCACAAGAGCGATAGTAACACTTCCCTTGGCATACCATTGGCATACATTATCTAAATTGTGGCATACTGCAGTCTAACCGGTGCCTACTGGCCTTCATAGCCTCACCACACTTGCTTTATAAACCTCCTCCTTTGAAAGTATAGTAAGGGGCTTGAACATTTATTGATGGTAAATAAACTTCTCCTGCATCCAGTTGGTCTCCAGCCTTTTACTTCCTCCCTTTCTTGGACAAGCTGAAAACTTTTACTACAAGTAGTACCCACCTTTGTTGTCAGATTGCAAATTTGCCGACCTGGTTTATGGTTCATATCTCTGTAATTACTGGGCCTATCCACATGAAATAAAAACTGGCACAAAGTTCACCATCAGTATAAATAAACAAAAGTGGTGACCTTTTTCTCACCCAAAGACGTGACCGGTGCCAGTTGAAAGGACTTTAAGACATGAGATTAATATAGCAGGTTTGTGGAGCCAGTCCCAAACAAATAATGAAAAGGCTCAGCATTTGTGGACTGTAAGAAATATATATTCTTTCTTTTCTATTACAGCCAGAACGCAGTGAGCCAGTGGTTTAAAGGCAGTATAAGGAGAGTGTGGGAGGAGAGTGACCCAAGCCTATTCCTGACAGAGGAGGTCAGCCTTTGTTCAAACAACTCATAATCCTCCAGACACCAGCAGGAAAGAAAATACCTTAGATTTATCATACGCCCCTGCGCTGAAATGTGTCTATACTTAAACACACAGCCCCAGTGTTTTCATATGGGAGAATGGACGCTGCATCTCTTTCACACTTGAGTCTTCTATTAATACTATGGTATTTTAGAAGATACATAAGCCGATAACAAATAAAATGGTATAAAATAATGTTGTTTCCTCGTCACAAACAGACCTGGAGTTGTGTTTTGTTTCATTCACACATTTAACATGCAAACCCTTCATATTAAACTTTCAGTATTATTTTTTTCAAATGTCACTTACCTGTTTTTGCAAATTAACACTGCTACTTGTGTCTAAAATAGTATTGAACACCATAGTAGTAACCTGATTAGCCCCGTGTCTCCTCCTCGTCTGTCTTTTTGCTTGTGTGCTTGGCAGGTGAATCACTCCATCTGTGCTGAGAATGGGTTCTAAATGTGCCTCTTTTTAACACTGCTCTTTACGTGATGATCTGAGAGGACTCCTGACAGAAAGCGCTGAACGGGTATAAGTGGAGCAATTTTACAATCCAAAACTCACTTAAATATAATCACTTAAATAGACAGTAAATCTGATCTTATTGTCTCCTTGAAATTCAAAGGTTCTGTCTGACATTTTGGCTGAATTCTTTTTAAATTGCTCTTGGATACACAACGTTAAAGGTGCACTATGTAACTTTCTGGTGGAGGGTCCGTCACCTGCTTGTTTCTATGGATATGTCATTGCTCTGCCTGGAATGTTCCACAGTATGAAATTAAACAGCTCTACTTTACATTTGGGCCATTTTTCTTTTTAGCTCAGACCTGGAGTTGTGTTTTGTTTCATTCACATATGTATAACACACACACACACACACACACACATCTCTAATGAACTAAAGGTAAAAGGTAGCTATTAACTTGAACTACTGCTTCATGACATGTGGTGGAACAGAGCATTTTGAGCTTTGGATATATAGACAGACTTACAATAAAGGGTTACTCAAACATGTGTGAATGAAACAAAATACAACTCCAGGTCTGTTTTTGAGGAAGTAACAACATTATAACATGAGTTTAAGCTCAGTCAGTTTAGTGTAATATAGGACCTTTAAGTTGTGATTTGAGCTTTTGCAGGTGAGTGTTGTGATGTTGTGTGCATAACCTGTGTAACATAAAGTCTGACACGTACTATATGAGAGCCCCTCCCACATGTAGGGCCGGTAGTTGGAGGTGATCTGGTCCTTAGAGTCAAATGGCTTCTTCCCGTGCAGCATAACGTACAAGATCAGGCCCAGCTGCCACACTGTGTAGGGGTACGCCTTGTACTGCCCCGTCCTGTGCCACTCCGGAGCCATGTACAAGAAAGTCCCTGCAACACAAGAGGCAAATACCACATGTTACATTACACATTTCACCAACACAAAGCTTACCAAAACCAAAACTACAATAACATGAGTTTTCAAAGTAACAGCTACCTTTGACCTTTAGTTCAGTAGAGATTGGCAATTCCAAACCTGAGATTATTCAAATGATTCTAGTGAGAGATTAAAAACAGTGGAGTACTTCCTGTACTACCATATGAAATCATAAGATGGAACAGCCTAAATATGCAGGATTTGTGTTAAAGGTAATAAGGAAAATGCACTCGGTACACCTCTGATTTCCAGTACAGCTCTGGGTCCTGCCATCTGCAGAAGTTCTCTGATGACTCTGCAGTGGTCGGGTGTATCAGGGATGGACAGGAGCTGGAGTACATGATACTGATTACAAACTTTGTAGAGTGGTCCCAGGCAAACCATCTGCTCCTGAATGGTGACACAACCAAGGGACTGGTGATTGACTTTAGGAGAAAGAGGACATCAGTGGAGCCCATTACCATCCAGGGCCAGGACGTGGAAATGCCTTGGTGTCCATGTGAACAACAGGCTGGACTGGAAGGACAACTGTTATGCTGTGTACAAGAAGGGCATGAGCAGACTCTACTTCCTGAGAAAGCTCAGGTCTTTCAATGTGTGCAGCAAGTTACTGGAGATCTTCTACCAGTCTGTGGTGGCCAGTGCCCTGTACTTCGCTGTGGTCTCCTGGGGGAGCGGCACCAGTAAAAGGGACATTGGACGGATTGACAAACTGATCCGTAAAGCTGGACACGTGATCGGCTGTGAGCTGGAGACATTAGTCACAGTGAGGGACAGGAGGACACTGGACAAACTGCTCTCCATCATGGACACTCCTGCTCACCCACTGCACCAGACTATAGAGGGACAAAGGAGATAATACTCCAACAGGCTCCTACAGATCTTCTCAAACAGTGAGAGATACAGGACATTATTCATATAATACTTCTTACAGTTGTACAACAACTCACCCTTATGTAAAAGATAATACTCCCTACAACTGCACAACAACTCAGTCTTATGTAGCGGATAACCCTATGTCCTGTCAATCATCATATCATTGCACTGCCTTTCTTGTCTCTTGTATATAGCTGTGATTTTATATTTGATTTTATGTTTATTACTTATTTTTCTATTTTATTTTGACTTGTACATATACATTTATTTATACAATTGTGTCTTATTTGATGCCTGTCTCTTGCTATCTTTTTTACTACTTATTTAGAAATTATTTTTTACTCTTTGTTATTATATTATATTGTGATGTCTGAGCTACTGTGTCCAAATAATTTCCCTTGTGGATCAATAAAGTTTGTCTAAGTCTAAGGAAGTGCTGCACTGTGTTTTTAAACTCCACACACCTTCACTAGAATCATTTGGATGACTTCAGCCCTGGAATCGTCAATCTCTACTGAACTAAAGGTAAAGGTTAACTTGAAAATTACCTCTGCATGACATCACAAGGTGGAACAGAGCATTTTGAGCTTTGGAGAAGTAGAAAGACTAATAATAAAAGGTTATTCAAATATATGTGAATGAAACAAAACTCCAGGTATATTTTTGAGGACATGTTACAGTCTTCGTTAGTACCTTTTTTAGGTTGTGTAATACCTGTCGACAGAAGATGAAGTTTCCTAGTACTTTTCTTCATAAATAGTTGTTATTGTATGAACTCCTGTGCAGTTATACTGGGAGTGCAGTTTGGGTCAGATACATTATAGAGATACTTGAGAGCTTTTGCCAGGCCCACATTTTTCTCAACTAACAAATCAGGAGGACATGTCTTTAGTCCACAAAAAAGTTTGACTACAGATAGCTAGTGATCACCTCCCGATACATACTGCTGTGTTTATATGTGAGCGCAGCCTAAATCATTAGAGTAATTATAGTTTTCCACTTTTATGCAGGATTGTACTGGTTTATATAATTTTCTACGTAAATGGCATGTATAGAAGTGGATAGTAGAATCCAGGTTGAAAAAAGTGATGGACAGAGACTAATGACCTTATTTATAAATATCACAGGATATTCCAGTTCCTTCTACAGCTCATGCATCAAATAACTCTCATTCTCTGTGTTAAAGATACAGTGAGGTCAAAGCGACATCCACACACACACATATACTACATACACACTGTAATTATGAAATATAAGGATGCAATACAATGGGATTTGCTGACTATATTGCAAAAAAAACCCCCAAAAAACAGTGGCATGGTGATTGAATGGGCAAATATTTACGCCAAATGCCCTCCTTGTCTCAGCGATCTTCATACTGCTAGGTTACACAATGTCAGAATGCGCGTGAGTGACGTTTGGTTAATAAAGATGTATTTTGTGTCATAGTACACTCTGGATTTTCTGCTTCTCCCTGTTATCCCTCCCCCCACACTTATCTCACTACTTACCTACCTTATTTTGAACTGGCTTTTTTAATCTTTGCCTGTATTTTGCATTTTTTACCTGCTCCGTTTTTTCTCTGCTCCAGCTCCTGTGCCAGCCTGCTTGGTCCTGCTCCTGCTCCAGCCCCAGCTCCAGCCATTTCAACCCTGCCTAATCCACACATACCTGCTGCTCCCGGACTTGCCTCCCACCCTTACAATATTGCACAATTTTTGTAAAACATCACTGTTAAACCTTCTCCTGGATTTTGTCTGCTTTTGGGTCCTCTCCTTGTCGAGTTGTGACTTTGTGCTGTGTGTCTGCTATCGTCTATGACACCTGTAGATCATACATACATATAATTTGCACATTTTAAACTCCAATATTCATCCAAAACAAGCCGGAGTCGATGGAGCTGGAACCCATGCTCACTTTCTATTTGTTATGAGGTGACTAGTGTGGTAGCTATGTCTTTTTATATGAACAGTCTATGATTACCAGTTACAGGCAGCCCTTATATAGTAATTTTACATACACTGCAAGCTAACACTATACTTACATACTAATTAAGCTTTTGATTGCGGTTTGTGTGTGTGCTTTTTATATTGGCTGAGGATGGAGCCAGTGACATCTATAGCTGTAGCAGGGTATGGAAAGTAAAACGAAAGTGAAAACATCTATCTATCTATCTATCTATCTATCTATCTATCTATCTATCTATCTATCTATCTATCTATCTATCTATCTATCTATCTATCTATCTATCTATCTATCTATCTGGACAAAAAATTACTTCCATAGTTGCTACGGGGCTGGCAGTATGCAACAATTGTTCACCCACTTCAATGGACATTCTTCATACATTTCCAGTGAAGAATCTGCACACACACACACACACACACACGCACACGCACACACACACGCATACGCACACGCACGCGCACACACACACACACACACACAGAGCACATACTTACAGATGGTCCTCATATATAGACTCCCACTCGCCCGGCTGTGGTCCCACTGCTCTGACTAACTCCCCTCTGGAGACTAAAGCCTGCCACACTCTTATGCACAGTTCAAATGGACCTTGAAACTCAAGAATCAAGGTTTTATAGGTCACGAAAAGAAAAGGAACTAGACAGCGTTGCCAAGGTAGACAACTATTGTTGAAGAAAGGTTTTAATAGAAAGCCTGTTTCCCTTTTGAATTGAATTAGCTAGGTCAAGGTCACCTCTTTTAGTAAACCAATCATTTTGTGTTAGTCCAGTATTAGAGTTATTATTTAGTCCTGGCTTAGTGTTGGTTTAGTCCTGTTTTACTCCTGGTTTATATATGGTCTAGTTCTGTTTTAGGTCCAGTACTAGTCCTGGTTTGGTCCTAGTTGAGGTCAGTTTTCATTTCGAGTTAGTTCTAGTTTAGACGGGCGGCACGGTGGCTGAGTGGCAACACTCATGCCTCACAGCAAGAAGTCGCCCGGGTCTTTCTGTGTGGAGTTTGCATGTTTCCTCCCCGTGTCTGGATGGGTTTCCTCCGGGTACTCCGGTTTCCCCCCATCAACCAAAAAACATGCAACACCCCTATGAACAGTTTACAATCAAGGACCGTCAAGGAATTCCTCCCTCCTGTGGGCTCACCACCTGCAGAGGGGTTCACCACCTGCAGAGGGGTTCATAGGGGTCTGGGTCTGGTGCACAGAGTAATGGGCAGCGTGCTGCCCCCGCGACCCAGACGGATTAAGTGGGAGAAAATGGATGGATGGATCTAGTTTAGACCTGGTTTAGGCCTGATTCAGTGTTTGGATTGTTCTTGTGTAGTACTGGTTTAGTCCTGGGTTATTCCTGGTTTAGGCCCATTGCAATGGTTTGATTTAATCCTGATTTAATCTTGGTTTAGTCCTGATCTTGACCTTGGTTAGTCCCAGTTTAAGATGAATTTAGACTGGGTTTACTTCACTTGGGTCAGTCTTTGTTTAGTCTGGTTTAGACCTGATTTAGTCTTGGGCTGGTTCCTGTTCTAGTCCTGATAATTAAAATAGCTGATGAAAAACATGAAATCAAATTCTAATACAATGTAATGCAGGCTATAGACATATAACACTGTATACATTATGTTTGCCACTATTAAATAAAAATATATATAAATTCAGTAATCAAAATTCCAGACACAAGAATAGAACTGTTTGCATGAAAAACCCATCTGGATGTAACACAGCTTTGCTCAGTGTAATTATAAATGTAATTCTAAATGCATGGATGAAAGACTGAATCAATGTTATGGTAATGTCACGTATTGTCGACACAAGATCAGTCAGGAGATGGTGTTTTTCCTGCACCATCTTGAATGCACTGTTAAACATTTGCATTATTGTCTTTGATGTAAGAGGTCTCACAGGGCAGGGATGGCATCAGAAGAAAACCAGGACTTGAACCTGCACAAATCAGTACAGAACAAAACTAAAACAGGACTAAAACAGAACAAAACCAGGACTAAGCCAAGACTTGAACCCACACAAACCAGTACTAAAGCAGGAAACATGCAAAATCTAGACCTTAACCTCACAAAATATGACACAAAAATATCTGGAACTCAACTTAATTGTCTAAACGTCTAAATTGGGAGCATTTAGGTGCATTTAGAAACAAAAGTGGGCAGGGTGGAATAAGGCAATAATAATAATAATAATAATAATAATAATAATAATAATAACAATAATAATAATAATAATAATAAAACTACAAGTCTCAAAACCAACTATAAAAGAGAACTAACCCAAGTATAGACCAGGACCAAATGTCCAAAAGACCATAATAGAACCTGAAACCCAAACTAATCTATTTGAACTAAACCAACAGATCTAGTCTAAACCAGGATTAACACAAGTAAAGTACAGACCAGTACTAAACCATGTCCAAACGGCCAAAACAGATCTTCAAATGTAAATTAAGCTATTTGAACCAAACCAACAGATCTATTTTAAACAAGGCCCAATCCAGATCTAAACCAGGCCAAAACCTGGTCTAAACCAGAACTAACCCAAGTAAAGTATAGACCATGACTAAACCATGTCAAAATGACCAAAACTGAACCTAAAATGACTAAGACCAGAGGGCAGGACCACATTACACCGGTTTTAAAATCACTGCATTGGCTCCCTGTGAGTTTCAGGATCAAATGATTTTAAAGTTCTTTTTTCTGTTTTTTAAATGTCTTAATGGTCTTGGGCCTTCTTATCTTTCAGAACTGCTTTTACCTTACAAATCCTCACGGACCCTGCGCTCCTCCGGCAGCAGGCTCCTGGTTATTCCCAAAGTCAGGACACACATTCACGGAGAAGTGTCTTTCCAGCACTATGGCCCTCGTCTATGGAACAGTCTGCCGGAGGACCTCAGGGCCAAAGAGAACGTTCATGTTTTCAAGAGCAGCCTCAAGACCCACCTGTTTAGCTTGGCCTTTGGTTGAAATTTTATACTTTTACTTGTTTTTATTATTCATATTTTATTTTATTCATTTATTTTTTAGCTTGAACTCATATTCTTTTATAATTTTTAGGATTTCCAGTGTTTCCTCTGGAGGAGCCCTCTTCACTGGGAACAGTGGTCGGCCGCGGCTGCCGGGGTCTGTCCCGTGAGCTCCAGGTGGAGGGATGGTGCTTGAGCCTCATCTCTCCTGGGCCCTGTGGCGGTTCCTGGCGGAGGTGGATGGCTCTCCTGGTGTAGACGGCTCCTCTGGTGTAGACGGCTCTCTGCTCCTGGTGTAGACGACTCCTCTGGTGTAGACGGCTCCTCTGGTGTAGACGGCTCTCTGCTCCTGGTGTAGACGACTCCTCTGGTGGTGCTTTCGCCTGTATTCAGCCTCACATTTTTACTATGTGTAGTTTTATGTATTTTAGCATGTTAGAGTGTGTGTGTGTGTGTGTGTGTGTGTGTGTGTGTGTGTGTGTGTGCGTGTGCGTGTGCGTGTGGGTGTGTGTGTGTGTTACTGTTTAGGTTGTTTGGTTGTATGGGGTCAGGCAGCTGTGGGGCTGGTTGGCTGGAAGGAAATGTGGGGTTGTTTTTAATCACTGTAAAGCACTTTGTGTTACATTTTTGTATGAAAAGCACTTTATAAATAAAGTTTGATTTGATTTTAATGATAAAATCTAAACAAACCTATTTAAACTAATCCAACAGGTCTAGTCAAAACCAGGGCTAAACCAGATCCAAACCCAGGAACAACCCACATCTAAACTAGATCTCGAATGGGTACAACCACAGTCTTCCACACACTGGTTGCAGTACCTTGATTACAGTACATTATCATTCCTAATATAGTCTCCACAGCTTTGTCTCCTCTGAAGACTTGTACCTGCAGCTTTCTCCCTTGTTCGTGTTAAATCTGTTTTTATATTTCAGTGTGAGCTTTTGCACGTGCTCCGTCACTTTGAGTCGTGAGGAAGCATTTGTCTGAAATTACACGTTTGAAACAGAGGACTTAATGATGATGATCAGGATCTACAGCTGTGCGCCTTTCAACCTCCACACAAAATCACACTTCAATTTACACATGAAGAAAGTCGAACAAATACAGAAGGGGATCATTATGAACTACACATTTAACAGTGGGAGGTAAGTCACAGAGATGTCAACTTTGCCTGGAATGTTTCACGGTATGGCATTAAACTAATGTAACTTGCAACATCGACTGTTTCCAGTTCTTTTTGTATTGAGAAAATGTCTCCTCTCTCTGTAGCTGCTGCTGTCAGGCTTGTCATTTTGGTCTTAAAATGTTTGTATTAACCCACTGTACGTGATCCTGGTGTTTTTATTTCTCTATTTTGTCCATAAATCAATTCCTACTCCTAATATGGAACTCCAGCCCGCCTCAGTAAGCTTCATTTGACTGGAGCCAAACTTAATGTACTTCTTTATACAGTCTATGATGAAGTGTAACCTATACTTTATTGTGGATGTATGCTATTTGCTTGTCTCGTTTGAAATTGGTACTGAAATGTCCCACAGTGTCGCATTATCCTTATTTATCTCCATGGAGGCAAGCAGATGATGCCACTATGCTAAGTTACACAGGTCAGATCTGTGGAGATGCAACACATTCACAATAAGAATGTTGTTTTTCAAGCTATATTAATGCCATACTACGAGACTTTCCAGGCAAAATATTAACATCTCTATAGAGACAAAATTTTGGCAGACCCTCTACCAGATAAGTGCCACAGTTTACCTTTAAGTAGAATTAAACAAAATCTAACCAAGGGGGGAACTAAGATTAAACCAGGACTAAATCAGACCTAAACCAGACTTAAACCAGACCTAAACTGAGACTAAACCAGAACTAAACCAGGACTCTACCGGGACTAAACCAGTCTAAACCAGCTCTAATTCAGGTCTAAACCAGACTAACCCGACCCCTCTCACATCTGTTGTATAAATAGCCCCTGTTTCCTCTCTGTCCACAGCTTGTCGTGTCACTTCCTTTGGACACAGTGGGGCCGAAGTAAAGCATTATCCACACCTGAGCTCCACATGACACATTCAAATGTCAGCTCTAACACTCGTAATCTTTAGCTTCTGTGAAATATAAGACAATCTAAAATCATCATTTATAACATATGGGAAGAGGTAGGTAACAGATCATCTAAGCTATTGAAATCGGTGTTTTGAAGATATGGCAAAAATGGTTGATAAAAAACAAAAATCCTCATCATGGTCAGAGTATTGCATCTTTACTAATACCCATAGATTGTATATAGATGGATATAAGCCACTAGCCAATGCGTTCCAAATAACTGAGCTAGAGTGGTTCCTTCAAGCTCTGGTTACTATTGACTTCTAATGAAAATCGCCCCTCTCTCTGTAACTGCAGGCCTGTTTTAACCCGCTCAACGTGAGCCTGAGGTGTTTTATTTCACTATTTTGTCCCTAAATCAAGATACTATGAACATTAATAACAGACCAATCCAGTGCCTGCTCTCCCTGAGGTCATTCTAAGTGCTAGCACCAGGTTTGATTGACAGTGTTGCTAAGCGTCCGCTCTCTGTAAAACCAGTGATGCAGGCACCACTGGTTTTGTTAGCTTATGAATACCATATACAGTATGTAGAACATTTGGGACAAGCTACATATAACTCACTAGCGCTACATCCGAATTTCAAAGAACTCAACCCTCTCTGACTGAACCCTGAGGTAGTTAACATCAGGTACCGTTAGTTCCTACTAATAGAGTTACAGTGGAGGAAATAAGTATTTGATCCTGATTGATGCTGATTTTATAGGTTTCTATACTGACAAAGAAATGAACAGTCTATAATTTTAATGGTAGGTTTATTTTAACATTGATAAATAGAATATCAAAAAAGAAAATCCAGAAAATAACTTTAAAGAAAATATATAAACTGATTTGCATTTCATTGAGTGAAATAAGTACAGTATTTGAGCCCTCTAGCCAAAAAAGACTTAAAACCCTTGTTTGGAAGCACAGAGGTCAGACGTTTCTTGTAGTTGATGATCAGGTTAAATCACTGAGGTTTCGTGGCTGTCACTTGGCAACTCAGAGCTTCAGCTCCCTCCATAGGTTTTCTATAGGGTTAAGGTCCGAAGTCTGACTCGGCCACTCCATGACCTTAATGTGCTTTTTCTTGAGCCACTCCTTTGTTGCCCTCTTCCTCCAAACACGGTGAGTTGAGTTAATGCCAAAGAGCTCGATTTTGGTCTCATCTGACCACAGCACCTCCCAATCACTCTAAATCATTCAGGTGTTCATTGGCAAACTTCAGGTGGGCCTGCACATGTGCCTTCTTAAGCAGGGGGACCTTGCGAGCACTGCAGGATTTTAACCCATTGTGGCGTAAAGTGTTACCAATGGTTTTCTTAGTGACTGTGGTCCCAGCTGCCTTGAGATCATTGACTAGCTCCTCCTGTGTAGTTCTAGGCTGATTTCTCACTGTTCTTATGATTATTGAAATCCCACGAGGTGAGATCTTGTGTGGAGCCCCAGACCGAGGTCAACTGATGGTCATTTTGTGTTTATAAAATATTCGAACAATTGCACCAACAGTTGTCTCCTTAACACACAGCTTCTTACTTATGGTTTTGTAGCCTAGTCCAGCCTTGTGCAGGTCTACAGTCTTGTCCCTGACATCCTTTGACAGCTCTTTGGTCTTTCCCATGTTGAAGAGTTTGGAGTCTGACTGATTGACTGATTCTGTGGACAGGGGTCTTTTATACAGGTGACTAGTTAAAACAGGCGTCTAATTCAGGTGATGAGTGGATTAGAATTGTCTAACTGGTCTGTGGGAGCCAGAACTCTTAATGGTTGGTAGGGGATCAAATACTTATTTCACATAATGAAATTGCAAATCAATTCATGTATTTTCTATAATGTGATTTTCTGGATTTTCTTTTTGACATTCTATCTCTCAATGTTAAAATAAACCTACCATTAAAATTATAGACTGTTCATTTCTTTGTCAGTGGGCAAACCTACAAAATCAGCAAGGGATCAAATATTTATTTCCTCCACTGTATAAGTAAAGCTAACGTTAGCTGTCAGTGACTCAGTTATGGCAGTCTGACTATTACATGCTCAGAAATAAACTTTCTACTGTCAAATGATGTGAAAGAAAGTCTAAATGTCACTACAAAGTTTTTAGAAGACACTTTTACCCATACACAACTTAACATATCAAAATGACGAAAAGACAATTCTCTGTGTGTGCTGCCATTTTTGCTGTGACGTAAATCCAACCGACTCAACACGAGTTTGTGTTTCAGAACCCCGATTTGATTAACCATTCCATTGCAATTTCTTGAGGTGGACGTTGGTTTTCCCTGAGTTCCCTGATAGCCTCTATAGCCTTAAAATGGAGTCGTACAACACCCCTAGCGTGATGTCATTAGAAAGTATCAATAAGCCAGTTTGTTTGCATAGAGAAAAGTGTGTGTGTTGGTGAATTAAAAAGAGGAGCAGCTGATGACCTTTAGTCGTCCCTTCGGAGAGACACGTCACTGTGTGTGTGTGTGTGTGTGTGTGTGTGCGTGCGTGCGTGCGTGCGTGCGTGCGTGTGTGTGTGTGTGTGTGTGTGTGTGTGAGCACTTGGGTCACAGCAGGAGGGACAGCAACATGCCAAACAGGAACTACACAACACAAACTTTTTAATTAAAATGTTCTGGAGAAGATTTAGAGTTTAATTCCGACTTTCAAATCATTCACCCTATACTGTCTTGAATATTTTTAATTGGTGTCCTCATAGTCAACATGCTCAAGTATTAAAGGTGCACTATGTAACTTTTCTGGTGGGGGGTCTGCCATCTGCTTGCCTCCACTGATACATTATTCTTTTGATTGGAATGTCCCACAGTATGGCATTAGACCCATCTTGCATTTAATCAATACAGGTGCTTTGGCAGTTAGATGACTCCACTCTCCACAGGTGAAGCTACTTGGCCTGGTAGCTTCACCTGCTTGTTGCCATGGAGACAGATAACTTCAGTGCCATAGAGGGAAACATTCTAGGAAAAAATAATGTAGCCAATCCCACAGAAAAATTACACAGGACATGTTTAATTTACAGTTTATTCACAATCACAGAAACATTTTGTATGATTTCCTGTTGTATATGCTGACATTTTGGGTTTTTTTTGCTTGTCATGTTGGATTGTCAGATACAACAAAATAAACCCAAAAGGCCATTCTATCCTCGGTATATGACAGATAATGGCATCCCAGGGTCAGATGTGATTTCATATGGAGAATGTCTACAATAAAAATGGGACTACATGTAGTAAAGCTCAGAGTAGACTAAAATCTAAAAAATCAAATGCTATTGGCCACATGTGCAAAAAGTCCATACAGATGCATTAGCAAAAAACAATATTCAAAAAAACAAAACCAAATTCACACACACATTCATACACCAGTGTACGCAGACACTTGGGGCAAGGTGGGTTAAGTGTCTTGCCCAAGAACACGAGATTTTTCATCTGTGGGAGAAACTGGTATTGAAATGTGACACAGTGTCGCATTAGCCTTATTTATCTCCATGGAGTCAAGCACATGATGCTACTATGCCAAGTTACCGGTCAGGTCTGTGGAGAGGCAACCCACTCACAATAAGAATGCTGTTTTTCAAGCATTTGGCCAATAAAAACACAAGATAGATATGTTTAATGCCATACTACGGGACTTTCCAGGCAAAATATTAACATCTCCATGGAGATACTGGGGAGCAAGGTGGGCTAATGTCTTGCCCAAGGACACAATGACAGCATTCATCTGTGTGAGCTGGAATCGCATGGCCAACCTGTGGGCCAGTGGATCTGACCGCTGTACAACAAAATTTATGTCGAAAGCGGGATTTGAACCACCGACCTTCGGATGAGTTGGCACGCACACCAACTGAGCTACTGTCGCCCTTATTTTTATTTAGCTATAATGTCACAGTGCTCCACTGGTTTGACATTAGGCTAACTGAATATTCTATGTCTCACTTTTTTTTTTTTTTTTTTTGCCAGATGTTTTTTCCCCTGTAGAAGTTCAGCCCTTTTTGACCTTTACACCAGCCAATTACATGTACAGCAAATGTGTTCATCATTATTCATGCAGAAGCACAGATAGTCTCTGTATTAGACCTGGGACATATGACCTTTACAGCACGCATTATTGCTGGTTTTCAGATTCTATAAGGTGGTGAGAGTCAGTTTTATTATTGATTACACTGGACTTTGCCATGAAATATCCAAAAGGGAACTGCACCAATGCTGAACCTGATCTTTTCCAGTACTGACTATCATAAGATTGTTAAAAGTATTGAAAATCTGATAATAAATTATATTAAAACTACTATCAAAACTAGATACTCATTTGAGCAGGTATTGATACTAAAAAATTCACATTCACAGAACCTTTCCTGAATGTCTTTAGAAGGATCTGGAGCTGTATCAGAACAAGTATAAGAGCACATAGACTAGTATACACCCATGGACCACTATGGAACCTACAGGACCACTGAGGGAGTACATAAATATACTGTAAGACCACATGGGAATAGAAAATCACATTCTATTGTCTAAAGAAAGAGTGTTTTTATTATCATTGTGGCATCAGAATTGGTATTGTGTATCGAGTCTATTCTTTAGTATCGAAATTGAGTTTGAAATTTAAGTATCATGACAAAACTACTGACAACACTCAAGAACTCCCTGTAACACAACATCAATTTTGCATTTTAACAATATTCATTCTAGCGAACCCCCATCTGGCCTACAGATTGTTACGTCATCTGAAACTCAGCAATAACCAACATCACACTGATCAAACAACATAAAATAACATAAGAAGATTGTGAAAATAATCAGTGTTCTACCTTGTGATGTCATGATTCTGGATTCTAGTAAACAGCTAGTAGAGACTGGCAATTTCAGGGCTAAAATCATCCAAATTACTCTAGTGAATGTATACAGAGGTTAAAAACACAGTGGAGAACATAACATCACAAGGAGAGAAGAACTCAGCCTCATGTGTGAATGAAACAAAACACAACATTATAATATGGATCAGAAAATAGCATAAAATGGGCCCTTTAAAGATCCATCATGTAACTTTTCTTGTGTAAGGTCTGTCACCTGCTTGTCTCCATGGAGATGTTACTGCTTTGCCTAGACTGTTCACAGCATGGCATTAAATCTATCTATAATGGATTTATTGAATTACTGATTGCTTAAAACGTGCATTCCTTTGAGTAGAGGTCGGTGACATTATCTGCTCTTTTCCATGGAGATATAAGCTGAACACCATAGTGTGCAACATTCTACGCAAAGCAAAATCATCACCATTGACCCCACACCTGAAAAGTTACACAGTGCACCTTTAAAATATATATTATTTTGTATAGAAAAGTACAGTGTATTCTCTAACACCTAAGAGGTTGTATCTTGTTTATGAACTGACCAGAGGGTTCGAGGATGAGGCATTCAGTACAAGCACTTGTCTATTTAAAGTCTCCAGAACAGAAAAGATATAAATATGAACAGTTTAAAGTTTATTTCAGTTTCCATGGCGACAGGAGTGTTGCTTCCATAGCGACGCAGCGAGGGGAAAGTGTCGGTGGCGTGTGGAGACATGAAACAGACAGTCCCTATATTTGTGTATAATAAACAGCTGCTGTGTGCCAGGGGCTTTAGGGTATCCTCACTCACTATAGGCAAGACACATACACCAAACCAATGAAAATATACAGTATGAAATTACTTTTGTTTCTCCAGGAATATTTCACAGTACTGATACTTTGCAGCTGATGTCATCAACATAATCTAGGAGTGTGATGCTATTAACTGGAGGCTCTAGACCAAGGTAAAGGTCATATCCATATATATATATACAGCAGTCATGTCCCAAATAAGAAGTGAACATGGCCGCAATACATCTCCATCAACTCTGGTTACAAATCACTTTCCATTGAAAAAATCTCACCCCTCTCTCTGTAACTGCTGCTGTGAGTCTCGTCAATTTGAACTTAAATCGTAGATCCTGGGGTTTGTTATCTCACCATTTTGTCCGTAAATCAAGATATGAACATTAATAACAGACAAATCAGGCTCTTTCCATGAAGTCGACTCCTGCTAGCAACAGGTTTGACTGATAGCGATGTTAAGAGCCCACCCCCTGCCAAACTTGTGGCACAGTCAGTTCACTTCTATATACAGGGTATGATCAGATCTGTGGAGAGGCGACCTTGGACACGGTAAGAATGCATGTTCTTTAAGGTATTTTTCAACAATAAAATGTCTTTAATTGAATAAATACAAGGTAAATTATGTTGAATATTCCAGGTGAAGCAATAACATCTCCATGAAGACAAGCAGGTGGAGACCTCAGTCAGAAAGGTTACACAGTGTACCTTTATGTTACTTTAAAATCATCTGACTGTAATTGCTTAGACAATTAACTTGTTAGAAAAAAATCATTCTATTTTCATTTTACTGTTGTAATCATAAGGATCAGATTACATCATATAATGAAGGCGAGAGAAAAATGGCTCTTTTATATTTAATTTATGGAAATTTATGGAAAAGAAAAGATAATTATTTCAACATTATTCCAAATGTCTCAAATTTCTGATATAAAAAAAAAATTGTGCGTTTCTGCAAAAACTTGTAAAGAGATCAGCCAATGCAACAAGTCTTATATAAAATGCAGTGTAATAAAGGCCATAATATAATATATAGATTTTTTTTTACATAACTGTGTCCCAGGCTTACTGTTACACACTGCAGTTAAAGCACTATGGCGTAACCTTATCTCTCAGTATTGTACTCTAGTTTAGTCCAGTTTTTGCCTAAATGCTGGTTAGGAGCTTGTGTGAGCCATGCTGTGGTTTAAACTCTGTGTTTGTCAAAGACTCTGAGGATAATTACTCCGCCTCATTAACCCCCCACATCCTCCTCTCCATTGTTTGAAACATGCTTCTCTTTCTTTTCAAATCATCATTTTGTTTTAATTATCCACTTGCAACAGATGTCACAACAAACCAAATCCAAATGTGTGACAGTTTTGTCTAATTGTTCTTATAATAAGCGTGCGTTTTTGCATTTGTGGACAAGAAAGATGTCTGTGTTTTTAGACTTTTTAGACTTAGACAAAACTTTACTGATGCACAAGAGAAATGACTTGGACAGAGTAGCTCACACATTACAATATATTATAATAACAAGGAAAAAAATAGAAATGGTAATAATAAATTCTAAATAAGTAGCAAAAATAAAATAGAGATATATGGTAATATAAATATCTCTCAACTATATACAAGAGATCAGAGGAAGAACAGTGCAAAGATGATATGACTGACACAGACTGGTAGAAGATCTCCAGTAACTTGCTACACACATTGAAAGACCTGAGCTTTCTCAGGAGTAGAATCTACTCCAGGGCTGGACTGGGACAAAAAAACGGCCCTGGCATTTTTTGGCTTAGACCGGCCCCTCATAATTAACGGAGCACAACGGACTAATTTATGTATAAGCTCTACTAGAGTTGTATAAGCTACTAGAGCTTATACAACTTAGTCCGGGCAAGTACACCACTGCAGATATCTTGAGCACTCAAACTTTAGATCAGGGGTGGGCAATTATTTTTTCCATGGGGCCACATGAGAAACAAAAAATATTGTGGAGGGCCAGGCCAAAATGCTTAACTCAATTCTGCATAATATTAATTGTATTTCTTTATAAAAAGCAGTAAATAGAATTGTTTAGACAAGCTGGTAAGACTGGTAAGAGTATATGTTCTGACTAAGGAATGAAAAAGTGAGATTACCTTTAAAAAAAAATGTCATTAAAAAAAACACCTCTAAAATAAAAGCAATGCAGCTTTAGTCCATGCATGAGGTAAAATTATATATAAAATAAAATAAAATAAAATAAAAAATTATAATTATGTTTATTTTGTAATAATTAGGATGCTCTCACACTAGGACTTTAGATCCGTGCCCAAGCACGGATCGCCCCTAAAGCGCGGTACGTTTGTCCAGCGTGAGCACAATCGAACGGACTTCGGCCCGGTTAAAGGAAGTGGGCCAAACCACGGCACGGTTGCTCACGCATGCGTACACGCACGACTTTACTATATGTGCCGTGTGTGTGTGTGTGTGTGTCAGTGTGCGTGTGTGTGTGTGTGTGTGTGTGTGGTGTGTGTGTGCGTATGCGTGTGTGTGTGTGTTACTCATACGAGGAAGACGACGAATAAAGTCGCTCCAAAACATACGGCGAATCCGCGCTTAACTTCAGTAAGGACTGTGGACAGAGACAAAAGTTTTGCAGCCTCATCTCCCGCTGTCCTCACTCCTCCTGTCCTCACTCCTCCGCGCTGTTTTTATCTCCATAAACTCACGGAGCAGCGCGTATCACAGCAGGACTCATATCTGTCTCATTATTTAATAGATATTTCTGCCGCTGGACTTATTTTCTCCGCTAAAGCGTTAGCTCTGCTGCGCGACTTGTAAACAAAAAGCGCCGTGTGCTGACGTTATTGGGCCACGGCCCGGTTCGGTTGTGCAGGTGTGAGTGCGGGACATGGAACCATACGCAGTCGTGGTTGAGCACGGCCCGGTTCTACAGTCCTAGTGTGAGTGCGCCCTGAGCTTAAACGGGCCGGTCAGAGTCAACCAAAGGGCCGTGTGTGGCCCGGGAGCTGGACAATGCCCAGGTCTGCTTTAGAGCTTAGCTGACAGACTAGAAGATGGACCAATGGGCCGACCTCTAAATTGTGGGCCGGTCTCTAAGTTAAAAAAAAAAAAAAAAAAAAAGACAGCATCGGCCCCTAGGACTGTCGGCCCACCGGGAAAATGCCCGGTATGCCCAATTACCAGTCCAGGCCTGATCTACTCAGTTTTTCTCTCAACTGGATTTAAAGAAGACATATTATACTTGTGTCTGCACTATAGTTATAATCTATGAGACCTGTGGATCATTAAGTTATCATTTGGACATTTTAAATCATAGTATTGATCTAAATGACTTCCGCTGACTACTGGGTTGGAAAATTGCAGTGCCCAATGGGAGCTGACATCAGCGTAAAGAGCCACTGTGCCAGTCCAGTCTCTGTATCTCACAATAGCAAGCAGAAGATTTGTTTTCAAATGTACCAAAATGACTATACAACACGGCCAAATCCTACATGTATCACCGATAAAGAAGAAGAAATTAGAAGGGGAGAAAAAAAAAAAGAAAACAATAGGAGTGGATGTATATCTGTGGCGGTGAAAATAGGAGTTAATCGAAGCTATGACGTCTTGAATACAGGAGAAAGATTCCAATACTCAATGATTAATCACTTGAAATACAACTTCTATAATGTTGTTTCCTCATTGCAAACATACCTGGAGTTGTGTTTTGTTTCATTCACATGTTTAACACACAAACCCTGCACATTTAGGCTGAATTCTTCTTTCAAACAGAAAACACTCCAACTCGTTCCACCTTGTGATGTCATGTGGTCATACACAAAGTGCTCCAGTGTGTTTTTAAACTCCATACACTTTCACTAGATTCATTTGGATGATTTCAGCCCTGGAGTTGCCAATCTCTACTGAACTAAAGGTACAATTTGCTGTTAACATGAAAACTACCACTATGACATCACAAGGTGGAACAGAGCATCTTGAGCTTTGGCGATGTAGACTGACTAATAATGCAGGATTACTCAAACATGTGTGAATGAAACAAAACATAACTCCAGGTCTGTTTTTGAGGAGGTAACAACATTATAACATGGCTTAAAGCTCAAGCAAGCTAAAGGACCTTTAATAAAGACTGTCTCCGTAGCGCGTGTTATGTTGTTACGTAGTTCTTTTGTTCCCTGTGCTGCAGCAGCTTGAGAGTCCAGACGTGCTCTCTGCTGGAGCTGAGCCTTTTGTCTGTCTCACGTGGACATGGCCGACCACCAACACACTGATGACTGGAGGATAATATGGAGAAATGTTATAAGTGATAATGCACGTATTAAATGAGCTGTATGAGTATTTTATAGAACGTTGTCAGTGTATTTTAAAAACGAGCTATATAAAACTTCTGTTATGAGATTGCTGTATAGACTAACAGAAAGCAGAGAAGAGGAAAGAAGAAATAAACACAGTTAAATGTAACAAAATAATGTGGAAACTGAATGGGTTTCTGAGCTCTCCATTTATCTGTATAAGAACATACACGATACAAAGACAGGCCCAGGGCACAGGAGGAGCAAGAGGGAGTGAGTAGGAGAGAGGGAGAGAGAGGAGGAGATCAAAAGGAGGAGGGGAAGAAGGAAGAGAAAGAGGAGGAAAAGAAGGAGGAGGAAGAGAAGGAAAGAGGAGGAGGAGAAGGAGGATGAGAAGAGAGAGAAGAAGAAAGAGGAGGTGGAAGTGGATGAGGAGGAGAGAGAGGAGATGGAGAGGAGAGAGAGAGAGAGGAGGAGAAGGATGAGAAGGAGAGAGGAGAAGGGAGGCGGGGTAGGAGAGTGGAAGAGGAGGAGAGAGAGGAAATATGTTGGTAAATGGATGGCTATAGATACAGAGATAAAGTCACTCTGGTTTCTCTCTGGAGTCTTCAAGTTGAGGGAGAGAACTGACCATCAGCTCCACCACAAATGCACTGTCCACTACCTTTTATGAGAGAAGAGCTCGTTTATGTTCAATGCTTCCTGTGTTTCCTATTCAGATAATGGATGTAATATTTTATTTTTAAGGGTCCAGTATTACGCAAAATTCTTGTGAGCTTTAAGCCATGTTATAATGTTGTTGCTTCATCACAAACAGACCTGGAGTTGTGTTTTGTTTCATTCACACATGTTTAACACTACAAATCCTGCATTCCACGATTTGTAGCGGGCAGGAGGGAGGACGCCCCGGGGAAGAGCCAGGACACACTGGAGGGACTATGTCTCTGGGTTGGCCTGGGAACGCCTCGGGATCCCCCTGGAAGAGCTGGAGGAAGTGTGCGTGGAAAGATAAAGCGTAAAATAACGTATAAAATATACGCATAAAATAACTTAATATGGGCCTTTTAATATGGGCCGCTATGGCAACAGTCCTAATTTTTCACCATTCTGAAACCCATGGATAAAAAATACTGATTTATAATGAATTGTTATAAGACATCACTACACACACACACACACACACACACACACACACACACACACACACACACTTCGCTCTGTTCACACCTGTGCAGGAAAACTACGCAAAAAACAGAGAAACTAATGCAGCAAAAGACAAAAATGAAGGAGTTACGTTAAAAACAACATTCTCTGAAGGTGTGATGCTAAATGGAGGCACTGCTGTATGTGAAACTTGCTAGACTTCAATCTGAACTTTATTTTTAACTGCTGATTTCTTTTAAACAAGTCTCTCGCACATAAAATTACAGTCACAAGCTAGATAGTATTAGCCAAACTCCTAAACAGGACCATGAACGCTCAGACTGATGATAGACTCCTGAAAGTGTGTTATTTTTTCTTGAGTTTTCAGATGTATCAGCGCACTTATCAGCTGTGTTTGCTAATGTGGGCATTGTGTCAGTAAAAATCACATCACTTTCTTGATTCTTCTTCTAACAATAGACAGAACTCTATTTTGTTTGCAAATATTTGACTAAAAATATTAAGTTCTGTAGCGACCAATTCAGTTTTTCAGTTTTAAATATAAAGAAATATAACAAAAACACTGACTCTTGAACTTTAAGCCATGCTCTAATGTTGTTACCTCATCAAAAACAGACCTGGAGTTGTGTTTTGTTTGAGTGACCCTTTATTATTAGTCTGTCCTCATCTCCAAAGCTCAAAAAATGCTCTTTTCCATCGCTCAGTACAGATAAGCAATTCCAGGGCCAAAATGATCCAAATGATGGTAGTGAAGGTGTATGGAGTTTAAAACACAGTGGAGCACTTTCTGCATTACTACATGACATCACAAAGTTTTCAGTTTGAAAGAACTCAGCCAAAGTATGCAGAGTTTGTGTGTTAAACATGTGTGAATAAAACAAAACACAACTCCATGTAGGTTTGTGACGAGGAAACAACATTAAAACACAGCCCAGAAAATAACGTAATATGACCCTTTAAGTCAGGAAAGATCAGTCAGTAGCATTACAGTCTTTCAGTTCATTCAAATGACATTTTCAAGTGAATTTCAGGAACTTTCCAAAGAACATTGTGTGAAATATAATTGGCACTTGTACAGAGCCACTTGAGAGGCTTTATTACAGTGAGGGCATTGTGCCATTCTAACTGATCAAATCCGTCTCTCTGAATGCAAATACACATTGAGTACTATAATTCTATATTATTTTGTCTCCTATAGGCACAAAATGATTACATGGTACACACTTTTATGTAATTGAGATGTCTGTTAACGACTACTTTCACACCACACAGAGAACTGCACTGGGCTTTATTAACAGTCATTCTTTGTCAAGTGAATTTGTGTCTGTGAAATATTAGAGCAGCAGGTGTTACAGTGCCACAGGGGTTACGCACTTCTGTCTCACAGCTAGAAGGTTCCAAATTTGATTCATCGCCCTCTCCCTTTTTTCTTCTTTTCTCTCTTTTTCTCTCCCCCTCTCCTTACTCTCTCTCTCACTGAGTATGTTACACAAGTAAACTGCTTTGAGTATTTGTATTTGATCTATTTTGCATTTATTCCATTAGTGTATTCATTGCAAAAAGGAGAGAAAGAAAAATGGAAAAAACATGCATTCTTACTGTGAGCGGAGGCCATCTCTCCACAGATCTGACCAGTCTTTTTATTCTGCGGGGTCACCTGCTTGTCTCCAGGGAGATACATATGTTTAATGCCATACTGTGGAACAAGCAGGTGGTAAACTTTACTTTAGAACAGTTACACGTTAAAATGTATTTCCTTTTAAATTTTAAATAATGGAATTTAATACCGGAGTACAGTAAAGTAACATTTGTATTTTGAGCAATTCGTTGTGTGATTATTAACTCTTAAAATGTGTTAAAATATTTAAATAGAACCACAGTAACAATAAATAAAATAAGAATAAGTAAGAATAATTGGCACCTCGTAAAAATGAAGACAGACAATTAGATACAAGAACAAGAATACTGCTCCCTCTATCGGCAGACTGTGGAGTTACCGGGACACCCTCACATGCAGTTCTCTGGTTTCCCCACTAGTCGTCAGTATAACACAAGCTACAGTGGTCTGAAAGTGTCACTAATTTTAGACAGATTACACGTGTTTGGTTTGACTCAGACGTTTTTAAATTGATTTCAAATTACACAGACAGGCTTTAGTTAACAGAACCTGCATTCAGCTTTAACCCTGACACATTTTTTTACATATTTACATGACAAATACGACTTCAACTCTTCCACCAGCCAGTAGTCTAAGATGTATTTGCTGTTAAAAACTAAATTTGAACCGGGAGCTGACTCATGTCTCCCGGATGTCTGCGGATTTCAGTTATTCACCAATACCAGACTTCACTCATTTCACTCAGTGGCCGTATTTATAACTAAAGTCTGATCATAGTCTGATTTCTGGGGTTAACAGTTGTATCTGATGTGAGTAAACTGATTTTGATCTGAGTGTTCATACCTGTACGGATTAAGACGAGAAATTATGCAAAAAGCAGAAAGAAATACAGAGGAGCTAGAGTTACTTAAAGGTTTATTGTGTAACTTTTCTAGTGAAGGGTCCGTCACCTGCTTATTTCTATGGATACGTCATTGTTCTGCCTTGGAATGTTCCACAGTATGATATTAAACAGCTCTACTTTACATGTATTCAATTACAGTGGGTTTTATAGCTCAGAAATACAGACATTCTGACTGTGAGCGGGGTCGCCTCTCCACAGATCTGACATGTAACTTGGTCTGGCTTAGTCTTCATGAAGATAGAAAGGTTAAATACCATACTGTGTAACATTCCAGACAAAGCAATAACATCTCCACCAGAAAAGTTACACAATACACTTACAGTATGAAGTTTTGATGAGTCTCTAAATTCTACTTAATTTTGGTGGAATAATAATAAATGTTGTAAATATAAATTATAGTTTTACACCAATTAAGAAGTTTAAAAAGTAAACAAAAAAAATATGCTGAAAATGACAGGAAGAGTGTTCTAAAACTTCACGCTATAGGAGTTCAAAAGTTTTTTCCACTCGAGAAATATCTTTTTTTTCCCCTGATAGTTTAAACATTTAAACTCAACAGTTTTATTCATCAAATTTCCAAAGCCTACATCAGAGGAATATTAGCCCAGTGTACAAGATGCTTGCTTGGTATCGTCACGATTTCCAACCACGAAGCCAAATTTTAAACCAATTTTTTTTTTTTTGTAAAATCTTAGGGTGAGAATGGATGTTTGTGACCAGCTTCATGCAATAGGATGGTAAGATCATTCTGTTATTGTGTCTTTGGGCAAGACAGCTGATGTCATCAACATTCCCTGGTGGTGTGGTGCTAACTGTAAGCACTGCTCTATCTGACGTCTGTTAGACTTTAATCTGTGCTTTATTTTAACACAATGTCACCACTGTGCTCTTAAACAAGTCCCTCTCGATTTTAATGACATTCACGAGCTTGGTAGCATTACCCAGGAGTTTTTCAGTCACTTACCTTTTCGTGGGAACTCATGTAAATGTGTGTTGCTAATGTGTACATTGTGTCACCATGGCCACTGCTTAATCCCCGGTGTGACTTCACTGCAAAGTATCAACATATGTCTGAAAGTACTGAGTGTGGTTGGTGGTTGAGGTGGTTGTGTATGTGGCAGTCACAGTTGTGCCAGTCACCACAGGGCCGCTGTGGTAGAAGAAGGTAACCACCAGCATGTATTAAGGCAACTAAAAAAGTCTTGTGCATTGTTACTGATGTGTTACCAATCTTATCAAAGGGTTGTATACGATTTAGTTAGATTCTTCCATTCAGACAGCTATATAAAGGTCTGTGTTATAATGTTGTTTCCTCATCACAAACACACCTGGAGTTGTGTTTTGTTTCATTCACACATGTTTAACACACAAACCCTGCATATTTAGGCTGAGTTCTTCTCTCAAATGAAAAACACTCTGCTCCACCTTGTGATTCAGGCTTAAACGCTTCTGTTTAGCTGCATATGACTGAAAGGTTTTTATTATTCTCTCTTCTCTTTTAATGTTCATTTTATGATGATTATTTATGTTTTGATTTGTTTGTATTGTGGTTTTAATGCATTTTGTATTCTGTAAACATCTTTGAATTAGGCCTACTTTGTGTACAAATTGCGCTGTACAAATAAACTTGCCTTGCCTCATAATTTGCATAATTTCAACCGTGGAATTGTCAGTCTCTGCCGAATAAAAAGTAAAAGGTAGCTGTTTTGAAAACCTTTGAAAACTACCGCTTCATGATGTCATGAATTGACGGATGGACCAGAGTATTTTGAGCTTTGGAGATGTAGACAGACTAATAATAAAGTGTTACTCAAACACGTGTGAATGAAACAAAACACAACTCCAGGTCTGTTTTTGAGGAGGCAACAACATTCTAACGTGGTTTAAAGCTCACAAGAGTCAATTTTGAGTAACATGACTTACAGAAACCAGTCAGAACTGAATAGGCCTTGTCCAGTTGAAAGAATTAAGATAAACATTTATTTGTTCCACAAAGGGGGAATTACAGTGTTGCAATGCAAAGTACAAGTACAACATGCAATCAAAATCAAGATAAAACAACAATTAAAAGATTTAACAATAGACATAAAATTGAACACAAATGTTCTTTTGCGATAAACAATAAACAGCTTGCCTTACCAGTTCAACACAAGCCCATAGTGGTGATGTCATCATAAACAGCATAATCGGCCCATTCAAAGTGATGAGCTCACACAAATCTACACAAAAGAGAAATGTCACTGTGCTCATGTCTTTGTGTAACTGTCAAACTGTGCAGGCCTCAGAGTGTGTGTGAGTCAGAACAGAGTCTCGGCCTAAGGACATGTGCAGGATTGTGAGGGGTCAGGGTCAGACTGCTGCTGCTCACATGACGTCACAACATTACTACTGGCCAGTAATATTTCATTGATCTTTTGCAGTGACATCATGCTGGGGGCGTTCTGCATGGATGTCTATGGATGAATGTTCAGAAGTTCCCATGGCGACACAATGCACACATCAGCAGACACTGGCACAAATGAAAATGAAAAAAATACAAAATGGAGCCTGTGATCAATACGAGTGTTCATGATCCTGTTGAGAGTGACTAACTGAAAACCAGCTCACCTGTTGTAGTTTCAACTTAGTTCTTTACGATCAGACTGTGTTAAAACAAAACTCAGATTAGAGTCAGACATTTCCTGTGGGTGTGATGCTAACTGAAGGCACTGCTCCCTCTGAGGCTTGTTAGACTTTAATCTGTTCTTTACTTCAATACATTTTGACCAGAAAAAAACTGATTTAGTTAGAACTACAACAGGTGAGCTGATTTGTGCTGTTAAACAAGTCTCTCATACATAAAATTACAGTCACAAGCTGGCGAGCATTAGCCAACAGTTTTTCAGTTGGGCTTAATTTTTTTATTTTTTGCTGAAATCACGTAAACAGGACCATGAGCTCTCGGATCGATCACAGGCCCCTGAAAATGTGCTGTTTAAATCCATTTTTCTTGAGTTTTCAGATAATCTTGAAACTTTTTTGACAGTTTTTGCATTGTGTCTCCATGGTAACTACAGCACATGCCACCACAGAAATACACGTAAAACACCTCCAGCATGATGTCACTGCAAAATATTCATTGTGACAACACTGGAGTAAACATCTACAAAAACCTTCTCATCTAATCCCAAAATAAACCCTTACAGTGACAGAATTGTGATAATTCAAAGTTGAATAAAAGTTTCAGTCTTTCATCTCCTCTGCTTCAGCCCACGTGCTTCTGCTGCTGGAGCTGAGCCGACGTCAGGCCCAAACACAAGCCTCATTCACTCACACAGGAAGTACTGATAAACAAGCCGTTACCATGGAGACCAGAGCGCTGGACATGCAAAATCTACCCTCTCTTTCCTCTTGCTGCCCCCATCCTCTCTCTTTCCTCTCTATCTGTTACTCTCTTGTTCCTACCTCCCTTCACTTCCACTCTCTCCCTCCCTCCTTTCAGTCTTCTCTCGCCCATCTGCCCTCATTCCCCTTTACACTCTTTTTTTCTCTAGCTCTGCGTCTATGTCTCTTATGCCTCCCCTTCGTCTCTCTCCCTTTCCCAATATCTGTCTCCCTTCTCCCTCCTTACCTCTCCATATTTCCCTCTGCTTCCCCCTTTTCTATCCACCTCCCTCTCCCCCTCCATCCCTCTCTCCCTCCTTCCTCCTCCCCCTCTTTCTATTCCTTTTCTCTCCCTCCCTCTCTCTGTCTTCTTCATCCCTAACCCTCTCTCTCTCTCTCTTTCTCCCTCTCTTGCCCCCCCTCCTTTCCTTCCTCTCTCTCTCTCTCTCCAGGGATAAATTTGGCCTCTCACATAAGAAGCCTTTTCATTTGAACATGGGGCTATTTGTTTGTATCTATGGAGCAAACATGTGGCTCCCGACTGTACTGAGAGAGGGAGAGGAGGAGGGAGGAGAGAGGGAGGAATGGACTGATGACTCACCACTTTTATATTTTGGAATATTTTAGTGGATCAACAACTAATAATTTGTAGAAGTCCCTACCAGTCCATTGTATTAACTGCCAGGCAAATCCAAAGCAAGGCAAGTTTATTTGTATATTTGTATAGTTGATTTGTATAGCACAATTCGTACACAAAGTAATTCAAAGTGCCAAATCCAGAATGACATTTGTATTTTTCACACAGGTCTGGTCCTCACGCCCTCTGCTGTGTCTCAACATGTCTCAGATGAACAGAATTTAGTGCTTTTCTCAGTGATTCTGTAGAAATCTTATGTTTTTCATTTTGTTTTTTTTTTGTTTTTCTGATAAGGACGGACCATGCGTATCCCTGATTGGCTAATCCACCTGTCAATCATGCCCATTTGAAAACGGTGAGATTCACTGGTGACCAGACTCACATCTTTGTTATACTGGGTCTGGCCCTTAGCAAGAGTCTAGTATCAGCTAAAAGAATATAGTGCTTAAAGCACTTATTCCAAACTCAGTTACTACTACTGCTGCCACAGCTGCCCTAGGACAGACTGACAGATGCAAGGCCGCCAATCTGCCCCACTGGCCCCTCTGAACACCACCGCTAACACACACCACATTCACACTTGGCAATGTGGGTGAAGTGTCTTGCCTATAGACACGATAACAGTTTCCACTAAAGCCACTGGCACTCCACCGTGGCACCTGGTATTCTCAGCGGTCTGCCATCCAAATACTAACCAGGCCTGGCCCTGCTGAGCTTCTAAGCTCTGATGAGATGCAGGTATAATGCCTTAAGAAAAACAAATGACAAGTCCACATAGTCAGCTGATGGTTATTTATTGCTACAGTCAGAATACAAAAATAGCTTTAGAGCAAAGAGCAGAAGGTAGTACAAGTCTATAGGCACAGGGAATGATAAAACATCAAAACTCTACAATATTTTATAACATAATGTCAAATAAAACACAAATGAACAAAATTAAATATTTAAGAGATGACAGTTTAAGATTTTCCTTATTGACAAAAATAAGACGACAATTCTCCTCTTTTAGTAAGACAAATTGGAGCGGTAAAACAGGTTATTTACAAAAAGAATAAGGCTACAGTTTAGATTTACATTCAAGACATAAGCGAGTGCACTGGCTCATAGAAAATGTCTCTTAAACGAAAAAAAAAAAAAAATCATATTAATTTTATAAATATTGAACTTTTTTCCCTTTAAAATGATGGAAAATGGCACTTATTTGGTTAAAATTCACTGAGATGAAAACAGGTGATTCTGACATTCACCTTTGTTTTGGTTCATGTAATTGTAATAATAGTTCCTACAATAGTTTCTGCATAGGTATCACTGAATTTGGTTATGGTAAACATGATCTAATACAGCTTTGGTCTGGATATCAAATTTGTGTAAAGGGCCCATATTACACAGTTTTCTGATCTATGTTTAATGTTTCCTCATCAGAAACAGACCTGGAGTTGTGTTTTGCTTCATATAACATGACTTAAAGCTCACCATTTTTGCGTAATATAGGACCTTTAATCTAATTTGCTTACCGTACTTAAAAGGCCCATAGATTTGAAACATTATTAGAAATTATGGATTCTGAATTTCAGTCACAACTTCATCATAAATTTCAACACAGTTACGTTTTATAGCGTTGGAGATGTCATTGCTTTGCCTGGAATGTTCCACTGTATGTATCTCCATGAAGACAGCTGTTACAGGTCAGATCAGTGGAGAGGCGAGCCAACTTCCAGTAAGAACGCATTATTTTCAATGTGTTTTGGATCATTACAAACACCTGTAATAGAATGAATGTAAAACAGATCAATTTCATTTAAAGTATACTGTGGAACTTTCCAGGCAAAGCAATAACATCTTCCATGGTGACAAGCAGGTGCTGGAGCCCTTAAACCAGAAAAGTTGCATAGTGCTTCTTTAAATTTACAGGCCTTTAAAGTTACAAATCTGATGAGACAAATTATCTTCCATATTTGGAGATTTTTGTAATGTAAAAGTTGTAATTATTGTTTAAAATCTGCATAATAAATGAAATTATTCTCAGAAATCTGATTAGAATAAGTTTTGGCTCATGTTCCCTTTACATTATAGACACTTTGGCACACCTCCTGAATAATATGCAATATAAAGGCTATTCAAATATATTCACTATTTACAAAACTTAACAAATTCAGAATAAAAAACTTGAATTTTCCATGTTTTTTTTTTTTTTTTTTTTTTTTTTTTCCCCGAACAGTGCATAATCGAGTCACTAAAAGGCAGTGTGCTTCTGAATTGCACTTTGGAAATGAGATGATCCACATGAAATATTGATAAAAAATAAAAAAATAAAATAAAAATAATTAAAAATCCCTTATCATCTGTGTGGTAAGTTTGAAATAAATATTGAAACAGAAATGGCTGAAGCTACAGTCTGCTTTTTGGCACTGCTGTGAAAGCTGAAGTTGTAATCCTACTTATGGGTCCAACTGATCTGATTTGTTAGAATAAGACTATTTTGACTAGTCCTGGTTTAGGCCTAGTTTTGACATGGTTTAGTCCTGGTTCAGTCCTGGTTTAGTCTTGGTTTAGTCCCTGTTTCGACCTGGTTCAGTTCTGCTTTCTTTACTGTTTTAATTGCTGGTTTAGACCTGTTTTTCTCCAGTCTATATCTTGGTTTAGTCCTGGGTTAGTCTTGGTTTAGATCTTGTATAGTTCTTTTTTTTTTTTTTTCCATACTGGTTTTATTCCTGTTTGCTTCGAGTCTGGTTTGAGTCTAATCCTGACCCTGTCCATAACCTGTCTTAATCCTGGTTTAGACCTCATTTAGTCCTGGTTTAGACCTGGTTCAGACTTGGTTTAGATTTACAGAACTTGGAATGATTGGACCCATAATGTTCTTACACAAACATCTTTTCCTCAAAGATCGAAGGCACTTTGGTGAATGTAAAGCTTTGGATTCTGTTTTGGTTTTATGATAACTTGAAACTACAGGAAGTGAGATGTTGAGTTGCCGTGGTGATGCGTCTGCGGGTTATGATGTCACTTCCTCTATGAGTGTCCTCTGGCATGGACTCCTGTCAGGTCTTTTCTGATGATTTCATTCACTGTAAACAAAAGAAAAGAAAGAATAAAATGGTTAAATACAACAGTAATTTGTTTAAAGATGTAAAAGCACAAAAAGAGTTAAATAAAGTTCATTAAACAACACTGGAACAGGAGGTCAAGCTATAGATTTTATTTCTGTTTTTTCTGTCCTTAGTGTTGTATTAGTAAACCAATATCCAATGCAGAGGAAATAGGGGCCACTAGGAGGAGTCCCATAGCTCTCTGTAGCTCCTGTGCACTGCTCTGTCTGAACCCCAGCCTCTCTCTTTCCCTCTTCTCTCTCTGTTTACCCCCCTCTCCCTCTCTTCCCTTCTTCCTCCTCACTCTCTCTTTCTTTCTTCCCTCATTCTCCTCACTCTCTCTCCCTCTCTGTCTTTCTCTCTTTCCTCTTTCTCCCCACTCCCTCTCCCTCCTTTCTCCTCACTCTCTCTCTCCCCTAAGTTCTCTCTCTCCCTCTTCCCTCTTTCTCTTCACTCTTTTCCCTCTTTCTCCTCACTCTCTCCCCCCTTTCCTTTTTCTCCTCCCTCTCTCTCCCCTAGTTCTCTCTCTCTCTTCCCTCTCTTCCATCATTCTCATCCCTCTCCTCTAGTTCTCTCTCTCCCGCTTCCCTCTCTTCCCTCATTCTCACATTCTCTCTCTTGCCTTTCTCCTCACTCTTTCTCTTTCTCTCTCTCTCCCTCTTTCTCCTCATGCTCTCTCTCCCTCTCCCCTAGTTCTCTCTCTCCCTCTTCCCTCATTCTCACCCTTCTCTCTCTCCCCTCATTCTCCTCACTCTCTCCCTGTCTCACTCTTCCCTCTCTCTCCTCACCTCCTCTCTCTATCTCTCTGTCTTTCTTTTTCCCAATGTGAACATGTGAGTGAACGCTGTTTCACACTAATTCCACTGCGCCTCGGGGATCTCATTATGTGCCCATGAGTAATGCGAGTATTTCAGAGCAGGCCAAAAAAGCTCTCTGCCTCTAGCCATGCCATTATCCGCCATATTACTGCTGTGTGTGTTTCCACGGCAACAGTACACATGGTAAAAAGAGACAATAAAATGCACTGTAATGTAAAGCAAAATTGTATTAGCTGTTCCGTATTATAGTATAGCAGATTGGGCAACACTTTATAATGACTAAACCTAATTAACAAAGTATGAACAAAGACTTTATTCATACTGAACTAACAGTTAGTTAAATAAATAGTTACATAGAACCTAAATCCAAATAAGTCATTACCAAGCCTGACTCTTTCGTAAAGGGGGTCCGCTACCTGCTGGTCTTCACAATAACTACAGTATTTTATTGCTTTGCCTGAATGTTCCACAGCACTCAACTTTTCTATCTTCACGAAAACAAGAATGCCACCAGGCCAAGTTATATGTCAGATCTGTGAAGAGGCAAGCCCGTCCTTTTTTGAGCAATAAAAACACATGTAACTGAATAAATACTTTTCAAATTTGAGATCAGTCGGATGAGTGGTTCGAGAGTTATGCGTGGAACAGACAAACAAACAGGAGGAGACACAGACAGACGTTCCTTGCATTAATAGATAGTTTTGATAGATAAGTTCAATGCCATAGTGTGGAACATTCCTGACAACCCTAACCCAGGCACAGTAATAACATGCAGTAGTGTAACCTCAACTCAAAAAGTTGCGCAGCGCATCTTTAACAAACTATTAATAAACTGTTAATCATGAATCAAGTCTCTGGTCATGGTTTATTACGTCTGACTATGATCATGAAATATATTTTAAAACAATAGGCCTATAGTTTGTAGTAATTCTTATTGGACTAAAGACATGTGCTGCCAGTCAAATGGTCGACTAAAAAGGGGACGTGGCATTCTCAAAACGATTGCGCATCTCTGTGTATCTGACCCAAACTGCGCTCACAAAAGACTACACCTGCAGGGGGAGTTCATGCAAAACAATAAGGAAACAATATGTCCATGTGAATCATGAGTTTAATCTGCCTTTTTACATAAATTAGATCTTCAGCTCACTCACTCACGAACAGCCCCTTTCTGCTGCTGTCCAGTAAAAATCGTTATAACCTAAATCAAATGATAATACAACGCAAATTTTGGTCAACTAAGACTCCTTAAAGGACTGTACAGCTCTGATAGTATTATTTGGTGGCTTACTCTAATGCTATACCAACAGAACATTTTGAATTCATAAATTATAGTGTGCAGGGATGTTAAAATATGCACAAAATGATAGTAGCATCCCAGTGAAATGATGGAAAACGTAATGTAAAAAAGTAAATCTTTATTTCTCACAATTTTAATCATGATAGTTTGCGGTGAAATCATGCTGGGGGGTGTTCTACATGTATCTCTATGGTAGAATGCTGACATGGTGACATGGTGTGATGACACAATGCACGCATTAGCAAACACCGCCAAATAAGTTTTAAGATTGAAAAAAAATACAACATGGATTTAAACAGCACATTTTCATGAGCCTGTGATTAATACGAGTGTTCCCGTTTAGGAGTTTGATTTTCAGCAAAAAGGTGAGAGTGACTGGAAAGTGCAAAGTATCAGTGGTTCTGCTAACTTAATATTAAAATAAAATGTTATGAGACTTTTGATACCACAACATGACAACATTCCCAGCTATTTCCCTGATGAACACACTCTTTCTAGTGATGTAATAGTGAAAGACGTCATAGCCCTGAGCAGCCCTGAGTCCTGCTGTTTTAATGATGAGTCTGCTGCTGATGCTGTAATGACCCACAACTGTGGAAGTGACCACATGTTACGAGGAAAACTCTTCAGTATTTACACCCACATCTATTCTGAAAGTAGCCATGTGCAGCACCATCAGCATTACAGTTGTATTATTGTGCATAGGGCTGCTCATCTCAACAGCAAATAAGTTCTATACAGAATATGAAGCTGTTTTCAAGCCACTCAGAGAAAAGGAGCATTATGAACAGTGGACAGTTACATTCTACTCAGAATCATATTTTAGCTGCAACACTCACAAATTCTCCATTGAAATGAATGTTTCGCCACAGATCTGACCTGTAACTAGACCTGGTGATGCTAGCAAACCCTCCACCAGAAATGTTACATAGTTCACCTTTAATAAACAGCTCTCTCATTCACTCTCACTGATTTTCCCAGTGGTCTCCCATCCAAGTACTAACCAGGCCCGGCCCTGCTGAGCTTCTGAGATCTGACTCTTGCTGAAGGATGCAACAACAGCATGCATTGACCTTCACGCTACCAATGGAGCTACTGGCGTCCAAATACTGAGGTTTTCAGAGTAGGAAACGGGGCGAGCGACCTTGGGCTAAACAGGCCTCGTGTCTCTCTCTCTGTGATCATTTACAGATGTGAAACTCCAGCCAAAACTCTGCACACGTCACACTGCGACTCCTGTTTATTTTACAGCCAAGGAATTCCCTCTGACACCCACGGCCTTAAAGAGGACAGATGATGCTTTATACTGGGCTTTTAGACACTTTTGCTTTCAATTTGTATAAATAAAATATTAAAATAATATTTATGTAAAGCACACATGCTCTTATGCACCACTCTCTCACTATCCACATCTCCTTGTTACCAGTAGAGGGCATCAGACACTTAGTCCAAGTGTCTTCTGACAAGATGAATTCTCACTATAATTGTGAGTTCACAAACTCACGAGAATCCATCTGACCCGGCTCCAGCTGTTGTAATAGGACCCAGCCGCTAGTGCTTCAGACCAATCACAGAGCAGCATTACTGTGTAAGTGGAGCCAAAGGTGAAGCTCCCAAACAAACTCAAATGCACTTCCACTTATTTAGCAGAAATACAGACTTTTAGTTTGTGAAAAACATGCAGAAGAGAGCACTTGCATTTCTGGAGGGAAAAATGTCTGTGCTTTCTTTGGTTTCTCTGATTTTATCGACTTGTTGCAATGTTGTGACGCTTCAACCAATCAGATTCAAATATTCGTCTGTTTAGATGTTCTGCCTTTTCCTGATTAATAAATATAGAACTCCATTCAGAGAAATCAGAGCAATCTGAAAAAATATCACTTTTACACAAGCGCAAAATGGTTTTCACAGTTTCATGCATTATTCATTCTATCGCTCACACACCACATTTAAACATAGGCAAGGAAGTGTCTTGCTCAAGGACACAACAACAACCACTGAACCACTGCTGCCCAAACAGCCTCCCAAAATGAACAGGCTTTAGTTAATGTGTGTCCACTGAGCTGCAGGTCTGTGCTCTATCTCCTCCACCTGCTCCACTGCCCCAAGTCTTATTCCACTGAATCCTCCATATCTGCTCTGAGTCTGTGTCCAACCACAGGAAAACACATGTGTTCAACAATGACAGGGATGGAACTTTGTATCAGTGCAGCTTAATTATAATGAATTATAAAAACTGTATAGAAAGTTATTTCTTGCAATGTTATAGGTTTGGGTTAGGTTCAAAATGCGCTCGTTTGAAATGTGTTATTTTACTGTGTTTGACTTAATAGGGATGTAGTAGAGATGTCAAGATTGATGACTGAAGATGTCATTATGATGTTTGGGCCATAAAACTGTAATTGTTTAAAGCTCCAAACATACAAAATGGTAAAGTATTAGACAACATTCATGTAAGAAAATTACGGATTTCACTGTTCGTCTATTATATCAGTAATTGTGAATATTTGTTAATGGTGCACAATTGCCACATTTACATGAGAGCTTTAATTCCTAATAAAAATGATTATTCGGAATGGATCTTAATTCCCAATTAAGTGAGTGGCTTATTCCGATTTTAAAGCAAAATGAATTGATTCCTCGATCATGTTTAGTCTGCTTAAAAATAATTCCGGTCGTTCTGTGCATGCTCGTTGGGTTGCCCTTCTGACACGATGACGCACTTGGAGATGGCGGCCCGGGGCAAACGTTGCTCTTGAACCAAAACAATTATTTTAATAAGTACGCTGGAAGAACTACAAATAATGAAAAGAGTGGGTGGTAGAAAACATAAAAGCACTAACCAAACCGAGATGGCAAAAAGCCCGTAGCTTTCTTCCGGTAGACGTAAATACGTTCCTGTCCAATCGACGTTTTGCCTTGAATCTTTAACAGTACGGCAACTTCTCTATCTTGTTCAATGCCATCTTGTGATAGTGTGGAAATCTCACTGATTATGTAGTTCAATAAACGTAAGATGGAGAAGCAGCCATACTGTGGAGTATTCAAGGCCAAAGAATAACATCTCCATGGAGACAAGCAGGTGGCATCAACCGTCCAACAGAAAAGTTACAGTGTGTACCTTAAAATTTCCATAATAATTACAGGGGACTTAATATCTTGACATTACATCACTTTGTCTTGTTAATTGCACTATTGTTCATTAACTATGTGCATCTTATCGGTGAGGTAACAATGCACTTACTCATCTCTGCCTCCTACGTAGCACTTTACAACCTAAATAGGGACTTCCCATAGTTCAAAACCACATTCAGCACTCAACTGTAGGTGTGAGGATTGCAAAGGTAAAACTTCTTGTTTATGAAGACGAGAGACTGAAAATGGAGGCTAATCTCGAAAAACAAAAGTGTGCTTCGATTCAGAGTCATTTCACTATTACTCATCGCCGTGAAAACAGAGGGCGCTGCCACATCCTGGTCTCTCCGCTCTGTTGTGGTCTAAATCTGTTACCTACAAAAAATCTTTATGATACATTTTTATAGTTGAGGATCCTTCGTTAGCTTAGCATTTACCTTTCAGTTTCCCCCACACTAACGAGGTGTTGCTAACGCTAACCCTAACCCCTCATTTCCCATGTCAAACTCCAGTCTCTTTTAAAGGTTCATTGTGTAACTTTTCTAGTCGAGCGTTTGGGTTGCCATCAGCTTGTCTGCATTACACTTACCAACCTCCAATGAGACAACGATTTGACCTGTTCGACTAAGTTGCAAGTCAGATCTGTGGAGAGGCGACCATGCATGGTTTTCAAGGTGTTATGAGCGACAAAAACACCATTAATTTAATAAATGCAAGAGTGATAAGCGTAATGCCATACTGTGTAACACCCCAAGCAAAGTACTATCATCTTCATGGAGACAACAGTAGCTTATGACAATTCAGGTTGATGGGGAAAACAGGAATACATAGAGGACACCAACTCAGACACAGAGAGACCATGCAAACTCCACATAGAAATACTCCACATTGTCCGGGACTCAAACCAGTATCTTTCTTGCTATGAGGTGACATTGCTAACTAACTACTCTGATAATGTCTATAGCGAAGAAACAAACTACACAGCAATAAGTAAAACTGGTATCAAAATATAGAAATGAATTAATACTAGGACAAAACGTAACCTTTCCTGTATAGTTTTAGAACGGTCTTGAATAGGAACTACTGTGAGATCACATGGAAATCTTAAATAAGCATTATTTTTATATGAAAATTTGTAAAAGTTTTAAAAATGATCGTTTTAAAATACAAATCAAGACTTTTACTTAATTGCTGGGCATATCCACTCCCTCTGTCGTGCATTTAGCTTTCAGTTAGCCAGAACCAAACATAATCGTCCAATCAGATTGGTTTATTTCAGAGACGCATGTGAAACGAAGGAGCTCATTGGTCACGCATCATTGACAAACAAAACAACATCTCTCTCACCTCAGATTACCAGAACTTTTTCCTCGTAAGCAGCCATATTTGTTTTGATATGGACAGACCATGTGTGTCCCTGATTGGCTGATCCACCTGTCAATCATGCGCATCTGTACCAATGACCAGACTCACATCTTCGTAAAGTGTGTATTCTGGATCGCATGAAAATTTTGTAGCAATATTGACTTTGAAATTGTATCGTCATGACAACCCTATACTTATTACTTATCCTGCATTACTATAAGTACTAAAACTGGAGCAGAAACACTAGGAATAGCCTTACACAGATAATATCCAAAACAGACTCTTAAATTTAAACGTAAGCTAATGTGATTTTCAGGACTTGTTTACGTGTTATTTTTGCCAAAGGCTCAGAGACACATTTGAAGTTGGCTGAGCTGAGGTCCATGTCTGCTGTGCTCCTGTCCATTCATACAGTCTAACAGTGTTTCTGTTTACTGCAGGGAAACCCAACGCTCCGGCCAAAACACACAAATTCCAACTTTTTTTTCCTCTCGGCTTTTTTCACTGTTTCAACTTTTCCATTGACACAAACACATGCACCGGCCCCTTCCTTTTCCTCTGCTCTCCTCCCAAATACTGCACTGTAAAACACAAATATGACTACAGGAGATCTAATCACCAATGGTGCACCGGGTAACCTTCCTGGTGGGTGTTTCCATGGAGATGATATTGCGTGGCTTGGAATGTTCAAAAGTATGGCATTAAACTTATCTATCTTGTATTTATATAATTACAGATTAATGCTTATATTCCTTGAAAATACCTTGAAAAACATGTTGGGCTCGCCTCTCCACAGCTTGGCCTGGTGGTGTCTCCATGGAGATCGATCAGTTTAATGCCATACTATAGAACTCCACCATAAAAGTTACATAGTACACCTTTAATGTTATCTGGCCAATGACTCAATAAGTAAAAGGTGAAGACAACTGACCTAAAAGCAATTTTAAAGACAACTGCTACTTCGATTTGCATTTTAAAGAGTCAAAATAAACAAAATGCTACACAATACACAATTTAAACATGTGAAAATGAAAGATGACTAATACAAGAATCTCACGCAACTCCAGGGTTAGCATTTTTTTTTTTTTATAACCTAATAAGACCCCCATGGAGAAGCAATATTTCTCTATTTATTTTAAGGGTGAAGCAAGTTAATAGATTACTCGCAATTAAATGCTAATTGAAATAGCTGTCAAATCATTTAGTAATTACTTAATCGTTTTCCTGACTAGATTCCAAAACATGCCATGTGCTTACAGAAGAGGTTTTGTTTTAATTTTGTTGTAAATTTATTCTATAAAGATGTTCTCTGGTGGCATCTCTTTAGCTCCATCTTGGTCCAATTGAATAAAAACCTCACTCACAGACCTTTCCTGACCTAAACAACTAATCGATTATTCAAAAGTAAATGGCAGATTAACTGATTACCAAAATAATCCTTAGTTGGAGTCCTAGTTTGCTTATTGTGTCCATTCAAATTGCAATTGCTCAAAACACATCACAACAAATAATTAAGGTGCTCTGCATGCAAAAGGTAAATGAGGTGAAAATGAACTTTGGACGACTGCAGACCATTTATAAAAATACAAGTTCTGTTTTGCACGTTTTTAAGAGGTAAAAATCAGACACAGCGCCTGTAAGACTGAATATGAACTAAACTAATACAAGGGTTAGCTTTTTTTTTTTTAACATAATATAACGCAAGATTTGTCTATTTGCTTATTGCAATGATTCAAATCGCAGTCTTGTTTTAAATGCATTTTTTAGAGTGCGTGGCTTCTTACAGGGATCACAGTGCTTTCTGGAGCGGAGCAGCTGCGAAGAGGCTTTTCGGTTGCCAGATACAGTACACTGGCAGGATTCTGTGGTCGGAAAAAGGCCTTATCCTCTGGTGGGTTCCCTTGGAGAAGTGAGGGGCTAAGGCCAAGGAGCAGCCCAGCCAAGCATAACAAACCCAGGCTTCCCCGCGCAAATGCAGCCAGACTCTAAAGCTCCGGACAATGGTCGCCATGGAGACTGTTTTTCACCTTCACAACACGTCAACATGTCCTCCTCCTGGGACAGTGACAGTTTCGCTCAAACTAATTTCCTAAACAAATAAACAGGACAGGTAACTTTAAAGGAGACGCTACACTACGACTGCTTTGTTGTGGAAACAGATGAAATCATAATTATTTAAAAGCATGATTTTTTGAAACTATATTTATTTTATTATTACTATTAAAAGTAACCTGCAGGAGAAGCTTTTGGACACTTAAATTGCCCTTCTTTCTTCCATGTATTTGACCAAAATGTCTCTTGCCCCAGTATAGATATATTGTATAAGCTGCTCTTGAGGTCAAAATAAATGTGCTGTGTATTGTCTGAATCTAAGTATAAAGCATTTTATTGTTAAATAATCAGGAAGTGTCTGTTAGCATGCTAGTTGACAGCTTTACTGTCATGACAAAACTTTGCATTGGTCTCGAAGTTGTAAAAAGTGCTTCTAAACTCATTGTAGCGAATAATACGGATGCTCTGAATGCATAAGGTAAGTGCGGAATAACTTTGGACCACTGCAAACTGTTACAAATGTAAAAACACATGATGTTTTTCACGTGGTGGAGCTTTCACCCCTGCTAGTCTCCATAGTAATGTTATTGCTTTGTTATTGCAATGTACCACAGTATGGCATTAAATGTGTATCTCAATAGAGACAAACAGGTCACGCCACAGGTTAGATCTGTGAAGAGATGACCCTGCTCATAGTGAGAATGCATGCTTAGGGTATTAAGATTATTTTATAACAATAATAACATCTGCAATTGTAGAAATCAGCTTTAGCTAAGATTAATGCCATGCTGTAAAATATTCCAGGGCAGCAATAACATCTCTATGGAAACAAGAAGATGGGGGACCACCGCCAGAAGCTACATTCTTCACCTTTAAGATACAAACAAATGAATTACCAAAGCAAAGATGTTATGATGTATTCTAAAACAATGAGGCCATAACATCCTATAGCATCCTAAGTGTTAAGACAATATGAGTTTGACACTTGAGTGATTCGCCCTTTCATTTTGTTGATATAGTTTTGCTTCCCTTTGCCTTCAGAGAGCAGAGGACAGGGTGGCAGCTGGAAGTGACCCCACATCAATACTACTGCGAGCTAACAGGTCGACAGCACCAGTATAAACACATGACTCAGAATCCAATGTTATTTCCCATTTGAGTGGAACATAGCTGCACCCAATACGGACGAGATTGTTTGAACAGCGCTAGATCGCGTAGCCATATTGAAAAGCAAATATGTGTGAAGGAGATGGAGGAGATAGAGTAAATATCCTTGAATTGTTCTTATGAAAAGTAGTGGTGCCCTGTCTTATCATCAGTTACAGCCAGTTGTCACAAGCCAACGACAATGGACATGGCCGAACCACCTTAAGAATGCCTGATCTCATCTGATCTCTGAAGCTAAGCAGGGCCGGGTCTGGGCAGTACTTGGATGGGAGACCGCTGGGAGTATGAGGTGCAGCAGTGAGGTAGCAAACTGTTGTGTCGTTGTGCAAGACACTTCACCCACCTTGTCTAGCATGAGTGTGGTGTGTGAGTCAGTTTATGGCCGTAGGGGGTGATGGCGCAAATTCACTTCTGTCAGTCTACGCCAGGGCAGCTGTGGCTACAGTTGTAGTGTAGTATGGAGTGAATTAAACAGCATTATTATTATATTATCATTATCATGACCTTAACTGATCTTTGTTAGACCACAACATAAAGAGTGACTTTAGCGTAGTTTAAGTTAAATAAAAGATTAATAAAAATAATTATAATTATTGCAATATCCTAATACATTTAAAGTAGTCTTATGCTCTAGAAAGGTTCTCTCTACGAAGCTACTACTACCATGGCTCAAATTTGTAGAGAGCTTCAGCATATTTTTCAGTTTAACAGCTAAAGGTGTACTATATAACTTTTCCATTTGAGTTTGTCTGCTCTTTCATGTCCCAACAAATTCAACAACTTGTTACTTTTTTTCTACAGTTCGAGGTGATCAGCTTGAAGAAGTGTCTTGCACGGTGACACTACAATATGCATTGCTGATAGCTGTAATGGAACTGCCAACCCTCATATAAAACGCACTTCCTAATAAAGGGAGTGAAGCTTGAAGTAATAAAACTCAGACTTACACTCACCATCATCGAGATAAGCCTGGTCCAGATTCTCCTCTTTGACTGTGACTCTGCGGTGTGGGTCTGGAGGGGCTGAGGGGGCGCGTGCTTTCTGCTGCTGCTGCGGCGCTGAAGGGGGAGGAGGGGTCTTCTGGAGGTACTGCTGCTGGATCACTGTGGGGTAGGACTGGGGGTGAGAGGGGGAGTGGGCCTGTGGAGAGTAGCCTTCACAGTACACCACCTGGAGAAGATCAGATAGAAGAAGAAAAGTTTCATTCATCCTTATTATATTAATGTTTCAGTAGCACAATCAAAGTTACACATGGGCGTGAATGAATAACGCTCTCTAAAGCAACTTTGAGTGTCTTGAAAGGCGTATTTATTAATTCCAGTAGTATATCCAGACAAAAAACTATCACTGTTTAAATAGATTTACTTTGCTAACAAGTAATACTAGTCAAGATCTAACTTCCATCTCCCTTCTGTAAAGTTCACTTATTTAAGATTTATGGTGCTTGATGGAATAAAACAGAAATTGTATTGTCAAACTGTTGTGTCCAGTAAACGTTCCATATAAATGATTACGTTGTTGTTGTTAGTTTGAATGCTAATTTTAACTAAGCTTCACACTTCACTACGTGTGCTGATGTTTTGTACCGAGGCTCTGGTGTTACTCACATGACTGATTGGTTGTCAGTCGCCAAAACAACCCTGGCTTTCCATAGTTAGCAATGTTTGGAGGGTAACTCTCCCACTGAAAAGCTAATGTGAAGTACCAGCCTTTAGAATGCAGTCTTTCTGTTTACAATCACTATAACGATCTATAGTTTCAGTACTAGCTTTAGTTTTGATTAGTACCTGAGTATACATTTGTTTTGGAAAAGTCTACTACAAACATGTGATTCTTGTATTTACTTAGCAGTTCATATTTCAGTCTTCTTGTAATCCTTATACAAACAGAATATTTCTCCAAAGTATTTTAGCCGTAATAAGAGTAAACAACATTGCATTGTGTGTTTCTTATCTCACCTGTTGATTATCATGAGTGGGCGGGGCTAAGGCTTCCCCTGCTCTCGGTAGCAGGTGCTGATTGGTCGGAGAGAACTGTATGATTGACGGGTGCTGCGCAGGTGACCCGGTGTGGACCAGGACTGAGCGGTGATGGGGGTCGGGCATCACTCCGGGGGTATGCTGCTGGTACAGACCCGAGTTCAACGATTTACCCCCACGAGAGTACACTATGGCTGGGCTCTGCTGCTGGAACCTCCCCTCCTGTGGACAGAGGAGAGGGGGAGAGGTAAGTAGTAACGTTGTGTGTGTAATTAAAGGCACTATATCTGATTTTTACTGTCTTAAAAACGTGAAAAACAGAAGTAGTTCATTTTAATGAGCCCTTATTATGCTTGAATTACGCTTAAACATGTAAATGAAACAAAACACAACTCCGGGTATGTTTTTGAGGAGGTAACAACATTTTAACAGGGCTTAAAGCTCATAAAAGTCAATTTAGGACCTTTAAACAGTTTGCAGTGGTCCCAATTCATTCTGATCGTCCTAATTATTCCCAAGTGCTTTTCACAACTTTTAAAGACCAGAGCAGAGCTGTCTCGGTAATGCATTACTTCCTGGTTTGCAGAGGATAAAAACGGTTTGTAATTAGATGCAGGCAGCACACAGCAGTTTAATTTTGACCTTAAGAGCTGCTTTTTCAATATATCTGTACTGGGGCAATTTTAATTATGTGAAAAAATTGAATACTATCCCTTTAACATTTCTTGAGTATAAAGGTTGAAGTTGTTGTTTGAAAGTTATGCAAAATTGTGGAATCATATGCAATTTTCATCATTACCATGTTGTTAACAATAATACAAAGAATGCACATCTGGGCAAAGCTCAAATATACCATAATATATGAGTAGATATTGTTACTGAAATATATACAAGTTATTAGGTAAACATAACTCATTACTGACCTCTGAGATGCCTGAGCCCAGACAGGACGCCATGTTGGGGACCAGGTTGTTGTCTGGATGCAGGACGCCTCTTTGACTGTGGTAAAACATCTGAGGCATCACAAAGCTCTCGTACTCATCTACAGGCTCTGTTTTAATGGACGGAGCTGAAAACAGAAAATAGATAAAACATATTTACTGAGAAGTTATAATGTCCTGTTACCCACATGTTATAAAGTCCATGTGGGTAACTAAATCAGGTCTGGCTCCGGAATTAGAACCAGGACAAAACCAGGACTAGATCAAGACCTAGACCTGCACTAAACCAGGGCTAAACTAGGACTAAACCAGGTCTAAACCACAACCATCTCCTTGACCAAACGCAATGACTTTTTCAACAGCTTTTAAAATACTAAAAACATGTTGTATCTACCATATGATCAGCTCATATTGTTGAACCACTCATACTAGTATATTCACATATGTGTGATCCTCTTACATGGCAGTGGGGTGTAGCTGAAGTGCTGTGGCTGGCTGCGTTTCCTTTTGCCGTTGATCACATAGAAGTTCACTTTGACTGGATGAAGCACAGACGGGTCCCTGTACGAAGGCACCTCCACAAAAAGCATGTTCTGAAATACATATTCACAGTAAAAAAAAACAAAAAAAAAAAATTTATTATCTCATATGTGGCAGTTTGTGAGGAAAAGTTGAAAATTACAGGAAGAAGTGGGAAAGGAATCCCCCTATCTGACAGCTTAAACAATTACTTAACAAAATAAAGGTTATTTATATACGAAACACTACTCCAGGTATGTTTTTATATTATAACATAGATCAGAAAATAGTGTAATATAGGACATTTAAGTGTAAAAAGTTTAACACTCACAGGCTGGCTCTTGTCTTTGTCCACTGTGGCCTCCATCTCCCAGATCTGCTGTCCATCTGCATAAACAAACAAACAAACAAAAAACACATGGTTAATGTAATGTAGAGATGCCGGGAATGTTTCATAGTATGGCATTAAACCTATGTATCTCCATGGAGACACAGACAGCATAACTAGATCAAGACAGCAGGTGAATTCATGCTTTTCAATGTACCTTTTTATAGCAATTCTAATTGAATAAACGCACAATAGATGTTTAATGCCACACATTTTGGCCTATGCACCTTTAAAGTGTAAACTTGTTTGTTATACATCATGCTGGGGGTGTTCTGCCTGTATGTTTATGACAGATGTTCAGCAGTTACCATGGAGACACAATGCACACACTAGCAAACACTGCCAAAAAAGTGTTAAGTGAAAAACTGCTCTCCTGTTGTTGTTCTAAATCAGTTCTTTCTGGGCAGATTAATGTCTAACTCGAATAAAAGAGCTTCAGACAGAGCAGTGCCTACAGTTAGCATCACTCCCCCAGAGAACGTTGACGGCATCAGCTGCAGAGTATCAATAGTAACAGTAGTCCATATCAGACGAGTAGATCTGCAGAAAGCACGTGCGCGTAGCTGCTTTGGAAAAGTGTGAAAGAGCCTGTGAACCTTTTGGACCCACTTCCTCACAGCTACAGACACAGAGCTGTGTTTGGTGGTTACTGTAGGTGGGAAACCCTGAAAATGAACAACACATGTCCTCAATGAGTCAGCAGAGAGAAAGAAAGAGCGAGGGGGGAAAGAGGGGAGAGAGAGGGGCAGAGAAGAGAGATGGAGGGGGGGATTCCACTGCTCAAGCCAACTGCGCAGCACTCCTGAGAGGCCTACTGTTACTACAACATAATATTACGAATGCACAAGTCAAAACACAGGAGCAAATAGGAATCAAGACAATGTAGAAATATGAAATGCTTAAAAACTGAAGTCTGTATTTTGCAAAAAAATCTTTGACACTATAATGCAATTTAAAGTGAAAGTATTTTAAGTATTCAGAACACAATACCATGTTACAAAATACTATTATTCTCTGTTCCACCTTGTGACGTCATGAAGCAGTCGTTTTAAAGCCGACAGCTACTTTTTACCTTTTGTTCAGTAGAAATTGGCAATTCCAGGGCTGAAATGATCCAAATGATTCTACTAGAGGTGTACGCAGTTTAAAAACACAGTGGAGCACTTCCTGTATTACCACATGACATCAGGTTTCAAGGTTGAACAATTGGAGAGAATAACTCAGCCTAAATCTGCAGGGTTTGTGTGTTAAACATGTGAATGAAACAAAACACAACTCCAGGTATGTTTGTGATGAGGAAACAACATTGTAACACATCAGAAAATCAAATAATATGGGCCCTTTAATCTTGTATCCCTAATGTAGATATCCAGTATTGAATAACTATAAATATATATTCAGAAGCACTGTATAAATGCTTATATATTGTGTATATAATGGCTGCAGCCCTGGTATGAGCTGTTCTCTGGTCTTGTGCACAGAAACGTGACTGTTTTGATTCTTGGCTCTGGAGCTGTTTGCTCAGAGTCCGGGGCCCATGCTGAGAGGGAAAGCCCTGTTTGGGATAATCGACAACGCATGTAGGAATACTGCAGTGAAGGGGTTCCCCGATCTCTCTCTCCCGTTTTTTTTCTATTTCCCTATCCTCTCTTTCACACTCTCTCACCCACTCTCCTGTTTTCCTCTGTCGATTCCTCCCTTCTTTCTCTCTCTCACTTCTCCCTCTTTTCTTTTCCCTGTCTTTTCATTTCTTCTATTTGTGTCTCTTCTCTCATTCCCTCTCCTCTTCCTTTTCGCTTATTATCTATTAACCTCACTCACTCTTTCCTCCCCTCCCTCATCCTTTTTTTCCTCCCTCCTTCCTCTCTATATTTTTTCTCCATTTCCCTGTCCATCCTCTCTCTCTTCCTCCTCCCTCCCTCTCTTTCTCCGTGTACTAGTAGAGGTTTCCAATACAAGAGGGAGTCTCAATAGCAGCTGTGGAAATAGTTAAAGTGGTGATTTACTTTGGTTTCTATAGCACCTGTCAGGACGCATCGTTCAGACTCAGATTAGAGCATGGCCAAAAATGTTTATCATGAAATAAAAGAAAATATACCACTCTTATAAAGGTATTACAATCACAACTGAACCTGTGTTACCAGAGACTTAACCTGCAGACAGAGGACACATCCAAGTTTGTCTCATTCTCAGTTTATGGACAAGCCTCATGTGCAAGCTCAAAACCTCCAGAATTAAGTAGAGTTTAGGTAGTGACCATTCAGATCAGACAGATTATGGTAACAAAAACATGCAAATGAAATTACAATTCTAACAAAAGTATTTTCATATAATGTGTGTAGAATCCCTCAGTCGTCCAGGCTAATCTAACAGTAAAGCTGCCGTACTTGACTCTAGGTGCACAAATGTTACATAATGCACCTTTAAACCCAAATTGTGTACTTTTTTATGTGACTCCATGTTACTCAATTTTACCCAAATATTGATACTTTGCAGCTGATGTCATCAACATTCCCTGGGGGGTGACGATAACTTGAGGCACTGCTCTGTCTGAAGTTGGACTTTATCTGAGCTTTGTTTTAACACAATCTGACCGTAAAGAACTGACTTAGCTGGAACTGCAACAGGTGAGTCGATTTGTGCTGGTAAACAAGTCTCACACACATAAAATGGCACTCACAAGCTAGCCAAAACCCAACAGGTTTTCAGTTAGTCACTCTCACCTTTTTGTTGAAAATCAAACTCCTAAACAGGACCGTGAACGCTCGTATTGATCACAGGCTCCTGAAAATATGCTACTTAAATCCATTTTGTATTTTTCATGAGTTTTCAGACCATCTTAAGATGCATTAGGCTGTGTTTGCTAATGTGCACATAGACATACATGCAGACCTCCCCCAGTGTAATGTCACTGCAAAGTATTAATAAAGTTTTCATAATGTTTATGATGTTGTTTTATATTTTACTTTCCAATTTCATTGATATTATTTCACAGCTAAACCAATCTGTTGTAAATGCCACAAACCCTGGTGACTCAGAGGCTCCGCTGCAGCTCAGAGTTTAAAAACACACTTTCACTTAGAGCAGCACATGCACTCTCTTAGATGAGTTATTTTTCCTGGTCCCAAATGGAAAAAAAGACCAAATGCAATTGTTTTATGGAGTTTAGCCACAAAGTTCTGCCAATATCCTCCCAATAAAATACAGATGTTATTTATGTTCTTAAGTAATTTTTATTTAAACACAACTGTAAAAGTGTACTTCTGCTGCTACTGAAAGTACTGCTACTACTACTGCCAAATTATTGCTGCTACTACAAGTACTACCAAGTTATAGACAGATATGTGAAAAGTTTTCACTCCTAGTGAGCTTACAACTACTACAACAACAGCTACTACTAATACTATTACTACTACTACTACTACTACAACAATGACTGCTACTAAAACTTCTTCCTAATACTAAGATTACAACTACAAATGCTACTATTACTGCTGATACTCCTACGACTACTACCACGGCTGTCGACAGAAAGTTGAGGGCCCAGGGCATGAAGCCTCACATGGGCCCCCTTAAATATAAATTAATAGGAAGTGGGTCCAATTCTGGGCCCCTAAGACCTTGGGGCCCAGGGCACCAGACCCCTTTGTCCCCCCTGTGGACTCCGCTGACTACTACTATTACTACTACTACTACTACTACTGCAGATATGTCCCTTTAGCATAGGTCTCAATTAAAATGTGTAAAAATATCTTTTCAAATATGACATGTAATATTTGTGAGAAATGTGTCCAGGTTTACATAAAACTGACTGGCACATTAAGAAACAGACATTTGAAAGTGATCTCTTCTGTCAGTGAGGAAACTATAAGGAAGTGAACTCTACACATCTTAGGTAGATCAGACAAAAAACAGTCATGCACAGAGCTTCATCTGCAACAGGAGTGACACGAAAGAAGGAAAACTCAGATGTGGTGTCAGCCCTTTTATGGTTTTGTCACTACAAGTTGAGTAATGTTTAGGTAGTACAATGCAGGAATAGCAGTACACCTGTGACTGTAACTACATGCACAAAGACATAAAGCGTTCCCCTTTTCACCTGAGACCCAAATCAGGACTAAACCAGGACTAAACCATGACTCAGCCTGGACTAAACCAGGTCTATCAGTGATGGATGGACCAAGCAGGACTACAGAACTAAACCTGAACTGAACCAAGACTAAACCAGGACTACAGAACTAAACTGGGGGCAAAACCAGAACTGCATCAAGAGAAAAACAGAACTAGCCCCAATACTTCTAATAAACAGTGAAAATCCCAGACTTGAGGGATGTATGTTGCACTGACCTTGTGTTTTCTCCATGAAGATGACTTTGGAGTCGGAGCTGAAGTTGTGTCCGCTCAGGATCATCTGCTGCCCTCCCAGAACACAGCAGCTGTCTATATCCTGACGCTCCACCAGGGGGAGCTCGTGAGCCGATCGCTGGGCTGTGGAGGTGGACAGAAGGAAGGTGAGAAGAATAAATTAAATCACAATATCGGTAATAATCGGTTTTCAGATATTTTCAAAATCCTCATCAAAAATACTGTCATCAGCCAAGTCTGTGCGGTTTTGTAACTTTTCTGCAACTTGCTTGTCTCCATGGAGATGTTAATACTTTGACTGGAATGTTCCACAGTATGGTATTAAACTTGTCAATGTCCAGAGAGACAAGTAGCAGTTACACTCAAGGTCAGATCTGTGGAGTGGCGACCATGCTCACAGTCAAAATGCTTGTTTTACAAAGGCATTTTTGAGCACTAAAATCACCTGAATTGAATACATGCTAAAGAGATAAGTTAATGCCATACTGTGGAACATTCCAGGTCAAGCAATAACATCTCCATGGAGACAAGCAGGTGTTGGAACTTCACCAGAAATGTTACATAGTGCCCCTTCAAGTAGAGAGGCATTCAAAAAGTAAGCTCTGTCTGTTTTTGAGACCCTTAAAAAAACAAAACAAAACATATTTATTTGTTTTTATTAAGAGCATCAAATCTGAAGGGTAAAAAATGTGCCAGCCTCAGTATTAGTCCCTAATTTGGCGGTTGAGTCTCACTAATCACCATGATGAAGTACCAAAGCTTTTACAACTGTGACTATAAACCCCTCTGTATTTAGCCTGAGTCAACACACAGTGGCTCCAGTGTATCTGTTTACTGTGAAGGGTGTTCTCTCTCTTTTTTTCTCTCACTCAGTCTCCTCTCCTTTCTCTTTCTCTCTTACTCCTCTCTCACATTCTGTCTTCTCATTCTCTTTATCTCTAGCCTCCTCTCTGTCTCTGCCCCCTTCCTCTCTTTTTCTGTCTCCACTCTCTCGCCTCTACTTTATTCCAAGCTCCATCTTTCTATCTGCTCCTCCCCTCTTCCCCTTCTCTTCCTCCATCCCTCCATCTCTCTCTTGACTCTCTCCCCTGCTACCTCTCTGCTCTACTCTCTCTCCACCCTCCCTTTCTCCCCTTCCATCTCTCTCCCTCTTTCCCTATCTCTCCTCTCCTTTACTCTCCTCTACCTGTCCCCCCTCCATCTATCTTTTTATCTATCCACCCCCCTCTCTCCCTCGCCCCTCCCTCCTTCCCCCTCTCCTCTCTCCTCCCTCTATACTTCTATCTGCCTCTCTCTCCTCTCCCTCCCCTCTCTCTCCTCTCCCTCTCCTTCCTCTCTTTCCCTCCCTCTCTCTCCTCTTTCTCCCTCCCTCCCTCTGTCTTTCTATCACCTCCCTTCCTCCCTCTCTCCTCATCGCAGTAGCTGATTCTTGTGTTGACCTTTGAACAGATTCTGTCTCTCTGCTTCATCGGCCGTAAAATAAAGATGACGATGTCACTGAAGCAGCGTCTCTCTTTACACAAAACAGTTACACAACACGGACACAAACCACCAAGCACCGGTGTTCAAAAGATTTAAACCTCCCTTCACTTTATCATAAAACATCAGCTAAAATACAATATGTCGTGTTCATGTGACATCAAAACATTCATATCCCTGTAGTTTAACCTGAGCTGGACAGGTCAGGATTCTCAGGTGGAGTTTGGTGTGTAACAGACTGCAGATTTGTTGACCTGGTTTATGGCTCTGATCTCTGTAATTACTGGGCCTATCCACACAAAACCAAAACTGTACATAAAGTTCAATTTGTCAGCAAAAGTAAATTAAAGAGAAATTGCTTTTTACATATATATTATCTGTGGTGATGTGGGTATCTTTGTATTGTAGTTTTTGGAGACTTTTTAATGCTAAAATCCAACTAAAAACTGCAGTTTTCCAGCAGTGATTCAAGGACTAAACCAGAGACTAAAACAGGACTAAACTAGGGACTAAACCAGGACTAAATCAGGACTAAACCAGAACTAAATCAGGCCAGGACTCATTTTTAAAAATCAAAATTATAATTTTTAAAGGCCCATATAATGCTGTTTTCTGATTTATGTTCTCTCTCAAACAGAAAACACTCTGTTCCACCTTGTGATGTCATATGGTAATACAGGAAGTGCTCCACTGTGTTTTTTAAAATCCATACACCTTCACTAGAATCATTTGGATCATTTAAGACCTGGAATTGCCAATCTCTACTGAACTAAAGGTAAAAGGAGCTGTCAACTTGAAAACCACTACTTGATGACAAGGTGATCGAACAGAGAATTTTGAGCTTTAGAGATGTAGCCCGACTAATAATAAAGGATTAAACATATGTTAATGAAACAAAACACAATTCCAGGTTCCAAGGTTTTTTGATGAGGTAACATTCTAACATGGCTTAACGTTCACAAGAGTTAAGTTTGCATAATACAGGACCTTTAAAAACTTGACATGTTTGCAATTATCATTATCACCAGGGGCATAATTTTACATTTATTTCAGAAAATGATTTAAATTTCAAAACAACAAACAGTTTTTGTGGCTCCTATTTGCATAAGTTGCTGCTATATTGTAGTTAACCCTCCTCTTGTTTGAGTAGTGATTACAGATTTGACTGTAATAACACTGAGAACATCTGTGTCCATGTTCCCAAACAGAGGCTGCAGTTTAAACATAGAGGGGTCTTTGTACAGGGAGCAGCTCGTTTGCATAATTCTGATTTTAATGAGGCTTATGCAGTATCAGGTTTGGGAAAGTAGAAGCAGCTTGGCCATAGTGGACACACACACACAACACAAACATTAGAGAAGTTACTGGCCCAGTTTAAACTGTCAAGTCTGGATGGCAGAACTGATTCAGAATTCTGTCAGTCAAATCAACTAACCTGAATAATTCAATTTAGGGCTGGATTACAGTTACAGTTTGCTCAGAAAAGGTGGTCTGAGCATGTAGTGAAAGATGCACTGTGAAACCTTTCTGGTGGAGGGTCTGCCATGTGCTTGTCTCCGTGGAGATGTTATTACTTTACCTAAAATGTTCCATAAAATGTACAGTAGCAGCTTTAAACATATCTAATTCTATGGAGAGAAGCGCCAACGCCATCAGGCCAAGTTACAAATCAGATCTGTGGAGAGGTGACTATGCTCACAGTAAGAATGTATGTTTTAAAGGTATTTTTCAGCAATTTAAAACACTTATTAATAAAGTACATGCAACACATACATTTAAAGAAGACATATTTTGTGTACTTTTTGTGTATTTAGTATTAGACTGTAAAATATGAGGTGGAATTCCAACGTAATAAGCAATGCATTTTCAATTTAGGTGTTTTTATTGTTGAAAAAGTTCATATTTTAAAACCTATAACCCTAACCCAAGTGGACGGCGATAGGGGGTAGGTGAAAACTGAGAGGCTGTGAACTGTGAACATTTAGGCTTCATTTAGTCCTGGTTCAGTCCTGGTTCAGTCCTGGTGTGTGTTTTGTGTGTATTTCTTACAGCACTCGATGGGGTGTGACGCTGCCTGCAGTGACACCATGTTGCCACTAGGCTGTGGGATGTGCACTCTGAACACCAGTCTGACCCGAGTGTTCTTTCGGCCCACGTCTGTCTCTCCTTTACGCAGTTCGATGTCTGCGTTCCTCAGCTTCAGTATCCCCGCACAGTCAATTCTGCAACAAACAGGCCAAAAGTATCAATATACATATCTGACAGCATACAGATGTGGAGCATTTGAAGTAACGCAGCTCTATAAATGATGAATTATTGCTGTATTATTATTATGCTTCATTGCTGCTGTCAAAAAAATGAATTTCCTTTGAGATAAATAAAGTTAAAAAATAGTTCAAAGCTGAAATTAAATCAATATTAAACATTACAGACTAAATAAGGATAAGGATCGCATGGCTGAACTTATGAATTATACAAGTTTCAAAGTATTTTAGTTTCTATTCTGGAGTAAATTGCGAGTTCACAAACTCAAGAGAATCCATCTGTTGGAGACTGAACCACAGAGCAGCACTGCGGTTTGGGCAGAGCTAAAGGTCCAAAATGACCCAAATGACTCAAAAAAAGATGAGCAAGAGGCGTACTTTGGCCTATTTTTGAGGAAAAAACATGCAGAGGAAGTCTTTTTGTTTATTTGTGGAAGATGTCAGTGCTTTTCTCTGAACTGGATGTGACAAAAAACTGGATTTTTCAGCCGCTTCTGTTGTGATGTTTCGACCAATCAGATTCAAATATTCCTCATGACGTTGCGCCTGCTTCCGATAGTTTTCAATGAGAGCTGTTCCAGACTGATAATGTGTAGAAGAGCGCACATCTGGTTAACAGTTAAGAAAGCAAGAAAAAAAGACTGAAGTGTATTTCTGATTTTTGTAGAAAACAAACTCTAGAATCCAAACTGTGCCAGCCATGTTTCCAACTGTATCCTTATTTGTGATGTGGACTTTGCATTATATTTCTGTCTTTTCATTTAATTTCTGTCGACGGGCCTGCTTCACACTACGTTTAGCATCCATAATCACAGTATATTTTCCCCATGTAGCAGATTTCTTACATTGCCTTCATGTTGTTCTTGGGCTCCAGAGGGATCTCCAGGACCTTGGTTCCATGGAGGACCTTCTCGTAGCTGCTGGTGGTCACAGTTTTGCCTGTGATGCGATGGACCTGGTAAAAGGCGTGAGGTTTGAGGATCCTCTCATCTGCCGTCCCAATGAAGATCTGCAGCCCCAGGGGGTCTTTGCCTCTGTAACCGTGTAACTGTAACACACACAGCCAGCTCACATTAAAAACAATCGGATCAGTCTTATAGGGTTGTAAAAAAAAAATTGATACTAAAAAAAAAAAAAATTAACTAAAACTTTCGAAACTAGATACCCATTTGAACACATGTTGATACTGAGAAAAAAAAATCACAAAACATGGCAAATTCTGACCTTTCCTGTATAGTTTTAGAATGGTCAGAACTATAAAGCCAGTTAAAGGTGCTTAAAGGTAACTTTTCTAGTGGAGGTTTCGTCAAATGCTTTTCTCCATGACACAGTATGGTATTAAACCTTTCTATCATCATGGAGACCAAACCAAATTAAGTTACAGGTCAGATCTGTAGAGAGGCAACCCCGCTCACAGTCAGAATGCCTGTTGTTTTATGTATTTTTGAGCTATAAAACCACCTGTAATTGAATAAATGTAAAATAACTGTTTAATGTCATACTGTGGAACATTCCAGGCAGAGCAATGACATATCCATAGAAACAAGCAGGTGATGGACCCCAACCAAAAAGTTACACAGTGCACCTTTACAAGTTCTTTATGTAACTTTTTTGGTGGGGGGTGTCAACTGTGACTCTCCATGGAGATGGAATGGCACTGACTGGCATGGAGATAAGCAGGTGATGCCACGAGGCCAAGTTACTGTTCAAATCTACGGAGAGGCGAGCCCACTCACAGTAAGAACGCATGTGTTTGCAAGTGATAAAAAAATGTAATTGAATAAACGCAACGGAGATGCGCTTAATGCCATACTGCGGAACACATCAGCCAAAGAATCAATATCTCTACCAAGCAAGTGGTACCTTTAAGAAATGAAATATTATTTTGTTTGGATAATTATTTTAATAGTGTTTTAATAATGTTTTTCACATGATTGGACTTCTATTTCCTTCACATGAGCGGCACACTACCTGGGTGAGTTGGCTGTGGCTCACTGTTTTAAGTTGTTCATGGCAAAGAGAACAAACAGTTAAGTGTGTGGCCCTTGTTTGTTTATAGGAAGTGCATGTGTTTCTGTCTACTGTGTGTTTCTTAAAATAAGTCTGATGCAGGTGAAACTGAGGCTTAAGTTTCCATCTGAGGAAACCTGCAAAAACCACAAAACAGAAACAACCTGCAGCACACTGCAGATAATCAGCTTGTGCTACCAAAAAGAGCGGGAGTATTCATTTAAAGGAGCACTGTGTAACTTTTCTGTTTGAATGTCCACCACCTGCTTGTCTCCATGGAGATGTTACTTCTTTGCCTGGTTTAATGCTATACTGTGGAACATTGTAGTAAAATAATATCTCATTGGAGATAGGCAGCAGGTGGTGGACTCGCACCAGAAAAGTTACATAGTGCACCTTTAAACATTCCAAAATTCAAATTTATTATTGTTTCCTCATAACAAACAGACCTGGAGGTGTGTTTTGTTTCATTCACACATGTTTAACACACAAACTCTGCATAATTACACTAAGTTCTTCTCTCTAACAGAAAACACTCGGTTCCACATTGTGATGTCATGTGGTAATATAGGAAGTGTATGGAGTTTAAAAGTGTTTTTAAACTCCATATACCTTCACTAGAATCATTTGAATGATTTCAGCGCTGGAATTGCCAATCTCTACTGAACAAAAGATGAAAGTTAACTTCATGACATCACAAGGGGAAATAGAGCATTTAGAGCTTTGGAGATGTAGACAGACTAATAATAAAGTTACTCAAACATGCGTGAATGAAACAAAACACAGGTATGTTTTTGATAGGATAATAACATTCTAACATGGCTTAAAGCTCACAAGAGTCAATTTTGTGTAATATAGGCCCTTTAATACAGGAGCTTTAGGTGTAATAATATTTTTTAATACCAAGGACCAGTAGCCCTCTCGGACATCTGTGCTTGTTTTAATGGTCTGGCAGTAAAAACAGAGACTGCAGTTCACTGAGCTCAGAGTAAGCACAAACTATGGCAACCGCAGAGCTGAGCCATGATTGGACGAAACACAGGAAGCAAACAAACTGACCGGGCCTGTCGTCATGGCAACGGCCGCAAAGGTGAGTCAGAGGAGAGAGGGGGGAAAGTATGGACGAATATGAAGACTGTGAATGAAAGGACTAAACCGGGACTAGACCAGGACTAAACCAGGAATAGATCAGGACTAAACCAGGACTAGATCAGGACTAAACCAACTAGACCTGAACTAGACCGGGACAAGACCAGGACTAAAGAAAGACTAAAGCGGAACTAAAGCAAGACTAAAGAAGGACTTGACCAGGACTAAACCAAGACTAAAGAAAGACTAAAGCAGAACTAAAGCAAGACTAAACAAGGACTTGACCAGGACTAGACCAAGACTAAAGAAGGACTAAAGCAGAACTAAAACAGGACTAAACAAGGACCTAAAACCTAACCTAAACCAGAACTTGACCAGGATTAAACAAAGCCTAAGGCAGAACTTAAGAGGAACTAAACCTTAACTTGACCCAGACTGAGCCAGAATTTAACAAGAATTAAACCAGGACTAAACCAGGACAAAAAAGGACTAAAACAAGACAAGACCAATGACTAAACCATGACTAAACCGTGACTAAACTAGGACTAGACCTGAACTATGGAAGGACCACTGTAAGTCTATTACTGTTAGCTGTGTGCATCTATGAGAAGGACTAAAGCAGATCTAAACCACGACTCAACCAGGACACAATCAGGATTAAACCAGGACTAAACAAAGACTTAAGGGTTTAAGAAGATCTTAAGAAGAATTAAACCAAGACTAGACCAGGAATAAAGAAGGACTAAACTACGACTAAACCAAGGCTATGAAGGACTAGACCAGAACTGATCAAAATGAGAACTAAACTAGGGCTGAACCAGGGCAAAACCAGGACTAAACCCAGACTTAAAGGGTTATTAACGGGTTCCACAGTACCAGTTCGACTGCACAGGCTATACTTGCTTACAATAACATTACTATTGTTGCTCACATGATTACTACAGTATCACAATAGGCCTACATATTTTTGGACTGAAGTCAGAGAACCAATTTAACACTCCCGAGTCATTCACTACTACTACACCTACTACTGCTACTACTACTACTTCTGCTACTACTGCTACTATTAGTACTACTACTTAGGGTTTTCAAAAGTATCAAAAATCGCATACTAATCGATAATAAATCTAGTATCGAAACTAGATACTCATTTGAACTGATAATACTGTTGATAAGTGCTGATACTAAAAAAGTCCCATTCACAGGACAGAACTGAACCTTTCCTGAATCGCTTTAAAATGATCTTGAGTTGTATCAGAACAAGTATAAGACCAACCTGGACCACTGAGGGAGTACACAGATATAAGGCCACATGGGAATATAAAAGAAAGTACTATGATTTAATGCTGAAAATCACATTCTACTGTCTACAGAAATAGTGTTTGTTTTTTTATTATCATCGTGGCATCGGAATATCGAGTATTGAGTCTATTCCTTAGTATTGAAATCAAGTTTGAAATTTTAGTATCATGACAACACTACTATTACTACAACTATTACTACAGCTGCTGCTTCTACTACTGCTACTAATACAACTACTACTGCTACTACCTTCTACTACTTCCATCTGTGGATTTTATTCATCACCAAGTTGCAATACTCTTTGTTTCTTTTTTGGTTTGTTTACAGTATTTCCACAGTAACACAAGTGACTTATTTTGAGCCTGGGTGAGTCAGAGCTTGGTTCATTAATAACTTTAAATAGCCACATTGACAGATTGACAAAGACTCAGCGTGCTTCCTAAAATGACAGTCCACATTCAAAAAGAGGAACAAGACTGGAACTGTGTTTATATTTATATTTATATGTCAAAGAAGGACAAAACCAGAACTAACCCGACTAAAGAAGAACTAAACCAGGACTAACCTGACTAAAGAAGGACTAAACCAGGACTAAATCAGGACTAAACCATGACTAAAATAGACTAAACCAGGACCCAATGTAAACCAAACCTGAAAGCGAACTAAACCATATCTAAAGAAGAACTGATCAGAAGAATTGATTGACCAGGACAAAACAGATCTTAACTCAAACTATACTTGTAAAAGGAAAAAACTAGAACAAAAGCCAGACTAAACCAGGACTAAACAATGGATACTGCAAAACATTTAACAATGATGTAACTCAAATTACATCATTAACATGTCAAATCTAGGACTAAATCGGGACTAAACTAGGACTAAACCAGGACTAAACCAGGATTAAACCAGGATTAAACCAGGATTAAACCAGGACTAAACCTGGACTAAAATAGACTAAACCAGGAACTGAACCTGAACATGAACTAAACCACATCTAAAGAAGCACTAAACCAGGACTAAAGAAGAACTGAACTAGGACTAAAAACAAACTGGACCAGGACAAAACTATATCTTAACTCAAACTATACTGTGAAAAAGGAAAAGGACAAACCAGGACTAAACCAAGAGTAAACCAGGATTTGGACTTAATAAGAACCAAACTAGGACTTAAGAAAGACAAACCAGGACTAAAGAAGAACTGAACCAGGACTAAAAATTATATTAACTCAAATTACATCATTAACATGTAAAAACTAGGACTAAATTCAAAATTCAAACTAAACCAGGAATGCACCAGGACTGCACCAGGTCTAACCCAGGACTATGACCACAGAGAGAGACTTTCTTTTAAATGCTTGTCTCTGTAGCTTCCTAAAATGACAGATTACAGTAGACAAAGAGGAAGTGAACTTGACAGGTTTATGTGGTTAAACTCACTGAAGCAAACCAAAGTACACACCACTACTACAATATCAGACACGAAAAAATGCCTATGAAACAAAGACACGAAGTTGAGTGTTTTCTCCGTCAGTATAAATGAACTAAAGTGAAATGATTTCATACTACACTATTCACACAAGTGCTTCAAAATGAGGTGGGATTATTCTTTTTTTTATACAAGATTTGGTTTTAGGGTCCAGTTGTTTACAAAAAATGTCCAGATTTGCATATTTTGTTTTTGATTACTTCTTACCCAAGTATTGCCTTCACCCATATAGTAATGTTATGATACAAGATTGCGACAAATTTGTTGTTTTTGAGATATGTAAAACTGGAATATGAAGTGTATAATCTGTTATAAGAAAACTATTAAAAAGCTGCAAAGATATTTGCTAAAAAATAAACCTACAAAACAAAAAATACTGTGGAAAAAAGTGTAAAAAGTAATATTATAGAACCTGAACCCACTGCGTTTCCATGTATTTGTGTAAAATAAGTCTGTGCATAAGATGTGTACTGTCCGCATGAAATTAAAAAAAGCTTACTTGTCCGAGAATTAGTTAGTTAGCATGCTAGTTGTTGTTTAAGATAGAAGTAAAAATATATCCACCCACCCGTATTTCTGCACTTTTGACATCACAAATACTAGAGATTGCATATGTAAAGGGTTAAATCTGCTGTTTTGTCTAGCAAGATGTGTATTCATTTTCATAGCGCTGGCCCCGATATAATGACGCTATTGTGTATGGAAATATGACCTTATGCAAATCTCTTCCCAAACCTGGACTGGAGTATGTAGCACTTCATTCAGACAGAGCTGTCCATGTCCTGCCTTTCTATTTCCATTTATTCATGCAATTAATTGAGCTAAAGATCAGGTAGGCATCAATATGGAAGACAGGGCTGATGTCTTAATGCATTTCAATATAACTGGCTGTAAGAAGCGTTGACAAAGTTCATTTGAGAGTGAATAAATAAGACAAAATATATTATAGAGTTTAAGTGAAACTGCAGTTTTCTTAAGAGCCCATGGTTTAAAATGGAGAGGGACAAAGGTCAGAATTCTCAGGTGGAATTTGCTGTGTAGCTGTCTGATTGCAGATTGTTTGACCTAGTTTATGGATAATATGTATGTAATTACTGGGCTTATTCACATGAAACAAAAACTGTAATTAAAGAGGGCTATTTTACTTCTATGGCGTATTAACTGCTAAGACATAACTTATTTAGATCTCCAAGTTAACTTTTATTGTTTTGAAAATCCTATATTCGCCAAAAACAATGTATTAACATGTTTTACAAGTTTCATTTTGTTTTTTACTGACTCCCCCCTCACTTTGCTCCCCAAGCTTAGTCACTCCCCCTTCACAATCAGCGCGCATCCCGCTAATGAAACTACTGCACATCGCATCAGGTTTGTCAAGTTGCTGTGTACAATTTTGTGTCATGTTTTTGCATATTTTTGTTGAGACGTAGTCTTGTGGGTGGAGCCTTGGACAGGGCACGTTCACGTAGAAGCACTAATATTTTGCAGACATAGATAAGCAACATCTCATTTCTGTTGAATATTTGATTTTGACACATGCTAGGAATTAGATTTGCTCTCGACAGCACAAATAAACACACTGTAGCTCTGTTAGTTTCACTTTAGCATAGCAGACCAAAACAAAACAATATGAGCTTGGTAGAGAGGCCGGTAGCTGCAGCCTGGACTGACCTGTACGACCGGATGCCCTCCCGTGGGGGCCTTGACCGCGCCCCTGCTCCCCTCGGTCTCGTAGTGCGCTCGGTGATGAGGCCGCGGCTGCACCTCGATGTGGAGCTCGTACTGGTCTGTGCGAGAGGGGAGGGGCCATTCCAGAGGCGGGAGGGAGGAGACCGGGATACTGGAAAACATTTCACGACATAAACATCACTATACTGAAAAAACGAATGAAACAAATGAATTAAAAGAACTTGAACTCAGGATATTCATCTGGATTTACTGTGTGTAATCCTGTGAGTATGTGTTTATGTATTTTTGATGAGATACCCACACCCACTTCTCTTATTGGTCAGTCTTTGAGTAAGTGACAGGTGGATTTAACCAATCACAGAAAAGTGTGAACTCTCAGAAGGTACTAACTGTATGAATTGTGATAACAATCTAAACTGTGATCTTAGTTCTAAAAAATTATGATATATAATTGTGGTTTGTTTTTTTTTTGCACATATTGACCATCCCTACAAGCAGGAGTACTTACTTAATTAACTTATTAAGTGTAATTTTTATAATCCACTGACAGATTTTTCAAAAAGTCTAGGCTAAATACATTTAAACCATGTAAATTCAGAATAAGAAGTATATATTCCTTTTTAAGTGATACAGAATTTGATATTGTCAATATTTACCGCTTTGAATTTGCAGTATTTTTTGTAGTCATAAATTACGGAAACTATAGATTGAAACTGCATTGTAAAACTATAAAATGTTGCAGTGTAATGTTATCTTTTTCACCTGCATAGGCCCGGCACCAGCGGTTTGGACCAGATCTGTGGGATGACAAAAAAAGGTTCCGCAGTGGGCTTTGTCTTGAGCTCCTGGTCACATGACACCAGGTAGTTGGGCTCTCCGTTGTTTTCGGGGTACAGCGTGTAGAGCTGGTTGGTAGTTTTGACGATCTTGGTGGGCATCAGGCCAGGCTGCCCCGTGCTGTACCCGTTCATGGAATCACCGAGGCCGGGGTAGTGCGCGCCAACGCTCTGGTCGTCATGACGACCGTGAGGGGAGGGGCTTCTCGAGCGGTGACCAGGGAGCAAAGCTGTATGGGTATTAATGGAGTAGAAACATGTTAAATACATTTGACTGCTCTAATGAAAAGTGTGCATTTAGGGAGGAACAAATGAGATATGAGTATAACTTTGAACTCTGAAATCTGAACTGCTTAACTACTTTTACTGAAATGAATCAGGCAGTTGTTTTGCTTGTTTTGTAAGTGATTTCACTTATGTAAAAATACAATAAAATGTTTTTACCTGGGATTTAAAATAATTTGTTGCTTGACTGTAAATATACAGCCTCTTCAGCTTCATTACTAGTCCATTTCTGTTTTTACTCACAAATCTTGACACATTTTTGGTGCCAAATATCAGCTACATTTTAATGTATAATGATAGCTCTGGAAAAACACTTGATATCACCAATACTGATACTTTGCAGTATGTATCTATATGTATGTTCAGAAGTTATCATGGCAATACAATGCACACATTAACAAACAGCCAAAAATGTCAAGAAAAAATACAAAACTGATTTAAACAACACATTTTCAGTAGCCTGTGATCAATGACTGTTCATGGTCTTGTTTAGTTGTTTGATTTTCAACAAAAAAAGGTGAGTGTCTACCTGCTCAACTGCTATATTTCCAGCTAAATCAGTTCTTTCTGGTCATATTGTGTTAAAACAAAGCTTAAATTAAAGTCTAACTTGAGTAACAAAGCTTCAGACAGAGCAGTCCTTTCAGCTAGCTTCACATCAACAGGGAATGTTTCTGAAATCAGCTGATCAAAACCGATAGTCAATATATGTCCCGATACACACCTGGATTGCGGTACATATCGTAGGTTCGTTTCCCTTGTGGAGACGTTGATCGTGACCCTGTCCGGGGCGAAGGTGAGCGTGGCCCCACACAGCCCTCCTCCGTCAGGCTGGTGCGAGGGGACGTGCCCGGGGAGGTGCGCGGAGACCCAGTGTGGATGTTCTGGAAGCGCGGGCACAGGTCACCCGCGTTCTGGGCACTGTTACTGGGAGAGACGCACGGAGATGCCCACGGTGAGTAGCTCTCTGAATGCCAGGATGTGGAGGAGTTGCTGCTGGCTGGACTTAGGCACTGCTCTCGGTAAGCTAGATTCTCATGTCCAGGGACAGTGAGAGTGGGGCGCGGGCTGAGGTTTTGGTGATGGTTGTGAAGGGAGTCATGTTGAAAGTGTTCCCTGGACAGAGAAATCAAGATTATTAAAGTGCGTGTGACAGTTTAAACTACCAAATTTGGTAAAACATAGTTGAAGTTGTGTTTTGTTTCATTCACACATGTTTAAAACACAAACACAGTTCTTCTCTCAAACTGAAAACACTCTGTTCCACCTTGTGATGTCATGTGGTAATACAGGAAGTGCTCCACTGTGTTTTTAAACTCCATACACCTTCACTAGAATCATTTGACTTCAGCCCTGGAATTGACCATCTCTACTGAACTAAAGGTAAAAGTAGGTGTTACCTTGAAAACTACCACTTCATTACATCACAAGGTGGAACAAAGCATTTTGAGCTTTGGAGATGTAGACAGACCAATAACAAAGGATTACTCAAACATGTGTGTTACTCACCTGTTTGTGATGAGGAAACAACATTATAAGCTCGTAAGCTCACCTGAGTCTATTTTGTGTAAAACAGGACCTTTAAAGGGGGTAATAATTGCTAACACATAACATTTAGATCACCACGTTACCTTTTATTGTTTTGAAAATGCTATATTCGCCGGAAACAACGTATTAACATTTTTATAAGTTTCAGTTATGTTTTGAGTCACTCCCCCTTCAGAACGCTATCGCAATACAATCAGCCTGAATCCGGCTAATGAAACTACTGCATGTTGCATCAGGTTTGTCAGGTCTTGTATGAAGTTTTTGTATATTTGTATATGTATTTTGTATATGGGTGCTGTAGGCTTGTTGGCTGAGAATAGCACAGAATTACTGCTAACCGCAAGGAAGGTTAGAATAGGGCCCAGAAGAGATCCCTATATTACTCAAACCCACTAAAACATACATGCAGATCACATGCATGAATGACATGTAAAAATACTTCAGGCATGTTGTTGATGAGAGAACAATATTATAACATGGTAGAAAGCTCCAGAAAGTTGATTTTGCATCAAAAATCGTGGTATTTTTTTCTCAAAATAATCATAACACTAAAGTTTGTCATCGTGATATTGGTACCTGGACGGAGTGATCTCGATGCGGGGACTGAGGGCCAGGTACCCCCCTCTGGTCTCTGGGTGGTCGTATCCGGGTAAAGCTTCACTAAGGCTGGGGTCGCTGTAGGACGGACTGCACGATTTAAGGTGATATGGAGATGGTTCCTCCAGGGGGAAGGAGTGCTCCGAGTCTGGACTGAGCACTTTGTGAGAGACGAGGTTTGGGTCATCTGCAAAACATGAAGAGAAAATGACTATTCAAAACTAAATATTGTTTTTAAAAGATATTTAAATTAAGCTGCAACGATATTGGTATAACGCTATTAAAATAACAACTGTATAATGGACCTTAAAGGGGCGATATGTGTATTTTACGCCCCAGTAGAGATATATTACAAAAGCAGCTCTTAAGAACGCTGTTTTCTATCTGCATCTGAGCGTTTTTATCGGCCACGAACCACAAAGCAACACTAGTACACTGTTAGCATGCTAGTTGTTGTTGGCAGTGACGTAACTTCCAAACTTCGCTCTAAAAAAGCCCTTGTAAACTCATCGTGGTGAATAATTAGGATGCTCTGAATGCATAATTTAAGCGAGGAATAACTTGAAGCTACGTACTCTAGAATAAATTACGAATACTTGAAACTAACCTTGCCTTGCTATCATTTAAAGTAAGTGTTTTAAATGACTATTGTGGTATCAAAAATGGAATCAGGTATAAAGAATTTTCCTTGAGTTTGAAGTATTTATATATTATCTTACAACTAGGCACCGATCTAGCTTTTTCAGTTCTGATTTAAACACTGACTGATTATTTTGTCACAGCAGTATAGTGAAAAATAGGAAACTACAAAGACCATGATCCTTTGCTACATTCTAGTGCCACCAACATGAGGAATTACTGTTATTAAATAGTGAATCAATCCCCTCATCAATTATTTGTAACATGATATAACAATGACAACATTTGCCTACACCCACACTATTGTCAATAACATTAAAAGGGCTGGGCGATATATAAATAGATAGTGATCTGATCCATGAGATAATCTGTAATTTAAGTGATTTTTAGTCAAATCATGAGTCACTGTTTCTCTATTTACAGCAGCTATGTACTCAAACAGACACACCCTCACACTTCTGCTATTAGGTTACAGATACCATGATAACTTTCTCTGGACCAATATTATTTAATACAGATAGGGGTTTGATAAACTGCGTATGGCGTTTTTATACGTTAATAGGTCTAGTCACTAATAGAAATCATCAGGTTCAACATCTGTGAATTTACGTAATCAATAAGAAGTCTGGCTCCTGCCCCCTGTCTGGTGACTATATCTTCCTTTATTACAACATCTGCTGCATTCTAACGTTGTAAAGCTCTGGGTGATTGACAGCTGGACTGAACCAATCACAATGAAGTATGGACGTTCAGAACAAGCAGCAATAGTAAAATACAGTAGCTACATGAATCGCACATACCTGGAGTTGTGTTTTGTTTCATTCACACATGTTTAACACACAAACCCTGCAGATTTAGGCTGTACGCGTCTCTCAAACAAAAAAACACTCTGTCCCACCTTGTGATGTAATAAAACTGGAAGTGCCCCACTGTGTTCTTAAACTCCACACAGCTTCACTAGAATCATTTGGATAATTTCAGCCCTGGAATTGCTAATCTCCCAGTGGAGACTGGACACTTTTACTAAAGGTAAAGGGTTAACTGTTAACTTGTAAAATACTGCTTCATGACATCACAAGGTGGAACAGAGCATTTTGAGCTTTGGAGATGCAGACAGATTAATAATAAAGGATTACTCAAAAAGGTGTGAATGCATAATATAGGACTTTTAATGTGTGTCAGTCCCACAATGAACACTCATCCACACACAGTTTTCACTCTGTGCTATTTAAACAAGTTTTTCTTATTTGTTATATTAATGTAATATAGTGTTATAACAGTTTGTGCTATAGTTCTCTTATCTAACTGCAGTCTATGCATTAGTTGTGACGCTCCAGTGCACCTGCTCCTTTAGGCAACACCTATTCGTGTATTTATTAGATTTTCACTGTAGAAAAGAAGACAGGATTAGATTAACTGAAAGAAATCTCATTAGAGTGCACAGTGTTGTCTTTAAACGCAACAGCCTACATAGTATAAGAAAGGATGACTTGAATTCACCCCGTTTATTTTACTGCTAAAATATGTTTAAATCTGGCATGGTATTAAAAAGTTGACTAAACTGACTCCCTGACCATTTTTTTTACTGTTATAATTAAAATACGATTAAAACCACGTAAAAATGAATGTACGTCTAAAATGTTTCAATGGTTTAAGCCTACGGGACAAACCTTGACGATTCTCCGTAGTTTCGCTGCAAGGTGCCTCATATTCAAACAGGTCCTCAAACTGAAAATCATCCCCGGGACAGTTCACGCCGCTCAAATCCTCCTCCAAGTCTTTCTGACCGTAAAACGCGCTCATTTATTTCACTTTTACGTCTTTTACGCACGACAAAAGCGGCTGTTATTTTAGGATTTTTCGGAGGAACCTGTCAGAAGATGCATCGGTGCTCCGCGGGGGTTTCCTGTTTTAGCTGTCACGTGAAGGCGTGTCCAAATGACAGACTCAAAGCCTCTTTTCAGGGCTGGTGCGTGCGTTACGCTCGTATTACGCGCGGTGCGGAGAGGTAACAAAGCGACAATCAGTGATGCACGCGTTGGATCATCACCTCAAATTGTACAGAAAAGAGGAACACGCACCTGAATAATGTAATTTGACTTGGAAGGATGGCCTATGGAGACTTAAAGTGCATATAACCGGCTTTCATGCTTTTCTAATTTGGTGATAGTAGCTTACATGTGCTCAGTGTTTATTATAGTTTTACATCAGTTAAGTGGCGGTTTGTGGGGAAAAGTTGAAAAGAAAAATACAGAAAGTAGCGTTGAGAAACCATTCAAAATGAAGGGAGTAGCTCATGGATAATAAATGCTATGACATCACATGATTTTCCGTTTTTAGCTATCGTAGTGCACAGAGAGATTGGGATAGAAATAGGTGCCAAGTATAACCCTGAAAGATAGGACTCCCCCAAAGTCTTCATTTCATTAAATAATATAATAATAAGTATATTATCCTGTGTTGTTCTATCTATCTATCTATCTAGCTCTCTATCTGTCTGTCTATTTCTCTATCTTTGAGGTGTCCAATTTGGATGTAAGGAGACAGGCGCAGGCTGGTGAAGTGCTGCCCCCGCGCGTCAGAGATGGGTACTGATGAGCTCTAACCTTTTATATTTACATACAGCATGTTGTCCAACTTTTTTCACCATGTTTTAGTTTTATAGTTACCCAGAATAAGATAAGTATCATCGTACCATAAAACTACTTCAACTTAAATAATATTTTGAGTTAACAATATCTGAGAGTAATTTTCCACCTTTGCAGCGCCGAGACTGTGTGGTGTTAAATCTCACGCCAAAACTAATGAACTCGGGCGTGGTGGCATTTCCTGGTTTCCGTGTATTAAATGGTCTTTTAAACCGCGGCTCTACCAATAACATTCAATAAATCTGCTCATATTTTTGCTCATATTTCTTATTTAAAGTTGTATATTCAGTTATACGTGGACCGTGTTTTGACAGCCACAGGTGGGAGTCCCGGAGGGGTTCCCCAATTCCAAAATCAACACGAACACGTGACCAGCGCGCCGTGCGTAAAGACAGGAGACAGAACAAGCATTTCTGTTGTTTTTGACAGATGTACCGGATTATTCAACACACTATTAGCCTATCCTATTTAAAAGTCAAAGGAGTTGAATGGTAAACAGATATTTTTTACTCACTTTTATTTTAGCTAATATTATCTAGCACATTTTCGATCTCAAACTTTGTAAATAGTTGGCAGCACATAATCTCAAGGGTACAAGTTAATAGCAAAATGATGTTAAAACGTAATTAAGACGTATTATTCAAATGTTACTACAAATTGGCATCAGTACAACTATTACATTTGTACATTGCTACGGAACAATTTACAAACATGTTCCAAACTTATGGAAGCGTATGTCTTTTATCAGATTTTAAAGAGAACGAGAGATAACAGCTGTAGAACAACATGAAACGAGCCTATTTGTAATGCTATTCGTATTTTTAAGTAAATTCATTAACTTAAAATCATATTGTAGGCTGTATCCAAACGCGCGTCTCATCCAAACACATGCACACCCGTATACGGAATATAACAGTGACATAAAGTAGCCAAAAGTGAATGAATAAATAAATCAAATGTGTTAGTTACCAGAGACACAACACTGAAGCTGTACCTTGATCCATGGACCTCATGGCGTGGTACTGCGCCAGTCTCCAAGTCTCTCTGAACATCTGGAGAAAAAGCGAAAAACAAAAAATCGAAATAAAACAAATTAGTGTCCTTTAGTACAGATAGCACTCGGTTGAAAATGTTGAAAGTAAATTGGGGTTTAAATGTTGAAGAAATTGCCGTACATTTCTTGTGCGTAAAAATGTGTCTGGTTCCGAAAAGACGCAGGCTGAAGTGAGAGCTCTCTTCGCCCGCGCTCGGAGAGGAATCCTCGGGTGTGTGGATCGCTTCCTTCCCCGGTCCGTGTTTATAATGCTCCAATGCTGTAAAATAACGGGATTCCCTCAGTGTTGCCTCCTGTTTGCGCGCCTTCGCCATGGAAACCTGGACCAGCGCCATATTGGAGACTCAGGGCTTTCCTGCGGAGCCCCACACTCAGGAATCTATGACGTCTCCAGCTGCAGCGAGCCCAGAGCCAGAGCCAGAGCCAAAGCATTTCTGCGGCCGACCTCAGACAGTAGCGCACAAGCGGAGCATTGTGGAGCGGGTACAGCGGACAGGGAGGGAGGGAGAGAGGGACAGAGGGAGAGGAGAGAAGAAGGGGGTGAAAGGGGAAACACAGAGAGAGGGGGAGGAGGTGGGAGAGAGGGAGGGACGGTGGGTAGAGGGAGAGGAGAAGGGAAAGGAGAGACAGAAGCAGAGGAAGGAGAGGGGAGGACAGGAGGAGGGGGTGAGAGGGGGAAATAGGGAGAGGAGGAGGGTGAGAGAGAGAGAGAGAGAGAAGACGAGGGGGTGAGAGGAAGAGGAGGGGAAGAGAGAGAGAACAGGAGGGTAAGAGAGGGGGAGACAGGGAGAGGAGTGGAGGAGAGGGGAGGGGTGAGAGCAGCGGATAAGAGAGGAGAGGGGGTAGAGAAGGAGAGAGAGAAGCAGAGGAAGGGGAGAGTAAAGGAGAGAGAGCACAAGGATGGGAGGGAGAAGAGGGTGGGAGCGGGGAAAGAGAAGGAGGGACAGAGGGGGGAGAGAAGGAAGGCGAGATGGGGAGAGAGGGAAAGAAAGGGAGAGGGGTGAAAAGAGGGGGAGGAAAGGGGAGGGGGTTTAAAAGGGGTAGAGATGGGAGGAAAGAGAGAAGAAGGGAGAGGGGTTAACAGAGGGTTAGATAGAGGGGAGAGGGGGAAGAGAGAGAAGGAGGGCGGAGAAATGGGGAGGGAAAAGAGGGGTAAGAAAGAGGAGAGAAGGAGGGGCAGGCAGAGAGCAGAGCGAGAGAAAGAGGGGAAGAGTGAGAGAGTGAAGAAGAGAGAGAGTTGGATGGAGAGAGTGGGTAAGAGGCAGAGAGGAAACTAGGGGGGTGAAAGGAGCGAGGAGTGGAGAAAAAAAGAGAAAAAAGAGAGTTGGAAGAAAGAGAGAGTAGGAAGAAAGAGAAAGGGAGGAGGAGACCGCAGAACAGACCTAAACAGTGCAAAATTGAGCTAACATAGTTTAACGCACTGCTCTGTCTGTCTCCCCGTCTGAGTGATAATACAGAGACATGACTTAACTCCTGTTTGGACTAAATATTGTCCCATTTGAAAATAGAAGTTCTATTTATTGACTTCACTTGCTATAATTGTTTGGTAGTTTGTAGCGATGGGACGTTTGGCTCTTTTATGAGATCCGAATCTTTTGGATCTGTTCATTTCAAAGAGCCGTTTAAAAGACTGTCTCTTTCTATATTTATTTATATGACATAAGCCAGTGTGAGAACTTGTTTCATAAACTAGTCACAGAGAGAAACGACCAAGGCATAGTCTGTTTAAAGAAGTGGATTAAGTGAGTCTGAAGTCACCCGCAGCGTTTGGCTCCAGTCAAATGAAGCTCACCAAGGCTAGCGGTTATAAGTGAATTTGGAGCTGAGTTCCATATTAGGAATACAAATTTATTTACGGACAAAATAGTAAATAAAAACACCAGGATCATGTAGAACGGGTTAATACGAACATTTTAAGCCAGCATTTTGACAGCAGCAGTCACAGAGAGAGGGGTGTTTTCAATACAAAGTGAATTGGAGCCAGAGTCGACCCCGTGCTCACTTCCTGTTTGAAAATGATTATTATGTTATTATGATACAGCGTATGTTTTGTCCTGTGTTCTTTCAGTGTTAAATGTGTATACACAAATTAGAGAGAAACTGATGCTGATGGTTCTGCTGCTGCGACGGAGGAGAGGGTTTTACATATGAAAGGAAACTCGAGGGAGGAGAGAGTGTATTTATATGAATGGCTTGAAGATTTTTGTTTCTCTCACACACACACACACACACACACACACACAAAATCATAAAAAGACGTCATATATTTAAGTAGAGTCAACATTATTTTTTAAGTGAGTTGCACATTCCCGAAAAAATCCTGCATATTTATGCTGAGTTCTTCTTTCAGACAGAAAAGACTCTGCTCCACCTTGTGATGTCATGTGGTAATACAGGAAGTGCTCCACTGTGTTTTCAAACTCCACACACCTTCACTAGAATCATGTGGATAATTTCAGCCCTGGATTTGCCAATCTTTACTGAACAAAAGGTAAAAAAGGAGCTGTTAACTTGAAAACTACAACTTTATGACATCACAAGGTGGAACAGTACATTTTGAGCTTTGGAGATGTAGACAGACAGATAATAAGGGGTTACTCAAACATGTGTGAACGAAACAAAACACAACTCCAGGTAAGCTTTTAATGAGGTAACAACATTCTAACTGGCTTAAAGCTCCCAAGAATCAATTTTGCGTAATATAGAACCTTTAAAACATGTTATTTTCAAAATGTCAGCACAAAAACAGGTCAAATAAGGAGTGTCATATACTTCCTGGTTGAATGTATGTTTCTTTTTCTTGTAATACTTCAAAAGGTCAATACAAAGTCACTGTAAAGTACGCACACATAATTGATACTGGTGCATGACTGATTTTGCATACAGCACAATGAACACACACTATTCTTAGATCCTTCGAGGCATGTGAGGATGAGGAAAACCCAGAGGAAACCTGAAGGCAACCGCCACGGAGAGCAGACAGACAATGGGCCCTGTCAGAAGGGAGTATTTATGTACAAATACTATATACACTCATCATCTATGTATACACTATGGCAGGCAATGAAGGTACTGCCATGTAATCCAACAAGACAGAGACTACACCAAATATTCATTCATCTGTCAAGATTTGATTTAAGATATGATCAGTGTGTGTCAGCTTCACAGTGTGATATTAAACCTTTCTATCTTCATGGAGACCAAACCGGACCAAGTTACAGGTCAGATCTGTGGAGAGGTGACCCCGCTCACAGTCAGAACGCTTGTTTGTCTAGGTATTTTTGAGCTATAAAACAACATGTAACTGAATAAAAATAAGGTAGAGCTGTTTAATGTCACACTGTGGAACATTCCAGGCAGAGGAATGACATATCCATAGAAACAAGAAGGTGACGGACCCCCAACCAAAAAGTTACATAGTGCAGCGTACAAGTGAACGTTTACAGAATAAGAAATAGAACAAAAAAATAAAAATAATTGTTATGAAATGAACAAGAATACAGAACAGAAACCTTTCAGTCATTCAGTCAAAATATGAATGCATGTTTTTTAATGTATAATGAACTGAATAAATGCAAAATAGATACGTTTAATGCCATACTGCGGAACATTCCATGGAGATGCCCCACCAGAGAAGTTACATTGTGCACTTTTAAAGATCAGTTTTGTAGATTAGTGTTGCGTAGAACTTTTGGTTTTGTGATTCATTTCAGCACAGTCTGAAAAGGAAATAGCTAGTACTAATGATTAATAATAATAATAAAAACACTCTTTATTTAGACAATAGAATGTGATTTTCAACAGTTTTTCAACATTAAATGGTAGTGATCTACATAGAGTCCAAGGAGAGAACGAGAGGAAGTGAGGAAGGAGAGGGAGAAGGAGAGAGGAGAGCGAAGAGAGAGTGGAGAGAAGGAGAAGAGGAAAGAGAGGAGAAAGAGAAAGCGTAGGAGAAGAGAGAAAGAGGAGGAAGAAAGTAGAGGAAAGAAAGAGAGATGGGGGAGAGAGAGTGAGAGGAGAAGGAGAGAAGAGGAGAGGAGAGAGAGAGAGGAGGAAAGAGGAGAGAGGAGACTTGGATGTCTTCAGTCAAAAAACATTTGTCCAGTTGGATTTGATTCTTTCTTTTGCTATTATAGGTTTAATGCCATACTGAGAAACATTCCAGAAAAGTTACACAATGCAGCTTTAAAACAAAATGCAACGTTAAACTGGTGTTGTTTTCTATCATGGAGGACACCAGCTTAGTTCAGGTTGTGATCACAGTAAATCATATAAGTAATATTTTTGTACAGAAGTGAAAAAGTACAGATCATAATTCTATCTCAGCATAAATATGAGTTTTGTTGACACTGCTAGTCTGACCACAGATGCAGCTCCAGTATCTGTGAAAAAAAAAAAAAAAAAAAACTTCTGGGTTGCCTCTCTGCGGATTTGACTCATAACTTGGCATGGTGGAGTCACCCGCCTGTTTCCATGGAGATAAATCAGTTCAATGCCATACTGTGGAACATTCCAGTCAAGGTTTTAATATCTCCAAGGAGACACGCAGACGTTGGATCCTCCACCGGAAAAGTTAAGAGGAAAAAGTGGCTGTATTATTAACACACAAACCCTGCATATTTAGACTGAGTTCTATATTACATCATTTTGTGTAATATAGGGCCTGTAAAGTAGTAGTGTTTTGTCACTGGGTAGTTAAAGTATATGGTATTGTCCCAGTGTGCATTTGACCCGCCCTTGACCCGTCCAGTAACCTGTCTGGAGCAGTGGACCAAACATCTCCAGATTTTCAATTAATTAACAAATAATTTCCCTTGTGGATAAAGTTTGTCAAAGTCTAAGTCTAGACATGGTCAGGACAAGATCAACCAAAGACACATGCCACTCAAGCCTGTGTTATATTATTACTGCAGGTATAGGGCAGTTTAAGGCAAGTATCACAAATAGTAGTAGTAGTAGCAGTAGTAGTAGTAGTAGTAGTAGTAGTAGTAGTAGTAGCAGTAGTAGTAGTAGTAGTAGTAGTAGTGGTAGTAGTAGTCATAGTGGTACCAGACATGAGTAGCAGTGGCTGTGGTATGGAATTATCACCCCATGACCAGATGAAGGAAACTGCTGTGCCCGAGCCAATGACCTACATAGAGACGAAGAAGAGAGGGAGGAGGAGAGAGAGGGAGAGAGAGAGAGAAAGAGAGAAGGAGGTTGAGGAGAGAAGGAGGAGAGGAGAGATAGAGAGGAGGAGGAGAGGGAGAAGGAGAGAGAAAGAGGTAAAAAGAGAGAGAAGGAGATGGAGAAGGAGGAGAGGAGAGAGAGAGGAGGAGGAGGGGAGAGGGAGAAGGAGAGAAAAAAGAGCAGCAGAAAAGGGGAGAAGGAGGAGATAGAGAAGGAGGAGAGAGAGAGAGAGGAGGAGGAGAGGGAGAAGGAGAGAGAAAGAGGTAAAAAGAGGGGAAAGAAGGGAGAATAGAGAGAGAAGGAGATGGAGAAGGAGGAGAGAGAGAGAGAGAAAGAGAGGAGGAGGAGGGAGAGGGAGAAGGAGAGAGAAAGAGAAGCAGAAAAGAGGAGAAGGAGGAGGTGAGAGAAGATGGAGGAGAAGAGAGGCGAGAGATGAAGAGAGGAGGAGGAGGGGAGAGAGGGAGAAGGAGGAGGTGAAAGAGAAGGAGATGGAGAAGAAGAGAGGTGAGAGATGAAGAGAGGAGGATCGAGGAGGAGAGGGAGGAGAAGGGAACCCCGACACTATTTGGACGCGGCCGGCAGCCTGGTCTGGCACATGTAAATTCCTCCACTGTTACGGAACTCTTATGCAACTCAAATTCTGAATGAGAAAATGACTCCAGCACAAACTTAAGGAGGGAAAACTACTGTGTCCAGACGGTCTACTTTAAACTTCCAATTTTTAAGGATTTTTTTTTTCTCTTAAAGTTCAGACTCGTGTTTTTCCGTGCTGTTATAGCGCTCAGTGAGGTAACATCGTCTGGGACACAGAGGCCGGGGAGCTATGATATGGAAATAGAAATGAAACTGTTGTCTAGTTCAGATGTTTCCAGACGTCTCCAGTCTGTATTAAAGTCCAGTGTCTGAGTTGTGTCTGGTCAGGGCTGAGTATCAGACTAGCAAAACCAGCCTTGGAAAATGATACAGAGACAACAAGAAACTGAAGAAGCAATCAAGAACAAATATTATGAATACTTCTCTCTCGTTTCTAGTTCTATATTGAAACTAAAATTGACTCCATGTTGTTACCTCCTCAAAAACATACCAGGAGTTGTGTTTTGTTTCATTCACACATGTTTGCGTAACCTTTTATTAGTCTGTCTACATCTCCAAAACTCAAAATGTAGTGGTAAGTGTCAAGTTAACATCTCCTTTTACCTTTAGTTCAGTAGAGATTGACAAGGACTACCAGCAAATTGACAATAGAGCTCCAAGATTTGGGAAAATGATCTAAGTGCGATTTAACTGATAAGCATTGCGGTTGTGATTAGATTTGTAATGAGATTTACTGATTTTGCCTATTCAAATAATGATTTTTGATTTGATTATGACTCATCTTGTAGCCCTAACTGTCAAAGTGGTTATCAGCGTTTCCTCACAGCAAGAGGGTCCTCCTCAGTGTTCAGGGTTAAAATGGTCATGAAAACACACTTGTATGGCTCTTTTCTACCTCCACTGGGTTCTCAAAGTGCTTATATCAAAGGAACCACTCATCCATTCACAAACATACACCAGAGTATGCGGACACAGATTAAATGTCTTGCCCAAGGACACAAGAACAGTATGCACCTGTGAGAATACCTACATGTACATTTAACTCAATAAACAGATTGCCATATGAAAATATTTTAAAGTTTATTCGATTATTTTTTACCAGATGCGAGATAAACACTTTCAAATGAAATATTGCTTGTGCTGAGAATTATTGTAATGCTGATTTTTTTTTAATGACAAAAAAACATTAGATGGACAAATGTTTAAGTTATAATTTGCTTTGGTGCTTTGGTTCTCAATTATTATCCAATCAGAAAGCGGAATGAGCATCACCTTCGTCTCTCATTTCAAGACCTCTCGAAAACTATTCAGATTTTGTCTCATTTATGTTTTTTGAGTACGAATACTGTACTTATGAAATGAGTTTTGATATTCTTTTTATCTAGGTATCTATTTTGACAACCTTAATGCAATACAATACAATACACAACCTTTATCTAGGCTGATACACACAGCTAAACATAACAATAATTATGAAACCGTGTCTTCATAATGCAATCCATCTTAAATCAGCCTCTTCATATACATTTGTTCAGACCACTACAGAGGGGCTGTGCTTTGGGCTGGGCCTTGTTACTATCATTGTGCAATAAGGAATCCCATTTCCTTCCTGCCACAACTTCAGATCCCTGGAAAACATGGCCCCCTTTTTCCGAAGTCTCTGAACTCAGATATTCCACCAACATGGAAACTACATACAAGCACCTCCAACCCAGCGTACGCAGCTCTGTTACGTAACATGGACTCTGATCTACGCTAACATGTTTGCGAAAGGAATTCTCAAGTGCAGTGGAAACTTCTGGAATGACTTACGGAATTTTTCCCTTTTTCAAAATCCCATGAAACAATATCCCCCCTCAGCCTGATACAAGACGCTTTACTGTCCCGGCCAAATTTCCGATCCGATAATTTAGGAACGTAAAGCCAGCGAAACTAAGTGTATTTCACTTTAAAGGTGCACTGTGTAACTTTTCTGGTGGAGGGTCGGCTATCAGCTTGTCTCCATAGTGATTATTGCTTTGCCTGGGATGTTCCACAGTATGGCATTAAACAAAAATATATCTTGTATTTATTCAATTACAGGTGTTTTTATTTCTCAAAACTACTGCAAAACCTCCACTTCTCCGCAGATCTGACCTGTAACTTGACTTTGTGATGTGGCCTGCTTGTCTCCATGGAGATAGTTAAATGAAACGTCACACTGTAGCACATTTCAAGAATAAACACCAAAAGTTACACAGTGCACCTTTAAAGCAACAAACCGATTCCCCTCCCATTAAAGGTGCACTATGTAACTTTTTGGTTAGGGGTCCATCACCTGCTTGTTTGTACGGATATGTCATTTCTCTGCCTGAAATGTTCCACAGTGTGACATTAAACAGCTCTACCTTACATTTATTCAATTACAGGTGGTTTTATAGCTCAAATATACCTATAAAAACAGGCATTCTGACTGTGAGCGGGGTCACCTCTCCACAGATCTGACCTGTAACTTTGCCTGGTTTGGTCTTTCTGAAGGTAGAAAGGTTTAATACCATACTCTGAAACATTCCAGACAAAGCAATTAAAAAAAAAAAAAGTCTGATGGGGACTCCACCAGAAAAGTTACACAATGCCCCTTTAAATCAACATCAGATTCCCGTCCCATTTGATCTACATAAAGACGGCATTAAGGAACTATTAAACTGTGAGGAAAACACGTTTAATCCATTGGCTGTGTGGCTGTTTTAGCTTGTCTGGGAGAGGCTAAGCTAACATCCTCAGTATTAGTTGTGGGTGTAAAGACAATTCAAAGTATTTCAGTCGATGGCTCTAAAAATAACACGAGGAGGGCGTGTGCTTGTCAGTGTAAAGAGCCTGTCAGACTAAAACCTGGGCTTAAACACAGGACTGAGAAAGGTCAGGATCTGGGGTCAGTTCATTCATCAGAGTTTGGACGTGTAGCTGTTTTTATGCAGATTTGTAGAAAGTAGAGAGAAAGGTGAAAGGGAATGGAAACAACAATGTATGATAAAAAAAACCTGTTATAATACATGGTAGGTCGTCAGGTGTGTTGGAAAAGCTGGAATGGCAGTAGAAGATTTTGATTTTTAAAACTATATTAAAAACAAAAGAAAATGGCTGACTAAATTTGGGCTAAAAGTTACATTAAAAGCATGAAAAGTTTCTGGGTAAAACTGATTTCATTTGGATTGTTCCAGGGACCCAGTGACCTGTTTGGAGCCAAGATCTGTCCCAGCTCTTTCTGTCTCTCCTTCTCTTATCTTTCACTCACTCTCTCTCCCTCGCTTTCATTACCCCTCTCTTTCTCCATTCCTCCCTCTCTCTCTACCTACCCCTTTCTCCTTCCCTACATTTCCTCTCTCTCCTCCTCTTTGTCTTCTCTCTCCCTCTCCACCTCCCTCCCTATCGCCTTCTCTCTCTCCTCTCACTCTCCTCCTCTCTCCTCTCTTTCCTCCTCCTCCCTTTTTCCCCTCCTGTTACCCTCCTCCTCTGCCTCCCTCCCTCTCCTCTGTTTCTCCCTCTTCTCTCTCCCTCCTCCCTCCTCCCCCTCTCAGCCTGTAGATCTTGTGTAGGTCTTGTTCCATCAGAGTCACAGTAACATGTTTCCACTGTTGGAAACTCACCCACAGATTAAATCTTCTGATCATCGGCCCCAAAACTCTCTCTTATGTAAGAGCCAAACCCAACAAGCACACTGCAAAAAAGGAATGCAGGGGTTAAAAATCACTTAGTACAGTTTTGACTAGATTAGAATGATTTACTTAAAGCAGCATAACTTAAAGCATAACTTTTCTGATGGGGGTCTGCCACCTGCTTGTCCCTGTGGAAATGTTATTGTGTTGCCTGGAATGTTCCACAGTATCACATTAAAGGAGCTGTAACTCATCCCTCATTCATTTTAAACCGTTTGCAGTGGCCCAAAGTTATTCCTCACGTACTTTATGCATTCAGAGCAGCCTAATTATTCACCACGTTGAGGAGCTACCTATAGACATCTGAGATGCTACAGGCTTTTGTTGGGGTTGTTTTTCAGGAGCTGGGCTTGACCCCTTAGTTTCAGTGAAAGGAACTCTGAATGCTTCAGCATACCAAGAGATTTTGGACAACTCCATGCTCCCAACTTTGTGGGAACAGTTTGGAGATGGCCCCTTCCTCTTCAACATGACTGTGCACCAGTGCACAAAGCAAAGTCCATAAAGACATGGATGAGAGAGTTTCATGTGGATGAACTTGACTGGCCTACACAGAGTCCTGACCTCAACCCGATAGAACACCTTTGGGATGAATTAGAGCGAAGACTGAGAGCCAGGCCTTCTCGTCCAACATCAGTGTGTGAATTCACAAATTCTTCTGGAAGAGTGGTCAAACACTCCCATAAACACACTCCTAAACCTTGTGGACAGCCTTCCCAGAAGAGTTGAAGCTGTTATAGCTGCAAAAGGTGGACCGACGTCATATTAAACCCTGTGGATTAAGAATGGGATGTCACTTAAGTTCATATGTGAGTCAAGGCAGGTGAGTGAATATTTTTGGCAATATAGTGTATCTGTACTGGGACAAGAAGGATTTTGTTCAAATACACGAGAAAATGGTGTACAGGGCCTTTATTATTGGCCTAACTTGTTATTATTGCTAAATGAAACCATTTAAACTCATAAATGCATACATTTTTTGCAGTGAGTTTTTGGCGGCAAACCAGCTGGCTCCACGCTAACAGGAAAAGCAGGGACGTTAGCGGCGTTAGTGTGTCTGTGTACTCAGGAGTGGAATTACACTTTTCATGGGGCTGATTGAGGTAAATGCCCTCTTTAATGCTCAGATCTATGCATTCACTTCGGAAGGGAAAAAACACGTGTAGTATTCATTTAAACATTTAGCGCTGAGCTGTTGAAGTCAAAAAGAAAGATTTATGAGCGAGAATTTCGTCCAACTTAAACCATGTCTCCGTAAAAACATTAACACCTGTATAACTTTAGAATGTGGTTTCAATAAATGGACATATTTTCCTACATGTGAATGAATTGGCCATACATGACCCATGATTTATGCTCTGTGAAATATTTTTACACTATACACACTTATTGCATGCATAAAACATTAGGGCACTGTTAAATTTAAAGAGGGGCGATTATGCAAAATCAGCTTTTCGGAGTTTTCTACCATGTTGTAACGCTGTTCCCTCATCAAAAACATGCCTGAAGATGTTTTAGGTGTCTCCCATGCATGTTTGAGTAATATAGCAATCTCTATTTGAACCCTCCGAGACTCCTCCCACAAGCCCACATTACCCATGCTCCCACACGACAATTCTCCATAAATATACAAAAAATGATACAAAACTGTACACAACAACTTCACAAACCTGATGTGAATTTCATTAACGCTGATTGTGTTGTGATAGCGCTCTGAAGGGGGAGTGACAGTGATGTAAATATGTTATGTGTTAAATACGTTATGTGTTAGCAGTTAATATCCAATAAAGTCAAAAATTCTCATTCTCAGTATATGGACAGGCCTTGTCTCATGTGGAGCTCAGATCCTCCAGAATTCCCTCCCTGAGCTGCAGAGGCTGCACTAGCACTGATTCATGACGGCTGCAGGTGCTGGGGTTTAGGTAGAGACCATTCAGATCAAAGAGACACATTTTTGGTTTAAATCATTTACATAGATTTCAGCACTGAAACTGGCAACTCAAATGAGAAACTCATGTGAGGCTCATTCTGCTTTCTGACTGGATAATCGTCTTGAGAATCAAAACACCAAATCATAACATGAACGACTTAATAATAAGGAATTACACATGTAATGTGCTTTACAGACTTGTCAAAGCCTCTCAAAGTGCTGTACTGTGTTATTAATCATTCACACTGTACTGGGTGGTGGAAGCAAGGCGGCCAATCTGTGCCATCGATTCCTCCCACCACCACCAATCATTCACACACACATTCACTTCCGCAGCCAGTTTCCAAAAGTCTGTGGACAAAGAAATCTTAGACAATAGCAGTGCTGATGTGGTCATGTTCATATTTCCATGACTTTAATGTTCAGACCACAGAATCAATACATGACTTTGGTACAATATCTATTGTTAATCTGTAATTTGTGGTGTGGTTGGATAAATATAGCGGGGTAATGGACTTCACTGCTCATTGAAATTGGCAGTTTCAACAATTGGGGATTTTCCTTTTGGAGATTTCTTATAAAAATATCACAAAATCAATACAGGCAAATGGCACCTATTACTTCTGTAATGTTTTCCTATTTGGACCCTATCCGGAATTGTCTTAAAGGGACAGTAAGACTGATTTTCAAAAAATGTATCTGTGCTAGCACGGTCAAATCAGATATTGTTTTTACTGATAACAATTCATAGGCATGCAAATTCATATGCATTCTTAAAGGAGGAACTGTATCTATGTTTTTGATTTGAATTCCAGAAACTTGACCTAACTGTGTCCCCTGATATGAGGTAGATCAGTTCAAATCAAGTATGGCTTTTACTAATAACAATTCTAATGCAGATTTATTCCAAATGACAAAAACATTGGACATGACGGCCAAGCTGTTAATGTTATGATTTGGTATTTTGGTTTAAGATAATTATCCAATCAGAAAGCAGAATGAGTCTCTCATTTCTCATTTGGGTTGCCAGTTTCAATGTTGAAATGTAGTTTTAAAAGCGCCAACTGTGATAATAATATAAACTACTAAGGTATTGCTTTGCCTGGAATGTTCCATAAACTTAATCGCCATGGAGACATGCAGTTGATGGTACCAGATCAAGTTACAGCTCTAATCTGTGGAGAGGGAACCCTGCACATAGTAAAATATGTTTATCAATGTAAATTTGAGCAATAACATTTGTAAATGAATAGTCACATTTTTATGCAGTACTTTTCCACCTTCAAGGCACTCAAAGCTCTTTACATGAAGGAACCACTCACTCATTCACACACACATTCATACACCAGTGTACACACACCCACACTAGGGTAAAGTGGGTTAAGCTTCCATCTGTGGGAACTGAAATCGCACCTCCAACCTGTGGGTCAGTGGATCTGACCGCTCAACCAGTGATGTTTTGATCAGTTGACAAACACTCTTACCAAATGAAGTAGTAGCCCTGAATCCATGATAGATCCGTTTAATGCCATACTGTGAAACATACCAAGCAAACCAATAACTTATCCATGGAGACCATGGAGACCAGTAAAGTGACATAGTGCAACTTTAACATCACTTATATTTCAATAAAGAACAAAGAAACACAATGTAAAAGAAAACATGAGGTTTATTCATCACAACATTGACACAGGTTTCCCTTTTGTTCTGCTCATGAGCGAGCAACAAAACCATCACACCATAAATACAAACGAGAATAAATAACACAACGACAATTCATCTTTTGCACTCACCCAAATTAAATTCAACAAGCAGGTTTAGTCATGTTACAGTAAAAAAAACCCAAAAAAAACAGTATTAAAAAAAAAAACAACAACTTGCAAATCGGAGAAAGAGGAGTGAGGATGTTATGGCACATTCACAAGTCACTCAAATGTGACCAGGTTTAGAAATGATGAAAGGACAACATGATGAATTATGTTAAACAATTGTAAATTAAAAAAAAAAAAACGGTACAAAATGTAATTACAATAGAGGAATACATGTGCAGTAGTACTTCCTTCACTGTTTAACTTCCTTTAAATGAAACTGGATAGACAAAAGCTTTGATAAAACAGGATCAAGCTGGAGACAGGTGGTTCAGCATATTCAGAATCATTACCACAGGACTGAAAAAGATGATTCAAAAGTCAAAAGTCACTGCATTCTCAAACTCAGTCTCAAATAATGTTGGAACTGCAAACAGAACGGGCGGCGCTTCATTCATCTACTTTCATTTCAGAGGTTGATATCTTAGTCATGACGTTATGGTTCCATTTTACGTTTGCAGATCGCTGAATAAACTGAATGCATTTATTGGCGACCCATTTTGCTTAAAGGTGCACTGCGTAACTTTTCTGGTGAATGCCCCGCTACCTGCTTGTCTCCGGGAATAGACTTGATACTCAGTACCGATTCTGATACCATGGTGATAATGAAAAACAATAGAACTTTCTTCTCTATTCCCTGCTCAAATGAGTATCTGATTTCTGATACTTTTGACAATCTTACTGTATGGTATTACATTATTCTATATCAAAGACACACAGCTGATGCAGATGGATACGCTTAATGCCATACTGTGGAACATTCCAGGGAGCAATAACATTTCTATGAGAAGCAGGTTGTCAATAACCTTGCGTAGGAAGATGAATTCTCACGACATTTGAGTTCATAAACGCACAGGAATCCATTGTGGCAAAGAAATAACATCTCCATGCAGACAAGAAGGTAGTGGACCCTGCGCCAGAAAAGATAAATAGTGCACCGTTAAATCGTTTGAGAAGTTGTTGATCAAAAATACTGTATGCATCTTGTGTTTATTTTGTAGATGAACTTTATACTGTTTGACCAAACCAGCTACAATGTCCACACTGTTGGACTATATTTGCTTCCCTTTCTGTTGACTGGACACTGGTCTCTGTGGATATTTTCAGTTATGGCTTTCGTTTTACAGTGACTCATGAGTTTGACCACAGACGACACAATGCATTCTCCAGTGGACGAGGACTGACCGAGAACTGACCAGGAGTGCAACATTACAAATAACTTGCACTCCTTTGCGGTCAACATAATCCCAAAATACGGCAGACAGTCTATTCAGAGCAACAAGAGAACACAGATATAGACAGAGCCATTTTAAATTAAACCATTGTACCGCCAGCCTCCGCCATGTTGTATTCCGTGTGACGCATAAGCAAATAGTCAAACCTGTAAACTTAGTCATTTGGAGACAGTTTTAGAGCAGAATGAGTCAAGTCTCTAGTGATTTTTAGCAATATGACTCAAAATAATCACTTTCTTCCAGTATTTTCCCTTCATTGAACTTTAGGGTGGGCGATATGGCAAAAAAGCTATAGGTCACTGTAATTTCAAATATAATCATTAGGAATGTACTGATCCAGCTTTTGTGCCGCTATCCGATATTAACCGATACCAGTGTACGGACAGAAAATAACACTTATTTCCTTAAATTACTGTAACTTATTACACAAGAGAGCAAATTGTGTTAAGCATCTGTTATTACCTCCGCCAAGGAGGTTATGTTTTTGCCTGAGTTTGTTTGTTTGTTTGTTAGTTAGCAAGATAACTCAAAAAGTTATGGACGGATCTTGATGAAATTTTCAGGAAATGTTCCTAATGGTAAATCCAACAGATGATTAAATTTTGGTGATGATCCAGAAGAAATCCTGGATTCTGGATCACTTTGAAAACTGAGCTGCTTGGCGGAGGTCTGCGCTCTCTGAGTGCTTTTCTAGTTTATTCTTCAAATTAGAGATCGACCATGTTTTTTTCTTCATGACTGATGCAGACTGTTTAGAATTCAGAGCAACCAATGGCCAATAAGGTATGCCGATATTTTTAAGCACATATTTTTGGGTCGATTTTGATTATTTTCCCCAACTTATGTAATTTAAATTGACTACAAACTCACCCACTGCCCTTTCATTACCACAAACCTATAAGAGAGCTGTGTTGACAAGTTTTCTCATTTTGCACTTAAGTGTTTAAATAAAACTTTGTGTGTACTCTTTAGGCAGCAGGTCGGCCAAAAGTGAATATCAGCCTGTGCTGGAGATTTAAAGTGCAAGTGCAAATATCGACCCGATATATCGGTCTATCTCTACTTCAAATAAGTTAAAACATTATAAGATGTTCTAGGGCAGGGGTCTCCAACCTGTAGGATTTCACTGTTGTTCGGTCATGGGCGTCAATAAATGTGAATAAACGTAAATATAAGAATTACTTTATACAGTCATATCGCCCACCCCTAATATAATCTGATATGCTTTTTTTCATTTAAGTCCTTCAAAATATTAGCTTCATTATTGATCATTTTCAAACAAGAACCATCACATTTTAACATTACATTTCGAGCTTAATGCTGCAGTGACTGTTAGAAAAGCTAGACTTATTTCTCTTATATTGTACTCTGCAGCTGGCACCTTGTTTCTGTAGGACTCACTCTGGTTCATTAGCATACTGCACGTAAACCAATACATTAAAGGGCATTTCTGTAGAGTCCATGCGCGTTCCCAAGACAACATAAAAATCCCATATTATGCCTTATAATGCCTTTAACCTCACTTTTTTATGTTTTATACGTGAAAATAACTGAAATGTACGGACAATGTGATGTTTGGAGAACATAATTACATGATAAGTTTAATTCAAGATGATTTTGCATAATATGGGACCAAGACAGAGACATGTTATTCTACTGTAGTGTTTCTGAATTGCAGTCGAAGTAGCAGTAGTAGTAATAGTAGTAGGTGCAGAAGTAGTAGTAGTCAAGTTGTGGTGGTTTTAGCAAGTTGTGGTGGTTTTAGCAGTACCAGCAGTAGTAGTAGTATGAGGAGACGGGTGGGGAGAAGCATTGGTGTAATACTTGAGGATGGGGAGGGAGGAGGAGCACTAGGAGGAGTAGTAGAAGTAGTAGTAGTAATAGCAGTATTTGTTAGTTATGTTTTAATGAGAGATCATTATAACATGCTTAATAGGCCAATTAAAGTCAATTTAGCACAATACTGGAACTTAAAGTGTAATCCAGGAAGTAGTGTACTTTCTGTATTGCAGTCTTTCTGTAAGTTCTCTGCAGTGGTCTCAGTAGTAGTAGTAGTAGTCGTACTACTATGAGGTGAAGAATTAGAAGTCCTATGAGTTTGGAGTAGCTGGGCGGAGAGAAGCATCACTGTAGGATGTAGAGGTGTAGGGACAGTAGTAGTAGTAATAGTAACAGTAGTTGCAGTAATAGTAATAGTGGTAGTAGTAGCAGAAGCGTAGGGTCAATAGTAGTAGCGTTAGTACTAGTTGTAGTAATAGTGGTACAGTTGATATGATGCGAGTTTGGAGTAGCTGGGAGGGGAGAAATGCCATCACAGACATTGGAGGATGTAGAGGTGGTGTAGTAGTGGTAGTACCAGTAGTAATAGCAGTAGTAGTAGCAGTGATAGTAGTAGTGCTATGAGACGAGTTTGGAGTAGCTGGGAGGGGAGAGGTGTCGCCGTAGATACTTGAAGATGTAGAGGTGTAGTGGTAGCAGTAGTAGACCAGTGGCAGTAGTAATAGTAGTAGTAGCAGTAGTAGATGCAGTAGTAGCAGTGATAGTAATAGTACTATGAGGTGAGTTTGGAGTAGCTGGGAGGGGAGAAGCGTCGCCGTAGATACTTGAGGATGTAGAGCGGTAAACAGCTGACCAGAGTGATCACAGTCACCTTCCAAAAGAACGATACTGTGGTGATGAAGTACACGTCTGCAACGGAAACAAAAGAGTAATAAATACAGTGCTGTGAAAAAGTATTTGCATCCTTCCTGATTTCTTACTTTTTTGCATGTGTCGCACTTAAAGGTTGTATAGAATTTTCCAAGGAAAGAGAAAACCAGCGACTGTTTGTCCTTTTTCACCAAACTTTCTGCAACAAACTTTGTGCTAACTGCGAGGAAGCTACAGTTGGAAAAAGCCACTAAGAATCGCTACATTGGTTGAGTCAACAGTGTCTTGCATCTGTGGAATGCGTGAGAGGTGAACGTAAACCACGTAATCCCAGTGCGCCGACAAGTCAGTTACGCTAGAAGTGTAGGGAGTTTGATTGACAACCTAACAGCCAATAGATAACGAGGCAGCCTCTAATGTTTATCTAGCCCTACCACGTCCACAGTTGATGGATTTTCATTCTTTTTTTGGTCATCATAATTACAAGGCTGCTGCATCTCTATAATGCTATCATTATAGCAATTTGAAAAAAAATTCCTCCATACAACCTTAAACGGTTTCAGATCATCAAACAAATTTAAATATTAAACAAAGATAACCCAAGTAAACACAAAATGCAGTTTAAGTGCCGATTTGATTTATTAAGGGAAAAAGCCATCTGAACCTACATGGCCTATGTAAAAAAGTAACTGCCCCTTAAATCTAATAACTGGTTGAACCACCCCTTAGCAGCAACAACTGCAATTGTTTTTTTGTTTTGTTTTCATTTTGTTTTTTTTAAGCCATTCAGAAGTGGACTTGCTGGTGTGCTTTGGATCATTGTCCTGCTGCAGAACCCAAATGTGCTTCAGGTCACAAACTGATGGCCGGACATTCTCCTTCAGGATTTGTTGGTAGAGAGCAGAGTTCATGGTTCCTTCAATCACAGCAAGTCATCCAGGTCCTGAAGCAGCAAAGCAGCCCCAAACCATGACACTACCACCACCATGTTTCACTGTTGGCATGATGTTGTTTTTATCAAATGCCGTGTTCATTTTACGCCAGATGTAACGAGATGCACTCCTTCCAAAAGTTCAATTTTTGTCTCATCGGTTCACAGAATATTTTCCCAAAAGCTTTGGGGATCATCATGATGTTTTTTGGCAAAAGTGAGACAAGCCTTTATGTTCTTTTTTGTCAGCAGTGGCTTTGCCATTTTTGCCATGCCATTTTTGCCTATTCTCTTTCTTATGGTTGAGTCATGAACACTGACCTTTACTGAGGCAAGTGAGGCCTGCAGCTATTTAGAAGTTGTTCCTTTGTGACCTCTTGGATCAGTCGTCGCTTTGCTCTTGGGGTAATTTTTGTAGGCCGACCACTCCTGGGAAGGTTCACGACTGTACCATGCTTTCTGCATTTGTGGATAATGGCTTTCAGTGTGGTTCGCTGGAGTCCCAAACATTTAGAAATGGCTTTGTAACCTTTTTCAGACTGAGACATGTCAATTGCTTTTCTTCTTATCTGCTCCTGAGTTTCTTTGGATTGCGGCATGATGTCTTGGGTTCAATATGGCCTACTTCACCTTGTCAGACAGGTTCTCAGTGATCTCTTGATTTGCAAGGTTTGGCAGCAAATCAGGCCTGGGTGTGGCTATGAAAATGAACTCAGCTTTCCACAATAATATTATTAATCACAGTTACAGTGGAGGAAATAAATATTTGATCCCTTGCTGATTTTGTAAGTTTGCCCACTGACAAAGAAATGAACAGTCTATAATTTTAATGGTAGGTTTATTTTAACATTTAACATACGTTTCGCAGCTCAGCCAAGCTGCTTCCTCAGAACTGAAGAAGCAGCTTGGATGAGCTGCGAAACGTATTCGACCAAATAAACTCTGTCCAGTTGACAAATTAAATTTCTCCTTTTGCAATGGATTCTACCTGGACGACTGAGGGATTCTACACGCATTGAGAGATACAATATCAAAAAGAAAATCCAGAAAATCACATTATAGAAAATATATTAATTGATTTGCAATTTCATTGTGTGAAATAAGTATTTGATCCACTACCAACCATTAAGAGTTCTGGCTCCCACAGACCAGTTAGACAATTCTAATCCACTCATCACCTGAATTAGACGCCTGTTTTAACTAGTCACTTGTATAAAAGACCCCTGTTCACAGAATCAGTCAATCAGTCAGACTCCAAACTGTCCAACATGGGAAAGACCAAAGAGCTGTCAAAGCATGTCAGGGACAAGACTGTAGACCTGCACAAGGCTGGACTAGGCTACAAAACCATAGGCAAGAAGCTGGTGTTAAGGAGACAACTGCTGGTGCAATTGTTCGAAAATTTAAGAAATACAAAATGACCAATAATCGACCTCGGTCTGGGGCTCCACACAAGATCTCACCTCATGGGGTTTCAGTGATCATGAGAACAGTGAGAAATCATCCTAGAACTACACAGGAGGAGCTAGTCAATGATCTCAAGGCAGCTGGGACCACAGTCACTAAGAAAACCATTGGTAACACTTTACGCCACTGTAAGTGTCATTAAAATGCTTTGTGCATAAACGGGTTCGTTTTGGCTTAGAAAAGGTATAAAGTTGAAATTATTGTTTGTTAAAAATGAATACAGCTCATATGGGAAAGTATGTTGTTATTTTGCATAGGATGCCATAATAAGTTGTATTACAGCTATGTTAGTAATTTCATTTTGGTACCGTTATTATCACGAGACTTTATGAGAACTCGAGAGAATATCAGGCCACAGGTACATCACGTACGCCCTCATATGTTCAAAGACGAGAGCCATGATTTCAGCAGCTAGCCAGCTGTATGAGGTATCTATTATTTTATATTTGTAACAGTTGCAATTGTAAAATGTATGTTCTAATAGTGCGATATGTATGCTGTGCACAGATGGCATTGATCGCGCAGGTTTCGCACAGTTTTCATTTGCCATTCACCGCCGATGTGACAGGCGGCCATGAGGTAGCTAATTTTACTAGTAATTTCATGTTAGCAAACCACAATGGAGTGTCTAATTGTATGTTTTATTTGTCCTGTAGTTTTCATGGCGTTTCATGGCATTTGTTAAGGCTAATAAATGTGCCAGTACTCGAGAGCCGTGTGCAGTGTTGTCATTGAGGAGCTACAGCCACAATGGATTAAAATCCTGCAGTACTTGCAAGGTCCCCCTGCTTAAGAAGCACATGTGCAGGCCCCCCTGAAGTTTGCCAATGAACACCTGAATGATTTAGAGAGTGATTGGGAGAAGGGGCTGTGGTCAGATGAGACCAAAATCGAGCTTTATGGCATTAACTCAACTCGCCGTGTTTGGAGGAAGAGAAATGCTGCCTATAACTCCAAGAACACCATCCCCACCCTCAAGCATGGAGGTGGAAACATTCTGCTTTGGGGTGTTTTTCTGCCAAGGGCACAGGACAACGACGGACGGAGCCATTTACCGTTAAAATCCTGAGTGACAACCTCCTTCCCTCCACCAGGAAAATGGGTCGTGGATGGGTCTTCCAACACGACAATGACCCAATACATACAGCCAAGGCAATGAAGGAGTGGCTCAAGAAGAAGCACATTAAGGTCATGGAGTAGCACAACCAGACAGAGAAACTGCATTTTATGTTTACTTGGGTTTTCTTTGTTTAATATTTAAATTTGTTTGATGACCTGAAACAGTTAAGTGTGACACACATGCAAAAAAAAAAAAAGATGGTGGCAAGATCCTGTTGTAGCCACAGCTGCCCTGGGGCAGAGAGATGGAAGTGAAGCTGCCAATCAGTACTATCGGCCTCTCCCACCAGTGCACGCACGCACACACACACACGCCAATCCGGGTGAAGTGTCTTGCCAAAGGACAGAACAGAGCGGTCCAAGTGGAAATCAATCCAACCTTTGGGTCACTGTTGCCTACATTTGTAACTCTAAAAACTATAATAAGGCTTTGACTTTTACAACATCAGCTTGTGACTTAATTAAATGGGGCTTAACCCATTGTTTTGGTGCAGTGGTAAAAAGCAGAGTGGACCAATATAAAACAATTTATTTTTCAGAACAGTTTTAGAACGATACCAGAAGGTCAGGTGAGGTTGAGGTGACACCACAAAATATATAAATGCAATTTAGCATAAATGGTGTTCGATTTTCAACAAAAAGGTGAGAGTGACTAACTAAAAAACTCTTAGGTAATGCTAGCTTCACTGTAATCTTATGTGTCACCTGTTGTAGCTCCAGTTAAATCAGTTCTTTCTGGTCAGATTGTGTTAAAATAAAGCTCAGATTAAAATCTAATAGAGCCTCTGACAAAGTAGTGCCTTAAATTAGCATCACAACCCCAGGGAATGTTGATGACATCAGCTGCAAAGTATCATTAGCTGACAATTTCTCCAGCATCAATCCCACATTCATATTTCAGTGCGGTGGGTGAAGTGTCTTGCCCGACGACACAATGCCAGTATGCATTGGTTCTAACTGGCACATTACATAGCATAACGTTTACCATAGTTTCCTCCTGTTTACACCAACTTGTTTGTATGAAATACCCACAGCCTTTTATAAGCATCTAAACTTAACCCCCTGTTAATCCCTTTATAAAACACAACTTGAACACAAAACTCAAAATGAACCGCACAACTTTTTCAAAATGGCCCAAAATGTCAGAAAAATGCCCTTAAATCTATTCTGGTGGAACACTGGAGGAAAAGTGCTGGGGAGGCTTCCACTTGACCACATGGCAGTCACCCTCCACACCCAACTTAAAGATACAGGCACAGGGAGGGGAGGATCTGGACTACTGGGCTTTTCTGTGACACAAGTCTTTAGATAAATAAAGTTACAAAACCTGAAAACACAGAGCTCACAACAAGATGGCTTACTTGAATGTAGTTATATTTTTGTAGTGATATATTATAGTCATAGACCCTCACACTCACTACATTACCACAACAATCTGCATTTGAACAATATTAATTTTAGCTGCCCCCATCTGTAGTAAATATGACTAGCCAACAGAATGTTGTGATGCCATTGGAAAGCCAGGCCAGGAATACACAATTTCCTCTTATTGTTTTATCTTGTGATCTTATATATTAAACTTTTATTTTTAATAACTTGATCACTGGCATTGGACATTTTATGTTCTTATTTCAAGCCAAATGATATTGGAATCCATAAGGCTGGGTAATAAGGCATAAAATATTATATTTTTCCCCTCATATTGGTCAAACATCATTTTGAATTTGATTAGATTTTTTTCTGGTTAAAAAACACAAATCTTGTCATTAACAATACATAATGAGTCATGTTGAGACAGATCATATTAGCCAATAAATCTACACTGGTGAAAACAACCAAACAGGTTGTTCTGAAAACAAATTATTTAAAGTTTTTGCATTATACAATTTGAGAACTGTCCGTTCTTGCTTCATAGAATGTGAGGAAACATCAGGATTTTGGTACAAATAAACCTATAAAACGTTTGCGGAAGCAGACCGGACACTTGGCATTTCCTCTTGAATCTGATGGTACATCCAAACCAGGACAGAGAGTCACTGCTCTGGCCTTTATCCTTCCTACTGTCCCATTATTGTCCCCATGAGGCCTCAGGGATACAGGGGACCTCACTGTGGTACAGTGACGTACAAGGACAAGGACAAAGTCAGAACAAAACATTCATCACCAAGATTTTTATATTAATTGCACTGTTTTATGGACATTCTACCACATTTACAAAGTACCAGACTTGTTTCTTAGACCTATAGTGGTTGGAGAAGTCGTCCACGTCCAAATGTCGGAGGTTCTATTCCCGCCAAGTTCTGCCGTTGTGTCATTTCACCCACCTTGCCTAGTATGAGTGTGGTGTGTGAGTGTTGGTGGTGGTTGGAGAGGCTGATCGGTTATAGAAGGACCTTACCACCACTAAGTGTGTTGTGAATGAATAATGACTACAGTGTAACACACTGAGATGATTCAACAAGTCTGTAAAGTGCATTATATCAGGATTATTTTTACTACCTGGTACAAACCTGTATGGAATATGGCTCAGACCAGGTTTATGCCTAGTCTTATCAAGTTTACTCCAAGCATTTGACTTGATCCACATATAAACTCATGCAGGAGAGCCAGGCTGAGAAGACCCATTTTGGTCCTGGTTTAATTTTGTTTTAGCTCTGGTTTAGACTAAGTTTAGTCTCTTTTGTGTTTTGACTAACCTAAAAATTCATGTAGGAACATGAGAGATGTGTCGTGGAGGTCAGGCTTAGGAGACTCCTTATGGTCCACGTTAGTCCTGGTTTAGTCATGCTTAGGACCTGGTTAAGGCCTGGTTTAGTCTTTGTTTATCTTATGCATAAGTGTTGACTCACCTATAAACTCATGCAGAAATACGAGGGATGCGATGTAGCAGGCCAGACTGAGCAGCTCCCCCACGATCATGAGCCAGTGCCAGGTTTGGATCGTGAGCGCCACCATGAGGAGCTCTGTGAGAATGAGTGAAGTGAACGAGATCGCTACAATGTGAACGAACTCAGAGTCAAACAGGACCAGCGCTCCATACATCAGGATACTGCCTACAGGACACAAGGGAGAGACAGAGATTATAATACAACTGCAACATTAATCATGATCAAATCAAAGTCGCAATTTGAAGGGACACAATTAGCAAATCGCAATTTTTAAACAAGAAAATGTCCTCTTATTCTGCACAAAACGGTTAAGCCATGTTCTGAAATGGGATTCTTGTATTAGTTTGTCAGTTCATATTTCAGTCTTTTTGTCAAAATCTGAAAGTCTGCTCCAAACCACACGCTTTTACCGACAGAGGATTGGCTGTAGACCTCTCCTTTAAAAAGACCCAAGTTTACCATTGACCATTATAAATTGCCCAGTCCTATTTCAAATGTTATTTATATAGTGGGATTGAAAGAGACATCACAATTGAATCAGGGATGACTTCTGCAGAGGAATGCATGTGATTTTTTAATTAGTTTAGCAGTTCATCTCTCTCAAATTCCACAGCTCTTGGATGTGCTTAAAATGTGAATTAGAGATGTCCAATAAATGGAATTTTAACTGAGATCAAAATTCAGTCTTTTCTAATGGTCAATGTTCAGTATTAAGTGGTTTAGAGTTGAGGCCAGAAGAAATTTTGTTTTGTTCTGTTCATGTTCAGGAAATTAATATTAAACACATTTATAATATGAATAAATTAAATAAAAAAATAGTGACTGATCAATCACAAACATGCACAATAGGTCGCATCCTCCAGCTAAGGAAGTCCAGACAAATACTAGCTCATAGGGATGGCTCAAGATCTCGAGAAACAAACTTGCCTCAAGACTGTGCACACATGAGGAAAATCATCTCGTAAGATTTGTTTCCTCATATTTTTACATTTGGCTTAGATAAAAAAAAGGGTTAATTTTGTTGAATAAAGCAGTACTACAATGACACCAAAACTGTAAAATTAAATATATAAAAAATTGTAAAGCCAAAATTGTGAACTGAATGGCACAATTTATTTATTCAAAATTCTATCAACATCTCGTCTTGTCTCGTTCTCGTGAGCTGAATTTCGTGACATGTCTCGTCTTCTAGAAATTAAGTCTCGTTCAATCCCGGCTACCTTAAGCTCTGGAAATGGGTGCTCCTGACAGGTTTAACCCAGTGGCATTGAAAGATGGGTCAAATGCAGATGAGAAACTGTACCAAAACCTTAATTCAAGAAAAAATAATAATAATATATTTTTTTGTACAGCTCTATAGTGAATTCAGTCTTGAGCGTGTTAAGTTTCCCTTGTAGGGAAATCAGTCCACTAAATTTGACTTGCAACCAGTGAGGCTTGGAGCTTTGCATCAGAAGAGATGCAGTCACCCTTCACCAGTGCCAGCATTTTGGTTAGGAGTGCCAGTGTGGGAATGATCCGACTCTGCATGTTTTTAACTTATTTAAAAATGCATGATTCTTTTATTCCACTACAGACTAAATATAGCCACTTATAGCCCTTGTATGTGCCTGTTTTCAATCACTCCAACAATACAACACCCACGTCAACAGAAGCAGAGGAAAACCCTTTTACGAAAGCTGTGTCAATAAACCCAACACATGTGCGGACCAGGCCCTCCTCTGCAAAAACAGTTGTAAGTAGTAAGATTTGATCCACAGTTTAAAAAGTCCATTCATGTTTGGACAGAAATAGATGAAAAGGTTTCGGGGTGTGGTAGGATTCCCTCGTAGATGTATTCACGGCAAATGGAGCGTGGATTAAAAGCCCGGCCGTAAATAACCCACAGAAAAAGTGCACAGGATGAGAAAGATTAATTGAACACAAAGAGTTTTCTATCACAGTTCTGTCATAGGGTTTCCCTCAGACTTACCTTGGTAAATACTGATTAAGACCCATATTAGGAATGTCTTGTAGGACAGTGGTCGGCCCTATGAAAAAAACATAACACAACATATTGGATTATATTATACAGGTGAATGTGAAACATGTTGAAAAGTAAAGTTCAGAAGGTTTTCAGAAAAGTGGGTGGTTACTATAGGGGCTTTTTGAAAATGTTGTTGTTTTCGTTAATGTTACTGCTAAGCTTTCTAAAATTCTGTTTTGAATTTTGCTATCCATTGGTTTCAGAGTGATTAAAAAATTTGGACCATTACTATAGAAATTCAAATATTACATGCTTTGAATTTTGAAAAGTCCTCAAAATGGTGCCTAATAATGAACAGGATTCAGAATGTTTTAAGAAAAGTTGGCAGAGACTAGGTTCTGTGTGAAATTGTAGTTTTTCTTATTCATATTTTTGCAAAACTTAATTTTTTTTTTTTTAAATCTTCCTATTCATGAGTTTCACAGTGAAAAAAAAATAGCATCACTGCATAACAGGAAGATGAACATCTTTTAAAAGTGAGTTTTGCAAAAATAGTTGAACCAATGAGTTTTCTTACTAATGTTTTGTTCTTTTTACACAACTGACAAGATAATTAGATACATGTTAAGGTTTACTTAAAATGTACCTTTAGGAGATCTTTATATAATTCTGGATACAACATGGCAACCTCAGACTTGACGTCTTTATCAAGAACCAGAGAAAACACAGGAAACATGGTGTAGATAGTGGAATACCTGAAAAACAATGGCAAAACAAATCGATGATTAGGACCTTTTATGTTTACATTTTGTATTTTGAAAGCAGAATTAGCTCCTAGCTTTAGGCTGCCAGATTCTACAACTAAAACCTGATGGAATTTATCCCAAATGTGTCCACAGTATATGATTCTGGCATCCAAGGTTCAGTTGTGAATGTATTGCAGTTTTAAAACCATTAAATATGTACTTAAATATGTTAAATATGTCACTTTCCTGATGGACGGTACATCACCTGCTTGTCTCCGTGGACATGTTATTGTTTTGCCAGGAATGTTCCACAGTATGGCACTGATTAAACATATCTCCATGGAGACAAGAATCTGACGTCACAGGTCAGATTTCTTTGGCGTGTGAGTGTGGGTTGTCAGAGGGGCTGATGCCACTGACTGGCAGCCTCGCTTGTCGCTGCCCCAGGACAGCTGTGGCTACAATAGTATCTTATTACCAACAACTGTATAGTGACTGAATAATGTACTAAATTGTAAATGGACTTTGAGCACCTGGAAAAGTGTGATATTAGAATAATACATTATTATAGCTCTGTGGAAAAGCGATCATGCTAACAGGAAGAATATGTGTTTTTCAAGGTATTTTTAGCATGAAAAACAGTCATAAAAACTGCAACGGAATAAATGCAAGATAGACGCTTAATACCATACTGTGGAAAACTCCAGTCAAAGCAATAAAATCTCCATGGATACAAGCAGGCAGCAGACCCTTGACTAGAAAAGTTGCATAATTCACATTTAATATTTTGATAAGTTTGTTATGAAAATGATTCAGACTACAATGCTTTAGGGATTACAGGATTAGTGTCATAGAAGCTCTAATATTGTAAATAGCAGTATTTTAACAGCAAATCACAAATGTGTCATTATAATAGGCCTATGAGTGGACAGGGTCAAGTTACACAGAGTTCACACATTTCTTTGTTAACTGTGGTGGGAATGGATTTGGCCCCTGCTTAATAGTTCATATTTTCCCCTTTCTAATATTTCAGCGAGGCTTTAACTGAGAGGAAATGCCAACGCAGCCACATGCTCGGTTCATAAGTCATCCTCACCCGATAATCAGGAATCCCTGGTACAGTGGCACAGAGGCGAAGTAGAACACAGACGAAAACACCGTCTGTGGAAAAAAGTCACAATGTGTTTACTTATGTGGCTGATTTTTATAACGTGAAAAACAGAACTAGCAGTGGTCCAAAGTTATTCCTCACTTACATTATGCATTCCGTATATCCAAATTATTCACCAAAATGACTTTACAAGTGCTTTTCATGACTCATATTTTTTTGTCAAATGCACGGGCAAAAATTGGTTACAGGCCCTTTAAAGGAAGGGTATGTAGAATTTATATATAACATTTCATAAACATGACCTAACTGTGTCCTCAGATATGATGTAAACATGTTTAAATCAGATACAGCTTTAGTTATTTAATTATATCAAGTATAATGCTGATTTATTCTTAGCTACAAAAACATTGGACATAGTTAGGCTGTTCATATTATTGTTTGTTGTTTTGGTTCTCAAGACGATTATCCAGTCAGAAATCTGAATGAGCCTCACATTCATCTCTAATTTGGGTGGCCAGTTTCAATGCTGAAATCCAGTTGGTTTGAACCTATAACTTCCATCACTGATGTGAATCCTTTCTACCTAAACTCCAGCACCTGCAGCCATCATGAATCAGTGCTAGTGCAGACTCTGCAGCTCAGGGAGTAAATTCTGGTGGTTCTGAGTTTTCACATCAGGCATGGCCTGTCCATATACTGAGAATGAGACAAACTTGTGGGCTCTGGCAACAGAGCTGAAGCCCAGACTCCACAAAAATACAACACATAATTTTACTCAATAATTCCAAGACTCACGATAAATATACTGAAAATTGAAATTGTGCTACGGCAGCGTCTGCGTTTCTAAATCAGAATCACAGATCCAGACGCAGGAGATGTTATGGTTTTGTTGTAGTGAGTCACAGGCTTCCCCTGCTGAGGATGAGTTTGGACCGGGACATGGGAACAAGACAGAGGAGGGAAGGAGGGAGGGAGGGAGGGAGAGGGAAGGAGAGAGAGGAGAGAGAGAGAGAGAGGGAAAGATAGAGGGAGAGAAAAGAGAAGAAGACAGGGGGTGAGGAGAAGGGAAAGGAGAGAGAAGAGATAGAGAAGGTGAGTGGGGAAGGAGAGAGAAAGTTGGAGAGGGAGAGAGATAAGAAGGGGAGAGAAAGAAAGTGAGAGAGAAGAGAAGCAGGGACAGAGAGAAGAGGGACATAGAGAAGGAAGGCAAGGGAGGGAGAGAGAGAGGGAGAGAGAGAGGGAGAGAGAGAGGGAGGGGGGGAGAGGAGAGAAGAGAGAGAGAGGGAGGGGGGAGGGAGAGAGAGAGAGAGAGAGAGAGAGAGAGAGAGGGAGAGAGGGAGGGAGGGAGAGAAAGAATAAATGGAGTGCGGAGGAGGGATAGAAAAGCGAGCAAATCCAAACTTCTGAGTCACTAAACAGGGAATCACCCCCTCAACTGCCCAATAACAATACCAGTCTGTCTACAGAACAACAGAATGAAATGACAGAAGCAGATGGTGTGTGGGCAGGGTCACAGTCAAGTTACAATGGGTTTACCCTACAATTACAAATAAAAAATAGATGCATCAACTGTGTAACTGATTTTTACTGTCTCAAAAACATCAAAAACAGAACTAGTTCATTTGAAACAGTTTGCAATGGTCCAAAGTATTCACCAAGATGAGTTCATAAGCGCTTTTCACAACTTTAAGAGACCAGTGGGGACTTTTGCCACCACGGTAAAGCTAACTGCAACTAGCATGCAAAGGCACACTTCCTGATTGCCAGACGTAAAAATGCTTTATATAGTTAGATGCAGACAGTACACAGTGGGCATATTTTACCTCAAAAGCTGCTTATACAATACTGGGCCAAGGTAAATTTTGATCAAATACATGGTAAAAATCAGGTACAGGGCTTTTAAAGGATGAAATATATAGTAGATTAGAAACAGAAATATTTACAGTGAGTGCAGTAAAAATATGATGACGGACAAATGAGCTTATGACAGATTTTTTATTGTAATTATCTCTAGCTAAACTTCTGTGGTAGTTACCTGCATGGTGCTGATGCAGAGGCTGCGGTGGATCACAAACTGACTGAGAGCGGCTGATCTCTTGTAGCTGTTGCGTCCGTGGACCATTAGGAGGCGCCCCAAATGTTTGAACTGGGTCACAGAGAAGTCGGCAGCCAGAGATGCCTGCTTACCCTCCTGTTACACAGACACCGCATAGAAAGACAGGGATGAGAAAAAGTAGCCATTAGCAAATCACAAAGGCTTTAATAAGTGGCATAATTTCCCCCACAAATGACATATCCAGTCTTACATGAAAGCTGCTAACCCTGTAGTTTAGATCTGTACAAACATGTTCTGAAATGTTATTCTTGTATTAGTTTGTCAGTTCAGATGTCAGTCTTTAAGTTCACTTCTTCTGGATGTGTTTAAAATGTGAACTTTGACCAGAATCCCATTGTTTGAAACATTTATACAACCACACAACCACAATGCTTGTCTGGAAAATCTCAATTCAATATTTTTCCCAAATGGCGCAGCCCTACACTGTAGACTGAATCTTGCATAACGGTAATAACTGTAAAATTAAAGTGCCTATGATAGGTTACGCTACTTCTTGCTAAATTTTTTAAAAACAATTTTCCAGTTGGCCATTTTTATACCTAGCAACCATATTTTACATTGGGATGGGACAAGATCTCGTACCACAAGATCTGGCCACATGTGGAAAATTATCTCTTGAGTTTTTTTTCCTCATATTTTTACATTTGCCTTGGATAAAAACGGGGTTAACTTTGCAGAGTAAGTCCTCTAATTCCAAAAAGCAGCAAAACTATAAAATGAAATAAACCAAAAATTGTGAATTGAATGGCACAATTCATTTATTAAAAATTATATCATGTCTCCTCTTGTAAAAATTGTGTCTCGTCCCATCCCTATTATCTGACATATAAAAATATAAGAAAAGACCTTTATTTTGTTGAAATCATGTTTAAAGTACTGGGGAAAAATGTGCTTATTACATAGAATTCTCCCTAGTGTAATGTCATTAATATAGAACTCTCCACTTCCTGTAATTTTCAACATTTTTTTCAACATTTCTTCACAAACTGCTTCTTGATTGGTGTAGAACTATCATTTGTAACAGTTATCATTCCACCAAATTAAGTCAAAATGAGAGAATCTTCAAAATATCAGTCTAACATACTAATGCATGAATGGTTCAGAATGCGCCTGACCATGCATACTGTCGTGTAACATCTGACAAGGGTCGTTTGCCTGAGAACAACTGTTAACTGGCCTCTACTTTGACGTGAGAAGTTCGATCAGTTTTCACAGCTTTTTGTCCCTCTTGTCAAAAGCAGAGGAATCATCTGTCCGTTTCTGTGGACTTCAGTGGATTGTTGTCATCGCGTTCACACTCGGAGCCTTACTTTGCCCTCCACTCCCACGCCACAGTCCGCTTCCTGGATCATGCTCACATCGTTTCCTCCATCTCCTGAGAGAAACGTGCACGTGTTAAAAGGATAGATCATGCACAATTCAGCCATTTCAAACTATTTAACATTGGTATTTCACGCTGTATTACTTAAAGGTACATTGTGTAACATTTCCGGTAGAGGGTCAGCCACCTGTTCCTATCTCCATAAAGTTGTTATTGCGTTGTCTGAGATGTTCCACAGTATTGCATTACACTTATCTATCTCCATCCAGACAAGCAGGTAATGCCACCAAGCCAAGTTATAGCTCAGATCTGTGGAGAAGCAATTCCTCTGTGCAATGAATTAAATTTTGATCGAGATTTTGTCTTTTCTATTGGTCCGTGATCAGCTTGAGTCTTTTTAAAGGTGAAGTCTACAGACAGTCTTCTTGAGCGTAAATAGTCCAATGAGGTTCATTTGGCCTTCCGACGATTTATGTTAGTACGTTCTTTTTTCCGACCAAGAGTTTAATTTCACACCTGACAGTTTTGACTTCTCACTAGAGGCCTTCCTCGGAGTCGTCATGTGATGTTGCTGTGACGTGTCCAGTCAGCTGATTTATACAGCTTTTGGCGCACAGTGTGGAAGACACGTGGTTTTGGAGCAGATCCACAATTTAGGCTGTAAAATATAATCTATTCCAGTGGTTCTCAAACTGTGGTATGGTACACAATTTAATACAGATCCTTGTTTTGTCCTAGTTTATATCTATAATAGTCATGTTTTAGACCTGGTTTGGATAGTGTTAGTGATGGTGAAGGCAAAAAAGTTTCTTAACTCGTAGTAATGTAAAAAGTTTGAGTACCGCTGATCTATTCATTTTACAAAGCATTCCCCCTCAGGTAATAAATACAGAGCCTACTGACAGGATCACCTTTTTTGACCAATCATTGTTACTAAGACCGCTTAATTCTCTGTCATGGTGCATTTTCAAGGTACAAAATAGCAAATAGTGGACACTAATTGTTAATGTCCAGGAAATTAATATTGAAAGTTATTTAATTTGTTAAAAAAAAAGGCTTAAAATAAAATAAAAAGAAAATTGCAATCGATTAATCGAATGGAAAACATTTTTGTACATAAAAATACCTAAAAAAAAAAAAAAAACAGGCATTCTGACTCTGAGCGGGGTCGCCTCTCCACAGAACTGACCTGAAACCTCTGGTTTTGTCTCTGTGAAGATAGAAAGGTTTAATGCCATAATTTGAAACATTCCAGACAAAGCGATAACATCTCCATGGAGAAAAGCATTTGACGGATACTCCACCAGAAAATGTACACAATGCACTTTTAATGTCAACGATTAGCATAGTAATGTGTTTTAGTCTCTTACCCACGGCGCAGGTGAGTTTTCCAGTGCGTTCCTGAAGTAAGCGTACGATCTGGGCCTTTTGAGTGGGAGCACATCTACAGCACACGACCGCAGGGCACTGACAGGCCAGCTCCATAAACTCATACTCGTAATATTTCAGACAAACCTGCAAAGAAACCACAAAAAACAACCGGCTGAAGACACCACGCGTAACTGAAATATTAACCCCAAAATGGAGCTTAAATTTGCAGCAACCACAGACCACATCCAGGGCTAGTGCAGTGCTGCTGATAGGCTATTAGGATACAATAATACAATAGCCTAACATGGTAGCGTAGAAAAAACATTAAAGGTGCAATGTTACACCAAACTGACTCATGTTATAATGTTGTCACCTCATCAAGAACATACCTGGAGTGGTGTTGTTTCATTCACACATGAGTTTGAATAAGCATTTATTATTTGTCCGTCTACCTCTTCCAAGCTCAAAATGCTCTGTTGCACCTTGTTTAACAGCGACTGGTAATTCCAGGGCTGAAATCATCCAAATGATACTAGTGCAGGTTTATGGGGCTTAAAAACACAGTGGAACTCTTCCCATATTAACACATGACATCACTAGGTGGAACAGAGTGTTTTCTGTTTGAGAGAACAACTAAATATGCAGCTCTATATGCAAATATAGATCTGAAAATAATGTAATATAAACCCTTTAAGTATTTAAAGGTGCATTGTGTAACTTTCTGGTGGAGGAAATGCCACCAGATAGCCTTGCCTGGAATATTTCATAGAATATCAGACAGCCGTTCTAGACTTTTCCAGAATGCATAGACTGCCACTCCGCCCCTGCCTGAGCCACAGCGTGCCCCTTTGTCTCCTCACGTTTTCACAGGTTTTGACCTAAATCTGTACAATTTGACTAAAAGTACAGTGTCTCTCTCCCTCTGCCTCCATGCACGCGTCTACCTGGGTGTGCGCATCTGCCTCCGTGCACGAGGTGCCATCTGCCCTGTTCCCTCTCTCATCCAGCAGTAGCTCCTCACCTTTTCTCCTCTTTTGCTTCTTTTCATTGTAAACCAAGTTATGGAAAGTAAATGGCTATTTTCTCACTGTTTAGGAGTACAATTTAAGAGCTCATTAGGCGCATGCACTTCGCATGTGTTGATATCGGTAGAGTGTGTGCACGTGTTTCTACCACTAACAGTAACGCACACATGCATTTAGGGTTAATATACTGAACAAACGCATGCCAAACTTGAAATCTGGATTTCTGATTCTGTTTTTTCTTTTTTTCCCCCCATATCACCTACTACAGCGTTACCTCCAGTGAGTCTCCAGATATGACCAGGGCGCAGTCGTGTTTTCTTCTGAAAGCGTTGAGCTCCAGGTGGGCCTCTCCTCGTGTGGTCACCTGCAAAAGAAACCACATTTAAACAAAGTCACAAACTCATATGAAAACAAAGGCACAAACTCAAATAAGAGACGAGATACAGATCTAGAGTCTACAGGCTCTGAGGAGTAACTGTTACTGTGCTGAGTCGTAACAAATGTGACCACATTCAGGATGCTGTGATAAGAAAGGGATTTTCTTCTAAAGGGAGTGTTATATTGGCCAGATAATAGTCAAGATAATATCAAAATATACGATTTGGAGGAATGCAAAATGACAATATAGAGCAGCTATAATAAAAATGTTAAAATTAAAAACATCAAAAAGAACAACTTTAAAGAATAGGGAAATTGTGTGTTTTTGCATGTTATGTATGTTGAATGTTATATAGTAATAGTTATACAGTAATGTGCAATACTTAAACCACAACCACGTCATTTACGGTTATAATTTCATCATACAAATTGCATCACATTTATATATATTTTTTTCTCCAATTTAACACAATAATTAAATGTTAACTGCTACGGTAACCATCCAGATTTCTCATCTTTCTAAAATCCATGGTTAAGACCTCCTGACCCTGTAGTTCAGACCTCTACACACATATCCTGAAATGCATGGGATACTTGTATTACTTTAGCAGTTCAGATGATCTTGTCTACTGTGTACTGTGCACTAAATCTTAATTTACAAAACTTTGCTAATCTAATCATAATATTTTGTTTAGATATCCTTCCAAAAGCGTTCAGCCTCTATAAACACAGTTCTGCAGAGCCAGTTTAAAGTCAAAATCCTGGACCATATTGAAATATCATTTTAGCATAACATCAAACCACATGAAATAAACTGTGGTTTGAAGCAACTGTCAAATTCAAAAATAGAGAGTCTAAACATGCAAAGGCTGGAGAGGATCTGTCAGCACACCCACTGCTCTGGTATGAATATCCTTTAAAGAGGGGGTATTTGACTTCTATAGTGTATTAACTGCTAACTCATAACATATTTAGATCATCATGTTAACTCTTATTGTTTTGAAAAATGCTATATTTGCTGAAAACAGTGTATCAACATGTTTAATACGTTTCAGTTTCATTTTTGAAGTTGAGTCTCCTCTCCCTTCGCTCTCTGCGCTAAGCCACTCCCCCTTCAGAGCCCTATCGTAACACAATCGGCGCGCAGCGCGCTAATGAAACTAGAGGTGCGCGATATATCGATTAAATCGATTAATTCGAATTTACAGTTCAGAACGATGTGTTTTTATGAAAATCGATTTTTTTTATTATTAGTATTATTTTTTACACGCGAGCGTCGAAAGCGGAACTAATGCGCTGCAGCGCTCTACACGGGTAAGTTAGCGGGGCGCGGAGCGGAGGAGGTGTCGTATTTTTCTGCTACGACTGACCTGTGGTCCAGCCGAACGATGCAGCCCTACTTGAGTTTAACGATACATTTTGTTAATAGTAGCTGGGCGATGCGAAGCGTTTGTCTGCAAACAGTGTATTTTCCCGAGGATCACAAGGGGGGATTAATCGTGCAAGGATTGAAAGATGCTTTCACTTTGTGGAAACTTGCAGAAGACAGACTCATCTGCATGACAACAGACAGCGGCAGCAATATGATCAAAACTTTCTAAAAGTAGCAAAAGGAGAAATTGATTTGTCAACTGGACAGAGTTTATTTGGTCGAATACGTTTCGCAGCTCATCCAAGCTGCTTCTTCAGTTCTGGTCAGATGCTGGTGGACACTGCTTCATATCTGCCTGAAGGGAGGAGCTTAATTACAATGAAATTACTCTGAGACAACACATATTTGTTTACAGTTTCTGTTAGTTAGGTGAGTCTATTCAATATGGAGTGGGAGTGGGGGAGTAGTTAGCATATCCATTCAGGGCCATGATGATGTTTTCACACCTCTGGACATGTCCTGGACATGTCCTTTCTAAAAGTGTCCTTTCTAAAAGTGTTTACAATGGCCTGGTCTGCCATTTCACTTACAAGTATGTTTTTTGCTTGTCAGATTGCACTTTAATCCTAAATTTAAAAAAAGAATAAAGTTAAAACTTGTTTTGAGCCATTTATTTGTCATCTGTTATTTGTTTTTGAGTAGGGCAGAGAAAAATCGATTAAAATCGGAAATCGGATTTTTTGTAAAAAAATCGGAGATTTTATTTTTAGGCCATATCGCCCAGCTCTAAATGAAACTACTGCACACTGCATCACATTTGTCAAGTTGTTATGTACAATTTTGTGTTATGCTTTTGTGTATTTATGGAAAATTGTCGTGCGGGAACATGGGTGAACATGGGCGGGCGGAGCCTTGGACAGAATCTTGCAGCTAATAATAGATTCAAATTACTGAAAACATGCATGGATGACATCTAAAACCTCTTCAGGCATGTTTTTAATGAGGGAACAATGTTATAACACTGTAGAAAGTTAAAAAAAAAAATATTTTGCATAACACCCCTCTTTAAGCGTTAATTCACAACACAGCTTTGAAAGTGACCAGGAAACGAATCCAGATGTGTTTAAATACCACTCCGCACTCCCCCTCTCCCGGGACCCCCATGGTTTTTAAGCCTCTGCCAACCATTGTTATGCTCCATAGTTGAAACCGCAGTTGTACGCAAATCTTAACCTTCTTTGGCTCTGGCCCTGATCCAAAGGGGAAGCCTATCAAAGCTGTGAAAGAGCCACAGACCTGCAAAACAAATTAGGAAGCAGGCTCGTAGCATGTTCCCATTGGGAGTGGTTCTGCTGGTTTGTTCTTTTTGATATAGGACACGAGGTTTTGCAGGAGGAAAGGTAATTTATTAAGCTGTAGACATGTCCTGAATAGCACAGGGTTTTTTAAGACGGTGAGACAGGAAGCAGTCCTGAGATGACCTTTGAAAAGGGGTGGGCAATATTGACAAAAATGAATAGCTAAATTTTGATTTTGTCAATAATTGAAATCAAATATCACTTTTGCATCCATCAGAAATGTACTAAATGCTTGCCTAAAGAGGGGGTATTTTACTTTTATGGAGTATTGACTATCATGATTATAAAGCTGTAGTGTATTGTTTTGTATCACGTTTTTGTATATTTCTGTGGAATTGTCATGTGGGAGCATGGGTGATGTAGGCTTGCGGGTGGAGCATTAGACAGAATCTTATTGCTAACTGTAAGGAGTGTTCAAACAGAGCCTGGGAAAGATCGCTAGATTACTCAAACTTGCATGGATGATATCTAAAACCTCTTCAGACATGTTTTTGGTGAGGGAACGTTATAACAAGCTCTAAAAGTCAGTTTTGCATATCATATCATCATATCACACAAAAGTGATGTTTTAACTTTGTGTTTTGGTTCTCAAGTTGATTATGCAATCCAAAAGTATGAGCTCCTCACTTTGGATGGCCAGAGCCTATGAGCAAACCCAGTGTTTAAACGTAATAATAACTCTCACTGATCTGAATCCTCACTACCTAAACCCCAGCGCCTGCAGCCAACATGAATCAGTGCTCGTACAGCCTCTGGAGGTTCTGAGCTTTCACATTAGGCCTGGTCTGTCCATATACTGAGAATGAAGAAAAAAACATATGCAGGTTTAGGCACTGGCAACTGAAGTTCAGTTGAGATTGCAGTTCTTTCTTTAAACCAGTAAGAGCAGAGAACAGACCCTCCCTTTAACTTACACAATAGTTTGCTAAATCCACATTTACATTTTTGTTATGGTTGTTTTGATCAACTTTTTATGCAGCTTTGACAATTTTCTATAGACCATACACTTTGCATGTCTTCAACTACCATTTTGATATGCTCTGTAGACTATCTATCCTGCCTCTGTTCCTGAGTGTTGAAGCAGCTGCAGCACACACTCACAGGTCTGAAGACGTGGATGTCCTGGGAGCGGGTGATCAGATGAGCGTTCTTGGCTGTGCAGGTGGCAGTCTCCAGTTTGTCGCCTGTCAACATCCAGACCTGAACAGAGAAACACAGATGTAGAAAATGCTGAACCATGTTGAGAATACACATAGATGTACACATGCTCTAGTTACAATGTAATTATGTTAAAATTACATTAATTACATGTTAAAATTACAATAATTACATGTTAAAATTACAGCGCATGCAATTGAATGTCTCTGCTGTATATGTGCAAAAACAGGAGCTCCACATATGAGCTCCTGTTTACTACACAAAACTGCAATGTAAAATGGCATAGCATGTTGTTGTCAATAAAACTCATACATTGTCAGGTAATTCACGTCAAAATATGGTCTATAATTTTCACCACTGTAGCTGACATTTTGTATTATAAGGTCTTAAGTCTGCATTGGCTATATTGTCCTTGCCAAATAATAATACAAGTAAAAATATGAATTAATAATCAAATAATAAATACAGGTTGTGTTCATTTTCTAGACTTTCAGATGAAGAACAGGGTCCCGTACAACAGTTTTAATTATTTTGAAACAAATATCCAAATTTATGATCCACAAATGTTGAACCCTTGAACTGACAATTTTAAAGTCTTAAGGACTGTATAATGGCACCACTTTATGAAACAACTGTAAAATAAATAAATAAATAAATAATAATAATAAAACAGTGTATTACATCTTTACTCCTGTATTATTCCCTGCATTCTCCTGTATTGATTCCAGCGTTCCTGTTGTGTGAAATTGTACATATTTAACCCTGTATTTGTCACCTTGATGCCTGCATTCCTGAGTATCTCCAGTGTGGGTCTGACGTCTGTCTGCAGCTGGTCCTCCACTCCGGTCAAACACAGAAGCTCCATCTCCATCTCCAGACTCTCGATCACTGTCGCCACCTTCAGGGAGCGGTCATGAACGCTCAGTTTGGCCTGAACATAACGCGCCTGGAGACAGAAAACACAACAACAATGCAAGGCAACTGCTATAGCACAATTTGTATGCAAAGTAATTCACATTACTTTACAAAATAAGAAAGACATTAAAATCACAATACATCCAAATAAAAAACATCAATGATCATCATAAAATCATTAGAAGAGAAGAGTGCAGAATAAAAACCTTTCGGTCATATGCATCTAAACAGAAGCATTTTGAGCCTGGATTTAAACAGAGTCAGAGCAGAATCCTGTCTCACATGTTCTCGAAAGACTGTTAACATTTCAGTTTTATGCAGCTAAAATCTGACTTCCCATTACAATCAACACAATTTGTTTAATAAGCCAACGTGACCTTTCAGGCCAATGTGACCGTTCAGGCTTTATGAATATATTTGGGCACTTTAGCATGCAGACTTTTAACTTAAAATGGCAAATGCGTATGTAAAACAGGTAAAAGTAAACTATACAAACAGTAGCTGCAAGCTACTTGTGACACATGCACTGTAGTAACAGCAATTTAACGGTGCACTATGTAACTTTTCTGGTGGAATGCTTTACCTAAAACGTCCCACAGCATGGCATACATTTGTCCACAGAGATGAGCAGGCCATGTTTCAGATCTGTAGAGAGGCAAGACTGCTCACAGTAAGAATGCAATTACATCTGTAATTGAATAAAGACCTTTAATGCCATGCTGTGCAAGATTCCAGGCAAAACAATTACTTGTCCATGGAGATATGGAGAGGGTAGATCCTCCACCAGTAAAGTTACACAATGCACCTTTAAGTGCTGTATAGAAAGAGTGCAAAAGTTTCATACATTCCCTACGCAATTTTTATTGTACAAAACAAAACTACAGCTTTTAGATCTAAACTCTTACAATTTAATTTATTGTAAAGATCCCCAATAATAATAATTAAATTCTTCAGAAATTGCATATACAGTTCCATCTCAAAATTCTCTTTTACAAATGCTTAAATGCCTTTTCTTGCACCATTCCTTCAGATATAATGTAGTGTTTATAAATTTTTGTGTCTATCCACCAGGTTGTGTGCATAATTTACTATTTTGTTCGAACAATTACATTAACAGATATTCCCAATACAGCTCCATGCCAAATGGTTATTGCACAAATGCTTAAATGCCATTTGTTGAACCTGTCTGTAAAAATAGTTCAAATATAGAAAACACACAGTGTACGCCCGTGTTGGTCCGGGGGTAATTTGAAAGTCCAAACAATCTGAGCATTAGTCAGACAGGAAGAGGGTGAGTCAGCTGTGAGTCAGAGCTCCAGGCTGAGAGGGGGAGACGAGGGAGTGATGGCCCAAAACAATGACTGCTCCCTGGGTGTGAGGAGGAGGGGAATGCAGGGGCTCCTGGAGGTCAAGGCTCTCGTGTACAATACAAAGACACATTTGATATGAGGACATGATGTTTTATTGTGGTAACAAAGTTTATAGCAGTTGTTAAGGGCTGATTTTTGGGACAAATCTGCTTTTTGCACTTAATTTAATGTGGACTATAATTTCAAAATTAATTTACATTTACACCTTTGCAAGTATGTCACATTTTAGAATATTCAATACTATATACACCGTGTTCCAAATTATTATGCAAATTGTGTTTAAGTGTCATAAAGGTAAAATGTTTAGTTTTCCAGTGATTCTCATGGATGGTGGTGGTGGCACAGGTGGTGACACACGTGTGCCAATGAGTTTGCCCGGTGCATCCAAGTAAAGGAATAACGACTTAAGAAGGATGTTCCACATTATTAAGCAGAGCAACATTTTCAAGCAATATGGGAAAGAAAAAGGATCTCTCTAGTGCTGAAAAGAGTGAAATAGTTGAATACCTTGGACAAGGTATGAAAACCTTAGATATTTCACAAAAACTTAAGCGTGATCATTGTCCAGGTAAAGGCACAACGAGGAAGGTTTCTACCAGACAAATACATTGGATTAATAGGGCAGCTGCTGAAATGCCATTACAAAGCAGCAAACAGGTATTTGAAGCTGCTGGTGCCTCTGGAGTCCCGCAAACATCAAAGTGTGGGATCCTCCAGAGGCTTTGGAGTTCTGCATAAACCTTCTATTCGGCCACCCTTAAACAAAGCTCACAAGCAGAAATGGCTTCAGTAGGCCCAGAAATACAAATTCATTTTCAAACAGTCTTGTTCACTGATGAGTGCCGTGCAACCCTGGATGGTCCAGATGGATGGACTCGTGGATGGTTGGTGGACGGCCACCATGTCCCAACAAGGCTGCGACGTCAGCGAGGAGGTGGTGGAGTCATGTTTTGGGCCGGAATCATGGGGAGAGAGCTGGTCGGCCCCTTTAGGGTCCCTGAAGGTGTGAAAATGACCTCTGTAAAGTATGTGGAGTTTCTGACTGACCACTTTCTTCCATGGTACAAAAAGAAGAACCGTGCTTTCTGTAGCAAAATCATCTTCATGCATGACAATGCTCCATCTCATGCTGTAAGGAACACCTCTGCGTCATTGGCTGCTATGGGCATAAAAGAAGAGAAACTCATAGTGTGGTCCCCATCCTCCCCTGACCTCAACCTCAACCCTATTGAGAACCTTTGGAGCTCCTCAAGTGAAAGATCTATGAGGGCGAGAGGCAGTTCACATCCAAACAGCAGCTCTGGGAGGATATTCTGAAATCCTGCAAAGAAATTCAAGCAGAAACTCTCCACAAACTCACAAGTTCAGTAGATGCAAGAATTGTAAAGCTCCTGTCAAATAAGGAGTCCTATGTTCAAATGTAACTTGACCTGTTAAGATGTTTTGATTAAATAGCTTTTGATTTCAGTAATATGCTAATGCTTCTAATTGAAAAATAAACAAATGACCATTTTCACTTCTTTACAACAATAACATGGTTTCAAACTCTGTTGTGCAGAATAATTTGGAACAGTGCATTTTAAGTTTTTATTCTGGAAAAAATCATTGGGAGGTTTGTTCAACAACATTCAAATTGTACTCTAAAGGTTGATGACTTGAAAATAGAGCTGGGCGATATGGCCTAAAAATAAAATCTCAGATTTTTTTACAAAAAATCCGATTTCCGATTTTAATCGATTTTTCTCTGCCCTACTCAAAAACAAATAACAGATGACAAATAAATGGCTCAAAACAAGTTTTAACTTTATTCTTTTTTTAAATTTAGGATTAAAGTGCAATCTGACAAGCAAAAAACATACTTGTAAGTGAAATGGCAGACCAGGCCATTGTAAACACTTTTAGAAAGGACACTTTTAGAAAGGACATGTCCAGGACATGTCCAGAGGTGTGAAAACATCATCATGGCCCTGAATGGATATGCTAACTACTCCCCCACTCCCACTCCATATTGAATAGACTCACCTGACTAACAGAAACTGTAAATAAATATGTGTTGTCTCAGAGTAATTTTCATTGTAATTAAGCTCCTCCCTTCAAGCAGATATAAAGCAGTGTCCGCCAGCATCTGACCAGAACTGAAGAAGCAGCTTGGATGAGCTGAGAAACGTATTCGACCAAATAAACTCTGTCCAGTTGACAAATCAATTTCTCCTTTTGCTACTTTTAGAAAGTTTTGATCATATTGCTGCCGCTGTCTGTTGTCATGCAGATGAGTCGGTCTTCTGCAAGGTTCCACGAAGTGAAAGCATCTTTCAATCCTTGCGCGATTAATCCCCCCTTGTGATCCTCGGGAAAATACACTGTTAGCAGACAAACGCTTCGCATCGCCCAGCTACTATTAACAAAATGTATCGTTAAACTCAAGTAGGGCTGCATCGTTCGGCTGGACCACAGGTCAGTCGTAGCAGAAAAATACGACACCTCCTCCGCTCCGCGCCCCGCTAACTTACCCGTGTAGAGCGCTGCAGCGCATTAGTTCCGCTTTCGACGCTCGCGTGTAAAAAATAATACTAATAATAAAAAAAATCGATTTTCATAAAAACACATCGTTCTGAACTGTAAATTCGAATTAATCGATTTAATCGATATATCGCGCACCTCTACTTGAAAATGATGATGACTGTCATTTATATTGACAATTGGGCAAAATCAGAGAAAAATATCATTTGCATAATAATTTGGAACGCAGTGTACAATGATTATGGAACAATCGACTGAATGTTTTTAACATTCATTCACTGTTTTGTTTTTTGTCTTGATAGAGGGTACCTACTTGTCTCCATGAAGATGCTATCACTTTGCCAGGAATGCTCCACAGTATGGCATTAAACTTATTCCTCTCTAATAACATATGCATGTGTAAGTTACAGGTCAGATCTGTATAGAGGCGACTAAGCTCGGAGAATGCAGAATGCATGTTTTTCAAGGTATTTGGAGTAATAAAACACAAAATGCAGTATAATGGAATCTTTAATGCCAAACTGTGGAACATTCCAGGCACAGCATTAACATCTCCATGGAGACAAGTAGGTAGCAAATCCTCTATCAGAAGAGTTACATAATGTACCATTACACTTCCACATTTTCACTGACAGCTTTTCTTTGTTGTCACATTTTATTATTTTATTTTATTAGAGGTTAACCTGGCTTGTACTTGGTGATGTACTGTTAAACAAAATCCTTGAACTATCCATGTAAAGAATACCAATAGTCTGTATATACTACCTAAATTAATTGGAATGGCTTAGTTAATCCAAAACACAAAGCGCAGCTAAGATGTAAAAACAATAAAAGATAAAAACTAGCAATACTAGCAATAGTATGCTAGTATAAGTGCTAGAGTTTATTTAACCCTCACCTCAAAATCCTGGTACTGCTCCTCTGTCAGTGACTTCTTAGACACGACCAGGACCCTCAGGCCTTCACGAGCCATGTTTCCACACTGGAAAAACATTAATATATAATACAGTGTTACATTATAAAACAATAACTTGAACCATTTGAATGTCATTTGCATGTATTTGTGTAACAGACCTCCTCCTCCAACCAGTCGTTGTACTGAACTATCCCAGCCATCACCACATCTGCTCCCTTCATGTAGAAAGTGATCTCACCGTTCGATTCATCCTGAGAAACAAAGTGTAACATTAATAAATAAGCATTTACTAGTTGTAGCAATTAGTAACAACTGAATGTAATTTGTACACTCAGTGTAGTTTTCATACACTATATACTTAGATACTAAAATCTACATGTTTTGCACACACTGGACAGTTACAGTTTTAAAGGCTTTACATTTTCATTCTTATCATATGCTATTATTTAAGAAATTGCCTTCAGTTACATTTGTATAGCTATCTAATTGCACAATAACCCTGCTACTAAAAAACCCCCAAAATGAATAGAATTCATTTGATTATTTGATTTGATTTGCCCAGCCTTACTCGGTGTTGTGTTTTGTTTCATTCACACAAGTTTGAATAATTCATCTCCAAAGCTCAAAATGCTCTGTTCCTCCTTGTGATGTCCTTTTATCTTTTGTTCAATAGATTGGCAATTCCAGGGCTGAAATCATCCAAATGAGCCTCGTGAAGGTGTGTGGAGTTTGAAACACAGTGGAGCACTTCCTGTATTACCACATGACGTCACAACATGGTACTGAATGTTTTCGGATTGAGAGAAGAACTCACCCTAAATATGCAGGGTTTGTGAGTTAAACATGTGTGAATGAAACAAAACACAACTCCAGGTGTGTTTCTGATAAGGAAACAACATTATAACATTGATCAGACAATAGAATAACATAGGCTCTTTACCACGAACTAGTTCTGTTTTTTATGTTTTAAGACAGTAAAAGTCTGGTACAGTGCCTTTAACATTAAATAATAAACCAAAAGCTGGCAGGCACTTTTAGCATGGGGCAGGAGTGACTAGGAAATGCAGTGTTCATTGTTGAATTCAAGCAACGTGAAACTCTTTCTTAAACTGACTGACATTATGAACTGCCAGGAAGCCATTTTGTATTCACTGGGATTTCAATAACAATTTGAAAATATTATTATGTGGAAGTCAAATTTTGGTTCCTGGCTTCCTGACATTTACTTTGGTCAAATAAGGCCAACTAAAATAAACCTTAGTCACCAGCCGGGTTCTTTGAGTTCATTGTGAGGTTGTTAAAAGTTCGTATTCTTGTTTTTCTTTCCAAATTGAAAATAATCCATTCACTTCATCGCTTTGTTTACTAGGAAATTAGTAAAGTTGTGTTACGAGACATAGAAACAAACTTAAAATCACAACAGAGACATTTGAAAACACTAACAAAATGCCAGTTAAAGGAACTGCATGTAGAATTTTGCTTTTAAATTTCATAAGCATGACCCAACGGTGACCCAAGGTCATCAAATATAGCTTTTACTGATTTATTCTTAATTACAAAAACATTGGACATGATGGACAGCTGATTTAAACCTAAAATGCCTCTCTGATCTGACTGAACGGTCACTCCCTTACCCCCAGCACCTGCAGCCATCATGCTAGTGCAGCCTCTGCAGCTCAGTGAGTGAATTCACATGAAGCACAGCCAGTCCATATACTGAGAATGACAAACTTGTATATGTCCTCTATTTGCAGGTTAAGGCACTGGCAACACAGGTTCAGTAGTGATTGTAATACCTTTTAAAAACCTGTAAGAGCACAGGCTACATACTACCTTTAAGTAACATTGTTTCATATTTCATGTGTAATTTCTTACTCAAAGTAGATCTTTAAAAAAAATTATAGGCTTTGTAAGTACATAAATATAAACTAGTATAGCCATTTTACTGAACAGTGTAAAAAATAAAATACTTTAAGCGATATATGATGCACTAAAACCATAAGAACAGAATAAATAGAATGCAATCATCTCTACTCTATGTGTGGAAAAAGGCATTCCCTCAGTAGAATGTGAGTTGATACAACAGGTACCCGCACTATGATGCCCATCCTCTTGCTCTCGTAGGTGAAGGGGAAAATCTGCAGGATGGTGAAGTTCAGAATCTGTCCAGTAGGTGTCCTCAGCTGAATAGAAGACTGGTCCCTTCCAACAAGAGTCAGTCCCACACTCTCAGTCCACTGCACCAGCGACACCTAGCAGCAAAAAAGAGAAAAAGAGACAAACAGAAATGATAGCTAGTGTTTGAAATGCAGGAAAAAATCTTGTCCTTTGAAAGAGACAATGCAGTAGCAAGTGTATGTGTGTGTCCAGCTAATGCCAAATGACCATATTAAGAGAAAAACTTCCTATTGTCTGATAAAATGAGATTTACTATGTTGCTTGAAAAAGAAGTGTGATGTGATTTGTAAATTTTTAGTTCCTTGTGCTACAGCATCAGATATGAGCACAATGGAAGTGTTGTGTCCTTAGGCAAGACACCTAGTATGAAAGGTGTGTGTGTGTGTGTGTGTGTGTGATTGGTGGTGGTCAGTATGGAGTGTAGTGTGACTACAGTATAGAGACTTAATAAAATATATTTTTTAAGTAAATAGTTAAATAAAAAAAATTTAAATAGTTAAATAAATAGCTATTTAACTTTTCCTTTGCTACATAATTCCTCATATCTTACATCATATATTTGAGTTTTCCAGATAGAATGTAGAACATACATACATAAAGTACATTGAAAAAGAAGGTGTCCAAACTTTTGGACACACCTTTTGGTTTTGCACCTTCTAAATTCCTGGTAGTTTCCTCTATTTTTTTATTTAACATTACCTCATCTGGACTAGAAGCCTGGTAGACCCTGCATGTGTCTTCATAGTGCTGCTCTGCCTCTGCCTGATCGGTCACACCGTTGGACTCGTACACCGGGGTGACGTTATGCACAAGAGCAATGGCCTTCACTGCCTCATGCACTCGGCTGCTGATGGTCTTTCTCACTTTAGTGGCCCCTGGAGCTCTGGAAGCCGGGAGGTCATGAGTGGGCTGAACAACGACAGAATGACAAAGATTTTACACAGATGGAAACAGATTCAGTTTTCTCTTCAAGACAGTGAGAGACGACAGGAAATGCTACTTCCACTAAAAGTTTTGCATTGTTCTTCTGTCCATACTGTACTGTAGATTTTGTATTTATCAAAGTCTATTTTATCTCCCTTATTTTTTATGCATGTGCTTATGTTTTATGTTTGGGAATTGTGTTCACTAACAACAGCAACATTTCTGGCAACTATAAAACGCTTACACTTACAGCTGAATCTTTCAAAAATATTGAAATGACCTTTCTACACTTGTGTGTTCAACAGTTCATTCACATTTGTACAAAATAGGGCAATCAATTAGAAATTTAAATGAATACAATTTGAACATTTCAAAAACTAAAAACAGACTGAAGATTGAGTGTTTCTACTAAAACACAAATGCATGGCAGTGCTGAGTAAAGGCTCTTGCCTGAGTAATGTTTATTGTCTATTCAAAACATCAGTGCTCCAATCGATCCTTGTTTTCACCACCTGTAAAAACTCTGCTCTTACTTCTGTGATTTTAGGCAATATATGTGGGATTCGGCAGTGTTACGTAGTCATTGTTGCACAAATGAAAAAAAGTGCTAGTTGCTAATGTGATGTACAACTATCCATCTGAGGTAGCAAACTCCACAGCTCTTTGTTGTGGTGATGTTTCATTTCAGATCAATTTTGCGATTTAAATGTCCATATTATAACATAATGATCCTCTGGTGTTGTAGATTATAACTATACAGCAGACACAGGTACAATAGGTCTTTAAAGCCACAAGAATGCATAACGTGTGTTCTTTAAATAACTAGTCAGTAACAATGTTGGTGATAGATGTCTCTAAGTATAACCAGGTGTCTTAAGAAAATATGAACCATGTTGGGCTGTTGTGGCGCTTCTATTTTTGGGTTTGTTAATGGAGGCGTCATTAAAGCAGCAGTGTGTTGGGTGCTTTGCTTTGGGCTGATCCTGTTTCCTGCTTCACCGACCTCTGGTGTCAAAGGGGGACAAAGGGTGTCACCTGAGGTCAGGAAGCATTGAAACAAACAAAAATCACAAACTCAAAACCTCTCGACACAATGCAGCCGCTGTTTGAGCGAGCACTTTCCCATGCAAATTTCAAAGGAGGACTTGACTTACAAAAATCCCCTTAAAGCATGTCATTCAAATACGTGGAGGTAAAGTTGCTATAGGAGATGCCTTTCACAACTCAAAGATATGAGAGATGAGTACTTCCTGATTATCAGACTTCTTTTTCCCTGTATTGATTGGCTTTCAGTTTTTCAGTTTTCCTTATTACACAAACATTTTTTCGTTTAAAATTTTGCTACAAACCACATGCTGATATCTGAATTCTGCTTTTACGCTGTGATGCCCTCCCTCCCAGTGGCCTGCTCACCTGCGTGTAAGCACTGAACACGTGGCTCTGTACTTCATCCATAGAGTCCATGCCGTAGGCCACAGTCCCCAGATGCAAACGCCGGAACACCATTTCATTTTGAGTCAGTGTCCCTGTGAGGAAATGGAACAGAATTATTATTGCCTGTTTTTATAGTTAATTTCCTCTCACGTAATTTTATTTGAGTAATTTTGTTTTACAGCTTTACTCAGTTTGGACCAAGTTTTAGTCATGTTTTTAAAAAAAAATATTACGCTGTTTTCTGATCTATGTTATAATGTTGTTTCCTCATCAAGATCATACCTGAGAGTTGTTTCACTCACTCATGTTTAATACACAAATCCTGCCTGTTTCTGTTCCACCCTGTGATGTCATGTGGTAATAACGGAGAATCATGTGGACGATTTCAGCCCTAGAATTTCCAATCTCTACTGAACAAAAAGTAAAAGGAGCTGTTAACATTAAGCATACAGCTTCATGACATCACAAGGTGGAACAGAGCATTTTGAGCTTTGGAGATGTAGACAGGATTACTCAAACATGTGTCAATGAAACAAAACACAACTCCGGGTTAAGTTTTTGCGGAGGTAACAACATCATAACATTGCTAAAAGCTCACAAGAGTCCATTTTGCATAATATAGGACGTTTGACTAACATGCTTTTACTGTCACATGATTGATTGTAGATTACACCATTAAAAAGACCCAAGTTGATAATTGACCATTAGAAATAACAAAATATCTAAAATTGTATTAATTGCACTGCCTTAGATTTAAGTCAAACCTTTGTGGATTTTCCTTTTGGATGTTATTTAAAAACACCATACATAATCAGAGAGGGACATCTACACTTGAACAATGAATTCTCTTCAGTACTTTTGTCAGTCATATAGTCTGATCTTAGGGGCCTTATTGCAGTTTTAAATGTGGAAATTGCAATCACTTTCTGGTCATGAGGACTATAAATCTATGGGCCAACACCTTCAGCCTGGAGGAAGTACCCAAAGCAGAGGAGGTGAGTGGATGAGAAGTCTTTTATGATTTAATGATCAAATAACAGCCCCACCCTCCTCAGTCTAAGCCCTCACCCCCCAGAAGCAGAGGAAGTGGCTTAGCTCGGCACTTTTAGCACTTTGAGCACTGTCCGTGACACTAAAAGCTTTTCTTAGACTGGTTTATTTACACAGGCTTTCCTTCATCTCTGCCACACAACGAGAGGCGTCACTCTGTCAGATTGTACTCTTACAATTATAGTGAGATGGGGGAAATGACTGATTAGCGATCAAAATTCCATTTATAGATCAACTGATTTGATGTTTTCCTAGTGAAATGTCTTTTAACATTAAGGCTGATGATTATTGACAGGACAGACTTAAAGCCCCACTGTGTAACCTTTTAGCCAAAAATCTGACTAAAATAAAAGGCATGCTTTTCATTAAGGATGTTTTTATCGCACTGAAAATGTAGAGATGTAGAAAAATACGTAAAGCATCTCGACAAACTTGACACTTATCTGTCCAGCTTGTTGTTCCTTAACTATAATATGTTGTTAATATAATGTTGTTCCTTAACTATAATATTCCACAGTATGGCATAACATGTTTCCATTTTGATGGAGAATGTTCCGAAGTATGGTTTTAACTTTTTATTTCCATGGAGTCATGCAGGTGATGTGCCACCTCCATAATGTTATGCAGTACTGCATTAAAGGTGCGGGTCCAGGGTGATGGGTCCTCCACCTGCTTGTCTCCATGGAGATGTTATTGCTTTGCCTGGAATTGTCCACACTATGGCATTAAATATGTATATATCTTGATGGTTACAAGCAGGTTGTGGCAACAGACCAAGTTAAAGGTCAAATCACCCAACAGAAAAGTTCCACAGTGCACTTTTAAGTTTATCATAGTTTAATACAGACATCCATCCATAGATCCCAACAGTAGAACAGATGCAGCATTCATGTTTGTACCCGTCTTGTCCGTGAGGAGGTAGGAGATGCGTCCCAGTTGTTCTGGGATGGTGCTGGCTCGAACCACTGTCCCGGGAATCTTAGAGTCTTTCTTTATCATCCAACTGAAAACCATCTTCCCCATGTCCAGGTTCACACGCAAACTGAAAACACATTCACAGACCGATAACATTATTATTCTACAGAAGTTAAATATTCTATAGAAATGTGTCTACAAGCATTTAGTGGTAAAGTCAAATTTCGAGACCAGTCTTGAGACCGTTTTTTTATGGTCTTAGTCTTGTCTCGGACTTGAATGCATTTGGACTCGGTCTTGTCTCCAACTCGAGGTCTCGACGAGTGTCTGACAGACACTGTGCGGCACATCATTACACACACGGCCCCAGCACACAGCACGTCCGTGCGTATAGGCTCCCTTCTCAATGCGTGCTGATTAAAAGAGCAAGACGAAATGCTTAGCAAAAAACAAATCAAAATTTATACTACATATATATGTACCAAAATAACTGTAAAATACAAATAAATGTAGAAAATGATAAAGATGGTCTTGATTTGGTCTCGATGGGCCATGGTCTTGGTCTAGTCTCAGTCTCGACACTTATGGGTCTTGGTCTCGATTAGAGCAGTCTTGACTACAACACCACTACATATTCACAATCAAGTGAGTGTGCCACACATGCTCATCAGGATCTCTGAAGCTAGGCAGGGCCATGCCTCATTAATACTGGGATGGGAAACCACTGGGAATACCAATTGCCATATAGGGCCAGAAGTGGCTTTAGTGGAAACTACTGTTGTGTCCTTAGGCAAGACACTTCACCCACTTTACTTAGAGTGAATGTGGTGTGTCAGTGACTGAAAATTAAAAATTTGCTGGATCAGGTATTGGTTCCATGAAATCCGTTCAGCCGATATCTTAGTTGGGCCATTAACTGGATGTAATAAGACTATTTACAGGCTGATTTTGGCCTCATAATATTTGAACTTTTATTCATACAAAGCTGTTCGGCCTTAATTTGAATGATAAATAACAATTTGTTTTTTAAAGCAAATTAACCACAAGTTAATTCTGGTCATCAGAGCGCTCCAATTTCAGCTTAATATAAAGGAGAAGGGCGAAAGGTTCATACAAAAAACAGTGAGTATAAGTTTAGAGCGAGGCACCAGGTCAGACTGGGCTCTGCTGCCTTTGATTCTGCAGATTTTAGTCCACTCCTGCAATGTGTAAGTGTGCATGCATATAAGAAATAGTATGACGTATGAAGCAAAGGAGTAATGCACTGTGAAGGGGTTTGGGTGTCTTGAAAGGCGCTGTAAAAATCAAAACCATTATCAAGCTCTTTTTTAAATTTTTATTTTTTTATTTAACCTTTATTTAACCAGGATAAAAAACTCATGGAGATTAAAAATCTCTTTTTCAAGAGTGTCCTGGCCAAGAGGCAGCATCAGCACAGACACAAAACAATAACACAAAATGTTCACATTTTCACACAAACCAAAGCATCATAAAACGAGTCCTATGTGAAACATTTACAAATTGATAGTTTTGTTTCAAGTTCAGTTAAAAGTGACTTAAAAGAGTTCAACGACACCAGATCTTTCAGGTTAAATTCCTTCTGGAGTTCATTCCAGGAATGAGCTGCAGCAAAGCGAAAAGCCTTTTTTCCAAGTTCTGTGCGAGCTCTGGGCACCGAGAGCAGGAGCAGCTCCTGAGAGCGGAGACTGTAAGTGCTGCTGCTCCTCACCTCTATGAGCTGCTGGAGATAGGACGGCACCAGCCCAACAAGACATTTATAAATAAAAAGATACCAATGTTTCAATCTACGAAGTGTCAAGGAAGTCCAGCCCACACGGGAGTACAAGACACAATGATGGGTCAGAGACCTCATGTTTGTAATAAAACGTAGTGCACCATGATACACAGTGTCAAGAGCATGTAGACACTCAACAGAGGCATTCATATAAATGACATCACCAAAATCGAGAACAGACAGAAAAGTGGCATTTACAAGTTTTTTACGAGCCTCAAATGACAAACAAGATTTAATATGAAAATAGACGCGCAACTTCAATTTGAGTCTATGAGTCAATTTTTGAATGTGTGGCTTAAAGGAAAAACAGTCATCGATTAAAATCCCAAGATATTTATATTATGACACTTTTTCAATTGGTTTGCCTTCATTTGTGGTAATTTGGGGGAGATATTGAGGTGTTGTTTTGGATTTGGAAAACAGTATGTATTTAGTTTTGTCTGCGTTTAAAACAAGCTTGAGATAATAAAAGTTTTTTTGTAGTTGGTCAAAGGCTCCTTGGAGTTTGGACAGTGCAAGCTCTGCTGAGGGGGCTGAAGTGTATAGAACGGTGTCATCGGCATAAAGGTGTAGGTTTGCATTTGTGATGTTATAAAAAGAAGAGGCCCGAGAATAGAGCCCTGCGGGACTCCTGTGGACACTCTTTGCAGACTGGATCTATGATTCTGAAACTTGACACACTGAGTCCTGTCAGACAGATAGTTTGAGAACCTTTTGGAACTTGCAACACCACAGTTTCCTTTTGTGGAATCTGTAATTATTCAGCATATTTTAATATGCAGAAACTGTACAGTTTATGACAATGTGTTTAATGTAAACTCACCTGATGGGGATGATATGAGAGAGCAGTAACAGGAAGCGTAGAATCTGCAGGTACCATCGTCCAGCGAAGTGTTGTAGGGCCACCATCACCATGGAAACCACCACCAGGGCCCCGAACAGGATCTTAGTGAGAGAGTTCACCTCCAGGTCAAACAAGCCCGTCTGAAACACACAAGTATAATCTATGGGTAAAAAGGCAAGTGGAGCAAAAATGAAGCAGACCATAATACTGTATGTTTCCAATGATTAACTGAGAACAGATCATAATCCTAATGGTTGTAAGCCTCAAAATTGTATTTGAGAAACTCTCAATATTTTTTCTTGATAACAGTATTCAATATTTTAACAATGCATCAGAACATGCTAAAATGTGCCTGCAAATGTTTTGGCGTGCAAAACATGAAAGGTGCAGAATCATTTTATACTCCGGTGGGAGGAGGACGTCACTTTTACCAAGGGAGTATATGTTTTTTTGAGCTTTTTTACCTTGTTATAATGTTGTTCCCTTATCAGAAACATGCCTGAAGAGATTTTAGATGTCATCCATGCATGTTTTGAGTATTTGAGCAATCTCTACGTCCCCCATTCTCCACAAATATACAAAAACACGCTATAAAACTGTACACAGCAATTTGTCAATCCTCATGTGATGTGCAGTAGTTTCATTAGTGGGATGCACGCTCTACCTCCACCTCTAACGGCTGATGGAAGAAACCGGAATAGGCAAGTCCACAACAAAAAACCCACCATATGTAGTGTGTGAGTGAAGGATCGGTGTTGGTCAGAGAGGCTCTTGGGGGAGATTGGATTAAATTAAAATGGTGATGAAGTGAAGGGTGTACCTAATAAAATGGCTGCGCCCTCCCCGTCTTGTGGTTATGTTTTTCACTGTTTCACTCTGTACCTTGTTTCTGGGGTTGGAGGTGTTCATGACGCTGCGCAGCTCTCGGCCTGTGTAAATCACCACCCCCATTACTGTGCCTGAGAGAGGGAGGGGGAAGAAGAGAGAGGAAGAGGGAGGGAGAGATGGAGGGAGAAAGAGAAGAGAGAGAGAGAGAGACAGAGAGGGAAGAGTAGGAAAAGAGAGGGAGGGAGGGGAAGAGAAAGAAAGAGAGGATGGGGGAGTGGGATAGAAAGGGAGAAAGAAAGAGTGAGAAAGAGAATGAGGTTGAAAGAGAGACAGGGAGAAGGAGGAGAGAGAGAAGACAGGAGAGAAAGCAAAATACAGGGAAGGAAGAAAAGAAAGAAAGAAAGAAAGAAAGAGAGTAGAGAGGAGTGGAGTGGAGAAGAGAGACAGGACGGAGAGGAGTAGGGGAGAGGGGAGAGAGCAAAAAAGAGAGAAGAAGTGAGGAACAGCAAAATAACGGGAAGAAAGAGAGAGAGCGAGAGAGAGAGAGGAGAGACACAGGAGTAAATTGAAAGAAAGGAGAGGAGGGTAAAAACTGTAAAAAAAAAACTGCAAGACTCCAGTAAAATCAAGGCACATCGTAAACCAGAGAACGTCAAAGAGATGTTTCCCAGACGCCTAATCCCCACATAAATAAACCACTCAGTGAAAATGTCATTTCAAATATCAGATCCAGATTTCCTATTGTCTAATGGATAACACATGTGCAGGAGGATCAGTGTGTATTCCCCGTAGAGAAGGCTGTAACATGACTGAAACAATGTCGAAAAGCTTTGACATGGTAATATTTTATAAGGAAAAAAAAGAAGGAATTAACGAATAATTATCATTTAGGTGTAATTCTGTCGAAACCTGCAAACCCTGTATTTTTGACATACATTAGATTGTAGTACAAGTACATTTTAATATATACCTGACGCTATAACCGTGCTTGCCCACAGGGTGTTTTCAATGCTGAGACTTTCATTGACAGGGTGGTCTCCGTCTTCCTAAAAACAGGAAAGTAAAAACAAAGAATTATGTATGTTTCAGGCCTCAGTATCATCTTATGTAAACATGACTTGGTAAAGTAAGTGTACAGAGAGAGCAGCAACAGTCTCATTTACCCTTGTGAATGTGCCAATGAAGTTGTGAATATCTATGTTTGGCTCTTCGGCGTAAACGTACGATCTGATCTGTAGAAGGTCCTGGAAGATAAATAAAACACCTGTATTTTTACTCAGTTATGTCTTGATAAGCAAACATGAAGTGCACAAAAGTAAAAACATCTCACACATCACCTCAAGCTACTTTCCACTGGTTTTCCATTTCACAAATCCATAAACAAATAGTACCTAGAAACTGGAGGCAGGTGAACCGGCAACTTTCAGGTTAGTTGGTGGAACAGCTACAAAAAAATATCATGTCTTCTTTATTCTGTGACTGTCTAAAACTAGCAAACCCTAACCTCTACAAACATGTTCTGAAAAGTTATTATATTCCTTGTGAAATAATAAAAAATATGTATATTTCTGACTATGTAATTGCCTCACTGTATAGTGTTTTTTTAGTAGTATTTAGTATTTAGTATTCAATTTCCGTACTCACCCCCGCAGTGGGTAGCCTCTGCGTACAGGCCACTGGGAGGCGCAGTTTCCAGTCGGTCTCTCCGTCGAGCTGGTCAGTGCGCAGGAAACAGGAGCCTGTAAAACACAGCCCACATTAACCTCTAGAGGGCAATAAAACACAAGGATTTCATTTAAAACATCAGACGACACTGAAAATCAATGTGCTTAGTAAATCAGGTTATAGATACATTACATACCATTATAGTTTACTATCCTTTACAACTGTGATCCATTAACATTGTCACCCATGTTTACCAGTATGAACAAACCAGTTAGAAGTTTAAACTCTTTCAGTTAAAATACATTTTATCTTGTATTTTGAAAGCCTCAGGTTTAGCTCCACCTCAGTCCCCATATGGACCTAATTTAGTCCATGTTCAATCCTGGTCTAGTCCTATATTAATCTTTTGGTTTAGTCCATGTTTAGTCCTGGCTGAGCCCCTGGTTTAATCTTAGTTTAGATCAAGTCTAGTCTTAGTCCTGATTTAGTCCTGGTTTAATCCTGGTTTAGACCCTGGTTTAGATGATGTTTTAGACCTTGTCTAGGTCCCAGTCTAGTCTTAGTCCTGGTTTTGTCCTGTTTCAGCCCTTATTTAGTCCATGAATCATTGCTTAATAACTCAGATTAGATAGATCATAGACTCAGATTAAGTCTCAAAAACTACAATACAAAAGGTTACCAATCTCCCAGTTAAATGTATCAAAGGGACCAATATTAGTGAATGGGACACACATGAGAGCTGAAGAGGTTATGGGTTAGATAATTGCCTTTACAAGTGGGGGGTCGAGGTGTAACCACCCACAAACTGGAGGCTCCCATCCCCCACTGCCCTGCATGCGTCATCCTGCCCCAAAAATCCTGCTTGGCCCTTCATAATTGACCTAATGGCCTCCACATGGAACACAGATAACCCAGCACTTTTCCAGTAAAACAAAGCTTTCCTTCCCCCAACAGGAAAACACAACACAAACATGCATAACAGCTTACTTTTGTGCTTTCAATTTGAATTTGATTTTTTTTTAAAGGGCTATTACAATATTTTCTGATCTATGTTATGTCGTTTCCTCATCACAAACATACCTGGAGTCGTATTTTGTTTCATTAACACGTTTAACACACAAATCCTTCATATTTAGGCTGAATTCTTCTCTCAAACTGAAAACACTCCACCTTGTGATGTCATGTGGTAATACGGGAAGTGCTCCACTGTGTTTTTAAACTCCATACACCTTCACAGCTCTGATCAAAAGGTAAAAGGAGCTGAAAGGTAAAAGGAACATGAAAACTACCACTACATGACATCATAAGGTGGAACAGTGCATTCTCAGCTTTGGAGATGTAGACAACCTAATAATAAAGGGTTAGTCAATCATGTGTAAATGAAACAAAACGCAACTGTTTTTGATGAGGAAACAACATTATAACATATCTTAAAGCTCACAAGAATCAATTTTGCGTAATAGAGGACCCAATTAGATAAAGTTGCAAAGAAAGAAGGATTTTGAAAATAGGGCTGCATTCATTCTCAAAACAGATTTAAATTGTAATTATAAGTATTTGAAGATAAGGTTTGTTTTGTTTTCAAATCAAGATTCAGTTCAAGTACAAATTTTAAACTTGACCCGAAGCATTAGCAGTCAGGAGAAGACTGAAATCTGAACATTTCTGAGCATTTTAATATATTAATAATAGCATATTATAATTATAATTACTAGTTTTTATTCATCACTAAAATGTATCAGTAATATTGTGTGACTCAATAGATTAGAGGATTTTTTTTTTTTTTTTTTAAATAGCAATTGAACATCTTAAAGCGAGAGTACCCATTTTTAATCTTATAAATGAAATGATTTTTCCCATGTATTTGAGCAAACGCATTCTTGCTCCAGTACAGATATATTGTATAAGCAGCTCTTGAGGTCAAAATAAGTCAGCTGTGTACTGTCTCCATCTGATTATAAAGCTTTTTATTGTCCGATAATCACAAAGTGCATGTTAGCATGCTATTTGTTAGCATTAATGTGTAAGCAAAACTCTGCTCAAGTCTCTGAAAGCTGTGAAAAGCGCTTATAAATCATTGCAGTGAGTAATATATAAGAATAAAGACCCTGGTTTAGACCCTGGTTAGGTCCTAGTCTAGTCCCAATTATAAAGTGTTTCATTGTCCGGTAATTAGGAAGTGTGTAAGCAAAAGTCAGCTCTGGTCTCTTATAACTGTGAAAAGCTCTTATAAACTAATCATGGTGAATAACTAGGATGCTCTGAATACATAAGTTAAGTGAGGAATAACTTTGCACCAGTGCAAACTATTTACAATGAACTAGTTCTATTTTTCATACTTTTAAGACAGTAAAAATCAGATAGTTTCTTTCCTCGTAGAGAATACTGTAAAGCCCTAGATCCAATTGTAAAGCGTGCTGAGAGGGGATGGGATTTTGGCTGTGTGTTTCACCTTGCTTCACTGCCAAAGGATTTGTAAGAACTAAGAACACTTTAGACAAATGTAAATACCTCCTTCCTGTCTCACATTTTGAACACAAGGTACCGGAGCTTTGAAGCGAGACAGTAGGTAAAAAAGAAAAAAACTTGGATGGTGCGAGATTAGCAAATATAAGCACACACCCATCGCTTGCTTTTGCGCATCTCCTTTTGACTAATATTTTGTATATGTGCAAATACAGAGCTATAGAGAATGCATTAATACGTTGGGAGCGTCTCCTAATCCATATTTGATTACTGGGATGAGCTGACCCATCTTGCAGTTCAAGCAGTCTTTGCATTGGCATTTGGTGTACTTTCGTTCCCTTTCCTCCTCATTTGACAGACAAAAGTTTTTCCAAGAAGTGAATTAAACAGTGTGAACTGCTCAACTGTGAATGTTAGGCTTTATCTGTTTTACAACTGAAAAATGTCACACGAAGACACGCTATGATGATTATACAAGCAAAGGGGGCGTATACTTCGAGTTACAAGTAGAAGTATAATAATACCATGAATTATTTTCTATCAAGCTTTTGCTGAACAACAAAGTATTAAAAGCTATTTCTGGATTCAGATGACATCAATACATACTTCAGGCCAATAATACTTAAAGGGCAAATATTACGCAATTTTCTATGTTATAATGCCGTTTCCTCATCACAAACAGACCTGGAGTTGTGTTTTGTTTCACATGTTTAACACAGAAACCCTGCATATTTAGGCTGAGTTCTTCTCTCAAACAGAAAAAAATAATACAGGAAGTGCTCCACAATGTTTTTAAACTCCATACACCTTCATTAGAATCATTTGGATAATTTCAGCCCTGGAATTGCCAATCTCTATTGAACTAAAGGTAAAAGGAGCTGTTAACTTGAAAACTACAACTTCATGACATCACAAGGTGGAACAGAGATGTAGACAGACTAATAATAAAGGATTTCTCATGAGTGAAACAGAGATGTAGACAGACTAATAATAAAGGATTTCTCATGAGTGAATGAAACAAAACACAACTACAGGTATGTTTTTGTATCCCCCTCTCTGAAATGTGACTCTTGTATTAGTTTCTATAAAAATGTGGTTTAATTTTGATTACACACAAAACCCTATATGTATTACGCATTTTTCAATAGAGAAACTTTGTAATTTTGGCTAAATGCAAGTACTCAAATAGATTAAATCGGATGAATCATGTTTCAGTTCTGGTTCTGAAGGCACTTAAAGAGCAGTGCCCTAATCAGAGTTTACTTCATGTGTTTGACTTCCTGTCCGGACTCTGGGTAATCCCTCCACCTCCGCGCCTCTTCTAATCACTCAGTTTCCCATTTTCCTTTCTTAACCTCCACTCCTCTTCCCCCCTCCCTCCCTTCCTCTTTTCCTCACCTTCTCGCCTCCTCTCTTTTTCTCTCCCCCTCCTCTTTCCCTGTCCTCTCCCTTGTCTCTCCCTCCTCCCTTGTCTCTTTCTCCTCTCTCTGCCTTTCCCTCACCTCCCCATCACCTCTGCCACTCTTCCCCCTTCCGTCCCTTCCTCTTTCCCTCACCCTCTCTCCCTCCTCCCTTCATTCTCTTTCTCTTCTCTCTCCCTCCTTAGCCCCCTCCTCTCCACCTTTCCAATCCACTTTAACTATATCTCAGTTTTTATAAACTTGACTTGAGTTTTCAAAGTGCTGTACAGACAAATGAAGACAGTAACTAATGAATAAAACAATAAATAAAAAGCATGAATTTACTCCTCCCCTCCATCTCCAATCTCTCCCTATTCTCCACACCCCTCTTCTCCCGCTCTTCTCTCTCCCACTGGTCTCTCCCTTCCCCTCCCTACCTCCCCTTCTTTACCTTTCGTCACCCTTCCTCTATGTCACCCTCTCCTCCTTCTTTCTTTCTCTCTCTTTCTCTCTCTCCCTGCTCCCCTCCTCTACTCCCCTCTCTCCTTCTTTCTCTAACACACCTCTCTCTAACACACCTCTCTCTCGCTCTCTCTCTGTCTCACTCTTCCTTTCGGTCTCTCCTCCCCCTTTAACACAGTGACATATCCTGAGCTGGAGATATGAGGTCCAATGAGCAGCAGATGTTTTACCGTTTCTCTCTGAGGTCCTCAAGAAGATCATATCTGCTGGAACACGCTGGTTCTGCAAAGACAATAAGAGAAATTCAGTATACAAGAGATTATTAATCTCTGTTATAAAGTCTATCTTGAGTTGTGTTGACAAGTTCAGGTTTGTTTAATTTTCAGATCAAACCAAGATCTCATGGCTAGTTTAATTTTCCTTTATTCACCTTATTCTGCAAACCAATTCTGCCTGCGGGTAGATACTGACAGTATTGATACTTTGCAGCTGATGTCATCAACATTCCCTGGGGGTGTGATGCTAACTGTAAGCACTGTTCTAGCTGAGGCTTATTAGACTTTAATCTGAACTTTATTTTTAACACCATCTGACCAGAAAGAGATGGTCTAATTGAACTGGTGAGCTGATTTGTGCCCATTAAACACGTTTCTCCATTAGCCAACAGTTTTTCAGTTAGTCAATCTCACCTTTTTGTTGAAAATCAAACACAGGACCATGAACGCTCGTATTGATCAAAGGCTCCTGAAAATGTTGTGAAATGTGTTTAAATCCATTTTTAATTTTTTCTTGAGTTTTCAGACTATCTTAAAGACAGTGTCAGCTAATGTGCTTCCATACTAATGGATGAACATTCCACCATAAATACGCATGTAGAACACCCCCAGCGTGTTGTTGCTACAAGTATCTATGCAGACTGCAAAGCCTCTCAGAGAAATGCAACATTCTTTTGCAAATGGACCAATGTGGGTTTTTTCATGGCCGATACTCATACCGATTGTTTACAATCCAGAGATATTAATGGCCGATAAGCTCTGCTTATTTTGATTATTTTCCCCAAATGACCGAATTTGGAATTTGTAGAAACTCATCCACAATCTTGTCATACAAACTGTATAAGAGAACAGCGTAGTCACATTGTGTGCAGTGCCTTCATTTCACAAAAGTGTTCGAATAAAACTTTATTCTTATATCAGACACGGAGAATTTATGGCCAATTGCAGATACCCTAATATATGCAAATATTGTGACGATATATCGACCAACCAATAACTTATGTCTAATACTTATTATGTAAATGCTGACCCCAATCTGATAATTGACCATACACAGCTCTAGTTTGATCTGAGTAGCTTTATGATACTTTGCTGAGTAATGTTTGTTTAAATGTTTAGTGGACATGTGTGACCCGTCCTTCAGCTGCTGCAGTGATCCAGAAGGAATCCATCAACACAAACTGACAGCCCGGCTCTCATGTTTCATTTAAGACCAACTATTCAAACTCAAACACTAACAGCGGAGGGGGAGTTCAATAGGCTACGTTCACAAGAAATCACAACATTGTAGAATCCCTATAGTTTAAAAGGAGTTGGAGGACAGGTCCGAATTCTATGCTGGAATTTGCTGTTTATCTGGCAGATTGCAGATTTGTTGACTGGTTTATTGTTCATATCTCTGTAATTCCAGGGCCTATTCACATGAAACAAAACATGGCACAGTGAATGTTTTTTTTTCCATAATAGCCATTATTCAATCCCTAAAGGTTTGATTGTTGTCAGTTGAAAGGACCATAAGATTAACATGGCAAGTTTGTGAAGCCAATCCCAAACAAATAATGATGAAGGTCAACATGTAGGGACGTAATGATATCCAAAATGATATCCAAATTTCTCGATATGATATTTTCACGTTATGCATCTCACAGTACGATATTTATTGAGATATTTTGTAGAGGCTATATGCTACTTTTTCCTTTAAAAATGTCTTGACAAGCCTTTGGTTCTGTCATAAATCAAAGAGTTAAGATTTAAAAGTGCTTAATAACAGCTAATTCATTGTGTAAATGGGACTTTCTTTTAGCTATTGCTGCACCATAACAATGAATTTAAGCAAAGAGACTTGAGATTTGATTTTGTTGTTTTTATTGCAATATTTTTGGCTAAAATGTTACATATTGGGGCTTATTTCTCATTAAAAAAATGACTTTCTTCAGATTTTTCTGAAGAAAATAGTCTGTTGGAAATGTATTGTTTGCATGTTTTTCTTAAACTGTTGAATCTAATTGATCAAATCTTCACAACATACAAATTAAGTGCTTTCAAAAATCCAAAACTATCAATAAAAAGTGAATTTTCATTTCAGATCTAATTAAAGGACGTTGTTGGTACAACGTGTATTGACTATGACACAGGCTGATCTCAGGATTGATCCAAAGATGACAAAATCTTTACAAAATCTTTACTAACTGTTTTCATGTCAGTCTCAGTCACAACAAAAGCTCTGACCACCCCCTGAGTTTTCACTATCATAAAACACTACACTGTCAGGTCTGAAACCACTCACAGATGTGGGGTTTCACAAACAGTGCTACAGGGAAGTAAGAAACACTGTATATTTTTAGAGCAGCTGTGTGTGTGTGTGTGTGTGTGTGTGCGTGTGTGTGTGCGTGCGTGCGTGCGCGTGTGTGTCTGCGCGTGTGTGTGTGTGTGTATAAACATGGACATAAACATATCTGCCCATTTTAAAATGTCTATATAATGTTTAAATGAATGAATGAGGGGCCGCCACCTGCTTGTCTCCATAGACATGTTACTATTAGTACCATAGTACTTACCATAGTATAGCATTACATACACTACCACTCAAAAGTTTGGATACACCATCTCATATGTGTACTACATTCTAAATTTGATATACATATAGAATACATCAAATATATTAAGTAAGATACAATATATTGCCAGAAGTATTCACTCTCCCATCCAAATAATGACAATCAGGTGTTCCAATCACTTCCATGGCCACAGGTGAATAAAATCAAGCACCTGGGCCTGCAGACTGTTTCTACAAACATTTGTGAAAGAATGGGTAGCTCTCTGGAGCTCAGTGAATTCCAGCGTGGTATTGTGACAGGATGCCACCTGTGCAACAAGTCCAGTCATGAAATGTCCTCACTCCTAAATATTCCGCAGTCAACTGTCAGTGGTATCGTAACAAAGTGGAAGTGATTGGGAATGACAGCAACTCAGCCATGAAATGGTAGGGCACATAAAATGACGGGGCGGGGTCAGCGGATGCTGAGGAGCATAGTGCGCAGAGGTTACCAACTTTCTGCAGAGTCACTCGCTATAGACCTCCAAACTTCATGTGGCCTTCAGATTAGCTCAAGAACAGTGCGTAGAGAGCTTCATGGAATGGGTTTCCATGGCCGAGCAGCTGCATCCAAGCCATACATCACCAAGTGCCGTGCAAAGCATCGGATGCAGTGGTGTAAAGCATGCCGCCACTGGACTCTAGAGCAGTGGAGACGCGTTGTCTGGATTGATGAATCGCGCTTCTCCATCTGGCACTTTGATGGACAAGTCTGGGTTTGGCGGTTGCCAGGAGAACGGTACTTGTCTGACTGCATTGTGCGAAGTGTAAAGTTTGGTGGAGGGGGGATTATGGTGTGGGGTTGTTTTTCAGGAGCTGGGCCTGGCCCCTTAGTTTCAGTGAAAGGAACTCTGAACGCTTCGACATACCAAGAGATTTTGGACAATTCCATGCTTCCAACTTTGTGGGAACAGTTTGGAGATGGCCCCTTCCTCTTCAACATGACTGTGCACCAGTGCACAAAGCAACGTCCATAAACACATGAATGAGAGAGTTTGGTGTGGATGAACTTGACTGGGCTGCACAGAGTCCTGACCTCAACCTGACAGAACACCTCTGGGATGAAGCGAGTGAAGACTGAGAGCCAGGCCTTCTCGTCCAACATCAGTGTGTGATGTTGGACAAAAGCATCCCCCCCCCCCCCCCCAAAAAAAAATAAATAAAAAAATAACAGTGTGTCCAAACTTTGACTGGTAGTGGTCTCCTCTGTTCATTTAGGGCTGCATGATATGAGAAAAAGATGCAATAATCAATAGCTATGTTTTGTATTACAACGATATCATTGAAAAAAATGGGGGGAAAAAATGTACTTTTACTTTTTATAACTCTTAAAAGATTGTTTGGAAATATTTTTTGTAATATCTTGGCAATTTATATAGCTCTTTATAAGCTTTATTTTGACATACTTCACTTAAACCAACCCACGATAAAGACTTTTCCCTTTGTAAACTCCAGACCAACCTTTTCCACGATGATGAGGTCTCCTACTTGGATGCCGCTGCTTTTCACCTTCACCGTCCCTGGAACATGCAAAATAAAGAGTGGATTAATGATGCATCACTGACAGGTCATTTAATGGAACAGATGACAACAAATGAAACAAGTCGCTCTGCATTAATGTTTCAATCAAATGTGCTAGTCAAATCCAATGGCTCTTTCTGCCTCTGCATGGGGCGAAGAAGTGGGCAGTGATGTACAGACCAATATTAAGCACTAATCAAGAAGTTTATCATTAAAAAAAAAAAAACTATACAACTTAAAAGGTCCTATAATACACAAAATTAACTTTTGTGAGAGTTAATCCATGTTAGAATGTTGTTTGCTTATTAAAAACATACCCGGAGTTGTGTTTTGTTTCATTCACACACATTTGAGTAATCCTTTATTATTTGTCTGTCTATTAGTCTGTGGAAGAAAGTGTTTTCTGTTTGAGAGACAAAACTAAATATGCAGGTTTGTGTGTGAAACAAAGCACAACTCCAGGTATGTTTTTGATGAGGAAACAACATTATAACATAGATAAGAAAATAGCGTAATATGTGCACTTCAAAACAGTAGCATAACATGGCAACATGCTCATAAAGTGTCAGGTCAACAGAATATGGGGGCTTTAAAGGAATGCTGGGTGGTTTAGGCATTTCTCCATTAGCAACGAACAGGCAAAAAATTGTTTGGAAAAGATTCTTGACCTTTGCCCTCTGACCTGACCCTGGGCTTTGCATATGTAAGGCATTAAACAACATTAATACAGCTACGCACCCATTGGTTTTCACTTTTAGTAACGTTAATTGTAACTAATAGCAACACTTGTGTAGCTTATAGGAGGGTTTCACATTACATCACAGCTTTGCTTAGTTATTTAGTGTTTAAGATGGGGGAGGGAAATGTGCATTGGTGATTTTCAGTTTAAATTGAAAAATAGAGAAGACTGAAATATGAACTGTTAAACAAATACAAGAATCCAGCGTATTTCAGAACATGTTTGTAGAGGTTTAAACTACATGGTTAAAACCATGCTTCAGTAAATTCTCTGTTGAGATACATGAGTTTTATGCCATACTGTGCAATATTATAGCCAAAGGAACAACATTTCCTCCAAGCCAAGTAACAGTCAGGTTTGTGGAGATTTGTATATATTCCTGCATTTTTCAGTGCAATCAAACATCTGAAATGAAAATCATGCTTTTTTTTACATGACGGGGCTTTAAGTAAGTCTTTGTGCTAATTGCGACCAAATTGTGATTTCTCTTCCATTGCAGCTAATCTCTCAGTCCTCCTTTAAAATGACCTGGTTCAACAATTGTGACTTTTCATCTTGGAAATTACTTAAAAATAAATTAATATAATCACTACACTTCACTACAAAACAGGAATTACAAGATCACAATCAAAATTATAGCTTGGATCACAATACAAATGATAATAATTTGTTACAATGACTTATGTTCTGTCAAAAGGAAGAAATGTTTTCATGTTTTAAATCCACTGTAAATTAAACAAGTGGCTTTGCTCCAGTTTTAATCATTCACAAGAGAATTTTTTTTCTTTATAATTACACATTTTTAGTACCTAACTTGAGCAATAATTGCAACTATGATAAATATTTTATTAATTGCACAGCAGGAAATGACAACAAAAAGAAGTCATTTTAGCAAATCTGAACCAAAAAACACCCTACACCACTAACTAACTTGTAATCCCATTAATTACACAGAGCAGGGTGAGTTTTAGGATCGTAAAGTTCTTACACAGTGCAGATATGCAGTGGGGTGGCTAAGGCGGAGGTATGCTAGCTGTAGTGTTTATGTGAAAGACAAGCTGCCACATCAAAGCTCCAGAGTGATGGAAACCACGGAAACCACCTCTGCTTTTTATGACCAGTAGCACTTTATCCAACAGCACATTTCCCCTTCTCCCCATAAGGTTTAACAGCCCACCACCTAGAGCGCACAGATAAACCTGCAAAAACAAGCCACAGTGGACACAATCATATACAGGTGGGGAGTGTTCTATTGACTTAATGGTTAAAATACTTATAAACTATAAAAACGTAGGGTTGCCAGAAAGATAAACATCCCAGATACTAATTGATACTAAAACTAGTATCAAAACTGGATACTGGATATTCCAAGTTCAATGCAGAAAAAAATTCCCAAAGCGACTTGCCGTTTAATATATGAAAGCAGAAACAATATATTTTGGAGCTCAAAATGTATTGTATGTACATTTTCTTTGCAAAAGTGGGGAGATTTTTGTTATTTTAGTTGTAATACAAAAAGATTTGAGATGGAGAGGGTTGAAAAAGTAACTTATGACTAATTAAACATGTTCACTGGGATTTGTGTCAGTGACATCAAGTAGTTTCAATATGATCGTTTTTCGTTACATTTTTCTGTAGCAATATATCGTGCTTCAAAATGTGTTGTCGTGGCAGGCCTAATTAGAACAAAGTTGGCTCTTTCTTTAATAGTTTTTAAATGGTCTGTATCTATATCAGAAATAGTATACGACCACATAAAGTATCTATTAGGGCTGTAGTGCCTTAATTGTTTAGTTCAGGGATTCTCAAACTCTTTCAGTACAGGGACCCCTTATCAGTATGAAAATATCCCAGGACTCCTGACCAATCCTCAGAATGGCATCATTATAGAAAGTTTAAACCATGAAGCACCAGAACCATGTTTGGATCAAAGACTCGTGTATCATAGTTCTTATTTTGTTGGTGTAGTTGTTTCCATCAAAAAAATACATGTTTGGGATAGTATATCGTAAGAAATGAATGATCAACGTTATCACAATTTTAGAGGAACCCCACAACACATGGCCCAGGACCCCTAGGGGTTCCCGGACCTTACTTTGAGAACCACTGGGCTTGATTAATCTGTTGATGTTGCCTTAGTCTACTGAAATTATTTAATTGAATCATTTTAGTTAGAATTTTTATGGGACAACAGCAGAAAGGAGAATGCACTGAGTAAGTTAGCAGAAGATCTGGGAGAGATTTTCCACATAATTCTCTGTACAAAAAGCTGTTTTTGCATGAACTCTTATGTAGTTGTAGTCTTTTAAGGGCAATTTGATCTTAAGCCACGCCCCCTTTTTAGTAAACTAATCGATTGGCAGGACAAGTCTTTAGTCCACCAACACTTTCTTTAGTCGAACACAGCCCCGTGATTCATTACCTCTGGTGGAGAGTTTGCTGTAGATTTGTGAGTTGACTTCTTTGTCCCGAAGGTAACAGCGAATTTCATCCACAGCCTCTCGTAAAATGGTTATGAACAACACCGCACCCTGGACACAAACACGGAAAAGAGTTTAGCACTGGAAATACGATGTCAACAGTTTTTACTTTAACATTAACATTAACATCAAGTTAAAGGTGCTGTGCCTGATTTTTACTGTCTTAAAAGTGTGTGGTCCAAAAGTTATTCCTCACTTACCTTATGCATTCTGAACATCCTAATTATTCACCAGGACGAGTTTATAAGTGCTTTTCACAGCTTTCAGAGACCAGAGCGGATATTTGCCATCACTATAATTCTAACAACGCCTTTCTGGATTCTCTGACAATAAAATACTTTAGAATCAGATGCAGACAGCACACAGTGGAGAAATTTTGACCTCAAGAGATACTCATACAACATATCTGTACTGGGGCAAGTCACATTTGGCCCTGTACCCAAAGCTTTCCCATACATTTGAGCTACATTAGTCTTACCTCAGTACAGATATGAGTATATTGTATGAAATGTGCTTAGAAACTTATGGTGAATAATTAGGATGCTCTCAATGCATAAGGTAAGTGAGGAACCACTGCGAAGCGTTTAAAATGAACCAGTTCTGTTTTTCACGGTGTAGAAAAAGTCAGGTACCTCTCCTTTAATGACAAAATTGCAATGTTTCTTCTCAAAATAATGGTAACACTAAAGTTTGACATGGGAACATTACTAGTGAGTGCATGTTAAAATAACTACTTTGTGTAATTTATGACTGAACATCGTGTTTTTGTGGTGTGCAGCATACCAGAGGGACCCAGTATGTGTAGAGGGCTCCTAATCTCAGCTCATTCACAAACTGGGAGCAGGCCAGTAGTAGAAAGTACAAGTTGAAGAAATACTTGAATTGATTAAATAGTACCTGTAAAAGAAAGGTCAAAATGTAAAGGTTAGTAGGGTTGTCAAAAGTATCGAAAATCAGATACTAAAACTAGTCGAAACTATCACATTTTATTGTCTAAATAATTTTTTTATCACTGCGGTATCGAATCTGTTCCTTAGTATCGAAAACAAGCTTGAAATGTATTAGTATTGTGACAACATTAAAGGTTAATGATAATTGTCCAGTGAAAACATCCTTATTTGATAATCAAAATAATTGCTGGAACATCATATTTGCAGTTTTTTGAAGTGCACAGTGCATCTTGTTTGGGATTACTGTGAGCTAGTTCAGTGGCAATTTGGCAGATTTTTTGTCAGATGCCCTTCCTAACGCAAGCAGATACAAGTACAACCATATATATTTACAAGTGGGAATCAAACAGTCAGCTTTTTGGTTCATAGTCTAATGATTAACCAACTACACCATCTCTGCACAATGTTTGTATAATGACTAAGGTAGTTTCTTTATATTACTTTTATCAGAAATTGTAAAATTATAATTGCTTTTAAAACACTGTAATAAGATTGAACAGTTAAAATGGCAGGGTTGATAGAGACTAGAGAATTGGTTTGTAATTACAATAAGTGTAATTTGGTTTAGAAATCTTTCAGTTCAGAAAAGACTCGTATACCAACTATATGTAAATAATGTTTCATAGTAAAAATAAAAAACTTGAATGTATACATTTGTGGACTATGGTAGTGTACATACGGTTTTGAGGATAAAAAACAACCAACTTAAAGCCACAGTATGTCACTTTTTTGCAAAGAAATAGACTAAAAAGTTTGTCTGAAAAACAAAGAAAAACAGGTGCCATTATTCTGAGTGGGCTTGCATCTCCACAAACCTGACTCTGGCCTGGTCCCCCCCTGCTTGATTCTATGAAATGTTGTTTCTTTGGCTATAATCTTCTACAGTATGGAATAAAACAACTTCTGTATCTTGATGGAGAATGTTCAAAGTATAGCTTTTCTATTTCCATAGAAACAAAAAGGTGACGTGCCACCTCCAGAAAGTTATGTACATACTGCACATTTAATGAAACAGATTATTATTACTTGTGTTTAATTATCTATTTATTTATTACTCCCTGTGTTTAAAATAAAACACAAACTGAAACGTATGTCTTCCTTCTTTCTGCTCACTTCCCTCCTCTTTCTCTTTCCAAGAAGCAAGAGCCGCTCTGCCTAAAACCATAACACGAACAATATACCCTGGACTTCTTGAGATGAACTGGTCAATAAAAACATCTTAATTTGAATTGCAAAAATGCTTTGCTCTTGTCCTATGCTCTTCAAACAAATCGGAGCTGCTTTCAATGTCTGGCTTCATAAAAAAAGTCATAAGATCTTAAGACAACTAAATGTCTGGAAAACAAATACATATGTAAATCAGAGTAGGAACATGCGAGAGACAAAATGACACAGCTTAAGTCGTGCTCATATTATCACGTATCAGAAACATCTGCGTGTGTGGCTCCAATCAAACAATATTTAAGCCTCATTAAACACATTGGGATACTGTGAAAAAGGCCTGCAAGTTCAATCACAATCGAATTAGAACAGACGCCATTAGCAAATAGCAAAGGCTGTGATTTTTGTAGTATAATTTCCACCTCACACCACAAAATCCAGTCTTATTCTGCTTAAAAGCTGCTAACCCTGTATCTTAGATCTGCACATGTTCTGAAATATGATTCTTCTATTGGTTTATCAATTCATATACTACTCTGAACAGAAACATATTATTAAAAGTCCTATATTATCCAAAATTGACTCCTGTGAGCTTTAACTCGTGTTAGGACGTTACAGCCCCCTCAAAAACAGCCCTGGAGTGTGTTTTGTTTCATTCACACATTTGAGTAACCCTTTATTACTAGTCTGTCTACATCTCCAAACCTCAAAATGCTCTGTTCCATCATGTGATGAGGCATAGTTTTCAAATTATCTGCTACTTTTTACCTTTACTTTAGTAGAAATTGGCAACTCCAGAGCTGGAATTGATTGCAGTAAATGCGTACGGAGCTGGAGTTGAGATGTGTGAACGAAACAAAACGCAACTCCAGGTATGTTTCTGATGACGAAACAACATTATAACATAGATCAGAAAATAATATGGACCATTTTAAAACATAAACTGAAAATCTAATTGTAATGCTTGTCAGAAAAATTTCAATTTGATATTTTCCCTCGAATAGTTCAGCCTGTGAGACTTCTGTTTAATTACATAAAAACAAAGAAGCATCTATATCAAAGATACATTGTTTTGACCTAGTAGTAAAATGGCACACATCATTTGGATAGTTCCATTGCAGACAACATGAAGAAAATCTACATATTTCGTCAAAATTTATTTAAATACCAGTAATTGACAAAAGTCTCTCGTGAGGACATTTTAAAAGAATATACTGTTGCTAAAAATAATTGTAATGTCCAATATAAGGAATATGTTGGCGTGGGTTTAATACAGGTTAAGATGGACATAAACTTTTTCTCGGTTTAGCTCAACTTGGACTGTTCGCTTAAACAGGTGGCCACGTTTAGGGCCCGGAGCTTGGGCAAGATGCACCACTACATTACTGTACCACTTGAATATAGAGAATGACAGACACATAAACAGCAGATGGCAGGACACTGACCCCGGGTAAGAAGGTGAAAAAGTTGTATTTCTGGTTGTTGATGACGTTTCGGGGGAACCTCTGCTCCCTCTTCTCTGGATGTCCCAACCACACTGTGCGAGGACGCAGCTCCCCCATCCCACAGCAGCGTGACCAGGGGCAGCAGCTGAAATACAAGGACATGACAGTGGAAATATGACAATAATACAATACTATGTCCATTTAGCTAAGATAACTAAGTATACATCTACTAGTGTTGTTACAATACTAAAATTTCAAACTTGATATCAATACCATGATGATAATAATGGACAATTATGGACAACAGAATGTGATTTTCAACATTTAATCTTTCTTTTATAATTCCATGTGGTCTTATATCTGTGTAATCCCTCAGTGGTCCAGGTAGGTTCCATAGTGGTCCATGGATGTATACATGTCTGTAGTATATAAATGTGCTCTTATACTTGTTCTGATACAGCTCAAGATCATTCTAAAGCAGACCTGGGCATTGTCCAGCTCCCGGGCCACATACAGCCCTTTGGTTGACTCTGACCGGCCCCTTTTAATTTGGAATTACAAAATAAACATATTTTATAATTTTACCTCATGCATGGATTTTTTTTTAAATATCATTTTTTGTAAGGCAACCAATTTTTTTCATTGCTTAGTCATAACATGCACTCTTACCGGTCTTACCAGCTTATTAAAACAATGCTATTTACTGCTTTTATAAAATAAATACAATATGTCTGTTTCTCATGTGGCCCCACGGAAAAAATAATTGCCCACCCCTGTTCTAAAGCTATTCAGGAAAGGTTCATTTCTGTCCTGTGAATGGGACTTTTTTAGCATCGATACTTGCTCAAATGAGCATAATAGTTTCAATACTAGTCTTACCATCAATTAGTAGCTGATATTCGATACTTCTGACAACCCTTACATCTACATTATGAACTAGGAAGATGGGAGCCGAAAAATGAATCACATGTTTTCATTCTATATTTATCTTCTCAACATAAACAACTATTGAACATTGCCATTTAACACAAAAGTAGTCTTTTTTCCCTCCAAAGTTTGAACTCTGCTTCAAACCACACACTTTTACTGGCAAAGGATCAGTCCAATTTGATGGTTATTGAGTATTTTAGTAAGGTTTAAATGGTGATTGTAAGGACTAAACTAGGACCTAAGGACTAAAACAGGTCTAACCCTTGGAGAACTAAAATGAGACTTAAATTGATACAAACAGATTCTAATTCAGGATCAAATCAGGGCTTAACTAGTCAAAACGAGAAAGTGTCTGTATAAAGACTTTCAATTTCTATAAACCTTTCAGTTCAACTATGATTGTAAAACAAAACCAAAGTGCTACTGTCACAATGGTAGATTTCCATGGCGATTGATTTTTTTTTTGACGTTCCATCCCAAGCTCTACTGATACTTAACACTGGCATCATGCTGGGGGTGTTCTGCATGTATCTCTATGGTGGAAAGTTTAGGAGTTGGTGGTGACACAATGCACACATTTGCAAACACTGTCAAAAAAGCTTTAAGTGCGAACACTCAAAGATAGTGTGAACACTCGAAAAAATACAAATTGGATTTAAACCACACATTTTCAGTGGCCTGTGATGAATACGAGCGTTCATGGTCCTGTTTTTGATTTTCAACAAAAAGGTGAGAGTGATTTTTATCCCAGTAGCCACATTCACATGATAGCCACAAAAAGAGCTTCGATTATAATATTTACATTTGTGTGAGATTAAAAAGTGACTGTATTGTTGTGTAAGTCCTTAAAGATGTATTTACTTTAGTCATTACTATTTATAGTGCATGAGATAACCTATGATTCAATTATAGTGGTTTCATATAATCCCTTTATCTATTATTCATTAGCTCAACAAACCAGACAGAGTTTTTGACACAGTTTATGTCAGATGCCCTCCCTGTCGCAATCAACAGCATAGGATTGGACTGGGCATAGTGGCTGAAGTGTCTTGTCAAGAGAAACACTTAGATACTATGCAACTGGGAGAGAACTGAACCAGCTACCCTGCAGTTAGTGGGTGCAAATTCAACCTACTGCACCAAGGCAACCTAGTTACAATGTATTTGCTGTCAGTCTATTGGATTGGTTAATATTTAGTCCTGAGTGTACTAGGAAATTGTGTTTTGAATGGGTTGGGCAACATTTCACCACTCTGTGCCAAATATGACCACATAGTACATAGCGTAACCACTCCAAATAACTATTCTAGCCTTCATTTTGTAAATAATATCAGAATGTATGCAGATATAACGACATCTGTGTGCATTTGGTTAGCAACTTTAGCAGTAGCAGGGCAGAGAACCGTGCAAATATTGACATCATGGGCGTTTATGCACTGCTCCCCACATCAAGGATGTCCATTGTACCAGAAGCTACCTTAATATGAAAATTATCACCTAAATATGCATACAAGCTGCTATTCCGTCGTGTTACATTTGATCAAACGTATGTTATTTGCTGATAATCGCTGTAGTTTCTATGTTAAAGCTACTGCGCTACTGTAAACACTATACTTAGCGCGTTGTAGCATGCTAGCCGCGAACGTCAACACGCCGCCGCTGATTTCAACATTTGTTTTCTTACCCATTTCTGTTTTTATTGTCATTTCTTTTGGGTCGTCTGACGGGCTGGAGGGGGATGTTGTCGGTCATTCTTGCAGCCCCCTGAACACCGAGGGAGGACGCGGTGACAGTCCGATAATGAGGAGACTCTGGGCGGAGGCTCCTGCTCCACTGTACCGCTCCAAAGGCAGAGCGCACGGAGGCTGCGTCAGGCTACGGCACATGTCACTGGAAAACAAAGAAACTCTATTACTTTATTATATTTATTTTGTTTAAAATTAAGAAAATGTTAGTTTCACTGCTAATTTAAACATATTGTTGTAATTTGTTATTTAATTTACGCTTATCCTTTTTATGTTTTATTTTCAAATTATTCAATGTTAGGTAATAGGAAACCATTTATTTGAACTCAGTTACAGCTACTTTTTTTTTTTTTTTTTTTTTTTTTTCATTCAAACTAGGACTACAATTTGCAACTTTTCTGGTGTGTAGTTAGCCACCTGCTTGCCTCCATCAATATTGCATTGGCTGAAATGTTCCATAGTACTGCATTAAACTCATCTTTCTTGCATATATTAAATTACAGGTGTTTTTTATTTATAATACTATGAAAAACATCCAGTGTTATTGTGAATGGGTTCACCTCTTCACAGATCTGTTGTGTAAACCGGCTTGGTGGTGCCAACATGGAGAGATAACTTTAATGTCATACTGTGGAATATTCCAGGTAAAGCACTAACATTCCCATGGAGACAAGTTATTACTTTTTATATATTGTTATTATATTGTAACGTGTATGTTATGTGTCCAAGTAATTTTCCTTATCGAATAATATAGTTTTTTGTAAAAATGCCCCTGTCGTTCAAGTAGGATCCATGGCAAAGGAGAAATTCAGTTCTGTCAGTTGGACTAAAGTTTTTTGATGGAATCTGTTTGGCAGCTCATCCAAGCTGCTTCTGCAGTTCAGAAGTGAAGAAGCAGTTTGGATGAGTTGCTGCCATCAATATAGTTTGTTTGTCACAAAGTCAAGTGTCAAGTTACATAGTTCTTGATTAGATAAGCTACTTTGGTTATAACAAATTTTAGTAATCCACAAGGTTTTTGTTTTTGTTTTGCCAAGTAATATATGATTCAAATTTAGTAGGACATTTTATTCCATTGCCAGATTACACAAAATACCTCATTATAATACCAAATAATTACATTTTGTCTAAACAATACTTTTAACAGCAACTGTTCCATACAAAAAGACACACAAAAAAGAACTGAACTTAAATCATGCCTCCGGTAGATTTGCTGTAGACAGAGATCCTAAACCTCCAAGCCCATATAGCTCAGGGCGAGTGACACTCAAATGAGAATCCTGGCTTGGATTGCCTATGTTTTGCATGCAAATATGAACTCATTGAAAATGCAAAAAGGCAGGATTAATGTTTGCTCATGTATCTCAAGAACAGAGAAATGTATTTTTCCCTGGGTCACTTGGAGGCGTACAAATGTAAAGTAGGGACTGGGCATGTGTTTGAGGATGTTCATGTAGGGAAAATCTGTTCAGCTGCTGGTAACTGAGCTTATGTTGGTTTCATGGAAGATAAAAGGGTTGTCAAAAGTAAAAATCAGATACTAAAACTATACTGAAACATTTGAGCAGGTATCAATACAAAAAAAGTCCCATTCACAGGACAGAAATGAACCTTTTCTGAATGTCTTTAGAATGATGTTGAGCTGTATCAGAACAAGTATAAGAGCACATAGACTAGTATACGCCCATGGACCACTATGAAAACTACCTGGACCACTGAGGGAGTACACAGATATAAGACCACATGGGAATAGAAAAGAAAGTACTACCATTTAATGTTGAAAACCATATAAAGAGTGTTTTTTTTTTTCATTATTATCGTGGTATCAGAATCAGTATTGAGTATTGAGTCTATTCCTTAGTATCAAACACTGTTGAAACTACATTGAATAAGTCATTGCTTTTTAACCAGTGTCCCAGGGAACAGTAGTGTGCTTTGGGAGACTTCCAGGTGTGTCTTGAAGAAAAATCCAGTTTGAGTTTACTGATTCACAAGGTCAATTATTGTCATATTTAAACATTTTGGAGTGGCCTGAGCAAACTTAGAAAACTATTAAAGACACAAAATGGTCACTTGAAACAAAATCCCTAGTCTCAGACACAGTGACATAGACTTTTTCTCTACTGGGTTCAGTTTAATAATGCTTTGGTGGATTTTAAATAAAACAGTGGAATAAGTCGCCCTGACTCTGGACCACACAGGCGATTCTTATTTGAATATGGAGTAAAAATGTGATTTGTTGCTCCTATTCAGTTTTTAGTTTTTAATAGTATTTACTTTGATTATTTGTGTTTTAGAATATACCAGGGCTGTCCAAACTATAGCCTGGCATCCTGCTGAATTGTCCTATATGGTCATAGGCAGTCAGTTTAACAGCAAACATGTAAGTAACTTCAAAAACATCATATTGCCTTGTTATATAGACTTAAATTTAGAGTTCCAAGCCTTTTTAAGGTGTTTTGGCTCTGTCAGATTGATGTAAAATGCTATCTGAAGGACTAGCTGTACTGTCCACCTGTTTGGGGCTCTTCACTACAAATATGTTTCTATATGTGAAAAACATCTGGACACCCGCGGACTATAGAAACCAACTTACACCCCGAATAACGAGTTTTATCCAGGGAAACAACCGGATGGAGTTTAAAGAGGCCACCTTCAGATCACAAGGGAAGACTCAATCAGACACACATCACACTTAATTTATAGGTATGGTGGTTGGAGCACATGCCCACCAACTTGAAGGTTGGTAGTTCAAATCCTGCTCAGACCAGTCCTTAATGTTGTTGTATCCTTTGGGAAGACACTGCACCCTGCCTATGTATGTGGTGTGGGCGTGCCTGAGGTGGTGTTCAGAGTAGCAGGGTCACTTCAGATAGTCTGTCTCACTAAATTTGGAGAGATAGAATAATGCATGGAATTGAAACTGAAATTTAGTGTCTGGAAAAACGCTATCCAAGACTATTGCATTATTATAACAAAATTTGGGCTCAAAGATGACCAGGTAAAAATCGCAAATGACGTTGTGGTTAGACAGAGATGCCCAAGTTAATTTGCAATTCAGATGATTCACTATTTGTTTTTGATTTTGTTTGATACCAGTGCAGAGACAGGACATTTCATTCCTTAAAAAATTGTGCTTGTTGATATATCTTAAGTATGAACTATATGTAATAGTAAAGACATTGAGGTGGTAAATATATTTGATAAAATTAAATATAATCTATAATGATGTACATGATGTCATACTCCCAGATGGGGCAAAAAGATTTCCCTATAAATTACCTTTTTAGTCTTTCATGGCAAAGTACAGTGTAAATTCACAAATGTTAAAACTGATCATTTCCATTTGACACAACATCACTGTTTAATAAAACTCTGCATTTTAACAAGATGAATTTTAGCTGCCCTCATCTGTATTCCCTATAGAATGCTGTAATGTCATCTGAAACCCAGCAATAACATTCTGTTTCAACACTTTTGGGGTTAAGGTTACAGTCCATTCACATTTTGTGCAATATTTAAACCTCAGCCTAGATAGCAAAAGGAGAAATTTAATTGGTCAACTGGACAGAGTTTATTTGGTCGAATATGTTTCGCAGCTCAACGTATTCGACCAAATAACCTCTGTCAAGTTGACCAATTAAATTTCTCCTTTTGCTATGGATTCTACCTGGACGACTGAGGGATTCTACACACTCAGCCTAGATAATTACTGGCACATTTTAATGCATTGTTAAAATATTGTCTGAAAATAATTATAATGCAAACAATGTACATCCATTGGTCTATATTTTGCCTGAATACACTGACCCAACCCTGACCCGACACAATTTCACCATCAAATAATTTTTATATTGGCCAAGTATCAACACTGAAAACATTTAAAACGCTGATTTTAATTCTCAAAATCAGAAACCTTTACATGAAGAAAACATTTGAAAAAAACGTAAAATGTACACTGTAAACAGGCCGAACTTGGCACAACATTTCTTGAATTGTAGAGACAACTTGAAAGCAGTTTTGACATGGTTCACCAACAAAAAGGCACAACTTGGCAAATGCATAATATTGAACAGGAATGTATAGCAAGTCCTACACGTATTAAACCACTGAGTAAAGTGTCCCGTGTTACAATCATGTGTTCACCTCAGCAGGTAGACGCTGATAATCCATCGCTTTAACCCAAAAACCTTATCAGAACATGCAAAACACAGTGCAGAGAGAAGGGGGCACAGACTATATATAGAGAACTGAGGTAGAACTAGCCCCTACCCTCAAACAATGTGAATTATAAATAAATTAACGCTACAAAAGAGGAAACATCGAAAATAAAACTTTAAAAACCTGATGTAACTGAAGAGATTTCAAAACATATTGGTAAAAATGGAGTATATTGTAACTAAAACCTGATATAAAGTGCAGGCATTAAGAAGAACAGCAAGCCTCCTGAGAAACAGCCTTTTTTCATTTTCACGGACAACATTTGTAATATAAAAAAAATGGAAAATATATGAAGAAAAAAATAAATTAAACATAGCTGCGACTGTGGTTACAGTATTGGAAAAACATTGACTAGTTAGGCACTTGAAAAACGAGTAAACTACGGCAGCCTGTATAGTCCATAACACGCATGTTTTATAACAAAATGAGTGACGCAAATCAGGCAGAGATGCTAAAAGGATTTGACTAAACCCCATATGAAATTTTAACAATGAAAGGCGTAAAATCTGTGTCACGCAATACAAGTAGTCACATAGAAAACACAATGTGGTTAACTACATTTAGTTTTGAACATAGAAATTAAATAGGTCCATTTAAAAGTCTGGCCCTGAAACGGTTTATAGTAAGAAATACAATCCTTCAAAGTACCAGGGAGACGATATGCAGTAAAGTTTCAAGTAAGTTCTACATTCAAACTTCTATAGGCAAAAACATAACTCAAAAATACCCGCATGTGTAAGTATTAAATGTATACGAAATAATATTACAACTACAGTAGTACTGTCAAGTCCAACTACAACGCTTGGTATAGTTTTCAGATCAGCGAGAGCAGTTTTTATTTTAAATCAGAAAAAGTTAAAACCAAAACGGAGCAAAAAAAAAAAATACAATAATTTCTATGCGATTGTACCACATTTGATAAAGAGACATTCATTAGGACAAATGCAAAATCATCAATTAGTTAAAATGACCTGATTTTACTCAATATGAATGAGTAGTTAAGACTTATTTGAATCAGAAGCTTTTTCCCCAAGTCAAATTATCAGTTTGTCGAATTGTAACATAAACACAAAAATTCTGATTGCAGATTTTTTGGAAGAAATATTTAAATGTTCGATCATTCTTAAAGATACACTAACTTTTTGGTTGTCCGTCACCTGCTTGTTTCTATGTACACGTCATTGCTCTGCCTGGAATGTTCCACAGTATGACATTAAACAGCTCAACCTTACATTTATTCACTTACAGGTGGTTTTATAGCTCAAAAATAGCTAGAAAAATAGGCATTTTGACTGAGCGGGGTCGCCGCTCCACAGATCTGACCTGCATCTTAGTCTGGTTTGGTCTTCATGAAGATAGAAAGGTTTAATGCCATACTGTGAAACATTCCAGACAAAGTAATAACATCTCCATGGAGAAAAGCATTTGACAGAAGTTACACAATGCTCCTTTAAGTCAAAGCTTCTAAACTTGTCAAAACTACTCAGATCAAATAGTCATGTCAACTAATCTAGATACAATTTGCATTTTAGTTCACTGCAATTTTCCCCTCCTCCATGAAATGTGGAAATTGCGTTTTCGGCGCACCATCTGAACTGTTCTTCTCCAGGTCTCCCATCCCGCCCGTCGACCCGATTAGAGGCCCTCCCGCTGGGCTACCTGGAATCGGTATCCCCCCTCCCTGGATGACGGAGATCTCGTTGGCCTTCATGGTCAGGCCCCCGCTGAAAGCCGCGGCGTACTGGTTCCACAGGGAGGGGTCGAAGTTGAGGTGGGGCGGGGGAGGAGGGGGTGTGGGCAGAGGGGGCGTGGGCAGGTCTTTGGATGTGGGGAGCATCTTGGGGTCGGTGGTCATCGCCATCAGAGCCATGGGGTTATCCAGAGACAGGCGCTGGCCACGTCGGGAGTTGTTGTTCCACATGTGGGTTCCAATATGCACCTAAATGGAATAAAAAAGGTTAGATAAAATACAACACATTTCACTGGTACAACTCAATGTTTTGTAAGATTTTGTGGTTTGATTTTCCTAAGCAGGGCCAAAATCTCTAGGAACACTGGACTTAACATCTTGACTACTAGGATTCAGAATTTGTATGTTAGAATTTGCCATTTCAAAAGCCTTTTTTTTTTTTTCTTTTTGTCAAGGTTGTTTGAAGAAGGAATATTCATTGAAAAGAAGTCAAAACTGTGATTTGAACTGTCGCTATAAGCAAATCACAAAGTCAATACATTTATATTTTAAACCCTGAAGTTTAGACCTCTACAAAACATGTTCTGAAATGCATGAGATTCTTGTATTAGTTCAGCAGTTCATATTTCAGTCTTTCTCAAATCACAGATCTAAACTTATTTTTGTTAGAAAAATTACAAATGAAATGGCCAAACTCAAGATTTCAACATTATGATAAAAGATTTTCTATAAAAGTTCACCAATTTTTAATGCAAAATTATATATACATTTTTTTACTTTCTTAAATTTTCTTAAACTGGTCCTGATATAAAGACAAAAAAATTTAAGAAAGATCCCGTTCTATCTCATCAGTGATTTTTGACTATTTATATTAGCACAAATATGTTTCTAGTTTCGGCAACCATTTTGACCACCCTGATGTAAACATACCTTGAGGTTTCCCTTGGTGGTGAACGCCCTTCCACAGATGTGGCAGGCGAAGGGCTTCTCTCCGGTGTGTGTCCTCTCGTGGATCTGCAGAGCACTGGCTGAACTGAAGTTTTTCCCACAGACGTTACACAGGTGCTGTTTGCTCTGTCTCCTGGGGGCCACAGAGACAGAGGAGGCCATGGCGGTGCCCTGGGGCATGTGAGAGCTGAACAGGCCGTGAGCGCTGAGGGGGTTTTCAGGAGGAAGTTTCATCTCCAGACTGGCCAGACTGGGGGGTATCCTCATGAAGGGCATACTGCTTTGACCTGTGGAGCACATCATAGAAACAAATATTAGATTATAAAAGGGACCCCAGATATCCAAGGTAGCTTCCTTTTTACAAGACTTCCATAGAATTATATGAACTATTCTAAATGCTTGTATACGTTTTGTAAAATAAATAAATATATATACAGGTTCAGTGTTGTGATGATTAGGATGCAAGATTAATCACAATGTGCAAATTATTTATTCTACATAAAAACTGCCAACTGTTGTTTAGATTTGTACAAACAATTCAGTTCCTATATTAGTTTATATTTCAGTGTGCTTTCCTCATTTCCTTTGGTTCCATTAAAAATGTGAACTTTGAACTTTTCACAATTCTATTATACACCGCATTTAAATTATTGGCCCCCCCATTTTGAGGACTTTAATTAAATCAACATTTTTGTTTTTAATTGTCCCAATCTTGCATGACTTGAAACATAAGGAGTTGATTGGTATTAACTGCAGTTAGTATTTATCATTCAAGAATGTTCTGATGTATAAAACCTGTTTACCTTGTAGTTTTAGCTCTTCATGTTAGGAAATGCATGTGATTCTTGCATTAGTTTATTGACATTTGAGAAAAGACTTAAATATGAACTCATAATCATGTTCAAAATGTGTAGTGTGAACTGAATGTTGATCCTAAAAATTAGATTAAATTGCAGTGGAATTCCAATTAAAATAAAAATGACCAAGAGAACTTATTCATGAAATAATTTTAAGTGTAGTTAAACCTACCGTAGTCTCCATTAGTGTAAGGGGTGGTGGGCTCCTCTTTGATCGATTTGGGGGTGAAACTGCCAGAAGAAGTGAGGTCGAGAGCTCCACTTGACTCTGTTCCATCTTGGGCGCCGCTATCAGAATCTGGCCTGGATGCACTGGACCCAAACTCCTCTGAGCTGGGGGACTTTCCGTTCATCATACTGGAATTTATCGGAGACGAGGACGACATGGCTGAGTCCGAAATAGCTGGGCTGCGACCATTATGATAGTCTGTTTCTCTGGGCACAGACTGAGACTCCCTCGATGTTTCGCTTTCAGACGCTGTGCTGGTTTGGCGTTTCAGAGCTAGCGCAGACGTGAGGTTTTTGAGCACGTCGAGGCTCGAGAAAGCACTAGGAATGGTTGGGTTTTCTTCTGGAGCAGGGGTGACCGGAGCAGATGGTTCATTGGATTTGTTATTGCTCAGGTCAGCCTCTTGGTCCTCCATCGTGGCCTCAAACCCACTTGTGTCTAGTGACTTCTCATCTGGGAGAGAGGAGTCCATGGCTTCGGCCGATTCAAACTGGTTTTCTGTGACTGGCGTGTTGGGGATCTGTCCGCCCATGTGCATGCGGATGTGCTGCTGGAGGACCACGGCGTTTGTGAACTTCTTCTGGCAGATGGGGCAGGAGTGCTGCATTTTGAGTGGCGTGTTGGCGCGGTGGACCCCATAGTGAGCCTTCAGGTTGCCCTTAGTGGAGAAGGCGCGGCCGCAAATCTTACACTTGTGCGGTCTCTCTCCTGTGTGTGTGCGGTAATGCATTTTCAAGGAGCTCTGGCAGCTCAGGACCCTGTGGCAGATTAGGCACTCGTTGGGGTCATTGGTCCTCTTCTCCAGCCCGTCCACCATCTGCTGCAGTTTGGCTGTTCCAGAGCTTTCTCCAGAGCCGTTCATCGTGTGGATGGCCCCCAGCAGGTCTTTGGAGTCCTTCTGCGCCTGGTCCAGTCCTGACTCTGGGAACACAGAGGAAGATCCCTCGCTGGTGGACGAGGACGGCCGCTGTGAGAAGCCCTCTGAGCCAATGAAGGTGGGCAGACCGGAGGGCAGAGCGGGGGGTATGCCAGTGGGCAGTTTGAGGTCGGTCAGGTTGGACTCATCCAGGGGCACAGACATGCCGAAGGGGATGCCGCTGCTGGTGGGCACATTGTCCAGGTGCTCAGGCACAGGGTGAGGGTTCATGGCAATATTGGGGTACTTGTCCTTGTGCCTCTGGAAATGCACTTTGAGGTTTCCTTTGGTAGTGAAGCGGTTCCCACAGATATTACACTTAAAGGGGCGCTCTCCGGTGTGGGAGCGCAGGTGGATCTGCAGAGCACTGTCATTGCCGAAGGTTTTGCCGCAGTATTTACACTTGTGCTTGTACATAGGGTCACTGGGCTTGGTTTCTGTGGGCAGACTCAGCAGTTTAGCCTTGACCTTTTTGGGGGCATCTGATACATTGAAGGTACTTGGGAAGCCCATGACTGGCGACTGGGGCAGTAGTGCTGGTATGCGGCTGGCCAGGTCTGGAAGGCCCTTTAAAACATCCATCTTCCCCAGAGCTGAGGTTGGAGCACTGTTGGACAGAGGTAGTTTTCCTGGTTTGGTCTCCATGGGCAGGGCTTGGCTGCCGGTCCTCTTCCCAATGAGAGCGGCCGCTGCAGAGAGCTGCTGGGACAGGTGCGCCCCCAGAGCTTTGAGGGGGTCCATGGCTCCAGGTGCCAGGCCCTGGGGCGTCATCATGGCAATCTGGATTCTTATCTGCTCTGTGAGCTGGATCTGCTGCAACTGCTGCTGCTGTAGGACTATGAGTTGCTCCAGGAGCAGAGGAAGCACCTGCGCTGTGTCCTGAGCAGAGCTAGAGCTGTTAGACACATGCTGGGACACGGCCACTTTAGTGTCAGCCAGAGCTTCCAGAGTCACGTTAGAGTCCTGAGGAGAGGAGGAGGAGAAACCCAGGTCAGAGAGCTCTGTGTGGGCTACGTCCTCCACAGAGCCCTCCTCCTCCGCTGGAGCTTCAGGAGCAGCATTGAGAGAGGGGCTGCGCGACTGGCCATCCTCTGGGTCACTGACATCAGGAGACCCCTGAGAGAACTCCTCTGGCACAGAACCATCTCCTTCTTTCATGATCACAACCTGTTGATTTTTAGTGCAACTCTTCTCATGCTCCAAGAACTCTGTCTCATCAAAGAACTCAGCACAGCAGCCGTTACACACACGCGTCTCATCCATACGGAACCGCTTCTTCTCATTCCCAGGCTCCTCGTGGTCTGTGATGTCTGTAACAGAAGAAAAAATAAATAATAATAAAATAAAATAAAACACACATTAGTACAACATTTTCAAAAAAATACAGAAATCTTCAAGAGAGAAAAGTAATTTGGGCAAGTACAATTATTTCTTATAAAGTTGATTTTATAACAGGTAGAATTGGAACTTTATCTCTCAGAGTAATTTGTCCAAGGCCAATAGAGGGCGCCAATCTACCTTTGACGCAACCCGAAAAGAGTCAAAATAACAACGCTTCATGTTCTACACTCAACATGGCATTTAAAATTAAGCCATTTTAGTCACGTTCTTTTAATGTGTAAATCTATGCTATTTACAATATATCCAGAGAAATTAAAGCCCGAAACTGCTTACACACGAGAGATGCAAATACTGGTCAAACAACAATGACAAAATGCTCACTGGGTCAGTTGTCCAAACCATGCATTTTAATGTCGGCTACCTGTGGCACACCGCGTCACCACGGCGCAGAATGGTAATGCGGAGTTTAAAATGAAAAGCCAAAGTGAAGGTGCTAGATGCATAGTTTGCATTTTTATGAGGAAACCATTTGACTTGTTAATCTGGTGACAAAAGAACAATAAAGCTACTCCCTTAACTGAAGACTTTTGATAGGATCGGTAGAAAAGATTTGGAACGGTGGTCTCGGTTTCATTCACACTCAAAATCTGATTATAATAATTCTGTTTTTTTTTTTTAGATTTATAAGATTATTATTAAAATATCACGTAAAACAACGAAATCTGGCATGAGTGATCTAATTTCTTTCTGATCTTGGTCCCTCATTACGCATAAGTTTCCAGTTTGAATGCAGCAGGCCATAAATAATCTAAGAAATCCAAAACATGAGAAGGTTTGGGAATATTTTGAATGAATTTACCGTAGACTATTCTTACCACACATTTTTATTATCTTTGCTATGAGCCATGAGTCCTTATAGATCAAATAAAGAGGCCTACAACATTTGGGGTGAGTTTTCTTGAAAGGATCCAGATTTTGACATAATAGTCACAATAATTCGACCAATAAAAAGTTCAGCGCACAGTCACAATTGTACTTTCCATGAATTTTAAAAAAAGAAGAAATAATCCAATGTTAAACTGTGACCCACGGCGCTGTTTTGCCACTTGGCGGCGCATGACCCGATCACCTTTAGTAGGGTATATGGCACGAGGTCAGACAACATTTGATTTGTGTGCGTGCGCTAAAAAAAATTGGGGAAAAGTTCAAAACAACAAGAATAGGAGTGGATTACTTTTGCCAATTCAATCATATTCAATCATCTTTATCTGACAAAAGGGTGAGTTCTATGTTAATTTTATGGCAGCACCAAAACGCACCCCCACCCTGCCCTAAACCTCTCCACAAAAAAAAAAAGCGTCCATCCCCCACCGCTCCATATGTACCAAAGGAAACAGTCATGCATTAAACTGGGGGATTTATTGCCTTTAGGTCAGCGCTCCGCAGAGTCACATTTCATACAGTTTTTGGGCACCTTTGTCTCGAACCACTCCACGCACATGTTACAAACTTACACCAAACTAAACTCCCTAACCAAAGCCACGAGCACGAAGCGCAAAGTAAACTTACAGTAAAAATTGACATGAGTTAAATATAGAGAATTATCCAAAGCTATAAAAGGACCACACAATAGTCACACGGTCTGGAACATTCACCTTCATTGCGCGTGGAATAAAGTAGTACCTCAATTCAAAATTCATTTGCGATGATGTCTCAGAGATTTAAATATGATTTGAATCATGAAAATCAAAAATGTATCTCAGCACGCGTCGGCTTCACAAGACTCCTTCAAGCTGAATAAGTTGCAGATAGTTAAAGAGTTTGCCACTTTAATTGTCTCGTGTGTAGGCTTGATGAAAAGGAACACCAAAACAAATTTAAGGGAGGCTACAATTAAACTCAATCAAAACGATGAAGTAGCCCATAAATATTTAAAGGTCCTCAGTGCGGTGCTGCGAATTGGTTCAAACGGAATTTGGAAGCACTGCTGCGCACACCTGTATTGTACCAAAATGGGTCCTTTTCGCCTCTTACCTCAACATCAAAAGTCTTTGTGTTTCTCTGACGAAACTAGCTCTGGGTCAAAGTTTGAGGCAAAAACAACTCTTCACAGACTTGGCGTAAAATGAAATAAACGTGACGCTCTGGCCGTGCCCGTAAATCCACAGGTTTCATCGGGACTAGCCAACATGGTGTAAAGTTTGCACTCACCATTCTGCACGGAGTTCGGCTCGTCTGAGTTTATGTGCTGCGGCTTGGCTTGCTTGCGTCTCGACATGGTGCGACCATCAGGAGCAAAGAGGGCCAAACTAATTTCCTCCTCTTCTTCAACAAATTCTTGTGCTCTGAAAATGAGCTCCTCAAGTAGAAATGCGCATGTCAGCGTAATTATTATTATCAATAATGCATTGCGATTTATCACGGGGCTCTGACAGCTGATTGGCTCTAGTCCAAGCGCTCCCACGTTATTCAGATGCGCTCCTATTGGTGAGAGCAGCGAGGTGCCAGGAGGGGCGGCCGGAGCGCTGCCACTGGCCAGCCCGGGCCAGAGGGCTGTCCATAGGCTCAGCGGCCTCCCTCTACCCAGGAACAGGGCGAGATGTGACCAGCCTATCCCAGGGGCCAAAAGGCTACACCTAAATATGTAGGAGCGACATGTTACAGGCTACGGATCTTTTATTTGACAACACTAATAACATTATAGGCTACAAAAAAAATGATGGTTTTTAAAAGAGAGTCTGAAATGTTTTCCAAATTACCACTTGTACAGTAGAGACAATATGCCTGAAAAGTGAACAATGTAATGGACATGCGATTTACAATTAATGAACAATTAGCCTATGTATGTTGTGTTGGTCTATCAGAAATGTTGTAATTTAAGCCAAGGAGAAATTCAGTTCTATCAACTGGACAAAAGTATAATTTAAGACACTTGCATTTTGCTTTTTGAGGCAATGTACATTGTAATGTAATACATTTATGGAATGTGACATAACAAGGAAATACCATTCACTGAGTCTGCTTATGTACATGAGGTAAAAAGTCAAAAAGGCCAAATCTGTGAAAGTTTTTTGAAGCTATAATGACTATACACTATACTTGGAAAAACTTCTTCCACTGACAGCATGAATGCATACTGAACATTCCCACATCATTACTTTTCAAACTGTCAACATTTGCCTCATTTGAACCATAAATTCATCGTTTCAAACCCCCCACAGAACAGTGTGGAGACCCCCACTCTCACCACAAGTGCAAAGACAAAAGCTCGGAGCATACATCTCTGTTGTGAACTCAACAAAAATATATGGACCACTGATGCCTGACAGGTGAGAAAAATGATTTGAGTCGTGACAATGTTTTTGCAAGCTTCCTTTGTTATAGAGAAAGTTAAACCCATACTTCTCCATGGCGATAGATATGTTTTAAGCCATATTGCGGAATATGATAGCCAAAGGAACAATATTTCTATGGAAACAAGCAGGAGAAGGTCAAATCCCTCCTTCAGGCCAAATAAGAGTCAGGTTTGTGGAGATATTATGAAAAAAATTGCTTTTATTTTTGTCTTTTTTACAAATTAAGTTAGTCTATCCATCTATCTCTGCTATGCTTGAGTCATTTTTTATAATATTCTTGTAAAATTCTGGTGTAGTAGAATCCAATAAAAAAAATCTGAGATAGCAATTATTATTCTTGCCATAGAACTAAATAAACAAATATCGTCAGCATAAAGCTTTTGTCACTTATAGACATCATAGTTTGAAATACATTGGAAAAAATGTCTGTCTTAAATAAGATAATGTTAATAAATGCTAATTTGAGTACATTTTGACAATCTTAAAGGTGCATTGTGTAACTTTTCTGGTAAAGGGCCTGTCAAAAACTTTTCTCCATAGAGATGTCATTGCTTTGTCTGGAAGAACGTTTCACAGTATGGTATTAAACCTTTCTATCTTCATGGAGACCAAACCAGAACAAGTTACAGGTCAGATCTGTGGAGAGGGTACTCTGCTCACAAAACCACCTATAACTGAATAAATATAAGGTATACCTGTTTAATGTCATACTGTGGAACATTCCAGGCAGAGCAATGACATATCCATAGAAACAAGCAGGTGACAGACCCCCAACCAAAAAGTTACATAGTGCAGCTTTAAAACAAATTTACCAATAGAACAAGTGTTTTGTTTTTGTTTTTTGTTTTTTGTTTTTCAAGTAGCTGGTTCTATTGGCAAATCTTATTTTAAGATTTAAGTCAAAATAGCTTAAATGAAGATAAATACTACTACTACTATGAAGGTGTGTGGAGTTTAAAAACACAGTGGAGCACTTCCTGTATTACCACATGACATCACAAGGTGGAACAGAGTGTTTTCAGTTTGAGAGAAGAACTCTAAATATGCAGGGTTTGTGTGAATGAAACAAAACACAACTCCAGGTATGTTTGTGATGTGGAGACAACATTATAACATAGATCACAAAAATGCGTAATAGGGGCCCAAGTATCGCCAAAAATACTCAATTAGAATACAGTTACTGCAAAAATATATTTAGCACATTTCGTAGTAGTTGTACACTGCAGACCTCACGCCCTTTTACCATTGTATTGAGATAAACAAATGCTCTTTATGGGGCTGGGGTGAAGGTGAAAAGAGGGGAGTGCTGCTGTCTAGACGCTTTATGACCCCCAATAAGAATCTGGGTCTGAATACTGTGTTCTCTCCTACATTCAAACTGCACACGGCCATAAAAATACACTTCTGGGAAACCAAATGGCAATAACCAATGACTCAGAGACATAGTGTGAGATAGGGTCCGGACGGGGGTGCAACTACTATACTTCTGGTGGGGATTACAGGGCCCATATTACACTATTTTCTGATCTATGTTATTATGTTGTTTACTTATCACAAACAGACCTGGAGTTGCAGTAGTTAGAGAAGTGCAGTGGTGTAAACAGGATCAAAATTATAGGGTATAGTACATTTGCCCAATTATATGATGTTGTCAGATATTAAAGGAACAGTACCTTACAATACTTTCTGAAGGTATGTCAGATTTGTGTTTTTTAGTGCAATAAAGACAAATAAATGGAAGATCATGCTTATATTTTTTACAGAAAGTTACATACTGTGGCTTTAATAATAACATCAAATAGGAGCTTCTCATTAAATGGTTTTCACTTTTTTGGAACTAGTAATGGGCAGAAAAGACAAAAATGTAGCTCTACTTTGCAGATGATATCATTAACGTTCCCTGTTAGACTTTAATCTGATTTCTGTTTTAACCATAGATTGTAAAGAGAAATGGACATAGCTAACGCGCTAGTCACCGCGTTCCAAATAGGAGGTGTGCACTTCCTGCTCTTTCTGACGCTGGCTCCCATTGACAGGCATTAGAATGTGGCCCCTCTCTCTCTGTAACTGCTGCTCATCATTTTGGTCTTAAAATGTTCATATTAACCCGCTCTACATGATCCTAGGGTTTTTATTTCACTGTTTTGTCCGTTAAAAAAAAAAAACTCCTATTCCTAATACAGAGACTCCAAATCCACCCCTGTAACTGCTAGCATCATGAGCTTCATTTGACTGGAGCCGATACAATTACAGCCAAAAGCTTGTGAGCAATAGCCAACAGTTTTCTGTGCTGTTTAAATCCATTTTGTGTTTCTTCTTAAGACAGTGTTTGCTAATGTGTGCATTCCGTCTCCATGGTAACTGTTGAACAATCCACCACAGAGATACATGTAGAACACCCCCAGTGTGATGTCACTGCAAAGTATCAACAGCCAAATAAAAGCAATGTAAATAAGCCTGTACTAGCAGCATAATACAGTAGCAAATAGTGAATCAAATCTAATAATGAAATAAGAGCAGAAAACCTCCATGTTCCCGTGGTCACGATCACCTGTGCGTGTCCATTGATGTATCCTTGACATGTTCTGCTTATTGTCACAAGAAAATGGTCTGTAGTCTGATAACTTATAGCTCTGATCGATGTCATATAGTCCATTAAAACCCCCAGCACTAACATAATGCACAGGCCTACACAGGGTCAGGCTGCAACAATGTGTGCTCGCTGAAAGGTCTGCAAAACGGACAATGGAGTTTTGTATTTACGTATTTATTTATTTATTGTCCCTCCTCCATGTTGACCCTTGTGTGATTTTTCTGCATTGTGTAGGCATCCTTGAGTCAGTTGTGGCCTTAAGAAGTTAGTACGAGATAAAAAGAACAGCAAATTGTGCTTAGATATGAGGTCACTTTATTATTTGTGACAAAACAAGTGTAGTGTTTCTCTTTTGTCGGGTTGCCATAGTGAATTGATTGATTTTGACAGGTAAATGCTTCACACTCAATATCATCAAAATTATGACAAACAAAATAGCATTTCATTACAAAATGTGACTTTCTCTAAAGCCACAATATGTAACTTATAATAAAAGCATTTTTTTTTTCTATTTGGTTGTGATCAACAGTGACCTCCCATATTTATATATATTAAGAGCTCCAACTTTCAATAGGTAAATGTATCACCACTGTGACAATTTCATTACAAAATAACGGTGGTGGTTTCTCTAAAGCCACAGTATGTAACTTTTTAGCCAGCAAATAGATACATTGTTCTGAAAAACACTCTTACATGTCCTGGGTGAGGGCCTCAACCGTAACCTGCTTGTTTCCATGGAAATGTTTAGCTGTAATATTCCAGAGTAATGCATAAAACCTCTCTGTCTTGAACAATATTCCAGAGTATGGTTTTAGCATTCTGTTTCCATGGAGTCATCCAGGTGGCATACTGTTGCTTTAACATTACCCTGTAGTCTTATAATTCTGACAGATCAAGACCATTCTAATACTATTCAGGAAAGGTCCCATTTTCCAGTATCAATGGGGTTTCTAGTTTCAATAGTTTTAGTATTGATTCGTATGTAGGCATTGATTTTTTTTATCAACCTTAGTTACATAGCAACTGCACTACTGTTGTCTTTTTGGTAAATATTTTTTGTGTTTTATTGAAAATGTTGATCATATTAACTATAAGGAAGCTTCCATACAGTATGTTTAGTGGACTAATAAAAAATGTGATGACTTGCTGACCACTAAAATGACAACTATGAGTGAAAAGAAACCAAAAATATAAGATTTGCTCGAGTCTTGGCATCTACCACAGGAAACAGGCAGCTTTTCATATCAAACCCTTTATTTGAGCTATTTCTTTCTACGCCCTAATGTAATTTCATTAACAAGTGTGGGGGCCATCTGTGGACAATGCAGAGTGATAGATTGTTGAATTGGGGCCTAAATATGGTCCGTCTGCAGCTGTGGGCCCCTGGGTGCTGTAGATTCACATGCTAATGCAACAGGGCTGTTTACATTCAAAGAGTACTATGAGAGTACACAAAGGCAGAGGTGTCAGGAGCACGGACATTACACTTAAGTAAAAATACTGCTACTATAGAATCAAAAGAGTCAAGGAGATCCAAGAATAATAATCAATCAGTACTAAATATGGTGACAATTGCATACAGGCCAACTTAATATAATATAATATAATATAATATAATATAATATAATATAATATAATATAATATAATATAATATAATATAATATAATATAATATAATATAATATAATATAATATAATATAATATAATATAATATGTAACTTTTGCCTAAATAAAAGCATGTTGTTTTCATTATAGGTGTGTATATTGTACTGAAAAATATACCATAACATGTGTCCGTACTCTGAGCGGGCTTGCATCTCCACAAACCTGTCTCTTATTTGCTTGTTTCCATGGAAATATTCTTCCTTTGGCCATCTTTCACAGTATGGCATAAAAATCTGGATTTCTGATGTTGTATTTTTTTTATTTAATATGACAAAACACATCCTGATATTTCCTAAGATTATCCCATAAAAGAGTAAAACATTTGTTAAAGTTTTTGTTTTTCAATGTATTAGAGTCTGGGTCTTCAATAGGCGGCCCTCGGACCAACTCCGGACCCTGAGCAAATCTGGAGCGGTCCACGAGATCCCAACCCTGAGCTGAATATGTCAATATGTGCACTTTCTTTTTGTATTTGTTTGTGTTGTATTTAAAGCGCATTTAAAGCATACACACACCATTACAAGTCATAAACGCACATTTTAGGTTTTTTATTTTTACCATTGTATGTTGGCAAATAAAACAATGTCTACTGGCAGATTTTTTGTGGACCCCGGTTTTGCAATGGGGAAATGTTTCGGCACTCAGGGAAATTTAATTGGAGACCCCTGCTGCGGCACTAGAGCAAAGCTTATCTGGTCCCAGTACAGAAATATTATAAAAGCAGCTCTGGAGATCAAAATAAGTATACTGTGTCCAAAACTCCGCTCTGGATTCTTTAAAAAATGAATTATAGCTTCTTAAATTAAGACTATTTCACATAGCATTACACAGACCTTTTAATACCTTACAAGTTTTGAGTTCAGTAAGTTGCAATAGCTGTTATGATTTTCCCCTCGTGTGCTTTGGCCCCTAGAGACATTCGTCCCCTTGTATCCATTAAAAACATGATTAAAACAGCAGAAGTAGCCTGATATCTGTACAAAGGGTAGTAATGTTACACTGTATTGGTCACTATAAATGAAAACAATACACATGACCTTTTGTTTATAAGGTCTAAATTTGTGTTTCTCCCATTCGCCACAACAGTTCTTACAATATTACAAATAAACTGCCAGTTTTCAAGACATATTTGTAGATACTCCAAATTATAAGTTACCCAAATAATAGTAATATGATATGGGGACATTTTTGTGTTTTATCCATAGACTGTATAAAGAATCGTCTATGGTTATAATGGAAAACAAAAAAGTACCTGAAATCAAAGCTGATAAAAGCTATATGTACGAGAAGTGACTATGGCTATGGATCTAAAGTGGCTATGTGTATAGTAGACATTGGATATATAAATTTAGTTTTATTATACAAATCAATCCATTCAGTTTGTGGCCACATCTGCCCTGGGGCTGACTCACCAAAGAGGTTTCCATTCTGTGCCAATAAGCCTCTCTAACCTCTGTTCACAAACTCCAGCATTCATTTGAGCAGGACCCGGCAGCTCTGAAGGATGGGTCAAACGCAGAGGACAAATTTTCCCTGTGGGAGCAATAAATGCAATCGTAGCAACAAAAGTGTCTTGCTCAAGGATACAAAGATTAGTTGAGATTGAACCATTACTGGCGGGGGAGAGGCCACCAGTTTGTCTTATTATTGCTTTGCCTGTAATGTCCCACAGTATGGCATTACACTTATATATCAGCTATTTCATAAAAGAATACTTAGCCTGGTGTTGTTATCTGCTTATCGCCATAGAGACAGATAAGCTTAATGCCATACTGTGGAACATTCTAGGGAAAGACAAGGTTTTGACCCTCCACCGGAAAAAAGATATATCGAACAGCTTTTTTTTTAGACAATTTTGTGAATAATTAATAAAGAGGGAGAAAGTTTTTTTTTATTTTTTATTTTTTATTTTTTTTATAAAGAATAGTCTTTTATTCAAAATTATGATGTATTATTATTTAGTTTACATGACATTCCAGTATAAATCCAGTATAAAATGCACTCACGTTCACATCTAATGTAACTAGTCTGCTATCCGGATTGTTGCTCAAGGGCAATTCAAACTGAACAAATGCTACAGATGTCATCGCACTGAGCAGGAACTGTATCCATATTTGTTTAACAATTTTTGGGCTTTGGGCAAAACAAATTTACTTTAGAAATATACAAATTCCAGGAATATGTGTACAAAAAAAAGACCTCTATAGCAACCTATTTTTCAATTTTTGTATTGAACTTTGGTATAAAAATTATTCTAATCCAAATTTCATATTCATTTTCCCATTAATCTTTGGAAAAAATGTAATAATTTGTGACAACAGGCCATCTGGTTAGAAGGTTTTAAGCAGGCATTGTTTTTTAGTCTGAAAATGTGTTTATAGTTACAGAAATATCCTATTGTAAATTAAATTGTATCTTTTGTTACCATAAATCTGATTAGTCCATATTTTAATTTTAATTTTAATTTTTATATTTTAATTGTAATTTTTAAAAAGTCTAAAATGAATAGCAATTGTAGAAAGCGATGAGTCAAAATCTACTCAAATAAATAGGGCTACCAGTCTAATACTGGGACTGGACCTAAACCTGGACTAGACCGGGATCAAACCAGGACCAAACCAAGTCTATCTACTGTATATCAGGACTAAGTTGGGCTCAAACCTGAACTATTGTAAACACACGCCCAGACAGACCTGGAGCTGTGTTTTGTTTTAGTCACACATGTTTAACACCGAGTTCTTCTCTCAAACAGAAAACACTCTGTTCCACTTGCGATACAGGAAGTGCTCCACTGTGTTTTTAAATTCCACACACCTTCACTAGAATCATTTGGATAAATTCAGCCCCGGAAATGCCAATTTCTACTGAACTAAAGATAAAAAGCAGCGGTTAACTTGAAAACTACGACCACATGACATCACAAAATGGAGGGAACAGCATTATAACATGACTTAAAGCTCACAGGAGTCAATTTTGCGTACTGTAGGACCTTTAAGATGGCAGTATTTTCCATGCATTTTCTTTTTCTAGCGTCAGTAATTGTTTGTCATTCATTTGCATGTGTTCAGGTCTATAGGCTGGTCACACCTGGCTGAAACAGGAAGTCATAATTTAAAGTGGTGTTTGGAGATCTGAAGATAGCTGCTTATGTCCCACACCATCGTGGGGCAGTGGGGGAGGGGCCAGGAAATTATGTCTGATGGCATTCCACAACACAGGAATGCAGCTCGGGTCAAGATTATTCACCACCACTGGTTCAATATGAGACATGTGCATTTAAAGGTGCTGCATTTGATTTTTACTGTGTTAAAATGTGAAAAATAGAACTAATTCACTTTAAGGATCCTACATCACGCAAAATTGATTCCTGTGAGCTTTGAGAGAATTGCATTTTATTTCATTCACACGTGTTTGAGAAACTCTTTATTATTAGTCTGTCTACATTTCCAAAGCTCAAAACGCTCTGTTCCACCTTGTGATGTCACAAAGCTGCAGTTTTCAAGTTAACAGCTACTTTTACCTTTAGTTCAGTAGAGATTGGCAATTCCACAGCTGAAATGATCCAAATGTTTATAGTGAAGGTATGTGGAGCTTAAAAACACAGTGGGGCACTTCCAACTCCAGGTCTGTGATGAGGAAACAACATTATAACATAGATCACAAAATGGCCTGATATGGGCCCTTTAAACTGAAAAACAAAACAAAACTGTTCACAACTTTCAGAAGCCAGATTAGACTTTTGCCATCACAGTAATGCTAACAACAACTAGCATGCTAACAGTGTGTCAGTGTTATTTCATAGTTTGTGGAAGTGTTTCAGTGATCCTGCAACTGAAGCTTGAGTGTTCACCTATCACCTATCCCCAATAATTACACCTGTCATTTTTGCTATTGTTGCTTTTGTTATTAGCTGTGCAATAACCTGTCCATAATCCAAGTGCAATATTTACAATGTACTTATGCTGTGTGAAATTGGTCTACTCATTTGTGTGCAAGTGTTTACTTACTTATTTGTGTGTGAAATTGTTACTTTTTATTTATTCCTTGATTTTGATGTGTGCAATTGTTTACTTATTTCCTGATTTTGGTTATTGTCTAGCGAGTCATATGGTTGCTCTGATCCTAAGCTTTTCATTGCATTGTTGACCCTGTGTTGAACTTGCATATAATAAATAAACAATCTTGAATTGAAAAAAAATCTTGAATTGAATTGAATTGAATTGCTTTGTAAAGGGCCCATATAATGCTGTAGACAGACATGTGAATGAAACAAAACACAACTCTGTGTATGTTTTTGTGGAGGTAACAACATTATAACCAGGCTTAAAGCTCAGAAGAGTCCATTTTGTGCAATATAGGACCTTTAATGTCATACTGTGGAACATTCCAGGCAAAAATAATAACATATCCATCCAAAATTATTAAAAATTAAATACTTAAAGTAGGATTGTCAAAAGTGTCAGAACAAGTATAAGAGCACATAGACTAGTATACGCCCATGGACCACTACGGAACCTTGGATGACTGTTTCTTTATACAAATATTTGCTTAAAATAGTCACTGTAGGCTTAAGAAATGTCAGTTTGTTTACCATTCATGCAGTCTAGCCTCTATAATTAAATGTATTTTAACTATTTACAATTTCTATATTCATCTCACAAGAAATTCTTAGGCAAAAACTTGATAATGTAAAAGTGCACTAACTTTTACGCCATCTCTTTATCTTTTTAATAACGTTTCACAGTATGGCATTAAAGTTATTAACTATATCCATGGAGACAAGCATGTGACAGCACCAAGGTATTTTTGAGCTTTAGGTTGTGTTCATGGGACTTCACAACATTGTAGAATCCCTGTAGTTTAAACTGAAGGAGGAAATGTGCTGTTTAACCTGCCAGATTGTAGATTTATTGACCTGGTTTATGGTTAATATCTTTGAAATTACTACATACCTCGTCATTTTGGTCTTAAAATGTTCGTATTAACCCGCTCTACATGATCCTGGTGTTTTAATTTCACTATTTTGTCCTTAAATAAATTCCTATTCCTAATATGGAACTCGGTTTTAAATTCGCACGTATTACTGCTAGCCTCGGTGAGCTTCATTTGACTGGTGACGTCACATTTCTTTAGACAGGCTATGGTAATTTCTGGGCCTATCCACATTAAACAAAAACAAGCACAAAACTCAACATCTTCTCTGTCAGTGAATACATTTTACTACAGTAGTTTCCAAAAGTAAAGACGTGACTGTTCTTAGTTGAAAGGACATTAAAGGTGCATTGTGTAACTTTTAACAAGCACAAAACGAGCAGGTGACGGACCCCCAACCAAAAAGTTACAGAGTGCACATTTAAGCCATAAGATTAATACGACAAGTTCAACATTTGTGGATCAGAAGTTTGTGTATTTCTTTCAAACACTGTAAATCTCCCATAGAGTTACATAGAACCCATTGGAACACCTACAATAGTTGATTCATTGCGAGATAGGTTTAATGCCCCTCTGTGGAACATCGGGGCATTGGGGGTTGTTGGTTAAGGTCCTGGGGTCCCTCACACATGGGGGTAATTTAAAGTGTAAGAGCCGTGGTTCCTGTGCAGAGGTAAACAGGCCCATAGTGAAGCTTGTGTTACAACACGACTACGACAACGGCCCCAACAATAAACAATGGAGTGTGATTCAGAGGATGTGTGTGTACACCTCTCTTTTTCTCTCTTTCTTTCCCTCCCATCTCTCCCTCTGTCTAGGCATCTTTCTCTTTCTCTTGCTTTCTCTCTGACTCCCTCTCTCTTCACCCTTTTCTCCACTCCTCTCTCTCCTTCTCTTTCTCTGTCTCTGTCTTGTCTATCTTTCTAAAATAAACGCATGTCTCTCCTCTCTGTCTTCTCTCCTTCTCTCTCTTCTGTCACTTAGTCACCCCCCCTTCTCTCCCTCTCTCTTCTCTCTTCCCTCTTTCTTTGCTTCTCCTCTCCCTCTCTCTCTCCTCTCTCCCCTCTTTCTTCATTTTCCTCTCTCGCTCTTGCTCTTCTCTTTCCCCTCTTTCTTCCATTCTCCTCTCTCTCTCCCCTCTTTCTTCCACTCTCTTCTCTCTCCCCTCTTTCTTCCTCTCTCCACTCTCTCTCTCTCTCTCTCCCCTCTTTCTTCCACTCTCCTCTCTCTCTTCTCTCTCCCCTCTTTCTTCCTCTCTCCTCTCTCTCTCTCCCCTCTTTCTTCCACTCTCCTCTCTCTCTTCTCTCTCCCCTCTTTCTTCTACTCTCCTCTCTCTCTTCTCTCTCCCCTCTTTCTTCCACTCTCCTCTCTCTCTTCTCTCTCCCCTCTTTCTTCCTTTCGTCCCTCTCTGTCTCTTCTCTCTCCCCTCTTTCTTCCCTTCTCCTCTCTCGGTCCTCTCTTTCTTCCTCTCTTTCTCTCCTTCCCTCTCTAATCAGTAAATATGTTTTTTATATATATGTATATCCTCTCTCCCTTCTTTCTTCCTCTCTCCTCTCTCTCTCTCTCCTTCTCTCCTCCTCTCTTTCTCTCCTTCTCTCTCTCTCCTCTCTCCCCTCTTCCCTCCGTCTCTAAACAGTAAATATGTTGTATATGTGTAACAGTAGAGGCTCACACAACACCATCACAATAGTCACTGGACACAACTATAGATGATACGACTATGACTATGACACACAAATGTGAGGACTGTGTTATGTTCACATGTAGTGAACTTTAACACAGGTACAATATACTTTTATTTATTCTAAATCATTTTTTTTGGTTATTTTCTATTGCTATTCTTTATAATTTCTCTATTAGTTTCAACATTTTGACTTTTACCCTTCAAAAGATATAACTGTATAATAGTTAATCTCTTTGGCAACAGTTCTAATTTGTCATCATTCTGAAATCCATGGATAGGCTTATCAGAGCCAGGAGAATGCTCTAGCTGAGTTTTAGCCACACAATGAGAAGGAGTGAGGAGGAGGGCGCGTTATGCTAATTGATTTTGATGGATTAAGTTTGGAGCAGAGTGCGTCCAGATGGTGCAGTGAGTGACCGCTCTAAAGCTGATACTCAAGCATGGACTGGACATATGTGTAAAATAGACTGTGAAATAACCTTCAAATCTGAAAACAAACACAATATCAAAACTATACACAAATCATGGAAGGTTCTGTCTTTAAAAGAAGTGTATCCTGCGCTCTTAGTTTTAAAAATGGTACTGCAATCTCAACTGGACTGATTCATGACGGCTGCAGGTGCTGGGGTTTAAGTCGTGACCATTCAGATCAGAGAGAGGCGTTTTAGGTTTAAACCAACTGGAACTGGCAACCCAAATAAGATGCTCATTCTGCTTTCTGATTGGATAAAAGTCTTGAGAACCAAAACACCACATTATAACATAATTTACATGACAAATAAATCAGCATTCAATTAGAGTTATATTTGATTAGAACATGTCTACCTCATATCAGGTCAATTTCTTACACAGGTAGGTCAAGTTTCTTACATTTAAATATATTTATACTATATCTTTTTATTTTTTTTTTAAGCTCTATCATGTAACATTTGTGGTGGTGGGCACTACTTGTTGTCCATGGACAAAAAAGCATACCTTGGAACATTCTCCATTGAGATTTATAAGTGGCATGTGCACCACCAGGCCAAATCAGGGCTGTGGAGAGGCAAGCCTGCTTACAGTACAGACATTTGTTTTTAGTGCAACAAAACACAATGAAATGAATTCATTCCATTCATTTTGGTTGAAGTCTCACAGAAAAGCATGACTGTTTCCATGGAGACAAACAGCTGGCGGGCCCCAGAAAAGTTACATAGTGCATCTTTAACCATTATACCCCAATCTTACTGGCAGCAGAGTTTGATATTCTGAGAAGTGTTTAAAGGCAGCAGATGCACCGGACACGTCACTGAGTCGGGTGGTCAGAGGGTTTGTCCGATACAAAAAGGTTTAAGTGTGTACGACTCTGAAAGTGAATGTGCTCAAGACACCTGGAGAGAGAGAGAGCGACAGGGAGGCAGGGAGGAAGAGAGAGAGAGAGGAGAAAAAAGGAGAAAGAAAGAAAGGGAAGTGAGAGAGGAAGAGACAGATACGAGAGAGACAGAAAGCGAGACAAAGAGGGCTGTGAGAGGGAGGAAGGTGGCAGAGAGAGGGAAAGAAGAGAGAGAGAGAGAGAAAGGGAGGGAGGGAGAGAGAGGGGAAGAGAAAGAGTGGTGAGAGACGAAAAGAGCGAAAGAGGCCGGTGACAAGGAGAGAGGATGGGAGCAAAGAAAGAGAGACGAGAGAAAGAGATAAGGGGAAAGAGGGAGAGAAAAAGGGGAGGGAGAGAGAAGGGGTTGAGAGAGAAAAGGGGAAAGAGAGGGAGTGAGAGAAAGGAAAATGGAGAGTTGAGAGAGAGAGAGAGAAAGAGAGAGGAGGGGGGGTCTGAGCCTAAGTGCTCATTGACAAAAACTGCATGGGTGTAGTATTAGTGAAGTAGTAGTGAAGTACTGACTGCCTTCTGCTCACTCTTACCTCTCCACCCACCTCCACCTCCACCTCCACCACACACTGACCCCACTCACCCTCAGATCTACTCTCAGACCTGGGCTTGTACGGTATTGTTTGGGTTTGTGTACTTTAGTCATTTCAAACATCTCTCACAAGCTGATGAAGACAGTCTTATCTGGCAACACAGTGTTAAAGCATAAACGTATACTCAGTTAAAAGTACTACTCAATTACTATTATTAGTAATGTGAAGAACCTTTGACTCCTGGTTACTATTGGCAACCAGTTGGTCATCAGCTGTGAGTCCGGTCTTTGTGGTTGGACGTCTGTTAAAACATTCTGAGAACAAAATCCAGTAGTAACATTGTTTCGTAATATTACTGCATCATTCCATTAAATACGCAAAGAATTGTTTTGATATTTTGCAGACGATGAAAATTCAGTCAGATAAAACAAGCAATTATGAGTTCTTGCTTATCGATACTGCAGCTGATGCCGTTAATGTTCTCTGGGGGTGCCACGCTAACTGCGGGCACTGCTCCGTCTGAAGCTCTGTCACTCAAGTTAGACTTTAGTCCGAGCTTTGTTTTAACACAATTTGACTTGGTTGAAACTACAGCAGGTGAGCTGATTTGTGCGTTTAAACAAGTCTCTCACACATGAAATCACACGCACACTATCTAGCATTAGCCAACAGTTTTTCAGTTAGTCACGCCCACCTTTTTTTATTTCTTTAGTAGAAAATCAAACACCTAAACAGGACCATGAACGCTCGTGTTGATCACAGGCTCCTGAAAATGAAATGTGCTGCTTAAATCCACTGAGTTTTTTCTAGTTTAAAGACTTCTTTGTGTCACTGTGGTAACTGCTGAACATTCCGCCATAGACATCCATGTACAACACCCCCAACATGATGTCACCACAAAGTATCAGTTGCTCCTCCTGATATCTGAGTTGGTAATGTCCTCTAGTTGGGAATAGTTGCATAATTACAGTTTTTGTTTTGTTTTGTTTTTTTGTTTCCGTCAGTCGTCAGGTTTAAATGCATGAGCAGTTTCTTTCTTTACTTGTGGAAGTGGAGCACAGTGAGGCACATGGACGGGGCTGCATTATGGTTACTATGGTGACTTCAGACATGGCGACTCCGCTGGACAATGGTCAGATGGGATTTATATGAAGAGAGCCCGCTGACCCTCCCCTCTCACATCTGCTCCACTAAACATTATTATGGGATCGCCAATTACTGGAAGTAAAGATCGTAAAATACTGCACTTTGCTGAGTCATGATGTAACACAATTCTGTTCCATTTGTGTGTGTTTTTTGTTAATATGTACCTTATATCACAATGCAGGTAAAGTAACTCAAACTATATAATGGTATAGAGTTAATTCATCAGAAAATAGCCCTCTAATTAACTCTGGCATTTGGTTTGAAGAGGGGTTATTTTACTTCTGTGGAGTTAGTAACTGTGTTTTGAAAATGCTATATTCGCCGAAAACAACGTATGAACGTGGTTTGTGAGTTTCCCCTCCCTTCGCTCTCCACGTTAAGTCACTCCCCCTTCAGAGCGCTATCACAACACAATTGTCGTGGATCCCGCTAATGAAACTACTGCACATTGCATCTGTTTTGTGAAGTTGTTGTGTACAGTTTTGTATCATGTTTTTGTATATTTATGGAGAATTGCAGTGTGGGAGTGTGGCTGATGTGTGTGTGCTGAGCATAGTGCCCAGGAGAGATTGCTAAATTACTGAAACATGCACGGATGACACCTAAAAGCACTTCAGGCATGTTTTATATTTATATTACAATAAAGATAAAGTAAGATAAACTTGTGACTGACATACTTTCATTCTCTACATTTGACCCATCCTTCACCCACAGGAACAGTGGGTGCCACAGAAACATACAAATTCCACACACAACGGCCAAATTGCGACGTGGGAATCAAACCCAGAACCCGAAACTTGATCTGAAGGTTGGCGGTTTGAATCTCGCTCTCAATGTAAACATTACTGGTAGAGCCGTCAAATCCACTGACCCACAGGTTGTTGGTGCGATCCCAGCTCCCACAGATGAACGCAGTTGTTGTGTCCTTGGGCAAGACACTAAACCCACCTCGCTCCTAGTGTGTGTATACACTGGTGTATGAATGTGTGTGTGAATGGGTGAGTGATTCCTTGTTGTAAAGCGCCTTGAAGGTGGAAAAGCGCTGTATAAAAATATGATTCTTTACCAAGTATCTGTCCATGTTTTGTCCTTTTTTCCCCGGTCACTTGGGTTTTCACTATAATCCTTAACAAAATCTGCTAAACCTGACAGTAGAAATCATAGAATGTGAGGGAACCGCTCCTCTGTGTACACAAATTGAAACAAACACATGATGAATGAACATAAAAAGTATAATTATAAATCTATACAATACAGTGCGTCCCAACACTGGTCTGATGACTTTCTCTTTGCTCTTCTTCCTCACATAAGTTCTGGTGGAGTTTTTTTTTTTTTTTTTTTTTTTTTTTTTTTTTTTTTTAAATCAAGTTTATTTTCATAACACAATGTGGAATTAAAGTAACAAATATTCATGTCACAAACAGACAGAACACATACAACAGACAAGACACACAAAAATAGCCAAAACACAACAGAACAAAACAAACTGGACAAGACAAGACAAGCACCTGAAGCATCCATCCCCAACCACAGGTCACACACCAAAGGTTCAAAGCCATAGCCCTACAACTTCTTGACGTGGACAAACATGCGTCTAAATATACAATAAGTTATAATGTTTCAGAATTCAGAACCACATTTTCAGTCCCATTTTAATGGTTTCCATTTTTTGGAGTGTAAAAGCAACCTATTATTATTAGTAGCTATAATTTTTTCAGTTATGAATTGTAGATTTAATTTATTTTTAAAGTGTTCCAAACATAGGTCCACCTTATTAACCGCTTTGAAAATCAAGATTTTCCCCACTAAAATAATGGTGTTCACTAGTTTTGATGAAAATTTATTTAGCACACCAACAATTATATGGTGGAGTTTTTTTTTCCTCCCTGGAGATGTTATTGCTTTATCTGGAATGTCTCACAATATCATATTAACCTTACTACTGTCATGGAGACTAAACCAGACCAAGTTACAGGTCAGATCTGCGGAGAGGCAACCCCGCTCACAGTCAGAACGCCTGTTTTTCTAGGTATTTTTGAGTTATAAAACCACCTGTAACTGAATGAATGTAATGTAGATCTTTTTAATGTTATACTGTGGAACATTCCAAGCAGAGCAGTGACATTATCATAGAAACAAGCAGGTGACTGACCTTTAATCAAAAAGTTACACAGCACATCTTTAAGTTTTGTTTGCGTGGCCCTCTCACTGTCTTCTATTGATTATTTGTATTTTTATTGACGTACCAACTTATTAATGGGTTTATATGGGGGCTCCTTCTCCTTCTCCTCCTTCTCTCCCTCCCTCCCTCTACCCTTCACCCCTTCCCCTTCTCCATCCCTCTCACATCTGCTCCGCCATGCGCACTGACATATTATGGGATGTCCTGCTTGCTCCCCTCTGTTTCCCTTTTGAGCGGAGACTCTGAGCTCCGGGATAAATGCCGAATCCTCTGACATCTGTGACCAGAGCTGAGACGGTGCACGCTTCATGTGTTTGTGTTTGAAATCAGCCCAACAAAAGAAGTGACGCGAGGGGCCCGAGAGTCACCCAACCGAGAGGACATGAAAAGAGACCAGGACGTGTGCTTTCTGCTGTTTAAAATGTGATATCTTGATAACATCTGATAACTTCAAATGGTTTGCAGCAGTCCAAAGTTAGTCCTCACGTTCTTCATGCATTTTTAGAACCTAGCCCGTATTACGTGATGTTACCTCCTCGAGTTGTGTTTTGTTTCATTCACACGTTTGAGTAACTCTTTATTATTAGTCTGTCTACATCTCCAAAGCAAAGAAACAACATTATAACATTAAATATAGATCAGAAAATAGTCTTATATGAGCCCTTTAATTATTCACTGTGACGCAGTTGTCAAAGACCAGAGCAAAGTTTTGCCAACAGACTTAGACTTTAGTGATCCACAAGGGAAATTATTTGGATGCAGTAGCTCACACATCACAATATATCACAATAACAAAGAGTAAAAAATATAAAAAATGGTAATAAACTTCTAAATAAGTACCAATAAAAATAGCATGGGACTGGTATCAATAAGACATAAATTAAATAAATGTATGTACAGTAAGTAAAAAACAAATATCTTAACATAAATATAGTGTATCACAGTTATTATTTACAAGAGGCCGTAAGCAAAGATGAGATGATTGACAAAAACACAGGCTTATCTGTTACATAAGGGTTAGATGTTGTACAGTTGTAGGGAGTATTATCTATTATATAAAGGTGAGTTGTTGTACAGTTGTAGGGAGTATTATCTGTTACATAAAGGTGAGTTGTTGTACAGTTGTAGGAAGTATTATCTTTTACATAAAGGTGAGTTGTTGTACAGTTGTAGGGAGTATTATCTGTTACATAAAGGTGAGTTGTTGTACAGTTGTAGGGAGTATTATCTTTTACATAAAGGTGAGTTGTTGTACAGTTGTAGGGAGTATTATCTGTTACATAAAGGCGAGTTGTTGTACAGTTGTAGGGAGTATTATGTGTTACATAAAGGTGAGTTGTTGTACAGCTGTAGGGAGTATTATATGTTACATAAGGGTGAGTTGTTGTACAGCTGTAGGGAGTATTATATGTTACATAAGGGTGAGTTGTTGTACAGCTGTAGGGAGTATTATCTGTTATATAAGGGTGAGTTGTTGTACAGTTCTATGGAGTATGGTATGAATATTGTCCTGTATTATTCACTGTTTGAGCCGAGTTGTAGGAGCCATTGAAATGCTAATAATAATTAGCATGCTAACACACACATTCTGATTTGCAGAAGATAAAACAGAAAATCAGCTACACCCCCTTTAAGGTTCAAGACCATTTGCATGTAACAGAAATTAAAGGGAAGTTAATGCATCAAGTGGTTAAACAGGGACAGAAAATGATATAGACAAAAAGCTGGCTATACATGTGTAAAGGAGCACTATGTAACTTTTCTGGTGCCACTTGCTTGTATCCATGAAGATGTTATTGCCTGGAACATTTCAAAGTATGGCATTAAATGTCTGTATTATGCAAACAAGAAAAGTTATAGTGCACTTTTAATCTATTCTTTCCAGTATTTTAACCGCCAATAAAGTTATGTTATTTTGAAGAAACTCGACTTTTACATATGGTGGAACTGAACGTTTTTTTCCTCATTGTGAATGGAAAAGTAGTATTTGACCATTCAGTGTTTTCTCTGGAGTCCAGTATGGCGGCTGTGAGACAAAGGCCTCTGCCCTGAGCTTGGACTGATTTATGACGCTTCTTCCTGTAAACTTTAACACAGCTCTGCTCTTTAAAACTCCGCTGGATCCTCTGACACAAACAAAAGCATCTGAGCTGGGAGGGAAAAATCAGAAGCGGAAATTGTACTTAAAATGATCTACTTCCTGTTTTATTCGAACTGTATGTAAGATTTAGACGTTAAAATTCATAAACTTGACCTATACCTGCGTCCCCAAATATCGTTTTAGCGTTAATAATTATAAAATGCCTGTCTCTGAGCTGAATCCTCACTACCTAAACCCCAGTACCTAGAGCCAATCATGAATCAGTGCTAGTGCAGCCTCTGCAGTTCAGTGAGGGAATGGGCTCTATTCACGCTCACGTCACAAAACCGGAAGACGTTTGGAAACATGCGGATGATGACTTCCTTTGGGTTTTGTTGGCGATAGTAACTCTGACAAAATCTGGGAAAACTGAGAAAATGGCCCAGTTTTCTTAATCTAGATGCCATTGTTTTCTTTCTTTTTTCCTTTTATAAATTGTGTATTATAATTTGTCTAACTAAAATGTCATTGTAGTGTTCTGTTATGTTCGGAGCAGATCAACAGTTCCAACCAGCTGCCTGTAAGTGACACTGAAGATACGATTAGAGTCCGTCCCCCATGGAAAGCTTTGGCAGGTTGTGAAGACGCTGCGGCTGAATCCACGGTTTTATCACATGTCCAGTGTCGGTAACTCCACCTTGAAGTCGTCAAGTTTCCAAACGTTTTCCGGAAAGAGTGAACAGAGCCTGTTCTGGAGGTTCTGCGCTTTCACGTGAGACATGGCCGGTCCATATACTGAGAATGAGGCAAACTTGAATGTGTCTCTGTCTGCAGGTTAAGGTTCAGAGGTTCAGTTGTGATAGCATCGTTTCTCTCATTTTTTTTTATTTTTTTTTTTTAAGTAAGCACACAGGCTGCAGTTCCTTTAACCCGTCCTTCAATGTCGCTAGGGTAACCTGTCAGGAGCAGTGGGCCTATCTCCAGATCTTGCTCAGAACTACTTTAGCTGCAGAATTTGACCTATTGTGCATATTTTGTGTTGATGTTTCCTTTAAAACAGTCACAAAAATCAGCCACACACTGCAAAAACTAAAATCTAGCCAAGTTAAAATTACTTGAATTAAGAAATTTTTTATCATGATTTGAGTAAATTTCACTGGACAAGTAAAATGATCTTCCAATACAACTTTTTGGAAGACTTTTTGTACTTAAAATATGAAAATACATCTTGCTGCACTTAAGATAAGAAAAACGACAGATCTTTGCACTTAAAATAAGAAACCAAATTAAATGCAACACATAATTTTACTTGTCAAATTGAATCTATTCAAATAAAGTCAAATGTTCTCAATTTAAAGGTGCATTGTGTAACTTTTCTGGTGGAGGGTCGGTAAAATGTTTGGAGATGTTATTGCTTTGTCTGGAAAGTTTCACAGTATGGCATTAAACTTTTCTATCTTCATGGAAACCAAACCAGATCAGCGTTACAGGTCAGATCTGTGGAGAGGCGACCCCGCTCACAGCCTGTTTTTCTAGGTATTTCTGAGCTATAAACCACCTGTAATTGAATAAATGTAAAGTAGAGCTGTTTAATGTCATACTGAACATTCCAGATAAAGCACTAACATCTGGAGTAAAGCATTTGACGGACCCTCCACCAGAAAAGTTACACAATGCACCTTTAAGTCATTTTAACTTACCCAGATATTGCTTTTTGCAGTGTGGTCAGGACTGGAGGATTTGACCTGCTTGTGTGTTTTTATGTGTTGATTTTTCTTTTTAAACACTCAAAATCGTGCACATCCCCTTTAAATACAGGCTCATAGCGCCCTCTCCATGCCTCCACAGTGGGCGCTCTTATAGCCTGCGCACACAAAGCCGGGGCCCACCCTGCAGAAAAGTTGTCAGCGCAAGCAACGAGCCAAGAGTCAAAGCACAGAACCCCAGGGAGGAGCCGCCTCAATGGGCCACTTCCACCGCACTCTAAAGCACCCCTGCGGAGCTTTTGTGTTATGATTTGTGGCAAATTTGTTTAATAAATCTGGAGTCGGGGGGTGATAGATCCCAGAGGGGCAACATGGGAGGGGGCACTTTGTATGTAAATGTACTGACACCAAAGTTTCTTTTTGTTGTAGTGTCTGCGTGTGGAAGTAACTCGTATGGATTAGATTGAGCAGATTAGCACGCATGTCACAAAAATACTACAATAACGGGAAGTAACATGAATAATTTAATCAATTTAAAGACCCAGTATGTAACTTTTATGCTGGAGGGTCTGTGATGATCCTTGTCGCCATGGAGATGTTATTGTTTTATCTAAAATGTTCCACAGTATTGCATTAAACCCACTGACAATAAGAACGCATGTTTTTCAAGGCATGTTTGTTGCACTAGAAACAGTAATTGAATAAATGATAAATGAGGATACATGTGGTAAAGCAGTGACATCTCCATGGAGACAAGCAGGTGGTGGACCAGCTCACCAGAAATGTTACATGGTGTACCTTTAAAGTTTACATTTGTAATATATTGTCTACTATATATGCTAATCAAAGTTAATATTTCTGGCTCCGTGCATGCAGTTTTAATTGTTTTGGGACATTGTTACTTTACTTTTTTATATATAAGTTACATAGTGCACCTTTTTATTTATAGAACACGTATCTATTTTTTAGGGTTAGGGATTTTTTAGGTTTTTTTTTTTTTTTAGACAACTCTCTTTTGATTATCGAGCAGGTCAAACATGGAACACAGTGCTCCTCATATACGAGAGCTTTCAGCACTGGCAGCATTTTCTATATCTTTAAAACAGTGGTTGTTCAATAAAGTGAAATGAATTGTGTGTATAGAGATTACTGAGTGTGCTGGTGTTATGTACTTTTGTGTGATTGTTGCTGTTTTTTTTTTTTTTTTTTTTTGTTTATTTCATTCATAAAGTATAAAAAGACATCAACAGTGTCATAACATTACAAGAAATGAATGAAAGGGAGCAGAAAGAAGAGGAATCTTATGTTATCTGCCCCCTCTTCCCTTTTCCAGACAAAACACTGATAGTTGCTATAAAACATTTCATCAATACATTCCATTTCAATCACAATTATTAATCAACTGTTAACAGAAAGCTTCACTTTTATGCACAACAACTTAGTTTTCTTTTTCATACACATACATTGCACTGAATTGTATGTATTTTTTTAAATGGCATTATTGTACTTGATCCTTTGATTTCTTTGTCAAGATTATTCCAAAAATTAACTCCTTTTACAGCAACACTTCGCTCCATAACCTTGGTTCTGAATCTGGGTTTTTTAAACATGTCCGTTCCTTTTAAATTGTAGTGGCTTGTTCTCATCTCAAACAGTCTTTGAATATTTACAGGTAATACATTGCACTTTGCTTTATATATTACTTTGAGGATACTTAATTCAACAATATCATACATTTTCTCGTAGATTATTTGACATCAACCTACCGAGGGATTGAAGATGGAAATTAGCCACGCTGGCTATAATCTTTACATATTTACATATAAAATGTTCATTAATATGTGCTGTCCTTTTACAAATACAATAAAGAAAAAATAAGAAAAAAGTAAGGGCTATTCAAATGCCAAAACTCAAGCAATAAAATGGTACAGGGTTAATCTAAACAAATTGTGAGAAAGATGGAAGATGGAAGATGAAAAATATTGGCTTAACTCTGGTGTACTGATTAAAATGCACTGTCCCTGAAATCAAATACAATTTATAGAAATACAGATAATAATATAGAAAATCTATACTTGCCAATAAAATTATTTCAAAGATTACACAGCAATATTTTTTTTAATCTTTTCTTTTTTCATATCCTCTTTTACAGTCTGTTCAATTCAGTATTTAATTTGTATATCTCCCAAACATGAATAAAAAAATAAGTTCTAGTGATGTTTGAGCGACAAAGCAGATTTTCTCGTGGCTCAGTGTGTAATTTAGGTCACTTTAGCCCCGCCCCCTCCCCCCTCGCTCCGTTATTTGTGAATGAAAGTGGGCGGAGTCGACTGCTTCATGTGAGAGTGGAGTAAGTAGCAACATGTGGCCACGGAGCAACACAAAACAATCATGTGTGGACTGATAAAGGGTTTGAATAGTTACCATAGAGACAAATATATATGTTTTATAATGCAGCTTTAAACAATACAAGTGAATGGAAGTGTGTGTGTAGATTAAAGACGCATTATGTAACTTCTCTGATGGTCCACTACAAGCTTCTATCCATGGAGATGTTATTGCTTTGTGTTGAATTTCATCTATTATGGCATTAAACTTATTTATCTCCATGGAGACAAGAGTGGTGACACTAAAGGGCAAGTTTTCAGCCAGATCTGTGGAAAGGCGATCTCATTCACAGTAAGAATGCATGTTTTTTTTTTTTTTTTAATGTACATTCGAACAATAAAATCACCTGTAATTGAATAAATGCAAGATAGATTATTAATACCATAGTGCGGAACATTTCAGGCAAAGCAATAACATCTTCATGAAGTAAAGCTTTAAATCAGATATGAATGAGAGACATCAACAAATCAGTCTGTGCACTCGAAACTGAACAAGCAGAAAATGTAGTGCTTGGTGCTATTGATTCTTTGCAGTGACATCATAACGGGGGTGTGCTACACTATGTCTATGGTGGAATGTTCAGTAGTGATTATGGTGACACAATGCACACATTAGCAAATCTTAAAACTTTTTAAGCAAATGATGTCCAACTAAGTCAGAAAAAAAAAAAAAAAAAAAGTTTGACAGAGCTGCAGACAGAGCATGCCTACAGTTAGCATCACACCCCCAGGGAAGGTTAATGACTTCAGTTGTAATGTATCAATATATTTCAAGTTGCAATGTCCCAAATAAGGAGTGGTAGAATGTAACGAAGTAAAAGTACTGTACTTAAAAAAAGATATCTGGACTTTACTTAAGGACATTTTAAAGTGGATACTTTAACCTGCTGAAAAGTTAGAGTGTTTATTTTTAACAGGTTCATAATTTGAGCAAACAAAAATATTGAATTGTTTCTATTGTTTCTATTGATCAAAATCACTGCATTTGAAGCTTTATTAGATTTCAATATGCAAAATCCTTACATTTTACTCTTTAAGTACATTTTAAACAGGTACTTTAATACTTTTACTTAAGCAGATTTTACTTCAGTATTTTTTTACTTTGGTATTTGTACTTTTACTTAAATAACAAAATTGAGTACATCTTCCACCACTGCAGATAATTCCATATAAGAATGTGTTTAGTGTAGCTTTTCAGATATAACGGCTCATGCTCTTGTCCACAGTGCTTAACTAGTCCCCCTCAGTGCGTAGAGTCCGTGCCCTGGTCATGGGTAATCTAAGCCGTTTGTGGCGTGGCTTACTTTAACTCAGACCTCCTCCTCTTCACTGATTGTGGAGACATCTGAAGTCACTGGAAGTAGTTAAAATAATGACGTGGACATGTGTTTGGGGTTAAGAGGAGGAGACCACTGCCCCTGTCCTACAGAAAAACTCAGTAGAGAAAGTATTAGATCAACGGACTGAATGACAATATGATTAAGGAGGTTGTACAACACTTCTATGGGTTATTAACAGTTAAAGGCTCAATATTACACAAATTTGAAGTTGTGTTTTGTTTTATTCATACATGTTTGAGTAATCCTGCATCCTAAACTCAACATCCTAACCTCAAAATGCTCTGTTCCACCTTGTGATGTCATGAAGCGGTAGTTTTCAAGTTAAGAGCTACATTTTAACTTTAGTTCAGAAGAGACTGAAAATTCCAGGGCTGAAATTATCCGAATGATTTTAGTTTAAAAACACAGTGGAGCACTTCCTGTATTACTACATCACAAGGTGGAGCAGAGTGTTTTCAGTTTGAGAGACAAACTCAGCCCAAATACGCAGGGTTTGTGTGTTAAACATGTGTGAATGAAACAAAACACAACTCCAGGTCTGTTTGTGATCTGTTACCTTCTTGTTTCCGTGGAGATGTGATTTCTTTGCCTGAAATGTTTCACAGTCTAGCACTAAACTTAACTTCTCAGTAGAAACAAGAAGGTGACGCCACTGTAGGCCATGTTACAAGTTAGATCTGTGGAAAGGCGAGTCTGGTCGCTGTAAGAATGCAGGTATTTTAAGGTCATTTTAAACAATAAAACACCTGTAACTGAAAGAATGCAAGATAAACTAGAAAAGCACTCAGAGAGCGCAGACCTCCGCCAAGCAGCTCAGTTTTCAAAGTGATCCAGAATCCAGGATTTCTTCTGGATCATCACCAAAATCTAATCATCTGTTGGATTTACCATTAGGAACATTTTCTGAAAGTTTCATCAAGATCCATCCATAACTTTTTGAGTTATCTTGCTAACTAACAAACAAACAAACAAACAAACAAACAAACAAACAAACAGACAGACGCAGGCGAAAACATAACCTCCTTGGCGGAGGTAATAAAATTAATGCCATACAGTGGAATATTCCAGGCAAAGCTATAATATCTCCATGGAGACAATTACCAAAAAAGTTACCTTTAAGCGTCTTGGTGCCATCTCTTATTTTTGGGATCTGGAAATGATGTTTGGAGACAGTGGGTTGATGGGTGGCCTCTCTGGGATTTGGTTTATTCTGACAAACAAGTAATCCCTTCAGCAGCTGTTCCCAGAAAACTGTGTTACGTACTACTACATACTACTACATACTACTACATACTACTACATACTACTACAAGATAAACAGTCACCTCTATGGGACTAAAGGAGAGATTACTGCAATTCAGAATATAGTTTATTTAAGTACTTCATTAACACACTGTACATATTTATTTAAAAATATATATGGCTGATTTCAGTGTAAAGTCCTTTATATATATATATATATATATATATATATATATATATATATATATATATATATATATATATATATATATATATATATATATATATATATATATATATATATATATATATATATATATATATATATATAATTATTATTATTATTATTATTATGTATTTATTTATTTTTGCATTATCAATTGCTATGGAAAAGGTGCAAATTTTTCACAACTTTGAAACTCATGTGCAGCAAGATCTACTTTATTGTATTACTCTCCATTAAAAAAAAAAAAAAAAAAAAAAAATATATATATATATATATATATATATATATATATATATATATATATATATATATATATATATATTTTATTATTATTTTTTTTTTTTTTTAATGGAGAGTAATACAATAAAGTAGATCTTGCTGCACATGAGTTTCAAAGTTGTGAAAAATTTGCACCTTTTCCATAGCAATTGATAATGCAAAAATAAATAAATACATAATAATAATAATAATAATAATAATAATAAGTGGAACCTAATCATTTCTATATTACAAAGTAAAGCTACATTTTAAGTTTCATTTTAGCTGCTCATCTGTATTAAATCTAACTTGCCTATAGAATGTTGCGATGTCATCTGAAACCCAGCAATATACAGGAAGTATGGATTTGCATTTGGGAACATGTAAATCTGTATTTATACATGTAAATAGTCTAGGTAAATATGTTTACAACAAATCTGACTTACCGGCTCAGCTTATATCTCCATGGAGACAAGCAGCTGACGTTACTGCAGGACCAAGTATTTGCACAAGAAATAAAAACATGTAATTGGATGAATGCAAGATAGGCAAAACAAAATCACCCTCCCCACACCGAAAAGTTAGACCGTGTGCCTTTAACTCTTATGTAAACATGCTTTTTGAGTTTGAAAATGGTGACGTAATATGTGTGTGCTATTGGTGGGCAGGTTTTACAGGCCCGTTCTTAAATGCTTCTTCAGAAACTCGAGCCATCTCTCATAAAGATCATTGTGACTGATGTGAGCAGAGGCTGGTGCAGACCCACGGCTCCAGGTTACAGTGACCCAGGGACGAGCTGCTCTTCTGGGCCCTCCCCTCTCCCTGGTCACATCCAAACCTGCTCTTATGAAATTTACAGGAACACTTTTTTTTACTTGTGGTCATAGTCACACTACTGTAACTGAGCAGAATTTTACAGTTCCTATATTACGCAAAATTTACTCTTGTGAGCTTCAAGTCATGTTATAATGTTGTTATCTCATCAAAAACAGACCTGGAGTTGTGTTTTGTTTCACATGTTTGAGTAATCCTTTATTATTAGTTTGTCTACATCTCCAATGCTCAAAACGCTCTGTTCCACCTTATGATGTCATGTAGTGATAGTTTTCACAGCTACCTTTTAGTTTAGTTCAGTACAGATTGGCAATTCCAGGGCTGAAATTATCCAAATGATTCTAGTGAAGGTGTGTAGAGTTTAAAAACACAGTGGAGCACTTCCTGTATTACCACATGACATCACAAGATGGAACAGTATTTTTTTATTTGAGAGAACTCAGCCTAAATCTGCAGGGTTTGTGTGTTAAACATGTGAATGAAACAAAACACAACTCCAGGTGTGTGTACATTTTCTTGAGTGATTTTAAAGGAATGGTACGTTTCAGAGTACTTTTCTTGCATCATACTTTTACTCCTACTACTCCGAGTAATATTTTTATTGAAGTAACAGTGCTCTTACTGTGAGTACGTCTACAAGTGACAAAAGCTTTATGTTGTTTTGTGTTTCTTACATTGAGATTTGTTGTTTCTAATTTTTGTGTCTATCCTTTGAAAAGACCAGAGTTTGCATTATTTAACGTTTTGTCCTTCAGCATTACATTACATTAACTTTAATTTAGTTACTCTTTATGTTACTCTTACTCTCTCAAATACTTTTTTTTTACTTCTTATTTCTTGGGCCACTACTTTGTACTTCTACTTGAGTAATATTATTTTGAAGTAACATTTCTTTAGTACAATTTTTGGCTCCTCTACCACCTCTGATGAGTAAATGAATGATGCCAACTTTCGTAGCATTAGCTCTTGTATTCTTATGTAATGTGGTACTTTTCCTCCCCTCTTCCATAACAATAGAGTGGTACTTTGAGCTTGGCCGGTGCACTTCAGTATTCAGTAGTAGCCGCTGCTTTGTGCCCTACACAATGAGATGAATATACTGCTCTCTCCTTCTGCAGATTTTCCTCATAAAAATCCCTTTGATAGTTTCGCCATCTGGACACAGCCCCAAAAAAGTCCCCATAAAAGAGCCCCAAATAAGGGCAAAGGGCAGTCCTCCTCAGGTCAGGGGCCCGGCCGGAGCAGTGGACTTCAGCTCAGCTCACATCTCCAAATTAAAACACATTCTTCAGTTTTTAACAAGTATTCCATTACAGTGAGAGCAGGAAGTAAAGATCAGACAAAAAGAAGAGGGGTTATAATGGGCTCAAAGTGGACCTATTATGCTACTGTATTATTTAACCATGTTTTAGCCGTTTCCCTTCACCATTTACACACCCGAAGTTGTATTTAGAGTGATTTGTGCATGTTTGAGTAATCTTTAATCGCTTATTTTCAAGACTCCATTTTTCAGCTCAAAATCAAAATATAAAGAAGCATGGGTGCGCTCCTGGCTCCATCAACTCTGGCTCCAATTGACTTTAGATTGAAAAATTGTCACCCCTCTCTCTATAACTGCTGCTGTGAGCCTCGTCATTTTGGTCTTAAAATGTACGTATTAACCCGCTCTACATGATCCTGGTGTTTTTATGTCACTATTCTGTCCATAAATCAATTCCTGGCTCCAAATCTGCCCCTGCAGTTGCTAGCCTCGTGAGCTTCATTTGACTAGAGCTGAGCACTGTGGGTGACGTTGCGCACCCTTGGTCCACTTCTTTATTTTATAGTTCGAATAGGGCCTGGGAAAGATGGATAAATTACTCAAACATGCATGGATTACATCGAAAATCACTTCAGTTGTTTTTTGACGAGCGAACAACATTATAACATGGTAGAAAGCTACAAAATGTTTTCTACATACCTTGACTTGACCCCCAACAATGGTAAAAATGAGCTGAGCTTTTATCAATATCCAATCCTGACATTCCTGTGGCTACTGTGTGTGTTGTGTGTGTTTTTGCATGTGTTTGTATGTGTTTGTGTGTGTATATGTGTGCGTATGGAGGCCTTTACTCAACACTCAGTACATTAGGGCAGCACTGACAACATGTGATTAACCCCGACCTGGTTGTCTTCTGACGAGCGCCGTCTCTGTCCTGATCTGTGCTGCCAACACCAAACATGGGAGAGAGGGAGAGGAGGAAGAGGAAGGGGAAGAGGAGAGAGGGAGGAGGGGGAGGATGGACAGAGGAGGGTCCGAAAGACAGGCAAAAGGAGAGAGTGAGAGAGAAAGAGAGAAAGAGCATGTAAACTATGATATGTGTGGATCAGTCAGGAAGAAGCATATGAAGTAAACTAGCACCAGTACAAGTTTGACATACACGGTCAAATGCATATTACCACATACATACAAGGAGGGTGTCTTGCCCAAGGACACGATGACAGCAGTGCTCTAATTAGGCCTGTCACGAAGATTACTGTACTAACTTATGGTTCAGTATATGAAAGGTGAAACAATATTTTGCGGGTCAGTATTTATCATGTGTTTTGGTTATTTTTTTATGCCACATCTCCAAAGCTCAAAATGCTCCACCTTGTGATGTCATGTAGTGGTAGTTTTCAAGTGAGCAGCTACAACTCCAGGTCTGTTTGTGATGAGGAAACAACATGATAACAGAGATCAGAAAATAGTGTAAAATGGGACTTTTAAACAGTAGCATAACAGACATAGACAGATCTACTGTATGTCCCCCTCTCCTCTTCATGTTTTGGTTCCACCTTCACACCTGAGCCCTGTCCCGACTGGTGTTTAATGGGGCACATCGCTCCCCTCTCCTCTCCTCCCTTCTCTTCTCTCTCCTCCCCTCTCCTCTGGTTCTCTCACACTGGCCCCGAAACAAAACACTGGCCCCATGCATCATCGGGCCCCTGCTTTAGGAGGGGACTGGACCATGGAGCACACAGAGGAAAACACAAAAGGGGAAAGATGGATTTGAGGTAAAAGCAGGTGTGTTATGGTGTTGTGTGGTGAAGTGAAAAATGGGGGCGCTGGTGAGGAGTCGTAAATGGCTTTTTGAAGGTTTCTGGGCTGGAACCAAACACATTCTATCATAGGTAAAGTTACAGAAGAGGGAGACTGATGTTTACCTATTGTCCAAGCTATTTCTAAGTCTAAATAAATTGAGTTAAACTGGCCTGTAAACATTTTTTCCCATGTATTTCCCAGATGTATTGTATAAGCAACTCTTGAGGTCAAAATATGTCTGCTGTGTACTGTTTTAAATGAACTAGTTCCGTTTTTCACGTTTTTAGGACAGTAAAAATCAGCTAGGGACTAAACCCGGAACTAAACTTGGTCTAGACAAGACTAAACCAGGATTCCAACGGGTCCAAATCAAGCCAACGTCACAAATGTCCTCTTATATTGCTTGATAAGTGACTCAGGGATATCGTTTTGAGCAGAAAACCTTAAATTGCTATTCAAATTTAGATTTTCTTGTCATTCTGATTGATCTTGGGGTGGCAGTAGTTGATTTTGTTGAGCGTTTGCCCAGCAAGAGTGACCTCTGACCCCTCTGTTCCAGAAGTACATTTCTCATTCATTTTTCCAATTCATATCTATATTATTATAAAGTTTGAAAGTCAACTACAAGATCTTTTATTCACAATCTGTTTCTGAAACTTAAAGGGACATTGTGTAACTCCGCTGGTGGAGGGTGTGAAATCTGATTTTTTCCCATGGAGATTTAATTGCTTTGTCTGAAATGTTCCACAGTTGCATTAAACTTATTTATCTTGTGTTTATTCATTTACAGGTGTCTTTATTGATCAAAAAACACACGCCTCTCCACAGATCTGATGTGCAACTTGGCTTTTTTTTTTGTTTCCACTGAGATAAATACGTTTAATAGAATACGGTAAAGCTTTCTGGACAAAGCAACAAGGACACGAGGAGGTAACAAACCCTCCACCAGAACAGTTACACATTGCACCTTTAATAAACCACAACATTTCACCAAATCTTGCGTTTTATATGTGCTTTCTGGATTCAAAAAAACTACGTTATGGATATTAGCCTCTGTCGTGCTTTTAAAATCAAAATTTTTCAAAAAGTGTATGGGGAAAAGAAAAAAAAAAACAAAAAACGCTGTTGTGCTCCATTTGGTGATTATTAAAAACACACACACACATTTTTAAATACTGAATCCTTTTTGGGCACCTTTGCAACAGTATTTCATCATTCAGTTATAACACACCACACACACAGTGACATTATCAGGTGGAAGGAAAGCACAACAAAACAGCTAAAAGTTCCAAAAGGTTCACATGAAACCTTCAACATGAAACCAGTGCTCTTCTCTGTTAGCAAACCTTAAACATGTTTTCTATTAATTTTATATTTGAACTTATTTAATCAGTTACCCAAACCATTAATCCACCATGACACTCCAAAGCACCACGGCATATTTGTAATCACCGTATTAAAATCCATCTTGTTTTGTTGATTACTTTATGATGAAAGCTGAAATTTTCCATCTTTAAAAAGGGGAGGTCTCTGAAATTCCTCACAGACAAGAATGCCTGTCCCGTCTCCTGTTTCCTTATAATCAGAGCCACTATGAAGGGCGAAAACAAACAAGCACTTTTTTCTCCCACACTCCCTGGGCCTGGGGGCTAGTGTGAGGAGGGGTCCTTGAATGCACCACTGTTATTAATCTTTGTTAATTGTAGCCTGTGCCTCCATTCAAAGGAGCGCAGCTGTATTTTTCATCATTAGACCAGTGTTTATAGTAGCGGGAAATTGACCCAGGAGATAATCAGATTTGGTTAAACTACAATTGGCCAGGAAGTGGTTTAAAGGGGCCAAGAAGTTCTATAATTTGTGTTTTTTGAAGTAAGATGAATATTGCGACATGTTTAACACCTGGTTCCATTTGTTAGTGGGTGATAAAAACATCTGTGTATTCTGTTGTGAAGTATTGGGTTTAAAGGGGCCATATTATGCTATTTTCTGTTCTAATGTTGCTTCCTCGTCACAAACATACAGTGCATCTGGAAAGTATTCACAGCGCTTCATTTTTCCCACATTTTGTCATGTTACAGCCTCATTCCAAATTGTATTAAATTCATCTCTTACCTCAAAATTCTACACACAATACCTCATTATGACAATGTGAAAAAAGTTTTTTTTGACAGTTTTTGAATTTATTAAAAATAGAAAACTAATAAATCACATTTACATAAGTATTCACAGCCTTTGCCATGAAGCTCAAAATTGAGCTCAGGTGCATCCTTTTTCCACTGATCCTCCTTGAGATGTTTCTACAGCTTCATTGGAGTCCACCTGCGGTAAATTCAGTTGATTGGACATGATTTGGAAAGGCACACACCGGTCTATATAAGGTCCCACAGTTGACTGTGCATGTCAGAGCACAAACACCAAGCATGAAGTCAAAGGACTTGTCTGTAGACTTGCGAGACAGGATTGTCTTGAAGCACAAATCTGGGGAAGGATACAGAAAAATTTCTGCTGCTTTGAAGGTCCCAATGAGCACAGTGGCCTCCATTATTCGTAAATGGAAGACGTTTGGAACCACCAGGACTCTTCCTAGAGCTGGCCGGCCGTCTAAACTGAGCGATCGGGGGAGAAGGGCCTTAGTCAGGGAGGTGACCAAGAACCCGATGGTCACTCTGTCAGAGCTCCAGCGTTCCTCTGTGGAGAGAGGAGAGCCTTCCAGAAGGACAACCATCTCTGCAGCAATCCACCAATCAGGCCTGTATGGTAGAGTGGCCAGACGAAAGCCACTCCTTAGTAAAAGGAACATGGCAGCCCGTCTGGAATTTGCCAAAAGGCACCTGAATGACTCTCAGACCATGAGAAACAAAATTCTCTGGTCTGATGAGACAAAGATTGAACTCTTTGGTGTGAATGCCAGGCGTCATGTTTGGAGGAACCCAGGCACCGCTCATCACCAGGCCAATACCATCCCTACAGTGAAGCATGGTGGTGGCAGCATCATGCTGTGGGCATGTTTTTCAGCAGCAGGAACTGGAAGGCTAGTCAGGATAGAAGGAAAAATGAATGCAGTAATATACAGAGATATCCTGGATGAAAACCTGCTCCAGAACGCTGCTGACCTCAGACTGGGGCGAAGGTTCATTTTTCAGCAGGACAACGACCCGAAGCACACAGCCAAGATCTCAAAGGACTGGCTTCAGAACCACTCTGTGAATGTCCTGGAGTGGCCCAGCCAGAGTCCAGACTTGAATCCGACTGAACATCTCTGGAGAGACCTGAAAATGGCTGTGCACAGACGTCTCCCATCCAACCTGATGGAGCTTGAGAATTACTGCAAAGAAGAATGGGCAAAACTGCCTAAAGATCGGTGTGCTAAGCTTGTGGCATCATATTCAAAAAGACTTGAGGCTGGAATTGCTGCCAAAGGTGGATCAACAAAGTATTAAGCAAAGGCTGTCAATACTTATGTAAATGTGATTTATTAGTTTTCTATTTTTAATAAATTCAAAAAATGTAAAAAAAAATCTTTTTTCACATTGTCATAATGGGGTATTGTGTGTAGAATTTTGAGGCAAGAGATGAATTTAATACAATTTGGAATGAGGCTGTAACATGACAAAATGTGGGAAAAAGGAAGCGCTGTGAATACTTTCCGGATGCACTGTACCTGGAGTTGTGTTTTGTTTCGGGTCTTTCTGTGTGACGTTTGCATGTTCTCCCTGTGTCTGGATGGGTTTCCTCTGTACGCCAGGTTCCCCTATCAACCTAAAACATGCACCAAATCCTCCAGCTAAGGTAGTCCTGACCAAGACTAGCCACACAATCACGGAGATGGGTCCCTAGGCGTTCCATGTGCTGCCCACTGCTTCTGATGGGCCAAATGCAGAGGACACATTTCCCTGCAGGGACAATAAAGTACCTTTCTTTATCTTCTTCTTCTTCTTCTTCTGTATATTTATGAGTTCTTCTCTCAAACTTAGACTTAGACAAACTTTATTGATCCACAAGTGAAATGATTTGGATACAGTAGCTCAAATATCACAATATAATATAGTAACAGAGAGTAACAAAAATAGATGGTATAGCAAAAAAGAAAGCAAGAGACACGTGTCAAATGAGACATAATTATACAAATAAATGTATATGTACAAGTCAAAATAAAACAGAAAAATAAGTAATCAACTATAAAATCACAGCTATGAACAAGAGACAAGAACGACAGTGCAAATACTATGCTGATTGACAGGCTATAAGGTTATCCAGAAACAGAAAACAATCTGTTCCACTTTGTGATGTCATGCGGTAATACAGGGAGTGCTCCACTGTGTTTTTAAACTCCATACTTCTTCACTAGAATCATATGGATCATTTCAGCCCTGGAATTGCCAATCTCTACTGAACTAAAGGTCACAGGTAGCTGTTAACTTGAAAACACAACTCCAGGTCTGTTTTTGAAGAGATAACAACATTCTAACATGGCTTAAAGCTCACATGAGTCTATTTTGCGTAACCTCGGCCCTTTAACTCATGTATCAATATTTCACTTACATGACTTTTGCAGTATTGACAGTGGTGTAGACTAGATTAACTTGCTTATACATCTCATCTCACTTTATTCACACCTCTGCTGGTGTGTCTCATGTGGACGGTGGATCTGTCTCACTCTTGTCCAAAAGAATGCACGGCGCTGGAATAACGCTCTGACTCCTCTTTGGACGCCCAGTTTAAAGGACTTCAGATGGTCCTGGGTGGGTTTGGACTGCCCCCTCCTCCCCTCACCCCATAGAGAAACATGGGGGATGGGTGCTGGGTTTGACTTATGTTGGATTTGGGATGGGGGCAGTGCATTTACATAAAAGGACAAACTTCATTTCTCAGACGCGCTGTTTTAAATGACACGTCCACTTTTCAAACACACCGGGGACTGACCGAGTGATGGATTGTCTGTTTGCAAAGCGGGAAGGGAAATGTTACATCTGCTTGAGTCACTTTTGGAGAAATTGTACTTTTAAGAATAGTTTTATCACAATAACATTTTTCTGTATTTCAGTAATACAGTTTTATATCATGAAAATGCAAAAGTTCATACACACACAAAAATAATAATAGAAAATTGTAAAAAAAACAAAACGGTTTATATAGTTTTGTTTTTAATATACTCCTACTTCTTCAAAATTTGCACTGACAACAGACTATATATAATTTTTGGTCAAGTTTTGTTTTGTCAAGTTTTAATAACAGTACAATATTGTAATAAAATCTTCTTCAAAATGCCTATGTTCTTTGAAAATACCACAGTTTGCAGAATATTGTAGCTTCAGTAGGTCAGTCTGAAACTAATTTGCCGTTTTAGCAAGTTGTTATAATAGTAAAAAGAATAAATTGTTTTCATAAAGTCCATTAATTTTGGGATTTTTTCAAATTTTTTGAAAATACCAGAATTTCCTCATTTTGTCATCTGTTCTAAATCTCTCGAATACGTACTTGAGTAAATTGTACCCATACACACACCTGTCCATTTTATTTTATTTTATTTTTTACATATTTTTGTCATGTAATCATACTGTTCATGAGTTACATTTAATAGTCTTTCATGAGTTTTGATCAAGAACAATATTTATAGCCAAAAACGACCTCTTCTCTTACCCTTCTTCTTTTCCTTGATTTAAACTCCTCCTCCTCCTCCTCTTCTCTCTGTGCAGGTCCTGTGCAGATTGTGTGCAGATTGTGTTCAGATTGTGTTCAGATTGTGTGCAGACTGTGTGCAGATTGTGTGCAGTGGGACGCTGGATTACGGAGCCTGTGGTTGGTCACATGATGCGTCTGTCACCTCTGGATTTGGACGAGGCTCTCAGCTCTGGAGGTCTGAGGGTGAGAGGTGGAGAAGTTATGTTAAGTGAATACAATGATGCTAGTTACAAATAGCACCTTAGACTATCAATACACACATTTAGACCGGCTGTTTCTGTTCCAAAGAAACATGGATACAACTACAAAGAATCAGACTCACCGCTAATATGAAATACTGCTCTGTAATATACAATTAAATCAACGTGAACTTCTCTCTGTACAATATTTTCACAGTATGCATCTCACGGTACGATATTGATTGCGATATTTTATGGAGGCTAATCTGTGAACATGCTACTTTATCCTCTTAAAAAGTCTTCTTCTGTCATAATCCAAAGAACTAAGATTTAAAAGTGCTTCATTTAGTCTGCACAGAAATGAAGCAAAGGATCATGGTCTATGTAGTTCCCTCTGTTTTTTTAGCTGTTGCTGCACCATAACTATCAACCATAACTATTAATGAAGAAACTTGTAATTACCTCCGCCAAGGAGGTTATGTTTTCTCCTGAGTCTGTCTGTTTGTTTGTTTGTTTGTCTGTTTGTTTGTTTGTTTGTTAGCAAGATAACTCAAAAAGTTAAGGACGGATCTTGATGAAATTTTCAGGAAATGTTCCTAATGGTAAATCCAACAGATGATTAAATTTTGGTGATGATCCAGAAGAAATCCTGGATTCTGGATCACTTTGAAAACTGAGCTGCTTGGCGGAGGTCTGCGCTCTCTGAGTGCTTTTCTAGTTTGATATATTATGATGGCCCGCGATATTATTGTGAGACCCTTGACAATATGAAATCACGATATTTCGGTTATTGTTACATCCCTAAATATTATTGTAATTACTCAATTGATTTAATGTTTGGGAGGAGGCCCCAGGGAAGACCCAGGACACGCTGGAGGGACTATGTCTCTGGGCTGGCCTGGGAACACCCTGGAGTCCCCCCGGAGGAGCTGGAGGAAGTGTCCGGGGTGAAGGAAGTCTGGGAGTCCCTGACTGTTGCCCCCGGATAAGCGGAAGAAAATGGATGGATGGATGGAAGTTTGTATGTTACAAATAAAGTTTATTGAAAAGCAAAAGCATGACAAGTTTGTGGAGATGCAAGGCTCAAGGAAGAGCTGGAGAAGGCCTGGAAGGTGAAGCCATCAGTGGTGCCCGTGGTGATTGGAGCACTTGGGGCTGTAACCCCCAAACTGGAGGAGTGGTTACAGCAGATCCCAGGAAAAACATCAGACATCTCAGTCCAGAAAAGTGTAGTACTAGGAACAGCAAAGATACTGCGCAGAACTCTCAAGCCCCCGAGGGCCCAAGCTGGATGAGGGTGAGGGAGACCAACCACCATGGAAAGTGAGGAACACATTATTAATGAAAATATACTGTAAATGCTTTATTTTAGTCATTTTCTAAAAAAAACATACTCATGCATTAATGAGAAAATTGATGGAATAACATATTTTTGTTATAGCTGTTACATGTTTTCCAATATATATCCAAAGTATTATTATAAAAAATTATACTTTTGGGATTTTACTCAATATTAACAAAAGCAGTGAAGAATGCTTTCTGAGGAAAAACTTAATAGTAAAAAAAGTCAAAATGATATGTATGGTTACGGTCCGAGTGAATGTGAGGACATGACCTGCACTACGAGCAGAGCGGGTTTGTAAGGCCACTTTTGAAATAAGTTTGACAGAAATGACAAATGACACACGAGTCTGAGGTCTGTCTGAGTGTGAGAGTGTGTGTGTGTGTGTGTGTGTGCGCGTGTGTGTGTGTGTGTGTGTGTGTGTGTGTGTGTGTGTGTGTGTGTGTGTGTGTGTGTGTGTGTGTGTGTGTGTGTGTGTGTGTGTGTGTGTGTGTGTGTGTGTGTGTGTGTGTGTCGTCACTGATCCACCAGAAATACTGGAACTTTAAGGCCTCATACAAGATCACACAACACTGAAATGGTACTTTATTCAGGACTAAGACAGGACTAAAACATGACTATACCATGATTAAACCAGGACTAAAACAGGACTTAACCTGGACTAGACCAGGACTTGATCAAAACTAAACTAGGACTAAACTAAGACTAGACCAGGACTAAACTAGGACTAGACCAAGATTAAACCAAGATTAGACCAGGACTAAACAAGGACTAAACCAGGACTAGACCAGGACTAGACCAGGATTAAACCAGGACTAAACTAGACCTAAACCAAGTCCAAATGCAGCCTTATAGCTTTTTGAACTTTACGTATGAGGAGTTACCTGAGTAATTTGTTAAGTGAAAGTATTTATACAAGATATTTTGCTCATTTGGGGTTTCACTCAGGGTTTCCAGATTTTCAGACCAACAATCAGCAGTAACTATTGCTATTGCTTTTGTTACATCCAGCTGAGAGAAAAGCACAGACCTCTTTCCGTCCACAGAGCGCATACCTTCTTTCTGCACACTTTCCAAAAACAGAAACCCCAAGTCGCTATAAAGCAGCGGACTTGGCAACCCTGGTGTCCCTCCTGTCCTGGCCTGTGATATCATGCCCCTGCAATCGCGCTGTCCCACTGAGCGGGCCCTGTGTCCAGCCCCAGCCCCCGCAGTGATGCTAATTAAAAGTGTTCAAGGACAAAGGAGCAGTGCATTGTGGGAGAGCGCGACCAGACTGCAGCAGAGACAGAGCTGGAGGGGCCATGTCAGGGATTAAACAGACGGATTTATCAGTTCATATGAAGTGTTGCAGTTTGGGACAAGTGTCTGTGGGCGGAGGTGAAGAAAAAGGATATTATTAGTAAAAGATACTCATTTGAACTGGTATTGATACTGGAAAATGACATATACAGGACAAAGACGGACTTTTCCTGAACAGTTTTCGAATGTTCTAATGCATCTATATTTCATTATAAGACAAATGACAACACAACCTTTCAAGGCTAAAATGTTCAGTGCCACTTTATGACATCATTTTGTGTTAAAATGCTTTTTTACAGGCGTCATTTAATTGCCTCTATATTACTATAACTCTGAGGATAGCAGCTATTGTTTTTGACCTTGTTTGCACTGTCACTCCTCAGTGTGTAGAAGGTGGTGAGTCCTTGCGCCCTCTACTTGTAATTGTGGTCGTTCCATTCTTAAAAGCTGGTTATTGCCATATAGATTTTTTTTTTTTTTTGCCGCATACAACAAGCATACAGACATTAGACAGGGCATATAGATTAATTATAATAATATACTATTAATACTGGGTACTACATGTATGGTATGTTATTGAAAGCAGTTATTTGGCTATTTTCCCCCCAGAATTACAATAAACATGTTGTATTCATATTTTTGTTATCTGTCACCCAGGTAGGATCCATAATTCTGTCAAGCAGCTTCTTGCCTTCTGACATCGGAGTGACAAAACATATTAAACACTTCTAAATACATAAAATATGTAGATCACCATGTTACTTTTTACTGTTTTGAAAATGTTATATTCACTGAAAACAACGTATTAACATGTATTATACGTTTTATGAAATAGAGTCTTCTCTCTCTGCTCCCTATGCTAAGTCACTCCCCCTTCAGAGCGGTATCACAACACAACAACACAATGAAACGACTCCATCAGGTTTGTCAGGTCGTTGTGTATTGTTTTGTAACGTGCTTTTGTATTTTCGTAGAAGTGTTGTGTGGGAGCATGGGTGACGTAAGCTTGTGGGCGGAGCCTTGTACAGAATCTTACAGCCAACCCTAAGGACGGTTCAAATATGGCCCGGGAGAGCTCGCTAAACTGCTCAAACATGCATGGATGACATCTAAAACCTCTTTAGACATGTTTTTGATGGTAGAAAGCTCTAAAAAGTTGATTTAACATAATTTTTTCCAGTTAACAGAATTCACTCTTCTGTAAAATAGTCTTTGCTCATGCTTTATGTTATTATCATTGTTATTATCAAGTCAACTCTAACCTGTTGCTTCTCTGTTTCTGGCATTACCATACTGTCCCATTACTCAGACCTGACCCCTCTCTGTCTCTCTGCAGATCGGTGGCCATTTTCGCAGTATTTATTTATGGTGAGTGAGTTGCATTCCAGAGACACAAGGAGCCCTCCCCCTCCCCAAAACAATTCCACACCCACCAGTGACCAATCTCCAAAAAATTCCACTTCACCTCCACTGCAGTAATCCCGCTATATTTAAAGGGCATATGGTAAGTTAAACTCATTTCACTAAAACATTCTTAAAGGGCCCATATTACACCATTTTCTGATCATGATAAATGTACCTGGAGTTATGTTTTGTGTCATTTGCACATTTTTAACACACAAACTCTGTATATTTAGGCTGAGTTCTTCTATATGTGATGTCATGTGGTAATACAGGAAGTGCTGGCTGTGTTTTTAAACTCCATACACCTTCATTAGAATCATTTGGATCATTTTGAAATTGAAAACTACCACTATGACATCACAAGGTGGAACAGAGCATTTTGAGCTTTGGAGATGTAGACAGACTAATAATGCAGGATTACTCAAACATGTGTGAATGAAGCAAAAACACAACTCTGTTGTTTTTGAGGAGGTAACAACATTACAACATGGCTTAAAGCTCACAATACTGTGGGATATAGGACATTATAACATTATATTAATCATTACATTTAAAATTTTACTAAAAAATCTTGCCGTAGAGGTAATTTCATAACTGTTACCTAGCAACAAGGGCCAAAACATCTCTAAACTGCACAATAGTTATGATTAGACTCTTAAAAGTAAATATAAAAAAATAAATATACAACACCTTTTTTTTTGTTAAAGATGCACTGTGTAACTTTCGACAAATACTTCTCCATGGAGATGTTATTGCTTGGTCAGAAATGTTTCACAGTATGGTATTAAACCTTTCAATCTTCATGAAGACCAAACCGGACCAAATTACAGGTCAGACCTGTGGAGAGGCGACCCCATTCACAGTCAGAATGCCTTTGAATGTTTTTCTAGGTATTTCCAGGTAATGTTTTTCTAGGTATTTTTGAGCTATAAAACCACCTGTAATTGAATACATGTAAAGTAGAGCTGTTTAATGTCATACTGTGGAACATTCCAGGCAGAGCAATGACATATCCATAGAAACAAGCAGGTGACGGATCCCCAACCAAAAAGCTACACACTGCACCTTCAAATCAATGTTTAAACTGGCCCTTCATTTTGTTATCAGCATCAGTACTACAGAAAAATCTTGTTGGACCTGTAGTTTCGACCTGTACATTCTGAAATACACGGGATTTCTGTAGCCTATAGTTTAGCTGTACATATTTATGACTTCTCTCAGATGTGACTTCTCCTGGCATTGTTTGCAATGTGCACTTTGAACTCATTTCTATTTTCGAAGAATCCCAGTATTTGTATAATATATATATATTATATAATATTTTTTGGAAAAAATCGCAATTCCAGTTTTTCCAAAAATAGTGCAGTTATCTGACTGGTTAGGCCTGCTGTGGACTGAAAAGTGAGTATGATGATTTTCTCATTTTGACTTACTTTGGTGGAATAATATTTGTTGGAAATATGACCAAAAAGGAATTTGAAAAAAAATAAAATAAAATTACAGGAAGTAGAGAGTGCTTAAACTGCAGACATAATCGGGAGAGAAGGCTATCACACATAAACATATTTTTTGAATATTTGGGCATTAATTCAACAAAAAAAGCTGTGTGTTTTTTTTATTCATCCAAAATTATAATTTCTGTGTACATTAGAGGAATTTTGGCCCAGTGTCCTACATGGTTGCTAGGTAACTATAGGGTATTAGCACATAACACATATTTAGATCACCATGTTACCTGTTTTGAAAATGCTATATTCACCCAAAAAATATATTAACATGTTTTATAAGTTTCAGTTATGCTTATGGTGCTCTGAGTCTCCCCTCCCTTTGCTCCCCGCGCTAAGTCACTCCTCCTTCAGAGCGCTATCGCAACACAAACTACTGCACATCACATCAGGTTTCTCAAGTTGTTTTGTACAGTACAGTCATCTTTTTGTATATTTATGGAGCATTGTCGTGTGGGAGCGTGGGTGCTGTAGGCTTGTGTAGATGCAGGAGAGATCACTAAATTACTGAAACATGCATACATTACACCTAAAACCTCTTCAGGGATGTTATTGTTGAGGGAACAGCATTGTAACAGGGAAGAAAGCTAAATAATAGCCCCTCTTTAACTATGTTTTTGTAAAATTAGTAACACTTTAAGGGCTGAGCTGAGTGTCTGGACATTAGTCTTCCTTGGTGGTGGGGAGATTTCCAAAGGCAGTCGATGACAGTGAACGCCTCATCCAAGCTTTTAAACACACTGTTGTTATCTTAGCTGCCAGGATACACTTATCTGCTCTCAGAAACTGTATGAGACACAGACAATAGCCCTGATTGAGTGCACTCCCCCAAAAGGTGTGAGGTTTCACCACCCCCTGTCACTCTGATACAGATCTGTATGAGCCACTGGCCAGTGTGAAACACGCACAATCATTCATAAAAGAAATGAATGAGCTGCAGGGAAGATGTGAACACAGGAAGTGTAACAGGCGGGCGGGCGGGGGAGGAGCCTAACAAATAAACTAAACTATTACACTTTGTAATAACTACAAGGTGCACTATGTAACTTTTGTTTGGGGGTCTGTCATCTGCTTGTTTCTGTGGATATGTCATTGCTCTGCCCGAAATGTTCCACAGTATGACATTAAACAGCTCTCATTTATTCGATTACAGATGGTTTTATAGCTCAAAAATACCTGGAAAAACAGACATTCTGACTGTAACTGGGGTCGCCTCTCCACAGATCTGACCTGTAACCTGGTCTGGTTTGGTCTTCATGAAGATAGAAAGGTTTAATGCCATACTGTGAAATATTTCAGAGAAAACAATAACATCTCCATGTAGAAAAGCATTTGACGGACCCTCCAGCAGAAAAGTTACACAGTGGACCTTACTCAATGCAGATTTAAGTCACGAATGATGCAGGATTTGTAACAACTTATGTAATACACTAACCTTAATCCTTTCATTTAAATAGTTACAAAGGATGAATCATTCTTAATATACTATTTGTTCATTATAATACTAATACTTGTATCACAGGAACTAACAAGAGACTTTATATAAATACTGTTAAAATGCTAAAAACATGACCACCTAAAATACCAAGGACACAGATAAGTTTGTAAAATCCTAGACAGAGACTTTAAAATATGTAATTGCAATGTATTAAAAATCTAAAAAGAGCAAGTAATATAGCCTGTATAAACAATGGAGCATACAGCCTATTACAATTATTATTACATTTAAAGCCACACTGTAACTTTAATTGTGGAGTGCCTGCAACTGTTTGTTTCCATAGAAATGTTAATGTGTTGCTTATAAAGTCCCACAGTATGGCATTAAACTCATCTGTATCCATGGAGAGAAGGTGTCCATGTGTTTTAAGTAATAAAAACATCTCTAGGTGAATAAATGCAACTATCAACAAAAAAGTGGACATTCATGTAGTGTTTATACTGCAATTTTACAAAATAATATCACCTACATTTACTGGACTGATACAAATATGCAAGGAGCTTTGATAGACGAGGTCGTTTTCTGATGTTTTCTATTAAGCTCTTGTCAACCAATAAGCAAAAGTATTATACTGTTATACTGTTAAATATGAAGACAATGGCTATTCTCAAAATGTTTTTCAAAATCTTATCTTATATCTCAATTATAATCTAGTCCTACACTGTTTGTTTGTGTACAGGCTGCAGTCTAGACTCATACATGCCTCTTAGTCTGACTTTAAATAATAAAACACTGACACATTTCCATATGAAGCACAAAATCCTCCTTCACATATTTTGTACATAGAGCCCACAGCCCTTACGTGGTCCCACCCCCTCCTTGAAATGTTGCAGGAGCCACTATAATGCCATTAGCCTAACAAAGCCCATGTTAATTCAGTCTGCTCTATGAATGCATGGGTGGGATGCGTCGCAAATGCCCTGGGAAGGAATTTTCACACCAACAAGTCCCACTGACACACACACATACAAAAACACACACACACACACACACATTCATAAACATATAATCACAATGTGAAAAAGAAGCAAACAGGCAAACTAAAACGGCTTCCTTATTAGAATATGGGCTAGAAATGTGGAGGTATGGGGCAATATGGGGGAGGGGGCTACTCTTTTGTGACTTGTTGTTACTTGTACTTGTAATTTTGAAGTAACAATGCTCTTAATTGATGGTTACAGGTGACAAGAATGACAAGTTTATATTTATAGCTGCAAAATCTTCAACCCAACTAAAAAGACGACATAATGCAGTTGAACTTTCTTCTGGAGGCCATACATTTACTTGAATATGATTTGTATTGGTGTGATAGGACCTGTTTTGTGTATTTGTTGAAGGTATCTGTGATTGTTCTTCCGTTGTGATGCTTCCCCCAATCAATTTCAAATAGTCGTCATAATGTTCTGCCTTTTTCCCGTCATTGATAAATGTGCAGAACTCACTTCAGCATTTTTAAAGTAACAGGAAAGTAACATGTACTTGAACTTTTGGCTACTCCAACAGAATCCATGCTTCCTGGTTCTAATATGGGTTAAAGTGTGTGTGTGCTTATCAGAGGAAGTCTGATCACACAGATCAGAGCTGGGGGGAATCACAGATGCTAATAAAGCAGATGTCCGCTCTGTCTGTCACATTCCACCAGCCCAATAAAAACAAAGGCTCTTTCTTTATCCCCCGGGAGCACGACCAGCTCCTAATGACCCAAAGACTCTTATGTAAACTATAGGACAGACACAGACAGTCAAACTAATGTGGATGTATAGGCCTATCATGACAACAACATTTTAAAATATAAGCAATACATTATAATATTAAAACTAATTTATGCCACTGACACAATAACACTAGAGTAGGATTACCCCCCAATAAGACACAATTAAGCAGTTAGTCTGTATTTGTCATAAAAGTGATTCATTTAACCAGCTACAACTCAAATCTAATGGTAGAACAGAAAAAAATACTAGTTTTTACGTCTGTCACTAAGTATAGGCCGTTATAGCAATTCCCGTGAATATCAAAATGCTGCACTTAATCAAAACAGTGCGTATGAACCGCAAAATTGTAGTGCCTCCACACTTATGTGAAAGAATATGGAAAAATACTATAATGAGCAGCTCACAATATCAATACTGTACCATAGACTTAAGTTTTGCAATATACCTGTATTTTGATATTTAAGTACTACAGTGGGCACCTGTCGCTTTCTGATGAATGAAGTATTCACTCATAAGTTGACGGATTTGGCCTTTGCATGGAAAGGTAAAGAGACTTTGAGCTTCTGAAAAGCACTAAATCAGTCTAATGCATTATTAGAGCAACAGTCCTCTGTTGTTATAACAACACCCCAATTTAAATCAAAGTCATATTGAATCCTTCAGGTAAATCATTTGCCTGAAGCCCAAGAATAGGGCTGTGTTTGTTTAGGCTAAATCACTCCTTTAGTTCTGTAGTTGTAGTTACACATCTAAAGCCTTTCCTCTCAAATGTTTAAGTGGAAATATAGGGTCCAGGAGTACTTCTGTGTGAGTCTAGAATCCACGAGCCATTGTGGTGCTGCACAGGCATTTATGATGACAGCAAACATAAGCTTTGTCCTGAGATGAAGGATCAGGGTCTGAGACCAAAGGTCAAACAAACACCACACACTGACCAGGACCAGAGAGACTCTGGACATGACTGTGGACTACAGAGCAGGGGACACGTCTATAAAGCTCACATAATCGGAGGTGGACACTTATACAGTATTTATGCAATTATAGCACATATATGTAATTGACCCTCAGTATGGGCTAACACTTGTTACACCGTGTGATGTCAGAAACTTGCACCATGTGATCTGTTCTGACCAATCAGAGCGATGTGGCTAGAGTGGAGCTAGTGCTTGTATGGAGCACTGAGCATGGCACATAAAGGATTTTTTTAAATGAAAAAGTTCATGTTGTGAAAACAGAGGACAATCAGCTGTAGGTGCGCTGACACTTGATAGTGATTGGTTAAATCGGCCTCATTCAGCGTGTGCCTCCAGCCAGACTGAGTGGTCAAAGGGTCATATTACTGTTCACTTTTGTATTGTCATAACTACACTTTAAAGGTGGAGTATGGAACCTTTCCAGTGAAGGCCCAGCCACTTACTTATATCCAGAGAAATTTTAATTACTTTACCTGGAATGTTCCACAGCATGGCATTAAGCTTTTCTGGCATCTCCACAGACACTAGAAAGAGACACCAGCAGGCCAATATCTGTGGAGAGGCAAGCAATAAAAACACTATAATTGATCAATTCATGTTAGATAAGACAAAGCCATGACATAGTGGTGGACCTGCAACTGGAAAAGATACTGCACCATTAAAAACAAGCAGAAACACTTCCTGGTTTCATCTGCATATAATAGAAAATAAAATGAAATATTTATGTCTGTTCCAAATCCCCACCCTGTTTTGTCTGTTTTGAATTGTGTTATCACGACCAGTCTAATAAGTTGACATAATAACACGTAGCCTGTGGAGTGATTTGAATGTGGTGACGTAAGAGCTGAGACTGCCCAGATTCAGTCTTATCTGAGAGCCTGCTCCTCCATCACCGCCCCTCTCTGCTCATATCACTGTGAAAACAAGTGCACTTCCTGCTCCACTACACCCATGGGACCCTGACCACCCTCACACTGAAACATCATATCTACAGACTACACAAGGAGAGATAGAGCTGCAGGAAAAGTTACACAGTGTATCTTTAATTTAATACAGTATTCAATTCATCAACGTCACATATGATTTTAAGTCATTGCAAAAACAGTTTATGAAGACTGATTCAGGCAAGCATAAGGCCTGAGTTATTCTTTATAAACTATTTCTTCTATTTCTCCATGCTTTTTCAGGGCTAATTAATATGTAGTTATTGTGAAGTGTTCCCGATAAATATTGTAATGTGGGTCTTTATTAACGTTGCACAGTAAGTCGGATTCTTGCGATATCTGTGAGTTCACAAACTCATGAGAGTCCATCTGAGATACTCCTGCTGTACGCTTAATCAGGCGGATGGACCAGTCATGTTGCAGCATTGAGCTTTGTGCTGAAGTCAAAGGTGAAGGAACCAAAACAAACATGGCGACGGCAACAGACGAACTTCAGCCTATTTTTGTGTCAGTACAGACTATTTAGTTTGTGAAAATGTGCAGAAGTTAAGAGCTTAGTACATTTGTGGAGAGAAAAATGGAACTGGATGTAACTAAAGTTTGATTGTTCTGCTTATTCCGCTGTTGGAACACTTCGACCAATCAGATTCATCATAACGCTCTGTTTTCCTGATCATTTTTCAGTGAAAGCTGTTGCAGACTGATAATGTGAAATAAGTGCATTCAGAGTGACACATATATCAGCCTGACTCCATGTTTTAAAGCGAGTGAGGGGCTGCACACTCACACTCTGATGAATGGGGCATTGACGCTGCCACAGCACAATGGCCTGTATGTGTAAAGATCAGATTTCCGCCATGTTTGTTTTCTTTGCAAAAGGCAACGCTGAACAAAGAAAATATTTTCTTGCTCGTAGCCATCTGCTCATGTGCTCAGAGCGCAGGAATCCTCCAACTGTAAATACATGTGTTTGTTTTACGTTAGGAGGATGTCCTCAACAAATAAAAAAAAAGGACAAGAGTTTTGAACGTTAATAAAAGAAAATGCAGCGGTTTGATCGCGACACAGGTAAAAGAAAAAGAACTAACAGGATTGCTCTTTTCTATGATCAGTTTTGACAATCTTTGATCCAGCAGTTTGATCCGTAATGCTGGTAAAGCTGGATTTGTTTTTTAATTACTGTACATACATTTATATAATTTATGTCTTATTTGACACCAGTATCTTGCGATATTTTATACATTTCATTACCATTTTTATATTTTTTACTCTTAATTATTGTAATAAATTGTGATGTTTGAGCTACTGTGTCCAGGTAATTTCCCTTGTGGATCAATAAAGTCTGTCTAAGTCTAAGTCTCAGTCTAGTCAAACTATTTTGGACATATTTCAGACCTTGATGTCTCATAAACTTATACTTATAAACTTACATAATTATAATGTTTCACGGTTTTAATGGTATGACAATGTGACATACTCAGTTTTCAAGTAATACATATTAACCCATTAATAACAGCAGATTAGCAATAGTGCACTGAAAAACTTAGATTAAAATTATGGTAATACAGATGCCAATTTGAACTGCTTTGATTGGGTAAGAAAACAAGAATGTACTTTAAAAATATGAAATAAAAACAAATAAATAATAACCTTATTCAATTTTTTAAAATAAATTAATGGTCAAAGCAACTCAAATCAAGAATATGCAGAAGTTTCACGAAACGTACTACAAAATGTAATTACTTATCTATAACTAACTACTGAATCAAACTACTTCTACTGCTACTTCTACTACTACTTATTCATTCATCCATGTTAAACAATATGAACCATTTGTACACGTTTTGGAAAGTTAAAGAACCTTTTCAAGACCACATGTGCCCACAGAGGTTAATACACGTACTATTAATAAAGCGCTTATCCTAATGTAATCCTGTTTCATAATCTGATTTGCCATGTGAAATTTCTGTAAGTTATTGATTGCTTCAGAGCAATAATCACCTCGTAATATCCACACAGTAGCATTGAACACATACGCGCACATGGGGCAGTGCTCTGTGTATGTTTGAATGGACACAATGAACCATGCTGACACTGGAAAATAATGTACCGCAGTTGGCAAAACGCACAAGCATAAAACAACAACCCAATCTGAATCAGGCCTGAATGAAAACACAGCAGTCACATGACCAGCTCCGCCAATGAGATATGGAAGAATACAAGACAATAGGCTGGTTAAGGTGATGTAATAACTGTCTGTAATGTGAAATTGGAAAAAACTGGAAAAAAGTGTCAAATTCTATGGAAGAATCTCACAAAAAAATCCACAAAACAGCTGTGAATCACAAGGTCCCTCACAGTTCGATACAATATTATCACAAAATGGCCATACATGTGATAACTGAGATACTGCACATGATACTCTGTAATTTATTGCTGTTTTTTAAGAACCAAACACAAATATTACTACTTCACACTACACACTACTTCTACTACAACTACTACCACAGTCACAAAAAGATTGCTGAAAGATACCAAAAAATACTCTGACGGCGAAGATAACTGTACAGCTAAATTTAGTATCACAATATACTGATATTTCAATATTTTTGCACAGCCCTAATCCACAGTATGGCATTAAACCCTCTATTTTCACTTTATTTAGTTACAGGTGCGTTTAAGGAAATGGAATGGAAAAATATGCATGAATATGAGCAGGTCGTCTGATGTGACCCGTGTAACTTGGCTTGGTGGTGCCAGCTGCTTGTCTCCATGGAGATAGACATGTTTAAAGCGTTCAAGATAAAGAAATAACATCTCCATGGAAAACAGCAGTTGGTGTCACCTAAAAAAGTTACACAGTGCATCTTTAAGTCTCATTTTCTCACAATAGTATCAAATATTGTGGCATTAGTGAATCTTACACGCACAATTGTCGTTTGTTGATACATTTTATGCCACAAAATGAATATGACAGATTTTTGGAGACAATCCCTTGCCAAAACCAATAAGGTTGAATATTTGTAGGTTCTCAGTTAGTGATTAATTCTTTCAAAAACAGTAAATCGCCCATAGAGCCAGACAGACCCCTGCCCTCCATCTGAAATTATGACTTCATCAAATTCTAGAACATGGCAACAGCCAATCAGGGAATTGTTCTTTGGATGAATGCACTGACCGCAGTGGTTTGTTTGGAGCGAATGAGCAGAGACACAGGCTTGAGAAACAATGGAGACGGGACAATAGCTGAAGATAGATGCTTTAAATGTATTCTACAGAGATCAGCTGCTCAGTGTTAAACAGGCACAGAGGATTTGTACTAATGTATGAGGGATCAGACTAACAAGTGATACAGTGACTTAAAACTTAAATAAAAAAATACAAAACAAACAGTTACTGGAAGTAGATTTTTCTTTTTTATGTTGGTGAAGTTTATACTTTTACTTCCTGGTTGGAAACAGGTAGCAGATATGACGTAGAGATAATTCCATAACTGTTATTTAGCAACAAGGGCCAACACATGTCTGAAATCCTCAATAGTTATGATTCGACTAATAAGAATCAAAGCACCAACAACAATAACAACAAACTGGAATTAGAAAAAATAGTAATACAAATAATTACTGAAATAGTATCTGGTACAACTGCTTACAGGTGCACTGCGTAACTTTTCTAGTAGAGGGTACATCACCTGCTTGTCTCCATGGTGATGTTATGGATTTGTCCGGAATGGAATCTATTACCTTGGAGCCAAAGCCAGGGTAAGTTACAGGTAACTTAAATCTGTAATTGAATCAATGCAAGATAGATACGTTTAATGACATACTGTTACATAATGAGCTTTTAGACATGTTAGAATATTGTTTCCTCCTCAAAAACAGAACTGGAGTTGTGTTTTTGTTTCATTCACACATGTCTGTGTAACTCTTATTATTAGTCTGTCTATCTCCAAAGCTCAAAATGCTCTGTTCCACCTTGTGATGTCATGAAGCTGTCATTTTCAAGTTGAGAGCTACTGTTTACCTTTTGTTTAGTAGAGAACTCAGCCTAAATATGCAGGGACTGTGTGAGTGATAAAAAGTTATGTTTTTGGTGAGAAAATGCTATAATATGAGCCCTTTAATGTAATCAATTCAAAGTACTGTTACATCAGATTATTTTTACTCAAATACATGTGACAAGAATGAAGTGGTAAAATATTCTTAGAAGTACAATTGCTTCTGAGAGAGCCTTGCGTAAACAGCAGCATTCCAGCGTCACTTAAAGCATGTTTATGGGGCTTTTCTGGGGATGCTATCTGCCCATCTCCTTTGACACACTTTAACATGGATTAGACCTGCTTCAGCACACTTTGATTCTCCCATATATTTCACGAAGCAGTATTTCTCACAGCTTTCAACTGAGACTATAGTGACACAGGTGATCTACTAGTATATCCAGTATATTATTTTACATAACACAATTTTTTATATAAAGCTCACTTTTGACTCAACTCAACTAATTGAAACTTAAAGCAGATTTATTTATATGAATAGTTGCTTTAGTGAATATTTTTGGCAGCCTGAAACCAGCACTTTTAGTAATTTACCTCACTCCCTTGTATGACCCAAACTCCCATAAGTCTGCACAGTCTTCACATGGACATTTTTACAGGCTCTGGTGCTCTGTCCATCAGCTCTGAATCATTTTTCTCCCCCCCGAGGAGCTTTTCAAACTTAAAGCAACAACCGCAACAAAAGAACTGTCAGCGAGGTGCTTCCTGATAACCCAGGAATGACAAAAAGAGGCAAACACCAGCACACACATGGAGAGGGGGGTGAGGGAGAAAGGAGGAGGGAGAAAAAGAAGAGGGAGGGAAGAGGGAAGAAGGGAGAGAGGTAGAGAGGAGGAGGTAGAGAAGAAGAGAGAAAGGGAGGCGTCAGCTGAAGAGTATAGGATAAAAGAGTAAAACCTTACAGAAGGGACGCATGAGAGAGAGAGGGAGGGAAGAAGAGTTAGAGGGAGGTAGGGAGGGAGAAGGGGGGTTAAAAAAGAGGGGGAGGAGAATAACACAAGACTGAAACAATAAATTATTACTTAGTATTTTTGTTCTACTTGCTGGAGGCATCTTAAAAACTAAAAAGAGTAAAGAAGGAAGAGAGAGAGGAGAAGAGAAGAGAGGAGTGAGGTGAAGAGGGAGGGAGATGTGAGGAAGAGGGAGGATGGGGAGGCATTAAGATTAAGATAAGACTGAAACACTGAATAATGGACTTACTATTTTTGTGCTACTGGTTAAAGTGGCTGTAGATGATTTTTACTTATAATAAAAAGGTGAAAAACAGAAGGGAGAGAGTGAGAGAGGGAGGAAGTGAGAGAGGGAAGGGAGAGAGGGAGGGAGGCAGGGAGAGGGGGAGAGTCGGAGGGAGGGAGGAGAGAGAGAGAGGGAGAAAGGGAGGAGGGAGAGAGTGAGAGAGGGAGGAAGTGAGAGAGGGAAGGAGGGAGGGAGAAAAAGAGAGAGAAGGAGGCAGAGAGAGAGGGAGGAGGGAGAGAGTGAGAGAGGGAAAGAGAGAAGGAGGGAGATAGAGAGTGAGAGAGGGAGAAGGCAAAGAGAGAGGGAGGAAGGAGTGAGAGAGGGAGGATGAGAGAGAGAGGGAGAGAATGAGAGAGGGAGAAGGGAGATAGAGAGAGGGAGGGAGAGAGAGGGAAGAGGGAGAGAGAGATGGTGGAGAGAGAGAGGGAGGGAGGGAATGAGAGAGGGGGAGGGAGGAAGGGAGAGAGAGAGGGAGGAAGAAACGAAGGGAGAGAGAGGGAGGGAGGGTGGGAGGGAATGAAAGGGGGAGGGAGGGAGAGAGAGAGAATAAGCAAAACTGTAAATTAAAGGTTATATTACACAACGTGTGAGCTTTAAGCCATGTTATAATGTTGTTACCTCACCAAAACCTGGAGTTGTGTTTTGTTTCATTCACAATCCTGTATTATTAGTCTGTCTACATCTCCAAAGCTCAAAATGCTCTGTTCCACCTTGTGATGTCATGAAGTGGTAGTTTTCAAGTTAACAGCTCCTTTTTACCTCAACAGTAGTTCAGTAGAGATTAGCAATTTCAGCAGTGAAATTATCCAAACGATTCTAGTGAAGGTGTATGGCATTTAAAAACACAGTGGAGCACTTCCTGTATTACCACATGACATCACAAGGTGGAACAGACTGTTTTCTGTTTGAGAGAAGAACTCAGTCTAAATCTGCAGGGTTTGTGTGTTAAACATGTGTGAATGAAACAAAACACAACTCCAGGTGTGTTTGTGATGAGGAAACACTATAACTTAAATCAGAAACAGTGTAATATGGGCCCTTTAAAGAAAAAATCGTAGTCATTCAACCTACCTGCAGTTGTATTTCGCATTTCTGAGTTTTCAGTCAGCGACCGTCTTGAGAAGTCCAAAAGATAACAGCCATTTGGTGTCAAGCCCTGAAAAACAACATTGATTAGAAGCAAATTTAACCTGTGAGTAAATAGCTTTAGTTACGGCTATTGACTTAAATCACAAAAGTTTTCACAAATGACCACAATTCATTCACAAACACTAATTAAGGCTTCTTATCTCTGATCCAGTATTTCCATAACACTGATTGCTTTAGGTCTGTCTGCAAACGAAATACAAACAGAATCACTTAAGATGTCAATAGTGTCACAACAAAGAAGATGCAATGGGAAACACGTCAATACAGTGACAGTTTATTTCATTACAGCCATTTGGAGACACTGGCAAATAAAGCAATGCAATAATCTTAAAAATAAAATAAAATTGAATAGAAAATAGAATAAAATAAAATAAAAAAGTCTGAAGACTTGCTGGAAGGCAATCAGCCACTTGGAAACTAACAACCATCCACAATTTAATGAAAGGTGCATTACGTAACATTTCTAGACAGGGGGGAGGTATAAAAATAGCGAGGGAAAGAGAAGAAGGAGAGAGAGAGAAAGAAAGAAAGAAAGAAGATAGAGGGGGAAAAGAGCAGTAGCGAGAGAGAGAGAAAAAAGAGAAAAGAAAGAATGGAAGGAAGGGGGGCAGGGAGAAAGAAGAAAGAGGGAGAGGGAGAGGGGAAGAGAGTGAGAGAGAGAGAGAGAGAAAGAGAGAGAGAGAGGGGAAAAGAGTAAGTGGGAGAAACACAGATGTAGAGAGATAGGAAAGAGAGAAAGAAGGGGAAGAGAGTGAGACACAGAGAGGGAGAAAGAAAGAGAGGGGAAGAGAGTCAGAAAGAGAAAGAGAGATATAGAGAGAAAGAGGGCAAGAGAGTGAGAGATAGGGGGAAAGAGAGAGAAGGGAAGAGAGAGAAATGCAATGCCTACTCATACATTCTGAAAATAACCAATAGTCAGAACGAGAGAGGGTAGAGAAAGAAAGAAGCAGAGAGAGAAGGTGTGTGAGAGAAAACTGCATGAGAGAGAGAGAGAGAGAGAGAAAAGAAACAGAGAGGAGAGAAAGAGGAGAGAGGGAGGGAGGGGAGGAGGAAAAGAAGGAGGGGTCTGTCTGGACTATTTACTAGCAGTGCTGACGAACAGAATGAAGTGTAATAGTAGATTCATTAAGGGCCGTTTTACAGCCCTCTGAAGACTTCACACGTTTTAAAGGGACGGGCCCCTCTCGGCTTAAAGCAAGTGTGCCCCCTGTACACCGCAAAAATAACACACACACACACACACACACACACACACACACTCATTTGGTTTGATTCATTCAGACTACTTGTATGTATTTACTTATTAGACCCAAATAAGAAAATAACCAATCATATCTGAGGACACAAAATGGAAATGGGTGCACTATGTAACTTTTCTGGTGGGTCTGCTGTCTGCCGTCGCCATGGAGATGTTATCGACTGCACGAGAAAGTTCCACAGTTTCTCATAAAAGCGCAATGTAAAATGACAAAATTAATACGTGAATAGTTTACATAGGGAGCCAAATTAATTTCATTTTCAAGGCGCATTATGTCATTTTTATGATTTTTTGTCAGAACTGTGGAGAGGAGACTGCGCTCACAGTAAAAACGCATGTATTTGTATGTATTTCTAAGCAATAAAACACCTTAACTGAATACATGAAAAGTTTCATAGCTCACTTTTTGATAACTTTATTCTTTAATTCCTTTTCTGTTTAACTGCGGTTCTGTTTCTACTTTTCTCTTACAATTAAATATCAAATAAAGGTTGTCAAATCCCAACTCAAAAGCAATATATTACAATTCAAATACAAATCAAAAGCACTTAAAACAAGATTATATACTGAAATGAATCAGATCTCACCTCTCTGTCTCTGGATGGCTTCTGATTGAATTCTGTCTAATCTAAAACTACTAAGTTATTACTAATATTAGACATTAGTAAAACAAGATTAAAGGGCATTTATTAAGCGATTTTCTGATCTGTTGTTTAAAAAAAAACACATACCAGGAGTTGTGTTTTGTTTCATTCACATGTTTAACACACAACCCTGCATATTTAGGCTCTTCTCTCCTGTGATGTCATGGGGTGATACAGGAAGTGCTCCGCTGTGTTTTTAAACTTCACTAAACATCTTCACTAGAATCATTTGGATGATTTCAGCCAATCTCTACTGAACAGAAGGTAAAAGGTAGCTGCTTGAAAACTACCGCTTCATGACATCACAAGGTGGAACAGAGCATTTTGAACTTCGGAGATGTAGACAGATGAATAATAAAGTTACTCAAATATGTGTGAATGAAACAAAACAACTGCAGGTCTGTTTTTGAGGAGGTAACGTTATAACTTGGCATAAAGTAGATTTTGTGTAATTTAACATTCTAAATAGCCTCATATTATTACTATAATTACTATAAATTTAAGACTTTAATAGTTTAAACAAGTCTCGTATAAAATAAAAAATAAACAGGACCACAAACGCTTGCATTGATCACAGAGTTTAAACTCCTTTTGTATGCTTTCTTAAGTTTTCAGACAATCTTAAAACTTTTTGACGGCGTTTGCTAATGTGGGCATTGTGTCATCATTCCATTGTAACTCCTGAACATTTCACCCGTGTCTTTAGTTTTTCTTTGGGGCAGCTGTGGTGGAAATGGCCCCTGTTTTTGGAGGAGGGAGGGAGTGGGGCGGTGGAGGGGGCAGTTGTTTATGGCCCCATTCAAAGAGATCTCAAACACAGGAAGGAAGGAACTGCCCAAGTGCCATACTGTATCAGAAGTCCCTTTAAAACCACTGGGAAGACATAAATAAACAATAGCCTGTGATAATATAAGGCAGTGATTACAAGAATATGCCAGTTTGATAATTGAGAAATGACCGCAATAACATTCAAGGGCCCATATAAGGCTATTTTCTGATCTATGTTATAATAGTGTTTCCTCATTGCAAACAGACCTGGAGTTGTGTTTTGTTTCATTCATGTTTAACACACAAAACCTGCACATTTAGGCTGAGTTCTTCTCTCAGACTGAAAACACACAAAATGCCAAAGTATGAACAAAAGCATAAGACAATAAAAATGACTTGACTAAAAATAAAAAACTGAAAAAACGGGCATATGGTTGTCTGAAAAGGCTGCTTACGTAATAGTCAGTGATCATCCTAGGTGTTTTTAATGGAGAGGTCTACAGCCAATCCTCCGTCAGTAAACGCAAGTATTTTGGAGCAGATTTCAGAATTTGGCAGAAGAAATTTGACAGTTTTTTTTCAATATTTTTATCAAGGAAATTATCAGCCAATGAAAAATTTGGTTAGGACGCTAGACACTCAAAATGCAGCTTAATTTCCGAGCATCAGGTCAGTGAATGTATAATGACTTCTCTAGCCTGTAAAGTACAAGCCGCAAAATGAATCGCAGTTGAATCAAAATCGAAACTTGAATGGACAATGGCAATTAACAAATCGCAAAGACTGAAATTTCTGAAGGACCATAATTCCCACCACAAAACAACAAAATCTCCTGTCTTATTCTGCGTAAAAACTGCAAACTCTGTTCTGAAATGTGATTCTTGTATGAGTTTGCCCGTTCATATTTCAGTATTTTATCTCAATTCCTCTAAATGCGTTTAAAATGTGAAATTTGAACAGAATCCTATTATTGGAACAGAAAAATCACACTTTGATATTTAGCCCAACTTTATAGCACAATAATTGTACATTTTGTGAGTTAAAAATAATAAGAAATCAGAATTGTGAACCAGAGAAGCGCCATTATGAGCTGAGGGCCAAATCGATAACAGAGTCTTCCTATTCAAGGTGCGGCTTTGACTTGTGCTAAACTAAGTGCTGCAGACTGCATGTCAGAAGAGCCTGTAGTTATGCCCTTATAGACACAAACATACAGCTGAAAGCACTTTATTGGAAAATCTATACACAAACCAAATAGGCTTTTAAAATGCTAGACCTTGATGCTCTCGTATGGAGCTATTGACTTTGACTTAACAAAAAAAATTTAGACTTAAAGGTCGCGTATGTAGGATTGTTCTGGTCACGGTTCCGCCGTCTGCTCGTCTCCATGGTGATAGGTTTGGCTGGAATAACCCACAGTATAGCATTAAACCTATCTAGCACATATTGCGTTATAGATGTTTATAGTGCTCAAAAATACCTTAAAAAACCCACGTTCTCGCTGTGAGCGGGATCGCCTCTTCGCAGATCTGACTTGTAACTTGGCTTGACGGCAGCACTTGCTTGTCTCTACGGAGATAAGGCACATTTAATGACATATTGTGGAACATTCTAGTGCAATACTGTTTATAACATCTCCATGGAAACGGACCCTCCAAGAAAGTTACATACAACTACCGTGTGACCTCAAGATATGAAGTAAAGATTTTGAATTTTACTGATAAGAATTGTAATGATGATTTATTCACACATTCATGTTATTTGTTTGCCACTTTGGGTTGCCAGATTTTATGTCTAAAATCCAGCTGTAATAATAAACCTAAAACCTCTTTGATATGACACGTCCTTTAGTATAAATGGTCTCCAGATACTCCATTTTTAAACCAATAGAAGCACATGTTCCAGAAATAACCTTTAGAATTCCTAGATTAACATATTTGACTTACTGACTAGCATTTATCTCTCATTAAGTATAATTTCATTTACTTCCATAATCTACAATATTGTCTTTTTTCTAACCAGCGAGGAACACGTTGTCTTTTTACCAATGCCATTTTGTAACTTGTAATACTAAAAAAAAAAAACTCAAATATAAAGTCACAAAGTCACTGTAAACCATGACTCATTGTTTAGCTGCTGTGTAGATTTAGGATGGAGGTAGTACTAAGCGACATGCATCCAGACTGAAGGAATAAACTTTAAACTGCATTGCTCTGCTGCCATCTCTGGGTCAAAACAGGAACTGCAATAATTCAGTAAGAACAACTTTTATTTTTTCAAGTGACGTCCAGTGTCATATATTCAGAGTTTTTGTTGCTAATTAAAAAGAAACATGACTTTTACACAATTATTCAAGACAAAGCTGTTAAACAATACTATGGGTTAAAGTTCAAGAAGAGTGTGCAATTTTTATTCCCCCGCATTCACAGGTTCTCAAAAGGAAGCCAGGCATGTTAGACAAATACATACAAAAAATGAAATTATGCAAGAATAAACTGTAGATCCCAAGATAAAGTGATGTGATGTTCAGTTGATTCAAAGTTTGTCTCAAAGAACAATGTTTGGACAAGAATCTTATAACAATCATCACTTGATAAGCGTTTAATATTACTTAAAAGTGTATTATGCAACTGTTCTGAATTGCTTTGCCTGAAATGTTCCACAGTATGGCATTAAACATATCAATTTAGCATTTTTCACTACAGGTGTATAAAAATATACCTTGAAAAACATACAAATACATTCTTACTGCTGGGTTGCCTCTCCAGAGATCTGACTTGTAACTTGGCCAGATGCTTGCCTCCCTGGGGTTTAATGCCATACTGTGTAATATTCAATGCAAACCAATAACATCTGCATAGAGAAAAGCTAATGACAGACCCCGTTCATAGAGCATCTTTAATTTGGGTGTTGTAACATTTCGTTTTATTTTAATTTTTATGGGCAGAACATGGAGCAAAAAACTGACTGTATCACAATTTGCAACAAAATGTACTGCCTCCATGGGCTCCTATTCTGTGTAAAAGAACCTAACCCTGTAGTTTAGACCTCGGCAAACATGTTGCACGAAATTGCTGAAATGCATGGGTTTCTTGTATTAGTTTAGCTATTCAGATTCCAGTGTTTTCTCAGATACAAATGCCCCCGGATGTATTTAAATGTGCACTTTAGACTAAATCTTAAAGGTCTTGTATCACACAAAACTGTTAGAATGCCGTTACCTCCTCAAAAACATACCTGGAGTTGTGTTTTGTTTCACTCGCACATGTTTGAGTAACACTTTATTATTAACCTGTCTAAATCTCCAAAGCACAAAATGCTGTTCCACCTTGTGATGTCATGAAGTGGTAGTTTTCATGTTAACAGTTACCTTTTACGCTTTGTTTAGTACAGACAGGAAATTAGTTGAAGTGGTTCTAGTGAAGCTATATGAAGTTTAAAAACACAGTGGAGCACTTCCTGTATACCGCATGACACCGCAACGTGGAACAGAGTGTTTTCCGACTGAGAAAATACCAGGGTTTGTGCGTTAAACATGTGTGAATGAAACAAAACACAACTCCAGACTGTTTCTGATGATGAACCAACATTATAACATAGATCAGAAATTAGCATAATACGGGCCCTTTAATTTTAAACACTTGTCAAAACAAATTCAAGTCGACATTTTTCATGATCATTTTCCACTAGTGCAGTTAAAGTCTTTGTATAATTAAAGAGAAACAGTTGAAGTATTTTCAATATTCAAAGCACAATAAAATTTCAAGATTCACTGCGGAATACTGTCCAATGCGTCTGAATTACAGTATATCGTCTGTTGAAGCTGGCTAATCTCACTCTGATCTGGCTGTGTCGACATTATAAGCGGTACACTATGAATAACTACATTTTGACTTCCCAGACTTAAATTTGGCATCAGTAACGCGCTCTCCTCACACGCTGTCAAGGCACTCTGCTCTAAACTCAGATCCGCTGGTGTCGAAACCTCCATGCACTCCAAGGCTTGCCCGCAAATAGCTCCCGTGCCGGCTGACGTTAACATAGCGTCATTGTCTTCTGTCACGACTGTCACCTCTGTCCCTCCTTCCTGGATTAGCGCTTTCAGGCTTTCCAATTCAGAGCATATGAAGGTTTGGTCTTGTGGTCTGTGCAAAAACGCTTGGTGGAGCGAATTCGTTGAGTCGTCTGGACAGAGCTGTGTTAAAAGCACGGTTTGCGGTTCGAGATTGGTGTCTAAAGATTGCGGCGTTGGGATCGGTTGCAAGTTGACCTGTTGTAGCATCGAGTTAACTACCATATTTTGGCTTTCCGGACTCAGTAGGACCATATTTGCTTTATTCGAACTTTCCACGTTAGAAAAATCTTGAGAAACGATGATTTTAAGATGTCCACTCCCCAAACAAGTTCCAACTGTCGTAGGAATTTCAAGTTGGTTGGATTGCGATGTCGAATCAGGTATTAACGTAATTGTATTCGATTGCGTGGGCAGTTGTAGTTCCAGCATATTACTTTCTTTGTGCTGTTTTTTGTGACTTCTTAACGAATCTTCTCTCACAAAAGACGCGTCACAGAAATCGCAGGAAAAAGCTCTGGCTGCGTCCAATTTCGCTCTATACCGCGAGCTAACCGGCTTTGTCAGTTCGCAACTTTTATTCTTGCTAGCTTTACTTTTAGCAACATCTTCTGGTTTATCTCCGTGGACTTTTTTCTGATGGATGACCAAGTTGCTGCGTTGTTTGGACGCGAAGTTGCAGAATTCGCATTTAAAGGGTTTTTCGTCCGAGTGGATTCTTTCGTGGACTTTGAGCGCCCCCTTGCTGGAGCAGGAGTAACTGCACTTGGAGCACTGAATAGCTTGCGTAGGCTGGTGGTCTCTGGCGTGTTGGCGTAGTGCAGTCTTATTGGTACATTTGAAATCGCATTGTGTGCATTGGAAGGTGTTGTCAGTGCCGTGTTTGATGTGGATGTGAGATTTGAGGTTTCCCTTCATAGCACAGCGGTATTCACAGAAGTCACATTTGTAAGGTTTTTCACCAGAGTGGATCCGGAGGTGACGCTTCAGGTCAGAGTTGATTTTGAACTTGGCGTCGCACTGCTGGCACTGGAACGGAGCATCGCCTGCAAAAAAGAAACAAGAAAGAAAGAACAAGATTTTTTTATATATTTGTTCATAAAATGCTCTTCACAGTTATGAATTCTGCTTGTATTATATAATCGATGTTGTAATATGTGATTGATGTGTGTCCTGTGAAACGCCGCTCCTTTTTAAATGAAAACAAAAAAATAACTAACCAGCTAAAATAAATCAGATAATTCCTGTCTTTGAGTGGACTTTGGCTCTATAGATTTGATCACTAAATGGATGTGCATCAGTCCTGGGCATGCTGATGGCCCCGTTTATTGGTAGTTGTCAGATTCTAGAGGTGATGATGTCATACTCCCAAATGGAGGGCAAGGGCCAGATTTCCCTATTGATTACATTGTACTTTGCCATGAAATATTGGAAAAAGTAAATCCATAAATGTTGAACCTGGTATTTGTATTTTCAATGATTGACTAAACCCCAGAACTCACTGTATTACAACATAATTTAGCATTTAATTTTAGCTGTCACCCATCTGTATTAATTAATATTGTCCTATAGAATGCTGTGCTGTCATCTGAAAACCACCAATGGTGCAGATCACACTAGCGGGAGTTTTTTTGCTTAATTTGTGCCAGAATACGTGACATGACGTTACTGAATCCTACATGTATTACTAATTAAGAAAAAACAAAAAAAGGGATCTTCATTGAGACTGATAATAATGCATCCAGCTCTATCCAATGCATTTTTTTTACAGGTAAGCCATCATGTTTGTTTTGACACAAACAGATGGGCCTCTCTGACTGGTTAAAACACCTGTCCATCATGTCAATCTCAATCAATCAAATCGGGAAGACAGGGTATGGTTCCAGACCCGCTCGTCTTTGTAAAGTTTTGTGAAAGTGTGTAATTCTGGCTGGCCAGGTAACCACTGTAGGACCTGATACTCTCAGTGCAAGTACTAACCAGGCCCACTGAGCATTAACAAAGAGGTTTTGGCCACATTCTACAAATAAGAACTGATGTTTTTAACAACTCTACGTTAAAAGCTTCAGCTCATTCTACTGTCTGAAAACAACCAAGTAATCTACTAGACTGGGATGGACTAATTTTGCAGTGTCGTTATTTCCTCCCCCTTACCAGTGTGTGATCGCAGGTGCACGGTGAGCTGGCTGGAGTTGCGGCTGGCGTAGGAGCAGATCTGACACTTAAAGGGCCTCTCGTCGTAGTGGATCCTCATGTGTTTCTTCAGACTGCTGCTGTCGGCCGCGGCGTATGAACACAGTTTACATTTGTGAGGCTTCTCTCCAGTGTGAGAGCGACTGTGCATGTTCAGCTTATCTCTGCGACTGAAGCGCTTATGGCACAGCTCACACTCAAACGGCTTCTCTCCTGCACACACAATAGTTAGATATTTGTTAAAAAAAAAGACTAATACTAAACACAGACCTAATCATTTTTTCTTCACAGAGAGGGGACATTTTGATCCAACAAGTGATTTCTAATAAATTACTAACTAAAGTTTGTAGTCTAAAGCAGACTTCAAACTTTTTTCCTTATCTTGGATCATAGATGTTGCAGAGGGTCATAGACTGATGGTCAACACAGTGAACCATTCAGATAGGTGCACATAATAATTGGTTTAATTGAACCACCTCACCTTTATTCAGACTTTTACCTAATATCTATATGTTTGGTCTGTTGCTACTGAGCTTATTATAAGAAAGGAGCTTTAAAATTTTAGTAAAAAGCACAGTATATTTGGACAGTTCTCCATGGAGCCTAAGGGCCAACAGAAATTGGTCTGAGAGCTGCATTTGACCCATGGGCCATAGTTTGGACAAACTTAGAAATACATAATACCAGCCTGTTCAAGATATTTTTATGAACATTGATATTTTTACAATACTAAAGTTCAAAGTTCAAAGTCAGCTTTATTGTCAAAAACCATATGTACAGGTTGCACACACAGGATTTGAAATTACAGCGCTCCCTCGGCCCACAGTGAACATTTAACATGTTATAGACATGACAATAAACATGTAGACAAAAACATAACATATGCACATAGCAACAAGTACGACAGGTTTGTATATAATACAAATAAGTAAAACTCCCAATGTGTAGCGTGTTAAAGCTCAAATGGTGTCATTCAAGCAGCAGTGTCATTAGTTATAGTGCAAAACAGAGTGTGCATTAAAAATGACTGTGGATCAGTGGGAGAGGAACTCCACAGGCAGCAGTGTCGCTAGTTGTAGTGCAAAAAGTGCAAAATACTATGAGCCTTCTACAATATCACAAATAGTGTATACTGAGATTAATACTTAGATCCCAATAAATAACAGTATTTAAAATTTTACTAAAATATAAAACAACTTACCAGTGTGTGTTTTAAGGTGTCTCTCCATATCTTTTTGGCCATACTGCGTTTTAAAAGTGCAACCTAAACAAGACAAAAAGGTAGTAAAGTTATATAACCATTGAAACAGTTTCCATTGCACAGTTCAGGGGCCGTTCTAATGAGTTGCAGGTTTGTTTTACAGGAAGTACAGTTTCCTACAAAAGCTCGGAGGGTCATAAACAGCGAGGCCCCACCTGAGAAGCAGCAGCTGTGTCTCTTTGAAGCCAGCGCCGGTTTCACTTTTCTTTGAGCGGTTTTCGGGGTTTTGCTCGTGGACTTTTTGGCACCTCTCATGACGCAGGTTTTAAACGTTTCCTCAAAGACAAACTCCGTGTTGGGATCTGTGGATGACAAAGTCTGTTATTTACAAACAGGCATCACGTGGACTTTTTACGAAGCTGAAAGGGTGTCATGAAGCAACAATCTCTCAGTGCTATCTGATCTATGTAAAATGAATACATTTTACATCAATACATTTCTCTGATATGTGACAATTAAATGCCTTTTTCCAACTAAAAAATTTGATCATATTTAGTTTCAATTATTAATCGCTATGACAGAGATCCTAATTTGTCACTGTTCTCAATCCCATGGACAGAACCTTAAAGAGATGTGATGTTTTATGAGAAAGTTATTTATCAAGTTTATGTTACAGGCAGCAATGTCCAAATGCCGGATTTTGAATAAAAGTGTTGCAATTTTATTCACCTTTTACTTTTTCATACCAGGATTCGATTCACAATGCTGAGAGAGAAGACTGAAATATGAAACAGTTGCATTAATAGACACGCCTTTAAAACACGTTTGTAGAGCTCTAAACAACCAGATTAGCAACCCACCCATTATTTGTTTATAGACGACAATAAATTATTGCAGCTTTTGCAATTTGAGAATTTCAACATTTCAAATTGCAATGTTGATTTATATTTACATCGTCCAGCTCTAATTTCCATAGAGTTACATTTGGAAAAGTAAAAAGGAGAGAAAGAAAACAAAACAGCTTTTACAACACCAATTTAAACTGCTGGATCCTTACTGGAGTCCCTTATTGGCTCATAATTAGGTATGCTCCAGTGGTTAGTGAGCTGTGAGTCAATCTTACTGTCACTGGTAAAACGTGAAAAGTACAGTACTTGATTACTTTTATTACCTCCGCCAAGGAGGTTATGTTTTCGCCTGAGTTTGTCTGTTTGTTTGTTTGTTTGTTAGTTAGCAAGATAACTCAAAACGTTATGGACGGATCTTGATGACATTTTCAGGAAATGTTCCTAATGGTAAATCCAACAGATGATTAAATTTTGGTGATGATCCAGAAGAAATCCTGGATTCTGGATCACTTTGAAAACTGAGCTGCTTGGCGGAGGTCTGCGCTCTCTGAGTGCTTTTCTAGTTTAAGTATAAATTTTAAGTATCTCTGTCTGCTGTTACCCCAACAACAAGCCCTGGATCACCTGCCAGCTGAAGGATATACTTAATAAGACAAAGTGGGCCTTCAACTCTGATGACTGCTAAGACAGGGCCAGGAGGCCTATGGAAAGAAATTGGAGGTTAAACTCCAACTGAATAACACCAGAGATGTGTGGAGGGGAATGAAGGCCATCACAGGTCTCTCAAAACAAAGCAGCAGGATAATAGCCCAGACAGACTAAACCTACTCAATTTGCATTTTAATTTTCTCATCCCCTGGCACCCCCATCTCTACACCTCCCAGACATCCAATCCACACCTCACCACAGACCACTCAGATGACCATTCATCAGCTTTCTGCTCTTACACCTAGTCCCACCCCCACGGAGGAACCCAGCTCACTGTCTTTGTCACCTGTGCAGGTGAAAAGGCAGTTGAAGAAAGTTCACCAAAACAAGTCTCCTGGACCAGACCAAGTCAACCCCCGCGTGCTGAGGACATGTGCAGCACAGCTCACTGGGATCTTGCACTTTCTCTACACACTGAGTCTGAAGCTTGAGAGGATACCGGTGCTATGGAAGACCTCCTGCATTGTGCCAGTGCCCAAGAAGCCTATTCCATCTGGACTTAATGACTTCAGACCAGTTGCTTTGACATCTCATGTCATGAAAGTGTTTGGCTCAGCTCAGACCCCTGGTGGCACCATCCCTGGATCCTCTACAATTTGCCTATCAGGCCCACATTAGTGTGGATGAGGCTGTAATCTATCTTCTGCAGCGGCTCACTCTCACCTGGATAGTGTTGGGGGCTCTGTGAGGATATTGTTCTTCAATTTCTCCAGTGCCTTTAACACTATCCAGCCCTTTCTGATGATTGAGAAGCTGTTCAGGATGGGTGTCAGCTCCTCCATTGTCTCCTGGATTACTGACTACCTGTCAGGCAGGCCTCAGTACGTGCGACTGGGGACCACCCTGTCTGACACTGTGGTCAGTAATGTAGGAGCTCCCCAGGGTACAGTCCTGTCTCTGTTCCTGTTCACTCTGTACACCTCTGATTTCCAGTACAGCTCTGGGTTCTGCCATCTGCAGAAGTTCTCTGATGACTCTGCAGTGGTCGGGTGTATCAGGGATGGACAGGAGCTGGAGTACAGGACACTGATTACAAACTTTGTGGAGTGGTCCCAGGAAAACCATCTGCTCCTGAACGTTGACAAGACCAAGGAACTGGTGATTGACTTTAGGAGAAAGAGGACACCTGTGGAGCCCATTACCATCCAGGGCCAGGACGTGGAAATAGTGGACTGCTACAAGTACCTTGGCGTCCATGTGAACAACAGGCTGGACTGGAGGGACAACTGTAACGCTGTCTACAAGAAGAGCATGAGCAGACTCTACTTCCTGAGAAAGCTCAGGTCTTTCAATGTGTGCAGCAAGTTACTGGAGATCTTCTACCAGTCTGTGGTGGCCAGTGCCCTGTACTTCGCTGTGGTTCTGCTGGGGGAACGGCACCAGTAAAAGGGACATTGGGCGGATTGACAAACTGATCCATAAAGCTGGACACGTGATCGGCTGTGAGCTGGAGACACTTGTCACAGTGAGGGACAGGAGGACACTGGACAAACTGCTCTGCATCATGGACACTCCTGCTCACCCACTGCACCAGACTATAGAGGAACAGAGGAGATAATACTCCCTACAACTGTACAATAACTCACCCACTGCACCAGACTATAGAGGGACAGAGGAGATAATACTCCCTACAACTGTACAACAACTCACCCACTGCACCAGACTATAGAGGGACAGAGGAGATAATACTCCCTACAACTGTACAACAACTCACCCACTGCACCAGACTATAGAGGGACAGAGGAGATAATACTCCCTACAACTGTACAACAACTCACCCACTGCACCAGACTATAGAGGGACAGAGGAGATAATACTCCCTACAACTGTACAACAACTCACCCACTGCACCAGACTATAGAGGGACAGAGGAGATAATACTCCCTACAACTGTACAACAACTCACCCACTGCACCAGACTATAGAGGGACAGAGGAGATAATACTCCCTACAACTGTACAACAACTCACCCACTGCACCAGACCATAGAGGGACAGAGGAGATAATACTCCCTACAACTGTACAACAACTCACCCACTGCACCAGACTATAGAGGGACAGAGGAGATAATACTCCCTACAACTGTACAACAACTCACCCACTGCACCAGACTACAGAGGGACAGAAGAGCTCATTCTCCAACAGGCTCCTTCAGCTCCGCTCAAACAGTGAGGGATTCAGGACTACATTCATACCATACGCCATTCAGCTGTACAACAACTCACCCTTATGTAACAGATAATACTCCCTACAACCGTACAACAACTCAATCTTATGCAACCGATAACCTTATGTCCTTTTAATCATCATATCATTACACTGTCTTTCTTGTCTTTTGTATATAGCTGTGGTTTTATATTTTATTACTTATTTTCTATTTTATTTTGACTTGTACATATACACTCATATAATTATGCCTTATTTGACACCAGTCTCTTGCTATCTTTTTTGCTACTTATTTAGAATGTATTATTACCATTTATTTTTTACTCTTTGTTATTATATTATATTGTGATTAGTGAGCTACTGTGTCCAAATAATTTCCCTAGTGGATCAATAGGGCGGCACTCATGCCTCACAGCAAGAAGGTTATGGGTTCGATCCCCGGGTCGCCCGGGCCTTTCTGTGTGGAGTTTGCATGTTTCCTCCCTGTGTCTGGATGGGTTTCCTCCGGGTACTCCGGTTTCCCCCCATCAACCAAAAAACATGCAACACCCCTATGAACAGTTTACAATCAAGGACTGTCAAGGAATTCCTCCTCCTGTGGGCTCACCACCTACAGAGGGGTTCATAGGGGTCTGGGTCTGGTGCCCAGAGTAGGACTACAGATGCAAATTAGCTATGAGCTACAATCTGGTACAAACATATCTGCCACTGTGACACTTAATGTAATTGTACACTGTCCTAATAAACCAATAAAAAAAATAATAAAATAAAATAAATAAAGTTTGTCTAAGTTAAGTACAGTTTAAAGTGTAGAATCCCTCAGTCGTTCAGGTAGAATCCATGGCAAAAGGAGACATTTAATTTGTCAACTGGACAGAGTTTATTTGGTCGAATACGTTTTGCAGCTCATCCAAGCTGCTTCTTCAGTTCTGGTCAGATGCTGGTGGACACTGCTTTATATCTGCCTGAAGGGAGGAGCTAATTACAATGAAATTACTCTGAGACAACACATATTTATTTACAGTTTCTGTTAGTTAGGTGTGTCTATTCAATATGGAGTGGGAGTGGGGGAGTAGTTAGCAGATCCATTCAGGGCCATGATGGTGTTTTCACACCTCTGGACCTGACCTGGCTAGTCCCATTGTTTTCCCAGTTTGTTTTGATTTAGGTTTGAGGATAGAGTTATAGATGGGAGACAAATGATGTCTGAGACCCCCATTTCTGTTCAAGGAAGGATTTTCTTTCTTGACAAAAATAGCTTCTTTAACTCCCCTCTCAAACCACTTCTTTTCTCTGGCCAAGATCTGGACCTCGCTGTCCTCAAAGGAGTGGCCCGTGGCTTTTAGGTGGAGATGTACGGCAGATTGCAGCCCACCCTGGTTTTCCCGTCTGTGTTGATACATTAGTTTGAAAAGTGGCTGTTTTGTTTCTCCAATGTAGCGCTCACTGCAGTCTTCACTACACTGAATGGAGTAGACCACATTGCTTTGTTTGTGGCTTGGTGTTTTGTCCTTATGTCAAATTAAATTTCTCCTTTTGCCACAATTTAAAGTGGATACTTTTTACTTTTACTTCACTACATTTGTGAGCAGGTATCTGCAGGTATCTGCAAACAAAAATATACAAATAAAAATAGCTAGCTATTAAATTGTTGGACAAAATTAGATCTCAAAATCTGTGAAAAAATACTTTTAATTTTTACTCTTTAAGTACATTTTTAAAGGGGCACTTTAATACTTTTACTTTTGATTTTTTCATGTGATACTTTCACTTTTTCTTGAGTATTTTTTGCTCCGGTATGTGTACTTTCTTTTGAGTAACAAAATCGAGTACTTCTTCCCCCACTGCTGCTAGTATCGCGTTATCGAGTCATGTTCCATATCAGTATTTCATTCTTTCAAGTAAAAATGGTCTGTTATTAAGTCTGTATCATATTTAAGTAGGGTGTGCAAAAATATTGAAATATCATATTGTTTAATGTGATGATACAGTATCAGTATCGTGGGCTGCTATATCGATATATAACCAAGAGTATTTTTTGGTATATTTTACTAAATTATTTTGTGTAAGCGCTACAATTGTGTTGCTTGTTTAGAGGAAGAAAACTCATTTATGCAACACATTTGACATATTCCCTGTTTTCATGATTAAAATGGGCATATTTCATATTCACTTTGCACAAGAAGTGGTTTAACAAAGACTTAATACCACAGCCATGATTTAGCCTTTATTTTTATTTATTACTGAACCGTATCAAATTGTTTTGGAATATACATTGTATCGAATCAAAAGCGCACTGTATCAAGATATGTATGGTATCATGGCCTATGTATGGAGGTATGTATTGTATCGGTAACTTCTTAATGATACCTAGCCTTATATTTAAGCTGAATCTTAGAACAGTGCAGTTAATGTATACCTTTATGGATAATGTAAGAATCTAAAAGAATGCATTTAAACACTTTATTACCCAGCATTTGTTAATGTCTGGACACATTGTTAGTATTGTTACCTGTCAGGGCGGCTGTAGAAGAGGACACAGTGTCTGAGGACAGCAGGGGACACTCATTTTGCTTATGAGCCCGAAAAACATCAAGATTGTTGAACTGTTGTTTGCAGAATCCACAAATGTGAATATCTGGGCTCACTTCTAACACCACTGAATGAACTGTAAAGAGATGCAAAACGAAACAGGCGATCACAAAGTAGTAAATATAGAAAAGTTTCATTGGATAGACGGAAAGAGCCAGTAAGTGCAGCATTAACTTGTTGTATACATACACCTTACCTTCAGTGTTGTAAGTAGCCATTTCTAGCTTATTTTGCTGGATCTCAACTCATTTTAGATTAACTTCCATTGCTCACGAATTGGAGCTCCTTTCAAAGCGTCAATGCAACATCTTTAATTTTAAAAAAGCGAACAATCTTTATCGCTAAACGTTCATGTTGCAGGATTCAAAGAAATGGCAAAACAACTGACAACAAATAGCAGTCAAACCAGACAGTGGTTTACGACAGAAAGCACATGGTTTGCGGCAGCGGTAATGCTCTAGGGTGACGTCAGATGTTGCCTTCAGCGGACGTAGGAAAAGTTGTAACTGCCACATTGATTGAGCGAAACCATAATGCACGGGTTTTTTTTATTTATTCATTTTATTTATTTATTTTTAAAGAATGCTCATCCACAAAACGATGGTGGTCCAATTTGGAGGGATTTCGATCACAAAAAACAACATTTTCAATCCATTTGCAAAACCAAGATATCATTTTAGCCATAAGCGCCATATATACCAACAGTAAACCCAAATTCATAGTACTACTTATTGAAATATAAATAATAAATACACATACATTTGTCACCAATCTACCAAATCTTTAGAAATAGCCAAGAATTATGGACTGCAATAAGGAAGAAACTTTTTTATTGTTGTTGAGTGACGTACCCTCCCACCACAAAAATAATTGCGCTCATAATTTTCATTGTTTTATTTTATTTTTTGCCTCAAACAAATATATAATATAATTGCCTATAATCTAATGTTATATTGTTTATTTATTCTTTTTCTTCTAACGTGTCATGGTTTATTCATGTTATTCAATAATAATAAAAAAGTGAATATTTTATGATTTTGTCGCGTATTATTGAAATATCAAATAAACCTATTGTGTACATGCTAGCGTTTCATTGTAGTATTATTAAACTACTCAAAATAAGACAAATTTGAATAATAAAAATAATTTCACGAATCCCAAACGTTACACAGGTACATTTGGCGGTTCCAAGTTTTCATTTTATTTGTTAAAGCAGTGAAAACCTTCTGCAACCAAGTAAAAAGTATGTTTGAATCGGATGAATTACGCGTGTTTTGTGATTCCATTATTTATTAAAAAAAAAAAAAAAAAAAATCCCCTGAGCACATGGCCAAAACCTGCGAATGAGCGCCATCTGCTGTTTAAACCGCGCATATCCAGTTCCTGAGGTGAGTAGTGATGCCAGGCTTTCTTTAAATTCAGTTTTTCGATTAGATTTTCCTGTTGCGTTATAAAAAATAGTTCATGATGAATGCTTACCTAGTCTAAAGTAGGTTACGTTGCTCTAGTTTGTAGTTGTAGGCTAAAGAAAAAGCCTAAAACCTAAAAAACATGCACTAGTGCTACAACCTACATAAAGCATCTCTCCTGTTAAGGTTAATGTAGATTGTGCACTGTCCCTGTCTCATAAATAAACTAACTAAATAAAATAAATAAAACATGTAACTAGGTCGACTTAAGGCCAACTAAAGAGAAAAGGTTTATACTGACTGCATGGGCAAGATCAGACACTCACACTTACACACACTTAGACTTAGACAAACTTTATTGATCCACAAGAGAAATTATTTGGACACAGGAGCTCACACATCACAATATATTATAATAACAAAGAGTAAAAAATATAAATGAGTAGAAAAAATGGTGTCAAATATATTATATAAATGTATACGTGCAAGTAAAAATAAAATAAAATAGAAATAAGTAATAAAAATATATCTCAGCTATCAGGTAACCCAAGGAGTCAAAGAGTCAACGAAATTGTCATTGTATTGTCATGTGTGTAAAAGTATTATGCAATGAAATTCTTACTTTTACTTGCTTTCTTCCCATAGAAATATCAAGTACTACCAGATGTAAACCAGGTCTAAAGCAGGATGATTCCTGCTTTAGACCTTAACCGTTTTGAAGGTGCACATATATAAATATGTATATATATATATATATATATACATAGGCCTATACATACACATACATCTTCATTATCACTTTCTTTCATTACAGGTGTTTTCATTGCTCAAAGTGTCTTGAAAAACATGCGTTCTTACTGTGAGCGAGGTCGCCTCTCCACAGATCAGACCTGTAACTTGGCCTACTGGTTGCCTCTCCTGCTTGACTCCTTGAAATATTAGTTTAAATGTCCCGTATTACGCTAAATTGATTCTTTAGAGCTTTTAGCCATGTTATAATGTTGTTTCCTCATCAAAAACAAACCTGGAGTTGTGTTTTGTTTCATTCACACATGTTTGAGAAACCCTAGATTATTAAGCTGCATCTCCAAAACTCAAAAGGCTCTATTTCACCTTGTGATGTCATGAAGCGGTAGTGTCATATGGACGCTTTAATGCCATACTGTGAGACAAGGAGGCAGCGGACCTTCCACCAGAAAAGTTACAGTGTGCACCTTTCCTTTAAGACTGTAGACAATACCCACGTCTACCTGAGTATATTTTCCACACTTTTCTTCTTAAATAGACTGTCTTTTTTACCATCTTTCAAACTCAACTAGTGGAGTTGTTATTGCTTGATGTTATTGCTTGTTCCTGTTACTGCCATCTGTCTCCATGGAGACCAGTAGATGGCACCCCCAGGCCAATAATGTAAGAACTATGATGAGCCAATAATGTGAAGTCAGTGGCTCTCAAATGTTTCACACCAAGTATCACCAAAGAAAAGAATTGGCTTTCTGAGTATTACCAGATCTAAACCTGGTCTATAACTGGACTATCCCAAGTCTGATCTAGAACTAAACCAGGACTAAAAGTTAATGAATAAGACAAATAAATAAGGCAAACCCACAAACTGAAGAGCTATATAAAGAAGTGGACTAAGGAAGTATGACTATGCCCCGATACAATACTGGTATCAGGTATCTGTGCCAATATTGAACATTTTTTGTCGATTGGATTTTGGTTCCAAGATATCGGTTCAGTTGATATCCAGTTTTGGTCTATAAGCTGGTGTAATATGATGATTTACAGGATCAAAATGTTTTTCAAAGTTGTTCTGTATTTACATTAGAACATAAAACTCATTTGGATCATTTTTACCACATTATTATTATTACATTTTCAGTCTCTGCCCTGGTATCGGTTGATATCGGGGACCTACAGATATTTAAAGCCAACATATTGGCAATGGAAACATCGGAACAGAAAAAGCTGGATTGGCGCATCTTTGTGTCCAATAACGTTCGGCTCCGGACAAATGAAGCTCACTGAGGCTAGCAGTTATAGGAGCAAATTTGGAGCCATATTCCAGTTCCATATTAAGAACAGGAATTTATTTATGGACAAAATAACAAAATAAAAAACCCCAGGATCATATAGAGCGGGTTAATACGAACACAGCAGCAATCATACAGAGGGGCCACAATATTCCAGTGTAAGTCAGTGGGAGCCAGGGTTAGAAGGAGCCGGAAGAGCCGCACATGAACTTCATATTTGGCGGCTATGATTGGTCATTATTAAATTATCTGTTGCTACAAGGCGACCCCACTCACAGCAAGAAGGCTTGTTTTTTAAGGCATTTCTGAGCAATAATGAAATAAATGCAGGAGGCAAGTAAAATACCGTACTGTGGAACATTTCAGGCAAAGCTATGGTCACATTGGTAAATGGTCACATTTTTTATACAGCGCTTTTCCACCTTCAAGGCACTTTACAACAAGGAACCACTCACCCATTCACACACACACTCATACACCAGTGTACACAGACAATAGGGGCGAGGTGGGTTAAGTGTCTTGCCCAAGGATACAACGACAGCATATTTGTGGGAACTGGAATCGCACTGCCAACCTGTGGGTTAGTGGATCTGAGCGCTCAACCAATAATGTTTTATGACGAGAGCGGGATTTGAACTGCCAACCTGCGGATCAGTGAACGCTCTACCAACTGAGCTACTGCCGCCCTAACTATATAACATCTCCATGGAGACAAACAGATTAAAGAAAAGTTACACATTGCACCTTTAAGACTGTCGACACTCCCCACATCTTCCTGAGAATATGTTCCTTGCAGTTGTTCTTTCTATTGCACTTCTTAAATAGACTGTCTTCTTTACCATCTTTCAAATTCAACTAGGGGCAATTTGCTGGCGGGGCTGTTGGTGGATCAGAATGGCCGCCGGTGTCAGATGTGTGAATAAGCCGTGAGGGTGAGTGACGCGGCGCTGCATTCTGGATGGCAGCTCCTTAACTCGCTGATTTTGGCGGCGAAGAGCGGGATTTCCTTACGCTGCCGAGTTTTCCAGCTCTCCACTGATTCCCCACTATGCTGAGTCCACAAGTTCTGGTACGTACACACACACACACACACACACACACACACACACACACACTTGCATACACACATACACACATTCACAAATACGCACACACACACTTGCATACACACATACACACCAATACGCACACATTTTGGGCTTCCATTCTTCTTGAGGACATCTCATTGACTTCCATTCATTTCGTGGAGACTAGGCCTGTCACGATAACACATTTTGACCTTTTATATTATTATGATGAAAATATAAACGATAAACAGTAACACTGAAACTAATTTATGCCACTGATGATAATCCTAAAGCAGGATTACCCCCCAAAATTATTTTAAATGTACAATATTGTTAAAAAATATTGCAATAAATAAATAGCATAATGAAACACTTCAGTACTTAGTTTGTATCTATAAACCTTTATGTTTATGGCTTAAATCTTATCATAAAGCCAAAAAATAACCCAAAATGTCCCAGTAGTGAAAAGAAAATGTACACATGATAAATACTGAGCCCAAAAATGTATTGTTCCAGCTTTAATATAATAATTATCATGACAGGCCTAATTGAGACTGATCCTAACGATATTCACTACTTGTCTAACCTAAATCCTAGCCTTAGAGCAGTGGTTTTCAATGTTTTTTAATAAATATACAAAATCATGATACAAAAAGTACACACAACTGATGATTAGTGAAATGCAGGCTGATTGTGTTGCGATGGCGTTCTGATGGGGAGTGAGCGCAGAGAACAAAGGGAGCGAGTGTCAAAAAGCAAAATTAAGCTGATATTGTTTTTGAAACTATATGAAAGGCTGGTCCCCGTGAATTGACTGAGGCTGAGTCCTGATTAGCAGTGATGTTGTGGTCTTGACTGTCAGTGTCATTACCGTCCAGTCTCTTTTCCTCCTTACCTCATGTCAAACACAGTAGACCTACTGTGTTGTCATGAGACTCTATGTTGAATGTGTTTAAACCCATTTGATCTGTTGTAAAAGTTCAAAAATATTTGCTTGAGATGCTCTTGTCTGGACATGAATTGTACTTTAAAATGCTGGTATATTACTCACTTTTTTCTCAGTTTAAAAAATCTGATGAAACAAATGATCTTCCATTTTAGTTTAATATTTTTCCTGCGCAGAAAAAGTGTAATTTCAAGTTTCTTTCTTTTATGAAATCTTTCACTCTCATAACAAAAAACAAATGGCCTTATTCCGCTCACTTTTGTCTCTAAATGCTCCTAAACTGCACTTTTTTTGTGATGCCACTTCCTGTTCAGTCAGGAAAGCCATTTATTTAAACAGAGAATTTGAGAAAAGTTTTGCAGCTAAAATCTAATCTAAGTCAGTTGATTTGTGTAAAATGTTCAATGTGCTTTTGTGCACCAACAAGTCACACTGCACCGATTCTCTGGACGCTTTAGAACGCTGTCAAGATCAACAGCCCTGTGCAAAATAATACAACCAGAATGACGACGGCAGTGAATAAGGTGAATAGATTCTCCTACATGTGCTGTGGGGCCATTTTCATTTACGCATTATTCATTGTAAATTCTATAAACAAATAAAGTTACAACCCTATGACGCCTTACCCTTCCAGCCAGAACTACGTGATTGACAGCCTGATTCAGAGAGACACACGGTCCATTCGCGCCAAAAACAAACATGGCTGCTCACATGTAAAAAAAGGAGAAAAACAACATAAAGGACCGAGAAACAGACTTTTTGTAGAATCAACGAAGCGCCAAACTATTACTTATGTCAGGTAAAAGAAGTGATATATTTTGTTCTGAATATTACGAGAATTTTGGAGAGGAGATGTCTTCTGCATTTGAGAGACGCGTGATACAAATTAGCGGCTGTGGTTGGACCGTCTCAAATTTGGACTGAGGATTTTCACCCTCTATGGTCCCGTTCCAGTCTCTTCTGGATTCAAACAGAATGTAAATAGCACTGGCTGGTCAGGCAAATGATCTGCTAGTTTCCCTCTCCTTCTGAAACAATAAACAGTTTCTCTGTCGTCTCCAAACACGTGCTGCGCTGTGGGACCCCCGCCGTGCCAGTCCTGATTTGCCTGCGTCTCCTCGTCAGTGTTTGTGAGTGATGTAATGTCCCCGTGTTCCCCTGGGAGACAAGGGCAGCCGTGGGGGGTGGGCTTTGTCATTTCACTTCTCACAGGAGCCATGCCAGCTGCTTACAGAGGCCTAATGGCTGAGAGCTGTCACAGGCCATCAGCACGCTCACACACGCTTTACTGACACACACGCTTTAATTATGCAGACTTCAGGAGCACTTACAGCCAGCGTCCACCAGAGGACACCCAAGCAACACAATCGACTGCACTTCTACAGCCTCTTACAGTTGAGGTTAACGATTTTGATATCTGATCTGATCTATTTTATCTTTTATTTGCAGAAAACGTACTTACAACATCTCCAATATAGAATGTGCTTACTAAAGGGCTCATATTATGCTATTTTTTGATCTATCGCAAACATACCTGAAGCTGTGTTCATCCCTCAAACAGAAAACACCTCTGTTCCACCTTATGATGTCATGTGGTATAGGAAGAGCTCCACTGTGCTTTTAAACTCCATACACCTTCACTAGAATCATTTAAATAAACCCATCTCTACTGAACAAAATCTAAAAGGAGCTGTTAACTGGAAAACTACCGCTACATGACATCACAAGGTGGAGCAGAGCGTTTTGAGCTTTGGAGATGTAGACAGACTAATAATAAACGTGTGAATGAAACAAAACACAACTCCGGCTCTGTTTTTGAGGAGGTGACAGCCTTATAACATGGCTAAAAGCTCACGAGAGTCAATTTTGCGTAATATAGGACCTTTAAAATATCTGCAATATACAGTAGAATGTATTTATTCACCAGCAAAGTCCTACTCAGAATATAAGTATCTGATGATGCCTTTCCTTGTAAATCTTCTTTCACGCTTTGAAAAATAAAAGTGAAATGTTTTGCCGTGCTAAGTCACTCCCCCTTCAGAGCGCTATCACAACACAAACAGCGTCAAGTTTCTGTGTACAGTTTTGTGTCATGTTTTGTGTATTTATGGAGAATCGTTGTGTGTTAGCGTGGGTGATGTGGGCTTGTGAGCTGAGAACTGCACAGAATCTTACAGCCAACCATAAGGAGGGTTTGAATAGGGCCCGGGAGAGATTGTAAAGTATTCAAACATCCATTAATGGGGGAGAAAAAAAGGCATGTTTTTGTTGAGGGAACATTATACATAAGTTATAGCATGGTAGAAAGCTAAAAAGATTTATCCAAATATGGGCTACTAGTGCCACCGTAGTTTCACTTGTGACAATCTGAGACAGTTCACATTTTTATTCAAACTGAGCTGTTCCATCTCACAATAATTAAAACATTAAACATTGCGAAACAGTCCAGAATCCTAGTCCTTCCCCGGTGGTGCTCAGACCTGAACAGAACCAAACTCATATTTAGACATCAAATATTTATGGTCCCCTGTCACCTTAGGGCCCAGTGCTCTGTGTGGCTGCAGGTCGGTGGGTGCGGAGGCTCACTCATTTTTCTCATTATTAATTCATGTAATTTCATCTTTACGATTCAGAGGAGGCCCATTCACCGCTGCTGCTGCTGCTCTGTGGAGATTATCATTAAGAAGAAGAAGCAAATAAAATGGAGTTCAAAGCCATTTTTCAGTTCAACACAAGGTAATGTAACAGACGTGAGTAATACAATGTTATTTTGATTTTCTACTTATGGATACTGGGGCTTTTCAGATTGTTGTGATGATGGGGGCAGAAGACAGTTTTTACTATTGATTATCAGGGATGTTTTTGCTAGTGCTTGCGTTTTAGTATACTAATATACCGCAGATAACTAAGGCTGCAACGATTATTTTAATAGTCCACAAGTGAGCTATATATTTACATTTTTCGATTAATTGGCTAACGATTATTTATATTGTGCAATGACATTTTTAAAATATATGATCAACTAAACAAAGGTTAAAATGTGGTAACAAGAAATTAGACTACAAATTTAAGATGCTGAAAAAAGACTGGACAAAACTGGACCTTTCATCTTGAGTTTTAGCCGAACTAGTGCAAAACCACGTGGTAATAAACAAATACTATTATTTTGTGTTGAAATTTACAATATTGTCTAAAAAAGAGCTTTTAAAATGATCATTGGTGTATCAAAATTGGCGTGAGTATTGAGTATCGAGAGTCTATTCTTTAGTATTTTAATCAGGTTTGACATTTTAGTATCGTGACTAATATGGACTGAAGACTTCTAAGTAGAGAAAGTGAATTATTGAAGGAAATAAGAAATAATTTAGTTTATATAATACTTTTAATGAGAAATATCTGGAAGAATATCCACAAATATTAGGAGTGTTTTAATTTTGAGATTGAATCCATGAGAACAAGACAAGATGAGATGATTTATAAAAGGATTTGACCATTTTGACCTCACTATTCTTGATTTAGTTTTAATTTTATATTTTGTAGGGATGATACAAGATCTTGTGCCACATGATCTCGTAGGAGTTTTAAGTGTGGACTGGACAGAAAAGGTTACGTCTCTTACAGTCAAATAAATCAAAAATTGTGAGGCCAAACTTTGAAACTGAATAGTGAAATGTATATATTAGGAATCATGTTAAAATCTCGTCTTGCCTCGTTCTCGCGGACCCAATCTCGTGTCTTGTTTTGTGGAAATTGTGTCTTGTTCCTTCTCGTGAATTGTAACTCACCAGATCATTTTTTTCTGCGTACAATCTTATAGCATTGAGATCTTTGGCATAAGATCTCGTCCCATTGCTAACAAATATTGAACCTTGTCATTTACATCAGTGACTTGACTCTAAAACCAAACCTGCAGAGCAATTGCCGTTTTATCTAAATCTCATTTCCATTAAATATGCTTCAGAATGAAGTGATACCCGGGCACAGAACTGTTTAAACAACTACAGTAGTAATAAAGTATCTACATATCAGCATGAGTAATTTGTTAGGGCTACACAACGTCTTGATGACAAGTATTACCACAGGCGCTTTTAATCACATTACAATGAAAGTGATATTTTTACTTCACAAATTGTCCTTTTTATAAATTCTAAACAGTCCTTTTGAAACAATAGTTAGTATTATATGTTTATAAGAAAAGAGGAAGGAGGCAAACTGTCTTGTCTCCTCTGTTAATAATGAAACTAACCAGGACCAGGAGTAGTCGAGACAGTTTCTCGTAGCTACCAAAAATAAAAAAATAAAAACAATAACGCTTTTCTAATTAAAGGCACTGTATCTGATTTTTACCGTCTTAAAAACATGAAAAACAGAACTATCTCGTTTTAAATGGTTTGCAGTGTAATTCCTCGCTTTCCTCATGCATTCCAAACATTCTCATTATTCAGTGCAGCTTTCAGAGACCAGAGCGAAGTTTGTCGTGACAGTAGAGCTAACAACAACTAGCATGCTAATGTGCTCTTCCTGATTACCGGACAAGAAAATCTCTATGTATGTTTAGATGCAGACAGCGCACAGTGGACTTATTTTGACCTAAAGACGTGCATACCGTATGTTTGTACTGGGGCAAGGCACATTTTGATCATACACATGGGAAAAATCAGACCTTTACGTATTTTGTGCATTAGTCAACCTATAATAATTCAGTTCTCCTTTTGCAGGTTCTTGCAGTCTGCTTCAGCGTCAGTAGGGGGCGTCCCACCGCAGGCCAGGACAGACCTCCGGCACCTGCTCCAGTTTAAAGGAGGTGACATTTTGGAAGCATTCGGTCAGCAGAAAGAAGAGGCCGTGGGTATGTATCAAAATAAGTCTGATCACGACACGCTTATAATGTATGGCTTTGTTAATGTTATAGTAGCACTAATTAGACCTGCTGTGAAATGATTAACAATACTATTAACACTATGAGAGTTGTTTTTGCTAGTGCTTGCGTTTTAAGTATACTAGAATACTGCAGATAACTAAGGCTGCGATGAGTATTTCAGGAGACGACAAATGAGTTATACATTTTTCCATTAATCGCCTAGTCAAATGATTATCTCTACTACAATGGGATTCTTAAAATATATTATCAACTAAACAAAGGTTAAAATATGTTGACGAGGGTTGTCAAAAGTATTGAAAATCAGATGTTAATCAATACGAAAACTAATATTGAAACTAGACTACACATTTAAGATGCTGAAGAAAATGATGAAAAAAATCACTTAACTGGATAAAATTGGACCTTTCATCTTGAGTTTTATCAGATCTAGTGTAAAACCACACGGTAATAAACAAATACTATTGTTTTGTGTTGAAAATTACAATATTATCTAAAAAAGTACAAAATAAACTACAAAATCGGTATCGAGTATCTATTCTTTATTATTGTAATCGGGTTTGACATTTAGTAATGGTGACCGAAGACTTCTAAATAGAGAATATTTATGAATAAAGTGAATTATTGATGGAAATAAGAAACAGTTTGTTCTTTTTGGACATTTTGATTTTATAATGCCCCTCTGTTTGTTTTAAAAAGGACTTTTTGTGTATATGTTTTAGAGTCTGTATAGTCCAGATAATGATTCATTAATACAATGATTAATCAGCTAATTGTGATTAGTCGAGAGTAAAAATCGTAGTATTTTGATGATTATAATCCTGATCTAATACAGACTGTAAAACACATACGGAAAGACCTCCTTTTATAATAAAGGCAGCAGCATTATTGAATCAAAACGTTGAAAAGAATAAAAACGTTCCTTCAGTCACTGTTATTTAGTTAAAAATGTGTTTTCAAAATCAAAATTTACAATAGAAATAACTGTTCGCCAGGTCGACTAATTGAAAACTAATCCCTGACTAGTCAACTACTAAATAGGGATGTGACAATAACTATTGAAATATCGTATCGTCCAGAGTCGCACAATAATATCGTGGGCCATCACAGTATATCGAATTACAAGTTCCTTGGCTTAAATTCATTGTTATTGTGCAGCAATAGCTAAAAAGCAGAGAGAACTACATAGACCATGATCCTTTGCTCTGTTTCAGTCCAATCTGCATGAAGAAATAACTGTTAGTAAACATTATCCTACACAAAATATCGTAATAAATATCGTACCGTAAGATGCTTATCATGAAAACATAATATTGAAAGATTTAGATATCGTTACATCTCTACTACTAAAGTAATCATTAGTGGCAGCCTTATACAAAATTTCAATTATTTTTTATCGTTGACTAGTCATGATTAGCCGATTAATCGTTGCAAACATAAAATAATTGGTCGGATTTTTATTTTTATTGATGGCATTCTCCAGAAATGTCTATTGTTTCTTTGTGAACTTTGGTTAATCGATTTTTAATCAAATCACGATTCAGTCGCTTCTAATAGTCAATGATCAGCTTGGGTCTTTTTAACAGAGAAGTCCACAGCCAATCCTCTGTCAGTAAAAGTGTATAGCGGACAGAAGACTTTGGAGCTTTTGGGCTGTTTTTTATGTTAAATGGCACTGATTAAAAGTCTTGTCATGTTTATGTTTGACGAATCAACACTGAAAACTATTTTGATTTTAAAAAGAAGATTTATTTTTTGGCTACACCATCCAGAAAAAATACATTCTGTTATTGTAATTTAGGCGCAAACACACTCCCCAATGCAAAGTAGGTTTAAATGTCTTAAATGTCACTAGTTAATGTGCACAGACTGAGAAGGAGCCACATTCTGTCTTATATAAATAGGACTTACATTAAAAGCAGGTTGTAATAGTTTAGCAGTATTCTAACACACACAGTTTTGCTTTCAGTTTGAAATAGAGGCTTTTGCTGTAGTATTTATTCTGTTGTGTGTTTGAAAATGTACCAGTGGCGGTGAAAACGAGGGTGGATCGGAGCTATGTGTTGACGTCTTGAATACAGGAGAATAAAGATGCACGAATCACTCTAGATCCAACTTCGAGAGGGTAAATGAGAAGGGGAGACGGCAGCTCTTAAAAGTAGATTTTGCATAATGGATCATCTTTAAGCTAAATTGTCATTGTTTAAAGTGATAAATAACACGCAGAATTATTTCAACATACAAAACCCCTGTAAAAGTTTTTTTTTGTGCAAATTTTTTTGTACAGTTTGATAAATACTGCAATGTAATGAGCAGTTTTCACATTTTCTTTTGAAACATTTTAAAGGGCTCATAAATATTACGCTGTTTTCTGATCTCTGTTATTATGTAGTTTCCTCATCACAATCATACCTGGAGTTGTGTTTTGTTTTACTCACACATGTTTAACACACAAACCCTGCAGATTTAGGCTGAGTAGTTCTTCTCTCAAACAGAAAACACTCTGTTCCATACACCTTCAGTAGAATCATTTGGATAATTTCAGCCCTGGAGTTCCCAATCTCTACTGAACTGAAGGTGAAAAGGAGCTGTAAAGTTGAAAACTATCACTTCATAACATCATATGGTGGAGCAGAGCATTTTGAGCTTTGGAAATGTAGATAAATAATAATAAAGGGTTACTCAAACATGTGTGAATGAAACAAAACACAACTCCAGGTGTGTTTTTGATGCGGTAACAACATTCTAACACGGCTTAAACTTCTCAAGAGTCAATTTTGCGTAATATAGGACCTTTAAATTAATACTGGAATACTACTAACCTCTTTTTACCTCCATAAAACATTGTATCAGGTACTGTTGTCTTAAATTTAAAGGTGATTATATAGTTATAGATAACAATGAGGCTGACATTAATTTAGATGGTGATCAAAATGTCTCGTGGTTTTGGTTTCATCTCAACAAGCTATAGGCCTGTAGCATTTAGTTGATCAGGGACTCAAAATATACCTTGCATCTGCTGATTTGTTTGTGGAGTTGAATACATATAGTGACATAATGGGAAACACAATTTGAATGGAGGCGATTAGCAAATCGCAAAGGCTGCAGTTTAATAAGTACCATCATTTCCTCCACAAACAACAAAATCTCCTGTCTTATTCTGCATAAAAAACTGCTAACCCTGTAGTTTAGATCTGTACAAACATGCTCTATAGCCTATGTGATTCTTGTATTATTTTGTCAGTTCAGAATTCAGATTTCAGTCTTTTTGCCAATTCTTCTATGAACTTTGAATAGAATACAATTTTTAAAACAAAAATTGCAAATTTACGTGCAGTCGTAATTGAGTATTTTTCCCAAATTTTGCAGTCGCTACAAACATGTTCTGAAACACATGGGATTCTTGTATTAGTTCAGCAGTTCAGAATTCAGTCTTCTCTCAAATATTAACGCTGCTTTTTGTATTTTAGTTGCGCTCTATTATTTTTAATCTAACTATTATAACATAAATCTCAAATCTTGCTTGTCAAAAAAGCACAACAGATACAGTATTTCTTCCAAATTGTTCACCGGCTCCTTCCCCCGTTTTCGAAAAGGACATCAGCAGTTTCTGCCATCTCAAAACGGCCGATTCAAACAATAGATCCTGGTAATGTTACTGTAAAATTGTCATGAAGGTGAAGTGGTGAATCTTGATAGTTGGACAGGCACACACACACATGCGCACACATTCGGGGCGTCATCAGGCCACAGAGGGAGCAGGCTCATAATTGGACGGAGGTGTCTGTAGATAATGAAGCAGCCTTCGCACCTGCCAAACCTGGGGGATTTCACTTGACTGGCCACTTAAATCTTCCCCAGTCTGAGGCGCTGGGAGGCCAAGAGACAGAGCAGGGACTAATGCACAAGAAAGAGTGGAGAGAGAGGGAGGGATGGAGGGATGGAGGGAGGGAGGGGTCTGTCACTGTCAGAGCAGAGGAGGGGAGAGCAGACGAAAAACAACCAAGTATATGGGACTTTACAATAGTGTTACTCAAGTACAAATACAAAGTAGTCATCAAATTGTTTGCTAAATTCTTTTCATGAATCAAAACCATATTTATATATTGAGAAACACGTTGATCAGTTGAAGATGCTACAATAATAAATGGCTGTTTGAGAAAGTACTTAATACTGAGTAACTATTCAAACAAAATCTCTTTATGTTTAAGAAGAAAAGTAAAGAAAAAAAACGCAAAATTTAGCAAGTAAGGATTTGAAAATATTGTAGTATATAAATATAATAATATAGGCACTACAATTTCTAAAGAGTTTAACATAAATGAATAGATATTATGACTAACACTTGTTTTCTGAACTATAAGACACGTCATGTTCTGGAATAGATTTTTATTGCAAAATCATTAATAAATGATATGAAAACTAATTCAATCTAACATCAGACAATGAAATACACATTTGGATTTACTTTTTTATATTTTGCTTCTAAAATTGTCACAATTATGATTTTGTAGTTTTGTAAATCTGTAGTATTTGTATATCAGAAAGATCTTTAGTTGACATATTTTGTTGAAAAGGTGGAATCACTTCTATGGCTAATTATTGGTTCATTCTGCTGTTTATTTGTGGCTGCTCATGTTTTTTAATTATATAGTATATTTAAAATGATTTACTGCAGTTATCTTGCTTTTTTGTTATTGTGTCAATGGAATAAAGTAGTTTCAGTTTTATAATTTATTGCAATATTTCTCTGTCGAGCTATTTCGTGCTTCCAAATGTTTTATCGTGACATACCTAAATAATAAAATATAATATAGTAAAAAGTCTTCAGATATATTTATTCAGAGACAGACAGAAGCTTTCACATTGGACCACTTCTTTACAATTAGTTATTATTGTCTTGTATTCAAAAACAGTTCCAGATTACTTTGAAACCTTTTTTTTCTTTTTTTTTTAGAAGTACAATCTCTTCAAAAAGCACTTAGAGTATATTATAAGGTAAGGTACACATTATTGTCTCCGTAGGTTCCCTGTATCCGATGTCCCTCAGTCTCTCTGCGTTCAGTACAGCGCCTGGGGACCCATCTCCAGATCTTGGTTTAGGTTTGGTCTGGACTACCTTAGCTGGAGGATTTGAACCTATTGTGCATGTTTTGGCTTTAACTGAGCGCTGATTACTTGCCTCGCCTGTCAGACCCCCCTCCCTCCCTCTCTCTCTCCCTTCCTCCCTCCCTCCATCCCCTCCTCCCTCACTCCTCTTCTCCGTAACTTCTCTGGTGTCAAGGATTTCAGTCGGAAGAAACGTGGAAATGCTGCTCTGGCAATTTTGTTTCAAACTCCCAAAAACACTCGCTCTGCTCCTCTCCTCCCCTGCGTTGTCTGCGGTGACAGCCGTGACGTTGTGTGCGGTGGAATAGAAAGGAAAAAGCATTGTACCAGCTTTTAGTGGCGTGTCATTCTGGGTACTGAGAGCCAAATCAAATCCACAGAAGCAGGAAGTTGTATGTAAAGTTTACCTGACAGTCCTCGCATCGTATCACTGCTAGCAAAAAGACACCAATTAGAGCAGTGAGTTTACCCCTGCGAAAATCCTTAACAATTTATGACTTACAAAATGGATTCTTTTTGTGACAACGCTACTATAGAGACAATCATTTTTAATCTCTTGCTGTTCTTAAAGGTCCTATATTACACACAACTGACTCTCGTGAGCTTTACGCCATGTTCTAATGTTGTTGCCTCATCAAAAACATACCCGGAATTGTGTTTTTTTTATTCACACATGTTGGAGTAACACCTTATTATTAGTCTGTCTACATCTCCAAAGCTCAAAATGCTCTGTTCCACCTTGTGATGTCATTTACTGGTAGTTTTCATGTTAACAGCTCCTTTTACCGTTTGTTCAGCAGAGATTAGCAGTTCCAGGGCTGAAATTATCCAAATGATTCTAGTGAAGGTGTGTGGAGTTTAAAAACACAGTGGAGCACATCCTGTATCACCACATGACATCACAAAATGTTTGAGAGAAGAACTTGGCCCAGATATGCAGGGTTTGTGTGTTAAACATGTGAATGAAACAAAACACAACTCCAGGTCTGTTTGTGATGAGGAAACAACATTAGAACAGAGATGTGAAAATACGTAATATAATATGGGCCTTTAAACTGTGTGTTGCAGCACTGTACTTTCCCCATTGTTGGACAAATAAAGCATCTCTAATCTTACTGTATTTTTTTTATTTGATCTATAAACGAGCATAGTGAATCCCAAGGAATCATTGCCAGACATTCAGTTTTCCCAAGAAATTTCTATTGTTTCTTTGTGAATTTTAGATTTCATGTGGTTTGGAGCAGAGTTCAGACTTTGAAGAAAGACATTTAGCTATTAACTATATTGGTTTTGAAAAGAATATTACATTATAATTTGTCAATTCATAATTTCATTAGTATATCCAGAAATATAATATAATTGTAATAGAGGGCCAGAGATAAAAACTCCACAAAGCATCAAAGTAGGCTTAGTAGATCTTTATTTCAATTTAAAAAAAAAATGCTTTTGAAATTTAATTTGGTTAATTTGTGCAGACTAAGAAGATATAATTTAGACATACATTTTAGTCTCCACCTCGCGTTGTCTCTAGTGGCAGCTGCGACGTTGTGTGCGGTGAAATTAGGGTTGTCAAAAGTATCGAGAATCAGATATTAATCGATACTAAAACTATTATCCAACAGACAGAAATGAAACCGAAATGAACCTTTCCTGAATGTCTTTAGAATGATCTTGAGCTGTATCAGAACAAGTATAAGAGCACATAGACTAGTATACGCTCATCACATTCTATTGTCTAAATCGTCGTATCGGAATCGGTATTGCGTATCAAGTCTATTCCTTGGTATCACACTCGAGAAATGTTAGTATCATGACAACACTAGGTGAAAAATAAAGAGTGGCGCATTGTACCAGCTTTTCGTGGCGTGTCCTTCTGAGTACTGAAAGCCAAATGAGATCCAAAGAAGCAGGAAGTTGTATGTAAAGTTTATCTGACAGACATCACTGCAAGCAAAGAGACACCAATTAGAGCAGTGAGTTTACTTCTGTGAAAATCCTTAACAATTTATGAGTTACAAAATGGATTCTTTTCACTGGATTTTTTCTGTATTTGTTCTGTTGATGCTTTGCAGCTGATGTCATCAACGTTCCCTGGGGGTGTGATGCTAACTGTAGGATCTACTCTGTCTGTCTAAAGCGCTGTTACTCGAGTTAGACTTTAATCTCAGTTTTGTTTTAACACAATCTAACCATAAAGAGGAACAGAGTAAGAACTACAACAGGTGAGCTCATTTGTGGTGTTAAATGTCTCTCTCAAATTAAAACTCTCAACTTTTTTTTATTGAAAATCAAACCCCCAAACAGGACCATGAACACTCCTGAAAATGTGACGTTTAAATCATTTTGTATTTTCTTTTCTTCTTGAGTTTTCAAACCATTTTGAAACTTATTTGGCTGTGTCTGCTAATATTTGCATTGTGTCACCATGGAGCTGCTGAACATTCCACCATAGACATATATGCATTACATCTAGAGACTGACCGATATGGGTTTGTTCATGGCCGATGCCGATTGTTGAATGTCTGATTTTTGGGCCGATATGTTAAGCTGATTTTGATTATTTTCCAGAAATGATGTAATTCAAATTTGCTGCAAACCCCTCCTCAACCCTCAAGAGAGCTGTGTAGTCATGTTTTGTGCTTTTGTATTGAAGTGTTAATATAAAGGTTTGTGCGTATCTTTTAGGCAGAAGCTCAACCAAAACAAAGTATTGGCTTTTGCTGGAGATTTAAGGCCAATAGCCGATACGCAAAAAAAAACAATATAAAAAGTCAAAATATAGAGACTCATTGTCAGACGTTGAGCTAAAAGTTTTTACATACGTGTGGACCTGTGAGGGGCTGTCAAACGCGTGTACAGGGAAGGGCAATCAGAAAGTATGTAGTGTTATAGCAGACACAAATCGAGACTAGCACTCCTTTCTCCGCTCATTTTGGATGAATAAACATGTTGTCAAAGCTGTTATGTGTGTCTGTGGAAGTTGATTTTGACTTCAGTTAACAGGAGCTGTAGGTCTATATATAAACACATTTTTTTTTTTAACTTAGACTTAGACAAACTTTATTGATCCACAAGGGAAATTATTTGGACACAGTAGCTCAAACATCACAATATAATATAATAAAAACGAGTAAAAAAATAAATGGTAATAATAAATTCTAAATAAGTAGCAAAAAAAATAGCAAGAGACAGGAGTCAAATAAGGCATAATTATATAAATAAATGTAGGGAGTATTATCTGTTACATAAGGGTGAGTTATTGTACAGTTGTAGGGAGTATTATCTCCTCTGTCCCTCTATAGTCTGGTGCAGTGGGTGAGTTGTTGTACAGTTGTAGGGAGTATTATCTCCTCTGTCCCTCTATAGTCTGGTGCAGTGGGTGAGTTGTTGTACAGTTGTAGGGAGTATTATCTCCTCTGTCTCTCTATAGTCTGGTGCAGTGGGTGAGCAGGAGTGTCCATGATGGAGAGCAGTTTGTCCAGTGTCCTCCTGTCTGTCCCACTGTCCAACTTCTTCCGTTTATTCATCTAAATACTGTATAAGGACTTACAGACTTACAGCCTTTCCAAGCCAGTCAATAGATAAGAGGCCCTACTGTGTGTCCTGTTGATACTTTGCAGCTGATGTCATCAATATTCACTGGAGAGGTGAAGCTAACTGGAGGCACTGCTCTGTCTGAAGTTAGACTTTAATCTGAGGTTTGTTTTAACACAGTCTGGCCATAAAGAACTGACTTAAGTGAAACTACAACAGGCGAGTTGATTTTTTTTTATTTTTTTTTGAGGGCTAAAGCAAAGGTTATAGGGAGAACTCAATCACATTCTGCAGTGTTGACAAATACAGAAAGAATAGTGATTACTGATGGGGTTTCTATGCAGATCTGCGTCTCTCAGGAGTTGCTTGTTGGTTGTGAGTAAACTGTGCAATGCAAGCTGGCAGATTTGAGGCAGGATAATGGAGGGGTGAACATTTTTAAATTGGCTGCAAAATTTGAATGTATTCTGAAAACTTGCCATAGCAAAAGGTGCTGATGGGGTGCATAAACAAAGTTGGAAAAAACAATGAGGGCAGTTAACTTTTGGCATTTATTTGGGGGTAATTTAGCAGTGTCCAGGGCTGGAGCTGGACAGGGCATCTGGAATAATGGACTTCAATCATAAAGTTTCAATAGGTCTGAAAAAGTTATGGGACAGAAGTAATTGGCAACACTGAAATAGGGTTTGAGTCAATCCAAAATATGCGCACAACTTTGAGCCTTAAACTGTCACTATATGGGCTTTTAAATAGACTGCTTGAGGTTTAAAATTCTATTCATGGTTTTGCTCACATAGAGAATTGGTTCTTTGCATTTGAATCAAGGTCAGAAATTATGCTTAACTAAAATTTTTAGGGTTAGGATATTACATTAGGTGTTACATAAAGTAATATGTAACTTTTCAAGGGGAAAGTTACTTGTGCTTGTCTACAACATCAGTAACATCTCCGTACAGACAAGCAGGTGGTGGGGCCCTCCTCCAGAAGGGTTCATAAAAAATGCACCTTTAATTATGCTTATTAATTGATAAATCCAGAATGATATCTCTGTATTTGTTATATCAGTCTGGTCAGCACACGCTCCACGCCTCAAGCCAGGACCAAACATGATCGAGTTTAGGGCTTCGCTCATTAATTTAGCAGAAATCCTTTCCTTTTTTCCCCCTCGTAAGCAGCCATATTTAGAGATGGCGATCTTTTTATCAGGCAGAAGACTTTGTTTAGCTGCTTTACATGTTTTGGCTACTTCCTGTGGCCTTCCTCAGAAGTGTCAGGTGATGGTGTAGTGATGTGTCTTGTAGGGTTCATTCTATTTTTGATCAAAAAAGTGTGAAAATGAATATAACACAAACTTCTCCATTTTATAGAAGTAGTTTTTGAAAGGAAAATGGACAAAAAGGCAGATTGTAATTATTTTCCTTAATAAGTCTTACGCTAAGTTTTTGTTTTGATCCTGTTTGACTAGTAATTTTTTTATGAACTGCAATTACTTTGCCAAAAACTATTAAAAATGATTAAAACTATATAATTAAATACTTGTTTTACAATACAAAACATAGTTATTGAATATCCTTTTCTCATATCATACAGCCCTAATTACGATATGCCCAGTAAAGTTCCATCCTTCCTTCAGGGCTCTCAGTGGCTCACATGCTGATGAGAGAGAGCAGTGAAAGATAACTCAATAAATAAAACTATTCTGTAACTGTAGCTGCCACACTCAAACTGCCACCAAAGACACTTGTACATTTGGACCTTACTGGCTCCCGTAGATCCTCTTTCTCCTCTGCGCTGATAAGCTTTCGGTTTCCGCAGGATTTTTCTTATCGAGATGAAACTGTGCAACACTACAAGAGTTATCCATCACTATCTGTCATGTATTTGTTGCAGCCGCGATTACATGGATCTTAATTGAAATATTATTTTACCTTCATTTGAATTATTGATGGGGCTTGCTGATTCGTACCTCAGAGGAACCGGCATGTGCGCGTTAAGTGATGCAAGATTGTGTGCATGTGTGTTTCTCATATATTATTCAAAATGTAGAATCAAACTGCGTGCTTAGCTGTATGTATGAAGGCTAACAACACTGCAAATAGGAATAGCTACATTTTTAAAGAGCCCATATTAAACTGTTTACTGATCGATGTTGTAATGTTGTTTCCTCATTGCAAACACAGCTGGAGTCGTGTTTCGTTTCATTCACGCATGTTTAACACACAAACCCATACACTTTCACTAGAATCATTCAGATAATTTCAGACCTTGAATTGCCAATCTCTGCTGAACAAAAGGTAAAAGGCAGTTGCTAACTTGAAAACTAGCTCTTCATGACATCACGTGTGAATGTATGTTTTTGATGAGGTAACAACATTATAACATTGCTTAACGCTCACAAAAGTCAATTTTGCTTTGCCTTTAAATTTACTACAAACTCACCCCTTAGGCCTTAATACCACTAACCTATAAGAGAGCAGTGTAGTTGTGTTTTGTGCAGTTGCCTCTCCACACTCAAGTGATCAAATAAAGCTTTATGTGTACCTTTTTAGGCAGCAGGTCAGACAAAACAAAATATCGACCTGTAGATAGGGATGGAGATTGAAAGGGCCCATATTACACAAAATAGACTCTTGTGAGCTCTTAGCCATGTTAAAATGTTGTTTCCTCATCAGAAACATACCTGGAGTTGTGTTTTGTTTCATTCACACGTTTGAGTAATCATTTATTACATCTCCAAAGCTCAAAATGCTCTGTTCCACCTTGTGATGTCATGAAGCCGTAGTTTTCATGTTAACAGCTACATTTTACCCTTCGTTTAGTAGAGAAGGGTTATTCCAGGTCTGAAATCATCCAAATGATTCTACTGAAGGTGTATGGAGTTTAAAATCACAGTGAAGCACTTCCTGTATTACCACATGACATCACAACATGAAATAGTTGTGAATTAAACATGTGTTAATGAAACAAAATAAAACACCAGGTCTGTTTGTGATGAGGAAACAACATTATAACAGATCAGAAAATAGCGTAATATGGGCCCTTTAAGGTAGATTGCTGATATGTTAAAAAGTGCATGTATCTACCAACCAATATTTCTCTAATTTTAAGACATTTTGTTCTGGTTTCTATTTGAGTTTTTTCTCTTGTCTTTTACAGTGTATTATTAAAAGTGTAGAATCTTACTTATAGGCGTATGAAGGCTATCAACAGACCTGTCTTTGATACAATTTACTGAAAATCCACTGACCAGAGCCGAGCTGTCCATTGGCCTCCATCGCTAATGAGATTGAGGGGGGTGTGAGGGGAGGGAGGGAGGAGGCGGGAGGAGGGAAGGGAGGGGGGTAAAATTGCGAATGGTGAGCGGTCGGCTGTCATCCGCGAGGTGATGGTTTTAAGACTGCGTAGTGATACTTCATTAATTAACCTTCACATTCTATGTAGATCTGCTCATCAAGATGCAGTTAATTAAAGAAAGGTCATTCCAAGGGCTGCAGGGAAGACGCTATATTACAATGGAGGGATGGCACTGCGCCGCCAGATAACACTAGAGAGAGAGGGAGAAAGAGGGAGGGGAGGGAGACAGAAGGGGAGTGAGGGAGAGAGAGGATATAAAGAGAAAGAGGGCGGAAGAGAGGGATGAGTGGAGGGGAGGCCATATTCAAATGGCATGCCACTAGATTCACTTTGTCACCTACAGACTGTGGACACTGCAAGAAGACTCATCTACATGATTTTAAATAATTGAAATCATATTTGATATTATTACTAGATGTTTGGCTTATTTTTGCTGTGGTAAATTGATTGGACACTGCAGAACGCAACTGCAAAAAAGGGGCTAAAGAGCAGGGAGAGACTTTCTGGAGCTTGAAGTCTGTGAGTGAAGAGTATGTGTCTTTAACCAAACCTTTTTGAATATTTTCATCATTGAGTTTAGATTCTTGATTTGGTTATATTTGACTAATTTAGATATTTATTAAGCCAGCATCTTTATATATCTGCATTTTTATTAGTTGTATTTATTATTTTATTTTTTTTTACACCAGATACATTGTAAAAGCAGCTCAAAAATGAAACCACTGCGTGCTGTTTGCATCTAATTATAGAGCGTTTTATCTGTGAAACCAGGAAGTTTTGTTACCATGCTAGTTGTTGTTACCGTGATGGCAAGTACACTGCAAATTTCTCTGATCTGGCCAAGATTTAAAAACTTAAATCAGGTTATTCATCTTGTTTTATTATCTACTTACTAGTTTTGATACGGCTTAATTCTAGTAAAATGATCTTGCTGCATGGACAGATAAATTCACTAATTTTAAGTAATTTTCAGTTAGATTTAAGTGTGCATAGCTTACATTTTGGCCAAGCTTTTTTGCAGTATACAATTGCAGTGGGAGTGGGAAATAAGTTCGGACAGCAACAAGCCATTTAAAATAAACCAGTTCTGTTTTTTATGGTTTTTTTTTAAAGACTGTAAAAATCAGAAACAGCACCTTTTATACCAGAAATTGACCGATATGGGTTTATTTTTGGGGGTGTAGGGCCGATTTAGATTATTTTCTGTTTACTATAAACTCGGCCCACAGCTCTGTTTTACCACAAACCTTTAAGAGAGCAGTGTGGTCACATTTACAGTTATTTCCTTGCAGTAAAGCTTTGTGTGTACTCTTTAAGCAGCAGGTTGATCAAAACTAAATATAATAATATAGCGTGAGATATCGGCCAACAAATCGGTCTAATACTCCTGTTAGTTAGTCTTTTTGCAACTTTTTTTTCTACTTCCCTTCAGTATCGACAATATACTCGATGTGCACTTTCCCCATCAAAACAACCTTTTCAAAATCCTTGCCGACAGTTGACTTTGCGGTGAAAAAATGCCACTTTTAGCTGTTTGTTCTTTCCCATTCCTTTATTTATCAGATGACGCCACAGAAAAGCTCTAATGGAGGAAAGCCAGTGAAATATGCATGGCTCTGAATTGACAGCATCCATCTTTTAACATGGCACTATAGCTGCTTCACCCCTGTGTCCTGTTGCCTGCCAATTTCCAAACGTCTACTCTGCTCGACCTTGTTCAGTGGACAGAAAAATGGTCTGCGCTGGTGGATAAATAAAAGGAGAGGTATAAAATAGTCATGTTATCTGTAAGTGGTTGTGACTTATTCATTCTGACTTCTGTCTATCTTTGACGCAGACGATAAAAGCCTGTTTGGAAATATACTCTGGGTTTGAAGTGTGCTTTAACAGTCAGGAGAAGAGTGGGCGATCACAGGCATAGGTTAGCAGTTTGATTTTATGCACATATTGATACTTTGCAGCTGATGGCATCAACATTCTCTGGGGGTGTGACGCTAGCTGTAGGCATGCTCTGTCTGACGCTTTGTTTGACTTTAAGCTTTATTTTAACACAGTCTGATTTAGCTGGAACTACAACAGGTGAGCTGATTTGTGCTGTTACACATGTCCCCTCTCAAATAACATTACAGTCACAGCTAGCTAGCATTAGCCAACAGGTTTTCAGTTAGTCACTCATTTTGTTGAAAATCAAACTCCTAAACTGGACCGTGAACTCTCCTATTGATCAGAGGGTCCGGAAAATGTGTCGCTTAAATCCATTTTGTATTTTTTCTTAATTTGGCTGTGTTTGCTAATGTGTGCATTGTGTCACCTTAGTAACAGCTGAACATTCTGCCACACACATACATGTAGAAGACTCCCAGTCTGGTGTCACTGCAAAATATCAGTATTGTTTCACATTAGTGTTATCATGATGCTAAAATTTCCAACTCTGTTTTGATAAGGGTGAGACTCAGTACTGGATACTGTCATACCACAGTGAAAATAGGGGGGGGGAAAGTAACGTACCAAAGGGTTTGTGGATGCTTGGAACTAGTTATATTGATACCTTGTTGTGACATCATGCTAGCTTGTTAAACAGACTACAAAATTAGCTCACCTGTCGTAGTTGCAACAAAATCAGTTCTTTATGGCCAGATTATGTTAAAATAAAGCTTAAAATAACAAATCCCGGATACAGCAGTGCTTACAGTTAGCATCACACCCCAAGGGAATGTTTACGACATCGGCTACAAAGTATCAGTACATTCTTTCACATTTTGATAGTACCCCAGTTTTAGGGGTGAGTAAAAAAATAATATCACAATTTTGATTTACATTTGATCACGATCATAGACTGTATATAAATGGACATAGGAAAACCGCCACATTCCAAATAGGAAGTGAACATAGGGGTACTTCGGGTTCCATCAGCTCTGTCGGGAGCATGGATCTATTAAAATAATTGCTAGCTTATAGCTGTTTTGAGTTGGCATAGTGGCTACTCACTGGAACTTCAGCAAAAAAAATCCCTCCTGCCCAGAAAGGATTTTTCCCATAGAGCGCAATGTAATCACAAACTGCTCGTGTTCGGCTGAAAGGGACCTACAGCTTTTAAAAAGTTTTTGTGACGATTTTTACCTATTTTTAAATTATAAACTTTTTCTCAGCTCAATATCCTTCAGTTGTCTTAAAAACTGCTTTTTAATCATTAGCTCCGGCTTGGCTGTAGCTCCACTCTATTGCCACTCTAGCTACTCTCACTCTGATTGGTCAATGTGTTCACATGATATGCAAGAGCACGCTCTTGATTTGAATGGGCGGCCATGTTTAGGCCCCGGGCTTGGTCGGGACTTGGGAAAAACCCTCTCTCTGTAACTGCTGCAGTGAGCCTTGTCATTTTGGTCTTAAAATGTTTGTATTAACTCGCTTTACATGATTCTGGTGTTTTTATATAGGTATTTTCTTCTGTAAATAAATTCCTATTCCTAATATGGAACTGCCTCGAAAATTTGCCCCTATAAAGTTATCTACTTCTTCTCAAAGTTGATACTTCACTGTGATAGGTTTAATCCAGCTGTCACTCACTCACTTAGAGACCAACAGGAGAAGTGGGTGTCTATTTAATGGTGCTCTCTGCTCAAACAGAGAAATTATGAATCATGATATGACGATCAGAGTTGGTCATGTACTCAGGTACATTTACTTGAGTAACTTTTGTTTACTTTACTACTTTTACTTTCTTACATTCCACCACTGCCCATCTCTAAATTGCTATCTGGACCCATTCCCAAATTTCACTTCTTGTTGTCAAGTTGGCCAGCCCTAAACCTGAGTGATATCCTCCATTTTGTTTGTGTGCAACCTTGTACAGTGCAATAAGAGGAGCCAGATCAGAGCTGGCGTTACAAATGTCTCTCCTTAATGTTTTTGCCAAGCGTTCCTTCAGATAACTGCCCCCTTCTCTCTCCGAGCGACGCCTTGTTTGGGACCTTGGCACCACTTCTTCAAAATATTGCTCGGCTGCAAAATTGTGAGGAGACATGAGCGCCTCCCCTGTGCCCACTCAGTCGCTGTAGCCGTCTGTGTGTGTGGCCACTGTGGCGTTCAGTGGTGGGAGCGCGCACACACGGACAGGCTGGGTGTGAGAGATTGTGACCCTGGACACAATGTCTATACACTCCTGTGATAGAGATGGGCGGACGGTGCTTAGATAGAATAGACAGCAGGGACATGCCAAAATACACGGGGTCCCCGTGGGTAAAATGTGTTTTAGGGGCCTTGATTCGCAAATATAAAATGAGATAATAAGAATGTGGTGTGCGCGTGCAGTGGTGGAGTATCTACAATAGTGGCTACAATAGTATCTTACCACCAACAAGTGTGGAGCGAATGAATAATGCACGAAATAATGCACGAAATTGTAAAATGACATCTGGAAAAGTGCTATAGACTAATGTGTTATTCTTATTTATATTCAAAAACTTTTTATACCATATGTAGTATAGGAAATTTGAACTTAAAGAATACTTATTTTAATTACACATTTGTCATCATCATCATTTTTAACTAGAAATGACAGAAATAGGAAGATCTCGACCACATGATCACAAGATTTTTTTTTTCCCCTTGTGTTTACATTTTGCTTGGACAGTTCAAAAAAGCAAAAAAAAAAAAAAAAAAAATCTCTCTCTATATAAAAATATTAACAATTAAAAACATGTGAGGCCATTTTTAGGTTTTGTGCATCTTGAGTCTTGTCCTGTCTTGTGGGAAATTTGTGTCTTGTCCCATTCCTAAGAAATAATGAATGAAATCATTGAAATGAGCCAGAGCAATTATCTTTGGTTGGCACAAACATGTAACCTATTTAAAACAACTCAAATTGAGATCAGATATTCTTATTAAGCTGAAGTTGTTTTAACTACTGTAATGCAAAAATAAATAAAGATTCTTAAGTTAAAAACAGACCACTTTAGAAAGATTTATTTTTATGAGTAGCTTTGACTTAAATGAAAACTCAAAACTGAACTTGTTGCACTTAAAAAAAAAAAAAAAGCCAATTTCAAATTCAGTCTTATCAGTGCAAATCACAACTAAATACTCAAATATATACAGATTTTTTTTTAAACCTGCCCCTGAACGCATTGTGTAGTTTGTATGCTCTGTGAATATTTATGCATTTTATTTTATTTTATTTACTTATTCATTTATTTTAAACATGCAAACTATAAAACAGAAGTCATGTCAAGAAATAGAATTTATTTAATCCCACCCTCTCTCCCAAATCACAACCAAATACTTAAATACATATACAGTTGTTTTTTTTTTTTTTATCTGTACTTGGATGCATCATGTTTGTATTTTCACAGCTTAGCCCTGGACACCGCACTCTCCTCGCTCCCCTGGCAGCGGTCGTCAAGGCGGCTGCTCTCCGGTTGCTAGGTGTAGAGACATTAGCTCCGGCCTGCGCGGTAATTGATGGTAAGAGCGCGTCTCCTGGTCACGTCGCGCTGCCCTGACACGGAGCGCCGGCACTTTATCAGCGCGCCGTAAATCAGCCGTGTGTGGGTGCGGACGGATACGCGGCTACTACGCTCATAATCTGCTCCTTCTGATGGATAACGCGCCACAACAAAGAGCATTACGGCGAGCTAACGGCAGTCACCGTCGCCGCCAAATCCGTAGCCATGTCCGCCCCGAGTATGGTCATCCGTCCTGGGGGAGAGAGGGAGCGAGATAGAGGACGAAGGGAGGGAGAGAAAGAGATGAGGAGGGGAGGGGTTGAGGAAGAAACACGGGGTCATTTGGAGACGCTAAAGCAATGACAGGCTAACGGCAAACGGCACCGCAAAACGATCAGTGTGGAGAGAGAGTGGGTGGAGAGAGGGAGAAGGAAGGAAAAAAGGAAGTGGAGAGATTGAGAGCGGGGCGAGGGGAAAGGAGGGAGAGAGAGAGAGGGAGGAAAAGAGAATGGAGAGGAAGAGAGGGGTGGATAACAGAGAGATAGGGTGGGAGAGAGAGGGGAAGGGAGAGAGAAACAAGAGTGATAGAGAGGTAGACAGAAAGCAAGAAAGAAAACAGTTAAAGATAGTGGGGGTGAGTAAGGAAGAAGAAAGGGGGAATGAGGGAGGAAGAGAGAAAGAGAGGGGTAGACAAAGTGGGGGAGAGGGAGAGGGTGTGTGAGAGAGAATGAGAGAAACGGGTGGGAGAAAGGGAGGAACAGAGAAGTAAGCAGAGTTATATATTTGGAGAGAGGGAGAGATAGGATGAAGGAGAGAGGGTAGGAGAGAGACAGGAGGGAAAAGAGAGAGAGATCAGAGAGGGGAGAGGGAGAAGAAGCAAACAGAGAGAGGGAGTGAGTAATAAGGGAAGTGAAGTGGAAGAGGGGTAGAGATAGAGAGAGCAGGAGAGAGAAGAGAGGAGAGATTGAAAGGGAGGAAGAGAGAGGGCAGGCAGGCAGAGAAAGGGACAGACGATAGAGCGCAAAAACAGGAGGGAAAGAGAAGAGGCAAATGGAGATAGTGGGAGGGAGAGAGAGGAGGAAGAGAGGGAGAAGCACGGAAAGTGAGAGAGAGAATAGAGAGCATATAGGGAGAGGAGAAACAGAGGGAGGGAGTAGTAGAGACAATAGAGAAGAGAGGAGAGAGCGAGGAGATGGGTAGCAAGAAAGAGAAGAGGGAGAGATAGAGAGAAGGATGCAGGAGAGGCAAATACAGAGAGAGGGAGTGAAAAATAGAGAAATGGAGAGGGAGAAAGTGAGAGAGGGAGGCATTAAAGGAGATTGAGGGAGAGGGAAGAGCAGAGACACAGCAAGGGATGGAGAGAGAGAAGGGGAGAAGGGCAAAAGAGAGAAGGAGGGAGGGAGAAGAGTGGAGAGATAGAAAGGGAGAGAGAGAGGGAGAAGGATGGAGGGAGGAAACTGCAAATGCCACAAGCTCAAGAGAAGAAATACAGCTCAGAGATAAAGAACTGCCTGGTCAGTTATTATTGGATTAAATGGAGGCGGACGTATAGAGAAAGGGCCTGTTATTACTGCAATGTCGAGAGGGCTATTACTGCCTCAACAAAACAAACACACACACACTATATACTGTATACGATAGGTGAACTCATTTTTCTATAGGCTTGTGGATTCAATTAGGATTAGATCAACATCATATTAAGGTTTGCAATGACTCAAATTATTTAAAGGCACAGTACTCGATTTTTTTCCTGTGCATTTGAGCAAAATGTGATTTGCATCGGGACAGATATATTGTATAAGCAGCTCTTGAGGTCAAAATAAGTCTGCTGTAGACTGTCTGCATCTAATCAGGAAGTGCGAGTTAGCATGCATTAGCAATTTATCATGAATCAAATTTAACAAAAATGGTGGTTTGCCCCCAATATGCCTCACTCTCTACAGATTACCAGATATTTGCTTGAATTTCCAGTAAATACTATGAAATTGTGCTGCTGGTAATAGCAGTGATTGTTGTGTGATGTGCTTTAGTTCTTGTTTGGTCCTGGTTTGGTCCCTGTCTTTCTTGATTTAGTACTGGTTTGAACATGGTTTAATTTAGTTCTTATTTGATTCTTTAGTGATAATGTTGTTACCTCATCACAAACCTACGCATACTGGTATTTTGTTTCATTCACATGTTTGAACCTTTTATTATTTGTCTGTCTACATCTCCAAAGCTGAAAATGCTCTGTTTTCAAGTTAACAACTACCTTTTACTCTTTTTTTGTTTTCTTCTCTGTTCCAGGGTTTAAGTTATCCAAATGATTCTAGTAAAGGTGTATGGAAAATAATGTAATATAGGCCCTTTAAAACAGGTAATTCTAGTAATTGTTTGCATTTTGGTTTGCATAAGATTATAAATAGCTATGCATAGATAGATGTATGTGTAGGTCCATTAAACTGTTATATTGTCCAACCACTCCATAAAGTCTACAGATTAAGACTCGAAATTTCACCTACCCCCATCTCAATTAAACCTTAATAGCCTATAAAGCATCATGTTGTGATGTCATATGAAACACAGGGATCTCGAGCCTTGGTTCATCAGAATAATTGCACATTTTGGCTAAATTGCTTTAAAGAGGGGGTTTTATGCAAAATGGACTTTTTGGAGCTTTCAACCATGTTATAACGTTCCCACATCAAAAACATGCCTGAAGAGGTTTTATATGTCAGCCATGCATGTTTGACTAATCTTGTGATCTCTCCCGGGGGACTGTTCAGACCCTCCTTGCGGCCTACGTCACACATGCTCCTATACGACAATTCTCTATAGATATACAAAAACAGGAAATAAAGGAATACACTACAACCTGACAAACCTGATGCAATGGAATTCACACAGACTGTAACCTGACGGCACTCTGAAGGGGAGCAACTTAGCACGGAGAGCAAAGGGACTCAGTGCCCAACTGAAACTTATAAAACATGTTAATGCATTGTTTTCAGCAATTCTAGCATTTTCAAAACAATAAAAGGTAATATGGTGATCTAAATATGTTATGTGTTAGCAATTAATAACACATAGAAGTATAATACTCCCTCTTTAATTATGCAAAATTGACTCTTGAGCTTTTAGCCATATTAGAATGCTGTTACCTTCTCAAAAACATACCTGGAATTGTGTTTTTATTTCATTCACATATATTTGAGTAATTTATTATTAGTCTGTCTACATCTCCAAAGCTCAAAATGCTCTGTTCCACCTTGTGATGTCATGTTGTGGTAGTTTTCAAGTTAACAGCTACCTTTTACCTTTTGTTCTATATAGATTGGCAATTCCAGAGGTGAAATTATCCAAATGAAGGTGTGTGGAGTTTAAAAACAAAGTGGACCACACACCACATGACATCACAAGTGTTTTCCATTTGAGGGAAGAACACAGCTTAAATTTGCAGGGTTTGTGTGTTAAACGTGTGAATGAAACAAAACAAAACACCAAATTTGTTTTTGATGCCAAAAAAAACATCACAACATAGATCAGAAAACAGCATAATACGGGCCCTTTAAATCATTAGACAGACTCCCATGATGCACCATTGGAAGACTCTGGAATATAGATTTTATGCATTGCCGCAAAAACAGCATCCGCCAACATAAAACTCACAGCTGAATGCTTTCCTTCAAAATGATGTTATTTATTTTTTATACCATTCACAGACCTCCATCAAATCTAACCTAGAGGCATTGTCCAAATAGCCTCCCAGTGATACGACTCGTGTACAGACAGGGCCAATGTAGCGTCCAACAATACTCCAATACTATTTGCTTTGGGATGTCATTGCTTTAAGTGTGCGCCGGTAAAAACATAACCCCACTCGGCGCTTTTCTACGACCATCCGAAGACGCTTTGCAATTATTCAGGGCTCAAATTCAATAGCAATTTTCTGCTCAATGAAATAGTGGTTTCTATCCGAGGAGTAACGCCACTTGTGAGAGATTTTCTGAAATGGCGCGTCTGTTGAATTGATGGCCGAGAGAGGATAGGTTTCGCCGGAGGGAACGATGCTCAAAGTTGTCATTTATTGATGAAAAAACAGTTTCTATAGAAGCGAGAGTCGGTGTGTATATAGAGCGAGGGGGTGTGAAAGGGGCGTGTTGTGCCTCTGGTGGTGGAATGCGGTAAATGAGCCATTGGATAATTTGTAGCTTTTAGTCGCCAAAAATAAAAAGATGATTTTGTTTGGTCAGATGGAGCAGTATGGCATTAAAACAGCAATGAATGTAAAATATGCTATGGTTTAAGAATAGTCCTGCTTCAGACCTGGTTTAGTCTTTGTTTAGTCCTCACTTAGACCTGTTTTAGCCTGGTTTTAGAAGTTCTAGTCCTAGAATTTGTATGATCAAGAGTTTAGTTCTGGTTTAATCCTTGCACAGTCATGCTGTAGACCTAAGCTAAAGCCCTCACTTTGGTTTAGAACTGTATAAATAGTCCTGGAATGCCATAGTTTAGTTCTGTTTCAGTTCAAGTTCAGAGCTGATATGGTGTAAATCCCTGGTTTCCCTGGAAGAATTTAGAACTTGTAGTCCTGAAAAGGTGTAGGGTTAAGGTTAGTTAGAGTTAAGTTTTTTTTTAGACTTGGTTTATTCCTAGTCTTATGGCCCTAGTATAGTAATTCTGTAATCCTATTTTAGTCCTCACTTAGACATGTGTTGGTTCAGACTATGATTTATTCCCAAATAGTCTTGTCAAATAGACCTGGCTTGGTCCTGGTTTATGGTTTTATTAAGCAACACCAATGGTTTAAGTTCTCAATTAGACTTGCTTTAGCCCTGTTTTGGGACTGGTTCAGACTTAATAATGCTTACTTAATTCTTATTTTAGTCCTAGTCTAGTATGTGAGAATAGTTGATTTAGATTAAGTCTTCATTTAGACCTGGTTTAGTACAGTTCTAGTTTTCATTTAGACCTGGTTTGGACCTGGTTTAGTTCAGATTTGGTCTTCATTTAGACCTGGTCTGGACCTGGTTTAGTTCAGATTTAGTCTTCATTTAGACCTGGTTTGGACCTGGTTTAGTTCAGATTTAGTCTTCATTTAGACCTGGTTTGGACCTGGTTTAGTTCAGATTTAGTCTTCATTTAGACCTGGTTTGGACCTGGTTTAGTTCAGATTTGGTTTTCATTTAGACCTAGTCTGGACCTGGTTTAGTTCAGATTTAGTCTTCATTTAGACCTAGTTTGGACCTGGTTTAGTTCAGATTTAGTCTTCATTTAGACCTGGTTTGGACCTGGTTTAGTTCAGATTTAGTCTTCATTTAGACCTGGTCTGGACCTGGTTTAGTTCAGATTTAGTCTTCATTTAGACCTGGTTTGGACCTGGTTTAGTTCAGATTTAGTCTTCATTTAGACCTGGTTTGGACCTGGTTTAGTTCAGATTTGGTTTTCATTTAGACCTAGTCTGGACCTGGTTTCTCTGGACTGTTCCTAGTCTAATAATAAAAGCGATGCAAAGCAGATGTATAACCTTTCTGCATCAGTGTGGTCAGGCGGAGCCCGTTTTGCCGCAGTACAACATTAAAAGTAGCAGCGAACAATAAAAAAAATGCAATTATAAGAGTGTTTGTGCGTAATGTATCAGCAGTCCATCCAGGGCGCCGTAATGAATACAACACAACGTGCGATCAGTGAGCCGTGCCTATGCCCCACAATGCATCTGTGCAAATAAACAGGGCAATGGGAACGCTCTCATTAGTGCTGTTTTCATATTAACTCCCTCTCAGACAAGGTTGACAAAGCCGGCTCCCTTTTCCTGGGATCCTATGGGACCTGTGCTTCAATACAGCTAGGGCAAACAAGAGCACGGGCAAAACCATTCAAACCGCCTATACTTATCCTCGCCATCCCCAAGGACTGCTCTGTCTCAGTCTGCACACAAAAACGATTTAGTCCTGCTTTAGACCTGGTTTAGTCCTGTCTTAGACCTATACCTTCAATACAGCTAGAGCAAACAAGAGCACCAGCTAACCATTCAAACTCCATCCCCAGGGACTGTTCTGTCTGAGGACACAAAAACAAAATTGTTTTAGACCTGGTTTAGTCCTGGTTTAGTCCTGGTTTAGTCCTGGTTTAGTCCTGGCTTGGACCTGTAGTTTCAATACAGCTAGGGCAAACAAGAGCACCAGCAAACCATTCAAACCTCCTATATTACCCTCTCTATCCCCAAGGACTGCTCGGTCTCAGTCTGCACACAAAATCTATTTACTCTTGGTGTAGACCTAGTTTAGTCCTGGTTTGGATCTGATTTAGTCCTGTCTTTTTGCCATATATTTTAAATAGGGCAAATAAGAGCACCAGTAAACCTCCTTCTTATCGTTTTCAGGGCTGTTCTGTCTAACTGCACAAAAGGAAAATTATTTAGTCCTGGTTTAGTTCTGGTTTGAATCTGGTTTAGTCCTAGACCTATAGTGTTAATACTGCCCCAATAATCCCTGTGGACCATTCCATCAAAGAAAACAGTTTAGCCTTGGTGTAATCTTAGTTTAGTCCAGGTTTAGTCCTGTTTTAGTCCTGCTTGAGTCCTGGTTTAGATCTGTTTTAGACCTATAAGACAAACACGAACACAGACATATTATTCAAACCTCCTATATTTATCCTCTCCATCCCCAAGGATTGTTCAGTCTGAGCACACAAAAACATTTCACACAAAAACGATTTCGTTCTGGTTTAGACCTGGTTTAGTCTTGGTTTAGTGCTGTCTTAAACATGGTTTAACTCCAGTGCAGCTTGGGCAAACAACAGCATTATACCACACCATTACCACCTCCAGGGTTACTTTTCCCCTTGGACCGCTCTGTCAGCACGCAACAAAACAACATACAGGCCTGTTCTAGTCCTTGTTATACTGGTTTGAACTTGGTTTGAACCTGGTTTAGCCAGATTTCAGATTACATTTAGTTGACCTGTTTCACACCTATTGTACATGCACAAGTTACTGTGCATGTATTGTGCAATCCTGCAGCTAAGGTAGTCCTGACCAAGACTAGCTCAAGATCTGGAGATGGGTTCCACTGCTCCTGAGCAGATGCCCCAGCGGCACTGAAGGATGAGTCAAATGCACAGGACAAATTTCCCTATGTGGACAATAAAGGATAACCTTAACCTTACTTCTATTTTAGTCCTGTTTTAGACCTGGTTTAATTCTGGTGTTCATACCATGTTTTTGTCCTGGATTTCCTCATCATTGCTGTAGAGCTGAGACATTTGTGTGGTGAGACCTGGTTTAGTCCACGTTCAGTATGAATTTATTCCTAGTTTGGACCTTGTTTTGTCCAAGGTCGACCGTGGTTTAGTCTTGGTTCTCCCTCTCAGTGCAGTAGATGTTTGTGTAGAGATGTAGAAACAGGTGTGTCTCTCTGCTGCCAGTTGTTTCATATGCACCTGTTTCCTGATGCAGAGATGTGTTGATCCTAGTTTAGACCTGGTCTAGTTCTGTTTTAGACCTGGTTTGGTCGCAGTTTAGACCATGTTTTAGATCTTTGTGTGAGACTCAAGAACTGCTTGGATTAGTTGGAGCAGGTGTGGTTTCATGTGTACCTGTTTCCTGATGCAAAGATGTGTTGATCAAACAGTTTATTAACCCCTGCTCCTGCTGCTGATTCTGCCACCATATACACAAATACACAAATACACATATACACAAATACACAAATACACAAATACACAAATACAGGGGAGTAACAGCAAAAAATCTCTTCTGTTGCTCAAAAAATTTGCACAATTCTTTATTCACATAACTTAATTAGACTCTTTCATACTATTATTATTATTATTACTATTATTATTATTATTATTATTATTTGTATTGAAAAATACATATCCTTACTGTGAGTGGGCTTGCATCTCCACAAACCTGAGTCTTATTTGGGTTGTAGGAGAGATGCCTCCGACTTGTCTCCATGGAAACATTGTTCTTTGGCTATAATATATGAATAATGTTTCAAAGTATGATTTTACATTTCTGTTTTGATGGAACCATGCAGATGTTACTGTTAACTCATGTTCACTGTTCTTATCTGTTGTGTTCAATAAAACGTATATACTGTCATAACTCAAATTAGAGATCAGGTTCAACGTTTGTAGATTTTGTTTTGGAATTTCTCCATTTGAGACTGAATGTTGATGTCATGTGAATCTTGTCCTCCATGTGAGCTCTGAGCTGTAGTGACTGTGGTGCTTGTCTTGAGCTGACCCTGCACTGCTGTGGCCTGATGCTGCTGAGCTGGTCCTGCTGCAGTTTTACGGACTGTGCTCGTGCTGCTGACTATCCCCAAATCAAGCTAATACACTTTTCAAACTAATTCAAAATGAAAGTTTGCTATTTCAACTTCAATGTTCCATAAAGATACTTTCACTAGCAAGGACCACGCCATGACAATGAAATACAATAAAGACATTTCTTGATGGTGGGTAGATGTGATGGCTGGGGAGACTCAGGGTGGGGGCTCCGTCTCCAATCCAAAATGGTCACCCAGCTGATTCGGAGACCCCCTCCTTAAAGATGATGTCTTCAGACTGAAGGATGGAAGAGAGACACGGGGTGGGAGGGAGGGGGTCGAGAGATAATTGTTGCTTTTCACCTGGGCACTTCAGTGAATATTTATCAAATTTAAGTCCTATCAGTTCAAGTCGTTCATGGCTGTGGTTACATGCACACTCAAAATCCGTTTATTAGCAGATTTTTTTTGTTACAAAATTATTAAAATGACATGCAAACAGTAAAATCTACAGATTTACAAACATGCTCCCTCTGATCACTCACATCAGATTTTGTGGTTTAAATGTCATTTAAGTCATCTTAAAGGTCCAAAAATCTGAGAATTGGTGTGACTAGGCTCTGTGCACAGTGGCACCTGGCAACCTCATTGTTAGCATCACTACTTCCTGTCCAATTTTATCTGTGTTTTTGCTGAGTCGTGCTAAAATGAATAAATAATTAAAGATAAGACAGTGAACAGGGAGCTGTGGGTGGATGTCACTGCACTGAAAAAATGGTCCGAGAGGTGTTGCTCAAATTGCAAACACAAATTTGACAACTATAACATGACTTTTTCACGATTTTCTGTCCAGCATGTTAAAATCTTACTAAGGTTACTTGATTGTGGCCAATGTTAGACCTGCATGTTTTAATCAGGCTGAGGAAACATGACTTTGTTATAATCTCTGGTGAAGCTCCTCCCTCTGGAATTCCCCTCCCCAAAACTTTGGAAGGGAAAATTCAAATGTAGCAGGACACAGGACAGTTACAGGAGCAGAGGACACCACAGTGTGCATCAGGAGGACTGTGAGAGCTGATCTGGAAGGAAGACTTTTCATATGCTTTTTTATACGCTTTGTACCGTCTGGCTCCCAGACTATATCAACATTTTTCATAGTTAATTTATTTGATTATCCTTCATTGTGTCACTGTGGAATGACACTTTCAGACTTTCCACTCCCTCATTCCCAAATATGTTTACATTTTTGACAGAAAAAGTCCTCTAATTAGTTTGGGAAAAGTCTGTCTTATGAAATATGAATTACTGAAGTCATAATTTATCATATTGTACTGCACTTAACATCACCACTCCAATCCAGCTTAGATCTAAACACAAGTTGGGCAAATGGTTTCACTTCGATAGCTTTTGTTTTTGAATTGTTAATTGGTGTAGTACGGTTGTAGCTTTTCATCATTCTGAAACTCATGGATATTTGGAATACAGAAACATCATGGCAGTAACATCATAGTACTTGCAGTTTTAGGCAAAAGTATTCACTCACCCATCCAAATAATCAAAATCAGGTGTTCCAGTCACTTCCATGGCCACAGGTGAATAAAATCAAGCACCTCAGCCTGCAGACTGTTTCTACAAACATTTGTGAAAGAATGTGTCGCTCTCAGGAGCTCAGTGAATTCCAGCGTGGTACTGTTATAGGATACCACCTTACTATGCAGCAAGTCCAGTCGTGAAATTTCCTCGCTCCTAAATATTCCACAATCAACTGTCAGTGGTATTATAACAAAGTGGAAGCGATTGGGAACGACAGCAACGCAGCCACGAAGTGGCAGGCCATGTAAACTGACGGGGTGGGGTCAGCGGATGCTGAGGTGCATAGTGCGCAGAGGTCGCACTATGACCTACAGACCTCCAAACTTCATGTGGCCTTCAGATTAGCTCAAGAACAGTGCGTGGAGAGCTTCATGGAATGGGTTTCCATGGCCGAGCAGCTGCATCCAAGCCATACATCACCAAGTGCAATGCAAAGCGTTGGATGCAGTGGTGTAAAGCGCCGTCACTGGACTCTAGAGCAGTGGAGATGTGTTCTCTGGAGTGATGAATCGTGCTTCTCCATCTGGCAATCTGATAGACGAGTCTGTGTTTGATGGTTGCCAGGAGAACGGTACCTGTCTGACCGCATTGTGCCAAGTGTAAAGTTTGGTGGAGGGGGGATTATGGTGTGGGGTTGTTTTTCAGGAGCTGGGCTTGGCCCCTTAGTTCCAGTGGAAGGAACTCTGAATGCTTCAGCATACCAAAAGATTTTCGACAATTCCATGCTCTCAACTTTTACCAACCTGTAACTTCTTCTGTTGCGTTGAACTCGTAGCACCTCCGCATGGTCTCAGCTGACAGGAGCGGGACAAACACCAGCTTGATTTCCTCATGGAGGACATTCTCTTGCCTCGCAGTGTGACACTCAAATTTATGGTCTTGAAACATCAGAAAGCAAATGAGCACTGCTCTGTTCTGGCCCGGCTTCAGTCGCCCTGAGCTCTGATGCACATGCTCAAGAGTGAAGCTTTAGTCTGTGCTCAGTCCCAGCCAGTTCGGCAGCATGGTTCTACAAACTCAAACAGGCTCATCTCCCTCTGCCCCTCTCAGAGCCATCTGTGGTTTTCTACATCGTCTGCCTTTGATTACAGTAAAGTGATGCATTTAGTAGCTCCGCGTGAGCTTTAGCTCCCTCCAGAACCGGATCTAACCTTAAGGGGTGCCCTAAGATAGATTTGGCTTTGAGGCCCTCGTCACTTCGCTGATACTCAGGCTAAACTATTGATTATTCACACCACATCATAATGCACACAGCTGTCATCACCTGCACTACATGTACATGCACACCTATCTGTAATCCCCACAACAGATAATGAAGCACAAAGGCATTTATAGAGACTGAGAACACCAATAGCCCCAACAAGCAACAATACTTTTCTAATAATCAACCACAACATGTTAAAAAGTACACAAATAAAATTAAGACGTCTGCGGAAGACACTTGTTTAGTGTGTTTAGAAAGAGCTAAGTTTGTGTCTCAATGCTAATGCTAATGCTAATTTTGAGACATAACAAATGCCACAGTCTTTATTTTAATTCATTTCAATTTAAATAGATTGTTTATTTTGTTTTACAATTTTAGTAAAAGTGACAGACGAGGCTTGATTTCTGGCTCTGATTTGCTGATTGTAGCTTTCTTTGTCTTATCCGCCATCTTTGTCCCACCTGAGCTGTGACTTGGCCCCCGCTCCTTCTCTAAATATCACCTTTCCTGTTATCTCTGGACCTGCTTTTCCAGTAAATATGGGGGAACATGAAATCCTATAGGGCCATTTGCGAGCGGACGACTCTGAGGTGACATGGTTTAGCCCCCCCATAGAGCAAACATTAAGATGAATTAGTAATGGCCGCATAAAGATGATATTGGCACTCAAATATCCTCTGTTTTTAGATGAATGCGTTTGATCAGGAGCAAAGTGGTAACTCAAAACGCGCTGTGTTCAAAGCCGAAGTACAGTCTGCCACTTTAGGGCGCAGGCGTTTCTACAGTGTCGTGCGATATTGATCAAGATAAAAGTTTGAAGCATTTACAGTTAGAGGAGCTATTTTTATGTTAAGTGCCAATACCACACGCAATAGATCAACACACACACACGTCGGCGTCTTTGTACCTCCTCATTGGTTTAGAATGGACCACTTTGACAGTAAAGTTTGTGTTTTCAGCTTTATTGCTTATAGACTGCAATGCCACAGATTAGACAAATTTAGACTCATCTGTATCAATTAATTAACTGATAATGAATGAATAATTAATTTTCTTTTTTTTCCCTAAGCAGTTAGAGACAACAGTGGAATGAATTGTATTTATTTAACCTTTATTTTACCAGGCAAAATAGAGGAATACCAAAATATTAAATAATATTAAATAATTATTAAAGGAATACATTTTCACAACTCACCAGAGGAAAAAGGTTGGAGACCCCTGTTCTATGCAGTATATAACTGATAGATGGCGCTCTACTTTTATGTATACATCATTGAGGAAACGTCCGGCCTAGTATACCCCTGGACTAAACATGGTTGACTTGGTTGGAAACTAAAACTGTATTGTTGGCATTCTTAAATATTCAGCTATAAGCACTCATAAAAAGCAGCCGTACTTTTGAGTGAGTTTCTGGGGATGAGTCCTAAGTTACTGCTTTGGCTTGAGTGTTCCTCAGTATGGCATTAAACTCATCTATTGTGCATTTATTCAGTTACACGTGTTTTTCTAATTACTCAAAAATACCTTGAAAAAAACGTACGGTGCATTCTTACCGTGAGCGTGGATCGCCTCTCCACAGATCTGTAACTTGACTTGGTCCACAGAGATATGTTTAATACTATACTGTGGAATAACCTCACCAAGCAGTTGGCGAAAAGTTACATGATACACCTTTAAAAACAAAAGTACAAGACATTATATAAAAACTTCTGAAAATGACTTCTCTATATTGACAACAGTTTTCACTCAAATATTAATCATTCATGGACTAAAATATGCTTTTTAATGATCTCCAGTATAGTTTGATTTTCCTCTCATCCACAATAGAGACAGTATGAAGTCTGAGGGTCCATGGATCTTCTGTAATACGCCTCTGTCCCTGTAGCTTTCTGTAATTTGTTCCAATGTTTGTGTTTTGTTTGGTACTTTAATATCACGGTATTGCTTCAAATTGAGCGTGGAGATAAAGTTGTATTTCATTTCGTTGGATTAACTTAGTGGGTAGCGCACGTCTCGAGGTATTTGTCCTGTTTTTGTTATGAATTATTTAGAAGACACAAAAATACAGAAGGACTGGGTCCCTTCTCTCTTTCCATACTTTTACAGTAGATCTCTATTGTTTCATTTTGTGCAGGAGGAGATGTGTGATTTCCCTGTAGAAGCATGCACTGTAAAAAGTAAGAGCTGGAGTGGTTGAAATGACTTGAAATCTGAATAATGATGGTTAGGCCGAGATCATTAAACTTTCGTATTTCTGATGGTTTCAATAGTTTTCTTTTATCAATCATAAAATAGCAGTTACAGTCTTAGTAAAATATGACTTTATCTCCTTCATTGGAGTCAAAATCAATATAAATACCCTTGATTAACCTTATAGCAAGTATTTGATCTTAAAAGGCCCATATTGCACTATTTTCTGATCTATGTTATAATGTTGTTTCCTCATCAAAAATATATCTGGAGTTGTGTTTTGTTTCATTCATCGAAAACACACCTTGCAATGTCACGTGGTAATACATGAAGTGCTCTACTATGTTTTTAAACGCCATACACCTTCACTAGAATCATGATTTCAGCCCTGGACCTGCCAATCTCTACAGAACTAAAGGTACAAAGAAGCTGTTTTCTTGAAAACTACCGCTTCATGACATCACAAGGTGGAACAGAGCATTTTGCGCTTTAGAGATGTAGGCAGACTAATAAACCAGGCTAACTCAAGGTGCAAATAAAACAAAACACAAGATTCAAATCTGAATAATAATCTAAAACTATTATACTTTAATACTATTTCAAAAATAAAATTAAATGAAACATCTCCAACCTGTTACATCATATTAAATGGAACAAAGTAAAAACACGTCTCTTGCCCAGATTCAAATAGTTGTTACTTTTCTGACATTTAAAAAGAAAACTACTCCAAAACAGATTCTAAGTTCTAGTGATTTTGTTGACAGAATTCTTTGATTCTTGATTTGTATAGCGCTTTCTTGGACAGTCACAGATGCTTTACAGTGCGTTATTCATTCACTGGTAAGCAACTACTGTGGCCACAGCTGCCCTGGGACAGACAGAAGCGAGGCTGCCAATCTGCACCACCAGCCTCTCCGATTACCATCAACACTCACGCACACACCACTTTCATACAAGGCAATATGGGGGAAATGCCTTGCTTGAGGACACGACGTCAGACTTTGCCACTGGTGCCCCATGTCTCCCATCCGAGCACTAACCAGACCCGGACTTTTTGTGTTGTTTGTGCGTATATGAACATGGCCCAGTACTCTTCATTACACCACCTATTCATATATTTGTTTTATTGTTACATTTGTCATAATTTATGCTCCCGCACTCACACTAAAGTTCAGTGGGTCTATTAGTGCCGGCTTCTGTGTTTTTTGCGTCTGCTTTTTAAAAATGCTAATAGACTCCACATAAGCACCTGTACCGTCTGAAAGTGCCCTAATTCCCTCTGCAAAGGTCACAGGGATGAGTTATAGCAGCGGCCGCACCTGAAAGCTATTCCCTGGTTAGATTTGACAAAGAGAGGCTGCCACTGCCCCTTAAAAATAGTGTAAGGTAATAAATGATCATTTGTGTAAAACTGGCTGCGGCCGCACTGACACAACTTTACTGCTGCTCATTTACATTTATGCTGCTGAAAAGTTGGACGCCAGGTATTAAAGGGCCCATGTTAGACTATTTTCTGATCTATGTTATGTTTCCTCATCACAAACAGATCTGGAGTTGTTTTGTTTCATTCACGCATGTTTAACACACAACTCTGCATATTTAGGCTGAGTTCTAATCTCAAACAGAAAACACTAAGCACTTTGTGATGTCTTGTGGTAATACAGGAAGTGCTCCACTGTGTTTTTAAACTCCATACACCTTCACTAGCATCATTTGGATCATTTCAGCTCTGGAATTGGCAGTCTCTATTAAACCAAAGGTAAAAATGTAGCTGTTAATTTGAAAACTACTGCTTCATGACATCACAAGGTGGAGCAGAGCATTTTGAGCTTTGGAGATGTGACCAGACTAATAATAAAGAGTTACTCAAACATGTGTGAATGAAACAAAACATAACTCCAGGTCTGTTTTTGAGGAGTTAACGGCTTAAAGGTCACAAGATGTGTACCATGTAACGTTTCTGGTATAGTCCACCAACTGCTTGTCTCTACGGAGATGTTATTTGTTTTCCACAGTAGCAAAACTTATCTCCATGGCGACAACACTAGGCAAAGTTACAGGTCAAGTGTGAAGAGCTTAGCCTGCTCACAGTAAGAATAAAAAGTATCCTAATAGAATAAATGCAAGATAGATAAGGTTAATGCCACTGTGAAACTTTCCAGACAAAGCAACAACGTCTCCATGGAGATAAACCCGTGGCAGGCCCCTGACCAGAAAAGTCTAAAAGGTAAAAAAAAAGTCAACAATTTCTACAGTGGCTTTAAAGCAGACCTGTTCTGCAAAATCGACTTTCCAAAGCTTTATCCATAGTTTAACTATAGTTGTTTCCTTCTCATTTACCCTCTGAGTTGTATTTGGAGTGATTCATGCATGTTTGAGCAATTTTTAATCACTTATTTTCAAGACGCAATATTTCCAATCAATCCCTGTTTTCACTGCCACCGACGTACACCTGGTACTTACTCCGTTCCACAGTTTTATTTTCTTAATTGGTGATACATGTTGTTTTGGTACAAATAAAAAAAAAATAAAAAATCACTGCTCGCTAGTGCTATTGATTTGCAGCTATCGGTCAGAGTTGCCGACTCTTTGTTGTGATCGTTTACTGTGACGACAGCTCCCACTGGGCACTGCCGTTTTCTAATGCGGAAGTCAGCGGACTTGTTTCTTTTATTAAGTCATTTTAGATGAATATTGTGATTTCAAATGTGCGGGTGTCATAGATTATAACTGTATAGCAGACACAAGCACAATAGGTCTTTAAAACATGACCAAAAAAGTTGTATACTAATTATTTTCTTCCTCTACAAGTTTAACAGTACATAATTGTTTTACATAATCCATAGGACCCAAATAATTGCGAGTATCATTGTTTCCATTATTGAACGGCCATATTAAATTGATTACATGCACTTTTTACAGTGAAAACGAGCCTTATTCACAAGCCATGTGCAAGCAGCCCTGAAATGCACACTCACCTAAACATACAGGCTCCCATTGTGTTTCTATGAGGAAATGGCCTAATTAAGTATGAAAAATCCATCCGTGCCTCCTTTACTTTTCACACTAACCTTTATTCTACATGAAACTGCACAGTCCCCTTTACAGTGTCTCAAACTCAAATAAGATCTTGGTTCATAGGCACAGGAAAGAATGTCCAAAGTCCAATTTAATTATATGGAGCTGCACTGTGTAGTGGTAGCTCAACAGAAGTACACTGGCATATAGCTGCTTAAAATACACATATTGTTCATTTTAGCCATAACTTACTTTTAGAATTTTGGATATACCTGATTTTCAAACCCTGCAAAGACGAAGCAGGTATTTTTTTTCTTTCTTCATTGTTTTTTATTGCAAATTATCCATTTCAGTTTATACAACGTCATATCAAATTGACATTCCCAAGTATCCAACCCTCAGCAGCCTGCTCAAATAAAGGTTTAACAAATATAAAACAAAGCAAACTAACAAGCAGGGATAGACCACCACCGTGCAGTCAATCCTAGAAACACACAGCTCACCGTGGTCTAATTATGTCAAAGTATTTTTAATATTCTTACAGCATTATAGTAATACTGAAATCCAGTTGGTTTAAACCTAAAATGACTCTCTCTGATCTGAATAGTCACTACCTAAACCCCAGCACCTGCAGCCGTCATGAATCAGTGCTAGTGCAGCCTCTGCAGCTCAGGGAGGGAATTTATTTTATTTTATTTTATTTTATTTAAAGGACAATGTGCAGTTACATTAAAAGATGGCTGCACCAGATTTAGCATAATGCTACTTTCCATCTGTAGTCCTAATTCTGGAGAATCTGAGCTTCACATGGCATGGCCTGTCCATATACTTAGAACGAGACAAACAGTGTCCTCTATCAGTAAGTTTTAGCACTGGTAACCCAGGTTCTGTTGTGAATGTAATACCCTTTTTAAACCTGAAAGAGAATAAGCTACATACAGTTACATTAAGTAACTTTTTTCTGTAGTTTTTGAATGTATGTTTTTGAACTTTGCTTTGGAATTCCCTTGTTCTGGGACAAATAAAGCTTCTCTTATGTTACATTTACAGAAGATCTTGTACCACCGCTTTAAATATAAAAGAAGAATAACATGATTTTGATTGACTTTCCTCTCCATCCCTGACAAATCCATAATACTGCAGCTCTCTTCCTCTTGTCTGGGCTGGGCCCTGCTCACTGGATCAGTGCTGTGACAGTTTCAGGTGGAGCGCTCTATTAATAGTTTACCTCTCAGCCAAAGCTCTTCATCATTTTTGTGTCTGTGGGCTCCCTGCTTTCAAAAAAGGACCCACAAGTTATGCATCTCAATCTGGCCTCCATCTCTCACGCTGCTCAGGATTATAAATACACGGACAGACTTTGACCCGGGCGATTAGTTACCCAGAATGCAGTGGGCGGAGGTGCTTTGTCTCCTGTCAGCGCCTGGTGTTATTCTGCTACAAGATCACAATCGTCCACTCCACTGATTCAGACATTTTTCACATAAACTATCACTCATAGACATGTGTTAGGATTTTAGGTTATAAGTTTCATACCAGAATGAAATTTAGAATATATATATATTTTTTTATTTATGAATTGTAGAAAATAGGACAAAGGCAAGACAAACCAGGTTGAAATTTGCATTCATCAAGATGGGGTGGGGTTTAGGCTATAAAATGTCTTAAATTTGGATTTGAACACATTTTTTCTTGCCTTTGATGAGTAACTAGAAGAATTTTGATTGCAATCAGATTTGTTTATTTCAGTAATGCATGTGAAACGAAGGAGCTCATTGGTCATCCATCATTTTGAACCAAATTTCTCTCATCTCAGATTTTTTTTTTTTTTTTTGGTATTTTATATTTTTGCTCCACCGGAACAGTGTGTTACATTAGAGTCTATTTTAAGTCTATTTTTAAATTATTTTTAAGCCATTATCTATTATCTTGTTTTATTGCATGTTACCATTTTCCTGCTGTTCTTGAACTGTGCGTTGCAACACTGGAATTTCCCCACTGTGGGACTAATAAAGGCACATCTTATCTTATCTTAAACAGTTTAGTGCTTTGCTCATTGATTCTGCAGATGTGATGTTTTCTCCTGTGATACATATTTTTCCTTTCTTTTTTTTCCTCATAAGCAGCCATATTTGTTTTGATGACTGGCCAATCCACCTGTCAATCACACAGATCTGAACTCTCGGAGATTCCCCAGTGACCACTGACCAAACTCACATCGTCGTAAAGTATTGGAAAAGAGTGTATTCTGGATCACAGGCAACCAATCTGCACCACCGACCTCTTCAGCAACCACCAACACTCACACACCACCTTCTATGCAAGATTAGTGAAGTGTCTTGCCTAAGGACACTGCAGCAGTTTGCATTACAACCACCGCTGCCCCACTGTTCTTCTGCCCTAATGCTCCAAGAACTAACCAGACCCAGCCCTGCTTAGCTTCTGTGTTCAGATGAGTTTGGGCATTATCAAGATAAGGGCTCGTACCGTCTCAACAATAAAGTCATCATCTTCTTTTACAAGCTCACATTTCATTGTGATTGGTTAAATCCACCTGTCACTCACTCACAGACCAATAGGAGGAGTGAGATTGTCTGTGTTTGAGTTTAGAGCTGCATCACCATAGACCCATCTCTATACATCAGATCAGCACACTCTACAGTATTTAAACCACACACAGCCTTTAAGATACAAATGGAGCTATGATTCTTATAGCTGCCCATGAGTGAACGGGTTTAAAAGTGGACAACAGAAAGACTGGCAAACCTTTCAAATCTGTCCAGTGGGGGGCGTGAGTGCATAGTGGGGCCAGGGCAAACAGAGGGTGGGTGTAGTTCCTCTTTCCCTCAGGTACTTGTACTTGTACTTGTAGTTGGGTTGTTTTGACCACACAAACGGCCCAAAGGACTCTGCTCTGACAATGTGATGAGGAAAGAATCAACCACCTCTGCTCCCTCTGCTCACTCAAAGCCAGTGCACTGTAAAAAAGGAAAGGCTCAATACAGTTTCACTCTAATGTGAGTAGTTTTGACTCCTTTAGGTTATATTATGAGTTGTCTGGTCAAATCATTATTTCAGTGTCAAATTTTGATTTTTGAACCCGAGGAAGGTACAAATATGCTGACTGAAAGCGTCTAGATAGAGAATATTAACAAATAAAGTGTAAATCCCAAATTGTTTAGCTGATGTGAAGATGTGAAGCCAACTGTAGGCACTGCTCTGACTGAGGCTCTGTTACTCAAGTTAGACTCTCACCTTTTTCGTTAAAAAAAAAAAAAACCTAAACAGCACCATGAACGCTTGTATTGATCACAGGCTCCTGAAAATGTGTTGTTTAAAATCATTTTGTATTTTTTCTTGAGTTTTCAGATGATCTGTTTTTTGCTAATGTGTGCATTGCGTCACCATGGTAACTGATGAACATTCCGCCATAGAGATACATGTTTTAGGTTACAGCATAGCACTGAAGTTTCGCTGACAGCGGCAATAAAACTTAATGATAGTTTGATTTGATAATGGCAGTTTTGTAATATTTTGTAATAAAATGTCTTATTGTAATTTATCTTGGTAGATTTGTTGTATCCATTAGTGTTTGTGTTAAGCCACATTATGCTTCAAATGTGCGTTCAGCAGACGTCCTTTTGTACAGTGCAGTTGCCTTGTGAACACAGGCAGAGTGTGTCTTGTTGCTTGTTGTCGTTTGGACCTTTTGATCCTGAACAAATGGAGAGGAGGATTCTGGGAGCAGAGCCTCGGGCAAAAAGAAACACGGACATCTCAGAAAATGGCAGAAAAAAGGCTCCAGTAGTTTGTGTTCACATGACATCACAACATTGACATCACAATGCTTTTCTTCACGGGGATGTTATTTCTTTGTCTAGAAAGTTTCACAGTATGGTATTAAACCATCATGGAGACCAACGTAGACCAAGTTACAGGTCAGATCTGTGGAGAGGCGACCCCACTCACAGTTGGAATGTCTGTTTTTCTAGGTATTTTTGAGCTATAAAACCACCTGTAATTGAATAAATGTAAAGTAGAGCTGTTTAATGTCATACTGTGGAACATTCCAGGCAGAGCAATGACATATCCATAGAAACAAGCAGGTGAAGGACTCCCAACCAAAAAAGTTAATAGAACTCAGGTCAGATTTGTTGAACTGGTTTATGGTTCAATCTCTGTAAATACCGGGACTATCCACATGAAACAAAAACTGGCACAAAGTTCAAGGTCTTCTCTGTCAGAATAAATAAACAAATGTGAATTCCTTTTTCCACAATCACTTCTGAAAGTCGTGCCATTTTTCAACCCCAAAGACATGATTGTTGTCATCTGAAAGGACTTTAAGACACGAGATTAACATGGCAAGTTTGTGGAGCCAGTCCCAAACAAATAATGATAAGGTTCAACATTTAGGGATTTTCAGTTTTCAAGATTTCTCTCAAAAACAGCTAATCTCCCGTAGAGTTACATAGGCCCGTGCACTCCATCTGAAATTATAACATCATCAAACTGTAGAACAGGAACGCAAATTATTCTGCAGGAAAAAGCCATAAAATTCAGCCCTTTATGGTCCTCTTATGGCCGGGTCCCTGTGGTCATCACATTATGTAGAATATGGCAGAGCTCTGGTGCTTTATCAGTGAGTCTGGAGGAGGGAGGGTCCACAGGAGGTGAATGTCAGTCTGGATTTATTACGGTCTATGTGGACTCAGAGCAGCCCATCAAACACAAAACACTGAGCAGATATACTGTAGGATCCCTGTTACGTCCTATGTTTTTCCATGTATTTGAGCAGATTTTGTCTTGCTCCAGTACAAACATATTGTATAAGCAGCTCTTGAGGTCAAAATAAGTCTATATGCATCTAATTATAAAGAATTTTCATTATTGATAATCAGGAAGTGCACTGTTAGCATGCTAGTTGTTGTTGTTAGCATTACCATCACGAAATAAGTCGGCTCTGGTCTTTGAAAGTTGTGAGAAACGCCTATAAACTCACCTTGGTGAATAATTAGGACGCTCTGAATGCAAAAGGTGAGAGGAATAACTTTGGACCACTGCGAACGGTTTAAAATGAAGTTATTCTGTTATAAATCAGGTACAGCGTCTTTAACATTTTACCCAGAATGCAATTTGTTGATTTGAAGGTTCAGTTTTAGTATATTGATTATATAGGGAGGTTATAGGAAATATATGGAGATGTTATTGCTGTGTCTGGAATGTTTCACAATATGGCATTAAACCAAGACCAAGCCAGACAAAGTTACAGGTCAGATCTGTGGAGAGGCAGCCCCGCTCACAGTCAGAAAGTCTGTTTTTCCAGATATTTTTGAGCTATAAAACCTATAATTGAATAAATGTAAGATAAAGCTTTGTAATATAATACATATAAGGTAAAACTGTTTAATATCATACTGTGCAACATTCCAGGCAGAGCAATGACATATCCATAGAAACAAGCAGGTGACAGACCCCCAACCAAAAAGTTACACAATGCACATTTAAGGAAGTAAAATGTGAGCAGTAGAACTTTAAGGTTCTGTTCAAAGCAATATTTGTGTCTTAGTCATTTCAAAGTTGAAATCGATATAAAGTGTCCCCTTTACACCAGTCTTATCAAACACAGACTGACAAAGCGCTGTTTAAATGACAGATGTGATCTCCCTGTCTGTCCGTCTCTAACCAGCCCAGTCTCTGTGCATTGACTTTTCGCGCAGATTGCAACTCATCCATTTTTTAATTGTGTTTTTTTTTCTTTGTACCTGGTCCCAGCGGAGCAGCCGTGGTGGTCGCTGTCATCCGTCTGCACTGTCAGAAAGAGAGGGAGAGGAGAGAGGAAAGAGCAGGAGGAGGAGTGAGAGAGGGGGTGAGAAAGAGAGGGGAAGAGATGGTGGAGAGAGAGAAAAAGAGGATAGAGACTGAATGAGGAGAGCGAGATAGTGGCAAGGAGAGAGAAAGTGCAGAGGAAAGAGAGGGAGAGAGGGGAGACAGAAAAAGAGAAAGGTAGAGGAGAGAAAGATGGGAGAGAGACAGAAAAGGAGGAGAGAATGGGAACGGGGCAGATCGTGGAGAGAGAGAGGACAGAAAGAAGGAGAGAGAGTGAAAAGAGAAAGAAGATACGATGAGAAAAAGAGGAAACATAATGGAGAGAGAGAGAGGGGAGAGATAGAAGAGGGAGAACTAGATGTGAGATGGTGGACAGAGATGAGAGAAAAAGAGAAGAGAGGAGAGAAAGAGAGGAGAGTAAAAGGAGTGAAAGAGGAGAGAGACAGAAGGAAAGGGAGAAAGAAATGAAAGACAAGAGGAGAGAGTAGAGAGAGAGAAAAAGGCAGCAAAAGATAGAGGGAGAAAGATAAAGAGGAGAATGAAAACAGGTGAAAAAGAGGAGTAAAATAGTGGAGAGGACAGAGAAAAATGGAGAGAGATGGTGACGAGACAGAGAAAGAGAAAAAAGAGGGAGAGAGGAGACTGAACGAGAGGAGAGAGAAAAAGAGGAGAAAGAGGCTTATCACACGAGCGATCCTCCATGACATCCTCCACTGAATCACTGACATTTCACGGACGCTGCAAATCTATCCATCTTTGTCAAGCGCACGCCGCCATTTTAGCATTCCCCGAGTTAGCATATTGATCACCCAGAAACGCATGAGTGAGGATTTCTTGTTTTTCTACGTCTGAAAGTGGCCATTTTAAGTCCGCTGTGGGCCAAATCTGCCCCTTTGCAAAGTCGGATAACAGTTAGAGGTCTTTGTCATTCAACGCAACTCACCCAAGAATTCAACTTGTGTCTACAAAGTTCTCTTATCCTTCCGTTTAGTCATCAATCACTAAGGGTTACTTTTTTCTTAGATAAAAATGTCCTTTTCTTAACTTTTACAACTGATTGATTTCTCTCAGGGGGTTACACTCTACGATTCTTTTTATGCATGTGTGAGGTTGGTCTACTACTCAATCAATAGCAGTGTGTTCTCTCAGTGTGTTTGCTTTGACTGAAAAACACTGATGCACACTTTGTCGACCCGCAATATATTCAATAGCAATTTTCTTGTTGAAATATTGTGAATATTGGTTTTAATAATTGAAGATATTTTTTAGTTGGTTTTATTGTGTATAGTTTAGAAAGGTTATACAATTTGGGAAAGCAGACATGGTCCTAGTGCGCCACTTTTTCGGCGTTGATAGAGCCAACGAGTCGTATGGAAGATAGGCCTGATGTACTTCCTGTAGCAGACCACATTACTGGAGTAGGCAGTTGTTTCAGTATACACTTTGGGTGAGATTTGAACTAGCAAGCCTCTGATCTGAGTGCAGCCACATGGATGTTACAATACTCAATATAACACTGAATCAATCAATATGCAAAAATATATACAGAAAGAAAACTTCTCCATAACTAGGGACGCAGATACTGGTATCGAATATCGGCATCGATCCAAGAAAATTGGTTGGATCAGATACTGGTTCCATGATATTGGTTGAGCTGGAGGTTGGATGTTATTACACATACTGGCTAATGTTGGCCTAGAATGTCGCATATAGTTTGAACTTTTTTTCATTAAAAGATGTTCAATAGGTACTTGCTGAATAAATAACACAATTGGATACATTTTGTAGCAAATTAACTGCATTTTGATGGAATTAAAATGCTTTTTTCAGTCCCTACAATGATTATACAATTGGTTAATATCTAAAGCATCAATATCAAAACTGAAAAAGCTAGATCGGAGCATCACTATTCATAACAGATGAACTGTTTAATTTAAACAGAGGAGATAGTGTAATTGAACAAAATGTGATATTAATAATAGAGGAGACGTTTTTGCTTTTCTGAGGCCTTAAACATATCAAAATCATATGATATGCATCAAATCATGAATATTGTTGCATCCGTAACTACAACTACCCCACTGTTGCAAACAAAAAAGAACAAATAAACACATAGATCAGCATTTTCTAACACATAGATTTGAACAGGACGCCTGGGACTACCACATGGTCCTCTGGTGTGTAAACCGCTCCTGTTATTGTTAGCTGAAGGGCGTGTGTGTAATAATTGATTAATAACTGCAGATCTTCAGGGGAAAGTCTCACCCCAAAAATGAAGTCTGATGATTGTGACTGCTGTGAGCCAAATGAGCAGAGACAGAGGAGCACAGGGGACTACCACATCTGCACAGCACTGTCCAGGATCATGTGTCCTGTGATTACAAAACATCGTCCCCACACAGCTGTTGTCATGTACGTGAGAACGCCACACAGCAAAACAAAGCAGTGGGGTCTGAAACAGCAGAGACCAGAGAAATGAACAGGGATAAGGACATAGAATGGATAAAATAGGGCTGCACAATAACTACTTTGTGCATTGCGATATTATACTTTATTCAACAAAAACACAGAAGGCATTTAAAAGGTTTCATAGGATCAGAAACTGCTGTGATTAACCTACCGTAGCCATAAATATTCATGGTAGCCTAATTGAAAAAACTGTTAAACTTCACATTCCTACTACATAATTCCTCTCTTAAATTTGCCTATTATTTCACCTTCTGGTTAAATAAAGGTAAAGGTAAAGTAACAAAACTGGTCCTAGCACTCACCCTTGGGGAACTCCGCAGGCCAGTGGGGCAGATTGATAGAAAAGGACCTGACGAGACAGGTCGATTGTCAAAACAAAGCTAAGTATGCTTTAACAGGGAAAAAATTACATTTTAATTTTACTTAGAGTAAAACAGTTCATTTCTGTCCAAACTTTGTTGACTTTTTTCAATAATGATCATTGCCAATTTTGCGGCAACCAAAGCATAAAATACTGCAAAATAGTCATGATTGTAATTAAGATACTTAAAACCAATATAGAATTTTGGGGTTCAGTGCTGATTTTGAAGAGTTTTTACAGTATTATTAGCTAAATGATTTGATCTTATACAAGTTTATAGTTTATTACACTTTTTAATTACATTTTCAGCATGTTGGTTGCAAGGTTTTCCCCAAAGATAAGACATATGTTAAGAATTATGCATTATGCCAATTATCTTATTCTATGTGTGAAATTATGAGCAAAATAATGAAAGTTTGGCCAATAAGCCAGCCAATACTCTACTCTATGCTGGTTGGGGCATGTAGTGGTTTTGTTGGATAAATGTTAAGGTAATAGCTACTTTGTAGAAGATATCCATGTATTCTACAATTCTACAATAATGAATTTGTGAAGATGACATAGCCAATAGCATATGGTCTGGTGAAAAAGATGCTGAGAAAAAATCACAGGATGTGTACCAAGGCGACACCATCTCAATCTTTCTCCTGGTTTTCAAATCAGTTTTTTGTCATCAAGCCTTTGTGTGCTGTTGGCCTGGAGTGTGAAGGAGCCTTGTGTGAATCAATAGGGACATGGATGTGGTGAGGAGCAGATCCACAGAGCTGACATGTGCTGCTGTAATCTGCTCTGAGCTCACAGGAGATTATCTCAGTCTGAAGGTTCAGAAGAGACTCTGCTGTGGTCTGAGGAGGGGAGAAAGTGCACTGCAAAAAAGGATCTATAGGTTTTGACTTGTTGAGATTTATAATGGACGTAGGGCAATAGACAGATTAGTCCGTCGATATATCGAGGAAACATTTGTAGGGATGATTCAGCACATAGTTTCTCTCTTCTCTTTCTCTTGTTTGATTTAAAAATCTTTAGAAAGTTAAAGCCAGGGTTCCCGCAAGGTCTTAAAAAGTCCTAAATTTCATTTGGGATATTTAAGGTCTTAAATTGTCTTAAATTTGTTGGTTTAGGTCTTGAAATTTAAGCACCTGTTTTTAAGATTTTTCTTTTTGCACAGAACTATCTAAATGAAATAAAGAATGTGCATGTTTTTGTCAGAGATATTCTGTTTGTTACAAAGATCAGCCCTGTAAATAAATGTTAGATGGCTAGCCTCACAGCAAGAAGGTTCAGGGTTTGATTCCCAGGCCTTTCTGTGTGGAGTTTGTTCTCCCTGTGTGTCTGGGTGTGTTTCATGCATACACCATAAGTACAGTCCTGCAGCTAAGGTAGTCCTGACCAAGACTAGCTCAAGATCTGGAGATGAGTCCCACTGCTCTTGAGGAGATGCCCCAGTGGCACTGAAGGATGAGTCAAATGCACAGAACAAATTTCCCTATGGAGACAATAAAGTGTCATAATCAACCCATATTTTAACTATGCAAGTCAGGTGTTATTTTTGTACAGTACAGAGGGCCAGGCTCCTCTATACTCCTCTATGTGCGGCTCCCCTCCTCTCTCCTGTCACAGCCTGGATTATGTTCAACATTAGACACCCACAATAATAAAACAGACACGTCCTCCACCCTGTCCTGCTTCACACTATTCACTGGATTTACAACAGTGGATTTGCTGCAGAAATTCTAGCTCACTTCTCTATCAGGATTATGGGAGAGGACTCTCCATGACTACTCCCCAAAATGTGAAGTCGTGCATTAAGGTTAAGTAATATGTATTGTCATCATCCCTCAGTGGTCCAGGTAGGTTTCACACTGGTCCACGGGCGTATACTAGTCTATGCGTGGTTCTGATACAGCTCAAGATCATTCTAAAACTATTCGGGAAAGGTTCATTTCTGTTCTGTCAATGGGACTTTTTTAGTTTTGACACCAGTTCAAATTTGTATCTACTTCCAATACTAGTTTTAGTATCAATTAGCATTTCAAACATGTCAACATAATACTTAACTGAGACTTAATCAAGTAAGTAAGTAACATTTATTTAAGATAGAGTGTATTATAAAATTCAGTAAAGTCAGAAAAATCAACACCAACATTAAAAAAAAAAAAAAAAAAAAGAAAGGCAAGTCTGTACAGGTGAGTCTAAATTATGTTCCGTTGGTTTTAAAACAAGTAGGAAAAGCCTACTGTAGCCATAAATATTTGCAGTAGGATCATTGAGAAAAACTGTTATACTTGATTAGGAAAGGTTCATTTCTGTTCTGTCAATCTGAATTCTTTAGTATTGACACTGGCTCCAATTAGTATTTACTTTCAGTACCAGTTTTAGTATCAGTTAGCGTCTGATTTTTGATAATTTGGCAACACTAGGTCCAAGTGAGGGTTTTGGTCAGTAGTACCTAAAGCTTGAGGAGTGGCCTGTTTGTGTTTTTGGACTTAAACATAGACAAACTTTATTAATCTGCAAGGTAAACAAGGTATCTAATACATCAGAATATATTATTATACATTATATTATATACGTTAGCTCCTGAAATTTTCAGCTTCCTGTTACATGCAACATTTTGAGGGCTAGTTCCCATTCAAAAATATATTATTTTCTTTCAATTTGTTAATCGCTAAGGCAACCGTCCTAAATTTATAACTGCAGAGGCTCAGCAGCTACTGTGAAATGTGTAAAAATTCCAACATAGTGTGTTGTTCCAATTATCATGTACAAGTTGAAACTCGGAAATCAGACCTCCGAGGACGACTGGAACGCCCCATAAAAACATTCTCAGTGGAACTTATAGCCAAAGGATCAACATTTCCATAGAAACAAAGAGGAAGAGGCTCTCCTCCAAGCCAAGTACGACTCAGGTTTGTGAAAATGCAAGATCACTCAGAGTATAAGGACATTTTTCAGGACATTTTTTTGGCTAATTCCAGTACATTTTTATGCTTTCAATTATCCCTTACAGTACTCTGAATTCATGGTCAAATAATGAAATGCTGACATTGTTTGGCTCTATGACAGAATCAGGTAGCATCTTGTGTTGTTCCAAACAGCATGTCCGCTTCAATGACAGTAAATTGAAACTTAACGCTGCGGCACATTTACAAAGGGATAATAAAAGACTGGGACTGCTCAGGCTGGACTTGTAAAAGGGAGCAATATACATGTAGTAAAGTCTAATGAAATTCAGCTATGACTTTGTGAACAAGTGGAATCATTGTGCGTTCCAGATGTGATGGAGGCTTTATTGTTTCGCTCGGAGTGTGTGGTTTTTAAGTCTAGACGTCAGACAGTCACCTTCACAGAGTCCTGCCTCAGTCCACACACACGGCAATGTGAAATCAAACATGGCTGAGTGACCAGTTTGATTTTTAGCGTTAAAAGGAGGAGTTGATTTTGAAATTAGGATGAACTTAGAACGCCATATTCAGTGTTTAAATATGCATCACCTTTTTGTCTCCATGGAGATAGATCAAGTCTAATGTCATACTGTGAAATAGGGCTGAACCATAAACTGTATAAAGAAGTGGACTAAGGGATTGTAACCTCACCCAAAGCGTTCGCTCCAGTCAAGCTCAACGAGGCTAGCAGTGGATTTGGAGCAGAGTTCATTATTAGGAATAGGTATTTATTTGTGGACAAATAGAGAAATAAAAACACCAGGACCATGTAGAGCGGATAAATTCAAACATTTTAAGACCAAAATGATAAGCTTGACAGCAGCAATTACAGAGAGAGGGGCGATGATTTTTCAATACAAAGTGAATTGGAAACAGTGGAGCCGGAAGCGCGCCCATGCTGACTTTATTTTTGGAACGCGGCAGCTAGCGGGTTAGCTATGTCCATTTGTGTATACAATCTATGGGCTGAATGATTTGAGATTGTGATTATGTTTGTGATTTCTGTTTTAATATAGCATTCTGTATTTTGTTCAAAGGGCACTTTTGACATTCATCTGGGAGAAATGGCAAATAGGCCTATCAACTGACAAGCTAATATAAGAATCCCATGTATTTCAGAACGTGTTTTCACAAGTTTTCTGGATCCATCACTTGCTTGTCTCTTAAAAATGTAATTGCTTTCCCTTCAGTGTGCCATAGTATCTTATGAACTTACAAATATTTCATATTTTATAGCAAAAAATACTTTTGTATGGTGTGGTGGTGTTACCTGCTGTCTCCATGGCAAACTTTTTACCATTCTGGGCATAGAAAAATTGTTTTGAACCTTCCATTAAAACACTGCCCTTTTAAAGTTATCTGTGAAATTATCCATCAAATACCACAAACAATATTGTGAAACATTTAGTACGAGTAGAGTTTTTGTCCCTGTCTGTCTGTAGTGAGTCAGACTGCGCAGTTCAACTTATCCTGAGTTAATAAAGCCCAGAGCCGCTCCTGTGCGTGCCCTTGGAGATCGCTTACATCCAGACACCAATCAAAAACTGGTGCAGATATAATTTGTCATCTGGGATTTCCTGCTGGAGAATTATAGAGAAGATCCAGTGCGATCGATAGTATGGATTTTCACTGCAGCGGCTGATTGTCCAATTGCTGTGAAACATGTAGCGAGATAAAGGCCACGGCTGCCATTTGGTACCAGAGTGCAGACTCAGCACGGGCCTGTCACTGGGAACGCCTGGATGGGAAATTATCATGCTGCAGTGTCCAAGTGCTATTTAACACATCCCCGCTCCACGATTCATCAAAGAGGCGTCACTCCAAGTCACTGTCACCCGCGGCTCTGGCCACCCATGGGTGCTGTTTAAAGCACACTGCAAAAATGAACATCTGTGTGAGTTAAAACAGCTTGGATCGAGGATGGATTGATTCAGTGTTGATAGAGCTTTCTTTTTGCAGTACAGAGAGATAGACTCGGATTGGCAGGTCAGAGAAATTTTTCTGCTGCTAAATGTTGAGTAAAATTGTTAAAGAATGACGTATACTTTATTGAATCTTCCTGTATTGCTGGGTTTCAGATCTCATCACATCATTCTATTGGCCAATATTATTTAATACACATGATGCAGATTTTTGTTTTAATATTTGAGTCCTTGGGTTTAAATCAAGGGTGTCCAAACTTTGGCTCGAGGGCCAAATGACTGACTTCTGATGTCTCTCAGACTTTCTATTGCCCCAGATGATAATAAGCAGTAGTTTTCTTTGGCCCTTCTCTTCAAACATGCTTCAATACGTGGAACTCTGTGAAAATACCAATGGTCTAAATAATCATAGAAATGATCAGATTCACATTTGTGCCCTTACCTTTTGGATATTTAATCTTAAAAGTGCCATGTAAGCAATTGGAAAAACGCTCTTGTCCCCCATCTGAGAGTATGATATTCTAAAATCTGAAAACCATGGGACTTCCAGTTGGTGGAACACTTGCCCACAGCTCTGGACATCACCTGTGTCTCTGGTGCAGGTATGTAGTCTTAGTCCTATAGGTTTTCTATTCGCTTCATGAGTTTATGCAGCTAATGGATTTCCACCTTTCTAACTGAGCTTTAGCTGCTATGTGCATCTAATCAAATCCACCTGAAGTGAGTGAATAAACTAAAACTAAACTAACCTAAACTAAACTAACCTAAACTAAACGTAACTGCAAATTAGGAGTTCTAAGTGTGATATTTGGCATTTCACACTTTACTTTACTTACTTACTTTACTTACTTTCACAGTAAAGTTACATACAGTAGTTCTTCTTTTAATCTGAGTCTATGGAAGAAGCCTAAAATTGAATTGTTTATTTTATTATGAGAATAGAGTACCAGTGTAATGTAAGCTAATCCCTTTAAACGTCTTCTGATTTGGTGCTTTGTCAGTTTAAATCATGTTTCAGCCCTATAAATAAGACACACAGCACAATGCCATAAAACGTCCAATGACTGCTTACATTCCATCAAGTGACTGTAGCTCGTATCTCATGAGCTTTTAGTTAATTTCCTTGTTTTGCATTAGGCCTGTCCAGGTTATCCATCACACTTATGGATGTGACACAGCAGATCTCCACTGGCTCCAGATTGGAAGAGTAAACAAGCCATTCGCTCGCCCATAATTCTCTGTGAAAAGCAGAGATTACAGTGAAGGACATAAAAACAGAGGAAGGGACAGTGAGGTGTTGTAATGCCACTAATCGAGCTGTATCAGGAGCTTTGGCTGGGCTCTGTCCTGTCTCACACTGCTCATAAAAGCTGATGAGTCTGTAACACATGCGTGAGTCAGGGGTATTCTACTGCAGGTATAGGACAGTATAAGGTCAAATGAAAGTCTTTAATGGTGCAGTATGGATTTTTTTGAACCGATACCAATATCCAAAATTTGTTTTGCTGGTGTGTCCACTAATTGATGTTTGCTGATACTGATATTAACATAGCAAACTCCATAGCAAAGCCCATATTTAGTTATGAATGAATTGATTTGAATGAATAAATTTATGTCAAATACACAGAGAAAGAGCTAGAAAAACTGTTCTGGTGTTTCGTTTGATGATGAAAGGGGCCATTCCCTCTAAGTATTTCCTCTGGAAGGTCTTTTGCCACATTTGCTGCCACATGTGGTGTAGCTGTAGAATCTCAAATGTCCATAGTTAGCTCCTCCTCTTGCACAGTCTCCCTAAACTATAAAACACAAATATGTCACAAATATCATCCAAAAGGCTACAAAGCTGCAAGTTTACATGTCCAAAAATATGACAGATTAACTTTTCACTGAGGACAAACTGGGAATTATATATGGGCACAAAGCTTGAAAAAAAATGGATAAATATCAGCAATTTTTAAAAATACCCAATATCACAATAGAGATGTTGGAACTGCTGTTTCTTCTATCCCCAATCAAAGCAATGATTTTTATATAATTGAAGCACAAAATGGTTTGCATGCCTGCTTCATTTCTCATTCTTACCTGTTCTAAAGTTTTGCATTTGCCTGAATATGCATGCATGTTAATACTAGTGATGTGCCAATGGGTTTGTGAGGACTATAGGAACAAGTGGTAGAGATTTAAATGCATACGTTCTCCTTTCACGCTTTGAAAATCAGGTAATGTAGCTTTAAGTGATCTCTCTGCACTTTGGTGTTTAAATTTACAGACCATTAACTTTTTATGTGAAGCTTGAACCTTAACCGTTTTAGCACATTTCCTATGGATTGCAAAATATTATTATTAGAAAGATCATCTAAAAAGATAAAGACAGATTTTCATTTTTGTATATGTCCCCGTTCCTATGGATGGGTTCTGCTGTGATTTAGCCTCTCTTTTAAACAAGCTTAAACTACTACTGCTACTTCTACTACTACTACTAAAAAAAAGAAACAGCATTCTTTAAAGGCACTGTACCTACATTTTATTGTCTTCAAAATCATGAAAAACAGAATTACCGGTAGTTCTTTTTAAACAGTTTGCAGTGGTCCAAAGCATTCCTCACTTACCTTTGAATTCTGAGCATCCTAATTATCCACCACGATGAGTTTATAAGCGCTTTTCACTACTTTCAGAATGAGAACAGAATGAAGTTTTGCCATCACGTTAAAAGCCTGCAACAGCTAGCATGCTAACACACACTTCCTGATTATCGGACTCCAAAAAAACATTTTGTAATGCGATGCAGACAGTAAGTATACAGTGGACTTATTTTGACCTCAAGAGCTGCTTTTACAATGTATCTGTACAATAGCATAGACTGTAAATGGACATAGCTAACCCGGAGAAGTGAACATGGGAGAGCTTCTGGCTCCATTGACTCTGGCCCCAATTGACTTTACATTGAAAAACTGTCACCTCTCTATAAATGCTGCTGTGAGCCTCGTCAATTTGGTCTCAAAAATATTCGTATTAGCCAGCTCGACATGATTCTGGCGTTTTTAGCTCGCTATTTTGTCGGTAAATCACTCCCATTCCTAATATGGAACTTCAAAATTCGCTCCTACAACTCCTAGCCTCATGAGCTTCATTTGACTAGAGCCATGGGTGACGTCACACTCACTTAGTCCATTTCTTTATACAGTCTATGGGCAAGACAATATTTGCTCAGATACATGTAAAAGAAAATTTTAAAAATTAAACAGATATTGTAGTTTGCATTTCAAAAACATATTAGTGGCAACTGCTTCAGACATGCTCAGTTTCTACTCTTTACATCAGCGATTGGCCCCACCCAGCATTTATCTGTTAGGATTGTGTCGCTAATAGTTCGTCTGTGGATAAACTATAGCTGTACCCCATAATTACCAGCAGGAGGCACCAAACACATAATTCAAGTGCTGAATTTGTAAGCCTGTCTGGTGCAGTTATAATTCTTCAATGTCTAAACGCCATGGGAACGTTTCATGGCTAAAAATAGTCTCATTGGATAAAGAGACAAGAGAATTTATGAGTGGGTGGTTCCAGTCTGTGGGCTTTGAATGGAGCTCTAATGTGCGCCTTTGTTTCATTTGGCAAGACACTTTCTGGAGTGAGAGCAGTGACAGATGTAGAGCTGATGCCAAGTACAGAAACAGGAGGCTGCATCGCACTGACGAAAACCATGACCATTACAGTTTTCATCCATATTCTGTACTTCTTTATCAAATGTTTATGTTTAAGAGTGTGTTAAGAGTTCCGCAGTATGGCATTAACTATCTTTATGGAACAAGCAGTTACAGGTCAGATCTGTGAAGAGGCAAGCCCATTCACAGTAAGAATGCATGTTTTTCAAGGTATTTTTATCGGAAAGTGATGAGGGAACAGCAATATACCACGGTTAAAAACAGAACATGAAAACTGAAGGAAAAAAAAACCCCCCCAAAAAAAACGGTTCATTATAAATTATTTGCAGTTTTCCAAAGTACTTCCTCACTTTCCTAACACATTCCTTGCATCCTAATTATTCACCATGATGAGTTTTTAAGGGTGTTTCACAACTTTCAGTGGAGTGTAGTTTTGCCAGTTTTGCCGTCATGGTGCCAACAACAACTACCAAGCAAACAGCGCTACTTCCTGTTTCACAGAGGATAAAAATGCTTTATAATTAATGATCATTTTGACACTTGGAGCTGCTTTTCCAATATATCCATAGTGGGGGAAGACAAATTGGACTTTAACATTAGTTACAGTCCCTTTTAAGTTTCTGCTGCTCATAAATATGAAATGAACAACTGCTATTTGTGCTAATTATCTTTAAAACACTCACATATTTTTATTTAGCTAATTTCCAAATAAAACCCATATGACAGAAATGAACCTTTCCTGAATGTCTTTAGAATGATGTTGAGCTGTATCAGAACAAGTATAAGAGCACATAGACTAGTATACACCCATGGACCACTATGGAACCTACTTGGACTACAGATCGACCAATTATGTTTTTTTTTCATGGCCAATGCTGATACTTTTAAACTTTTAAACTGATTGTTTAAAATACAGAGCAAACGATGGCCAATCAGCTCTGCCGATATTCTGGGCCAATATCTAGTGCCGATTTTTTATATTTTCCCAAAATTATGTCATTTAAATTGACGGCAAACTCACCCACAGCCTGTTTTTTACCACAAACCTATAGAGGGATTATCAAACTAGCTCTACTGCGCATGTCTCCTGCAGAAAGAGCCGCTGTCCTGTCTGGGATCATGTCAGTGTCTTGAAGGATTTCAGCAGATTTCAGGCTCTTTTGGGGGCGAGGCTAGTTGTATCGATCGGGTATGAGTGGATGTCCGGCTACTGACGTTTGAGACATTTGTTCTTGTTATTTACACACTCACCTGCATTTACGGGTACATACGGGTTATTAAGACGTAGCTCACTCACTAATGTTAATTTAGCATCATAACTTATTTTATTACATGGTGATAAACTGTTTTAGCGCTGACAGCATCGCTAGCGTTGCAACTTCATGTTAACCGCACAGACAGCGGCGCTTTCTGCACTCAGGCTGCACGCGCATCCGCTGTGCTGATGAACAAATAATCCATCTATAAGGGCAGTCTAGTCACATTTTATTAAGATATGTCCTTGTATGTAAGTGTTAATATAAAGCTTGTGTATATTTTTTAGGCAGCAGATTGACCAAAATTAAATATTGGCCTGTGCTTAAGATTTATGGCTGATAGCCACTAAAAAGTCCAAATATCGACCCGATATATCAGCCGACCAATATATTTGACTGAGGGATTACACAGATATAAGACCACAGGGTAATATAAAAGTAGTACGAAGATGTCATGTTGAACATCACATTCTATTGTCTAAAGAAAGTGTTTTAATTTAATTTAATTTAAAATCAGCATGGTATCGTAATGGTATTGTGCATGGAGTCTATTCTGTAGTATCACGCCAACCCTAGCTCACACACAGACAGTAAAAGTTTGTTCATGTAACTTTTCTCCCCCCGTCCCTCCCTCCCTCTCTCTGCACTTACCATTGCTTTCATAGATGAGTGTTTGGGGAAATATGCTAAGCTGAAATGAATTCACACTGTAAGGTAATGAGGACTTGCATGAGCTGTAATTGCTATTATTGCCAGACACAAATTGAAAAGCATAACCTGGCCGACACCAGCTATCAGTTGTCATTATGGGAGAAAACATGCCCTCATTGCAGATAGCTGTCTGTTGACACCCAAAGTAATTGAGGAGGTTTGAACGCTCTCAAAAGGATAGAAGGGACACTTGATCAGAGAATTTTTATGTCTCCTACGATGATTTGATTTCACGTAATGTCTATTTTTACGTCCAGAAATGCCATTAATTTGCATGATGGCGACACTTTTTTGTTTGCCGAACAATTGGGCGATGTTTTTTCTTCTGTCAGTCTTTTTTCCCAGCGCTGAAGTCTCATTATATCATTTCTAACAGAGCAGTGAAAACCTGCCTCTCTCCGCGCAGTGCTCTGTCAGGTCAATATGGCATTTTTTAAGTAGTGACAGAGGAGGGGCGGGGCAAGTTTTGACGGATGATTTCAGACTTTGTTGTTTTTAAGCACAAATAAAACAAGAGGAAATGAGTCGGTCGAAGCCTGGACTGACCCAAAAGCGCAGGGAGAGGTGTTTCTTGGCCATTTTTACAGTATAAAGTCTATGGAAGATGATTTGGTGTCATAGGTGTCATGTGATGCTTGGCTGCAGAGGGCTTGCATCAAATTGACCCTTAACTCAGTTGGGACAAACTAGTGTATTTCTGCTGCTCTGTCCTTCCATCAGGGTTGCCATAGTAATAATAGAGTTTGGTTATCCATGCTTGGGGTAGGAGCATAGACTGTGTATATAAATGGACATAGCTAACTGGCTAGCCTCTGCGTTCTAGAAAAAAAGGAAGAAAGTATGTGAAGATTATTGGCTCCTTCAAGCTCTGGTTTCGTTGACTTCTGTTTAAAGGAGTGAATAGTTTCAACTACCTCATTCCTGACTGGCTCTTTGGTTTCGCGCTTGGATTTTCAAATATGGTCCCTGGTAGTAGATTAGCCCCTATAACTGCTAATACTATTATATTAAACTAATATAGTCTATTTATAAAGCTCTTTTAAAAACAAGGTTTACAAAGTGCTCTACAAGCAGCAAAGAACAATAAAAATAGCATCCAGAAAGCAACGAAGCATGCAATTCAGTTCATTATAATAAATAAATAAAATAGAATAAAAATAAATAAGGAATAAAGTCAAGCTAAAACCAGTTAAAAGAAGGCCAACCGATAAAAATGAGTTTTAAGAAGTGATTTAAAAGATGATACTGATGGTGCGAGCCTTATCTCTTCAGGCAGGTGGTTCCAAAGCCGAGGTGCCTGGACTGAAAAGGCTCTATCGCCCTTCGTCCGGAGCCTGGACTTTGGAACAGCCACAGGGACCTGCCTGAGGATCTAAGGCAGTGGGAGGGCTCGTACGGGGTTAAAAGTTCTGAAATGTAACTTAGTGCAAGATCTAAATGAGCTTTAAAAGTGGTCAGTAAAATCTTAAAATCAATTCTGAAACACACAGGCTTTCATTTGTATTCAATGGATAGACATATAAAGACGCACAATATATGTCTCGAATGTTCCACAGTATGGTATTAAACTTGTCTATCTCCATGGAGACAAGTAGGTGGCGCCACAAATTTAAAGCATGCCCGCTCACAGTAAGACTGCATTTTTTTGCACTAAAACATGTCATTTAATAATACAAGATAGATAAGCTAATGTCAACTGTGGAACATTCCCAGCAAAGCAATGAAATCTCCATGGAGACAAGCAGCTCTATGGAGACGGACCCCCCACCAGAAAAGTTACATTAAAAGTGGCCATAAATCGTAACGTGTCACCTATCTTTTTTTTTTCTTTTTTTTTTCTTTTTTTGCGGTATTGTCCACCCATACTTTAGTGATAACAAACACCTACAGTCTTGATGGTGGCTGATAAGAAGATAAGTTAACGTCATATATGGAACATTCGTGGGAAAGCAATAAGATCTCCATGGAGACAAGCACGTGATAGCCCCACCAGAAAAAGTCACATCTTGCACCTTTTCATTTCAAGTGAGCGTACGTTGTGAGAAAATCTAAACTGTCACATATAATTTTTGCCATATTGCCCACCCATACTTAAATGATCGCGAACTAGTAAACAACAAAAGTCTTCTTCCACCTTTACTGACTCACTGAAGCCTAGAGTGACCAGACATCCCTATTTACCCAGTTTTGAGCTCTGTGTCCCCTGTCCCAGCAGATTTATCCAAAACCATTGCTTAGTCCCAGTTTTATACAAAAAATGTCCCTCGTATCCCTATTTTTAACCAATTTGGTATCTGCCAATAGTAAAAAAGAGGCATAAATTCTCACTTGTTGAGGTAAAATACAGAAAAGCCGCTTAAAAACAACCAAAACACAAAGAAAATGTCCTATACTGACTCACATGTTCGTCATGAACGGGCCGAACAATTCTCGCGTAATTATGCGTTACTCGTTTCACAGTTTTATTATTACCAACCACCAGAAACCGGGGGTGTCCCAGTTTATTTTGAAAATGTGGTCACCCTACTGAAGCCTGACTATTACCACACTAGTTGCTTAAGAAACACCATAAGTCTTCACCATGGACCTCTCAGCTCCTCTGTTGGCCTGGCACAGCGGGCTATAGTCTTCTCCGTGGTGGCCGGCGCGCTCAAGCGAAAACACTGGGGCCTTTTCTTTCCCATGAACCGGAGCCAAGAACAGCTCTTAAGGTGAAGCACCAGAGTCATTTAATGTGAGCCTCCTTCCTCTCCCCAGACGCCCCGCTTTAGGAGGGGTCAGCTGGGGAACCAGGCAGCGCTGACCCCCTCCAATTACACCACAGCGCCAGCACCCAACCACATCGCTGCTCTGTCCGCGGTGACAGTCATTTAGCACCCGCTCATCTGAAGGGAGGAAGAAGAGGAGGAAGACGAAGAGGGAGATGGATGATCAGGAAATAAAAAATGATTTGCCGGGACGTGTTAGGCACTTCTCTACAGTCACGCCTCCCCCTCCTCCCCGCTGCTGTCTCTCTCTCTCTTCGTCTACTCATCTTCTGGTTTTCTCTCTCCTCAACCTCTCCTGCTGCAAGTTTTCCTATCTCCTCCTTTCCTCCCTCTTTGTCTCCTCCTTTTCTGGTTTCCTCTCTCCTCCCTCTCTCCTGCTGCAAGTTTTTCTTTCACCGTCTCCTTATCTCCTCCTCTCCTCCCTCTTCATCCTCTCCTCCTTTTCTCGCTTCCTCTCTCCTCCCTCTCTCCTTCCCTCCTCTTCTTTTCTTACTTTTTCTCTCCTCTCCCTCTCTTGTTATCAATCTACCTCTCTTCTTCCCTCCTCTCCTCCCTTCTTGTCTTCTCTTCCTCCCTCCCTCTCTCAACCTGTCCTTCTCATCTCTTCACCCCTCTTCTTTTCTCCTCCCCTCTTCACTTTCTTGTCTCCCACTCTCCTCCTTCTCCTGCCTCCCCTCTCCATGTCTCCCAATCTTCATCTCCTCCATTTTGTCAGCTTCACCTTTCACCCCTCTTCCTTTATTCTCCCTTCCTCTCTTACTTCCCTCCTCTCCTCCTTCTCCTCTTTACTTCACCCTATGCACATCTCCCTCTCTCCAGCTTTCCCCTCTCCTCCTTTTCCTTCCTCCATTCTTCTCCCCTCTTCCCCTCTTAACCTCATCCTGCCCATCTCCCTCTATTCCTCCCCTCCTCACCCCCTTATAAACTCTCCCTCTCCTACTTTCCCTCCTCCTCCCTTTCTCCTCTCTTTTCCTCCCTATTTCCTCGTTTCCTCTCCCTTTCTTCCTTTTCTCTTCCTCCTCTCTTCCTCTCTTCTTTCCCTCCTCTCGTTCGCTCTTTCCATCTCCCACCCTTCCATCCTCCTTTCTTCTCTCCCTTCTTTCCCTCCCCCACTGCTCATCTTCCTCAAACTTCCTCATCATCCTCCCTCCCACCCACCTCATCATCCTCACTTCTTCTGTTCCTTCCTCTCTTCCCCCTCCCCCCCTTTGCCCATCTCCCTCTCTCCCTCATCTCCCGTCCTCTCCTCTTCCCTTCTTTCCCTCCCTCCTGCCATCTCCCTCCCTTCCTTATCTTCCTCCTCACTCCTCCTTTCTTCTCTCCTTTCTTCTTTCCCTCACCCTGTCCCCATCTCCCCCTTTGCCCATCTCCCTCTTTTCTTCCTCTCCTCCCCCGCTGCTCATCTCCCAGCCATCCTCTGCTCCCCTCTGCCTATCTCCCTCTCTTCCTTCCTCATCTTCCTCTTCTCTCATCCCCTCTTTCCCTCTCCCGCTGCTCATCTGCCACCCTTCCTCCTTCCCTCCTCCCTGTCCCCCTGCTCGCTCTCTTCTCCGCAGACACGTGACGACTCCGCATGATTATTGGCGCAATCACTCATGTAACAGCCTGCCCAGCTTTCCGTGGGGGCCCCAGTATTTGTCACTGTCAGTTCCCTGAGCGCTCCGCCATTGTCTTGGAAATTGTATGTGTAAGGCAAGAGCTGCCGCTGACCCACTTCGACACGAGAGCGGGCGATGTGAGGGCGCTCATCTCCGAAAAAACACCCTGTGATGTGTCCTATTATATGTCCCACCAACAGCCATAAATAATTGTGACAAGTTTTTTGTTGCGCGTGAAAGTCCTTGACTCTGCCTCCTGCTCCGCACCTCCTCTGCTGCCCAGACTCTGCCAAGCTCCCCATGATAGATGGCACGGTGCAGCAAATGACAACGGGATAGATTTTTAGTTTGTGCTTTGGAAGGGATCAGTAATGGTGCTTTGCTGTACAAAGCAATAAAAGAGAAGGACAAGAGACAGAGGAAGAGGAGGAGGAGGAGAAGAGCAAAGCAAAACAAAAAAATAACATCGATGTGAAAGACTGAGGAGACTGATGCTCACTGACGAATACTTTTGGACGTTTGTGCACTTAGGCTTATGAAGTAATGGTTTGTCAAAGAGGTAGACTGTAGAAAGCTGGTGTGAAGTAAGAATTCTATATATATTTGGGTACATTTTGACTACTCATTTACCAATTAAAGTGATTTATTCCCTTTTATCTCAAGTGGAATAGTCAATCAATCTTACTTGACAAATGAAAATGTATTGAAATTAAGATGACTATTCTTAATGCAAACAATTTGAACTTTTTAACCTGTTTGATATTATAGTTTCTGCACTAAACAATAAAAGAGAAGGAGGAGGAAGGGATATATTTCCTTTTTTCAGGTGGTAGAGTCTAGTGAAGATAGTTCTTAAATCAAGATGGCTGTTTTTAATGAAAGCAATTTGAACGTTTTAACTTGTTTAATATTATAGTTTCTGCACCAAAGCAATAAAAGAGAAGGACAAGAGAAAGAGGAGGAAGAGAGGAGAGGAGAGGAATAAAGGAAAAGAATCAATCAATCTTATTTCTTGACAAATGAAAATGTATTTAAATTAAGACAACTATTCTTAATGCAACTTTAAGTGTTTTTAACTTGCACCAAAGCAATAAAAGAGAAGGACAAGAGAAAGAGGAGGAGGAGAACAAAACAAAACAAAGAATAACACTGACGTGCTCGCTGACAAATACTTTTGGACGTTTGTGCACTTAGCCTTATGAAGTAATGAGGCAGACTGTAGAAAAGCTGGCTTAAAGTAAGAATTGTATCTCTATTCAGATAGATTATAGTCATTTACTGATTAAACTGCAAAGAGATGTGTTGCAAATAGACTTTTTCCTTTTATTTCAAGTGGAATTTTTTGAAATAATGGTTTGTCAAAGGGAGAGACTGCAAAAAAAAAAAAAAAAAACCCCAAAAAAAACACTTTATATTTGGGTTGATTCTGGCTACAGTCATTTTCCAGTTCAATAAACATTTTGTATTAGTCAAGTTCCAATAACCTCTATTCACACTTACCGGAAGATGTTTGGAAACATGCGGATGACGACTTCGGAACGCTACAGTGACATCTTATTTTTTATTATTAAGTTAGACAAATTATAACACACAAATTTAAAGGTAATTTTTAAAAGGAAAAAAAGAAAGAATACAGTGACATCTAGATGAAGAAAACTGGGCCATTTTCTCAATTTTCTTTTACCAGATTTTGCCAGAGTTACTCATGGAGTTATTATGCAAACAGAGCCCAAAGGAAGTCGTCCGGTTTTGTGACATAAGCGTGAATAGAGCCCACTTTTCTTTTATGGCTTTTATTTCAAGTGGAATAGTCAGTCAATCTTATTTCTTCACTAAGACGATTATTCTTAATTTGAGCTATTTAAACTTTTAACTTGTTTAAAATTATACTTTCTGCACCAAAGCAATAAAAGAGAAGGACTAATCAATCAATGTTATTTCTTGACAAATGAAAATGTGTATTCAAATTAAGACGGCTGTTCTTAATTAAAGCAATTTTAACTTTTTGAACTTGTTTAAAATCATGATTTTCTGCACATAAGCAATAAAGGAGAAGGGCGAGAGACAGAGAAGGAGGAGGAGAGGAAGAAGAGAAAACCAAAAAAAAAAAAAAAAAAATGTAGGCTTATGAAATAATTTGATCTATATGTGGGTGGATTTGGACTTCAATTCAGTAAACATTTTGTATTAGTCTACGGAGAGTTTTCATTTTTATTTCAAGTGGAATAGTGAATCCATCTTATTTCTTGATGAAGATGATTAGTCTTAATTCAAGCAATTTGAACTTCTGAACTTGTTTAAAGTTATAGTTTCTGCACCAGAGTAATAAAAGAGAAGGACCAGAGACGGAGGAGGAGGAGGAGGAGGAGAGAAAAACAAAACAAAATGAGCGTTGATGTTAGAGAAGAGAAGACGGATGCTCGCTGACGTTTGAGCACTTAGGCTTATGAAATAATATTTTGTCAAAAAAGTATTTTTAAAGTACAAATTTGATCCATATGTGGGTGGATTTGGAATTCAGTTCATAACATTTTGTGTTAGTGAAGAGAGATTTTTTTCATTTTTATTTCAAGTGGAATAGACGGATGATTTGTTTGGCAACACAGCGAATGCGTGCGCAGACTGAGTGCAGAGAGCGCCGCTTTAGCGCTGTTGTCAGCACTAAAACAGTTTATCGGCGTGTGATAAAATAAGTTATGTTGCTAAATGAACATTAGTGAGTGGGATACGTCTTAATGACCCGTATGTGTTAAATACAGATGAGTGCGTAAAAGACAAGAAGAAATGTCTCAAACTTCAGTAGCCAGACATCCACTCATACCTGATCAATACACCTAGCCCCGCCCCCCGGAGAGCCTGAAATCTGCTGAAATCTTACGAGACACTGACATGATCCCAGACAGGACAGCGGCTCTTTCTGCAGGAGAAATGCGCAGTAGAACGCCAAGTGACGTAGTCTGATAATCCCTCTATAGTGAATCCATCTTATTTCTTGACGAAGATGATTAGTCTTAATTCAAGCAATTTGAACTTTTTAACTCATTTAAAATTATAGTTTCTGCACCAGAGCAATAAAAGAGAAGGATAAGAGACAGAGGAGTAGGAGGAGAGAAAAACAAAACAAAAAGAGTGTTGATGTGAGCGAGTGAGAAGACGGATGCTGGCTGACGTTTGAGCACTTAGGCTTATGAAATAATGGTTTGTCAAAGTGACACTGTAAAAAGTGCTTTTGAAGTAAGAAGTGTCTCTATATTTAGGTTGATTTTGAGTCTTTTTCCTACTCAGTCAATATTTTGTATTAGTCCAGGTCAAATACACCTTTTCACATTTATGTCAAGTGTTTTTATTTCTCAAAAATACATGAAAAACACATAATCATAATCAGGGTCACCTCGCCACAGATGTCACATGTAACTGGGCCTAGTACCGTCACCTGCTGGTCTCCATGGAGATTTAGGATTTTTTTTTATTATTATTATGTTGAAGATTTTTTGCCCTCGAATTTCCAGTGTGAAATGCATTCTCTGTGAAGAATATGGCTTGTTTGTTAGCAATTATTATTTATAGAATAGTCAAAAATATCAAGACTATTCAAACTACACTACCAGTCAAAACTTTAGACACACCATTTCAAACAATGTTCTTTTTTCCTTATCTCTACTTAATACTTTGTACGTTTTATATACACACAGAAGACATCAAATACATGAAGCAAGATATAACAGAATAATGTAGCAAAGAAAAAAACATTAAATAACTGTTAAATATTTTTACTCAGACATAATCCAAAGAACTAAGATTTAAAAGTGCCTGGAACAGTTATTTCTTCATGTAGTCTGCACTGAACTCGAGCAAAGGATCATGGTCTATGTCGTGGTCCTCTGTTTTTTTACCTGTTGCTGCACCATAACTATGAATCTGAGCAGAGAAACTTGTAATTGGATATATTGTGATGATCCACGATATTATTGAGAGACCTTTGACGATACGATATCACGATATTTCAGTTATTGTTACATCCTACCTTAAAGAAGCCACCCTTTGCACTGTCAATAAATATTTAACTTTTTTTTATTTACTATATAATTCCATTATTCTTGCATCATATATTTGATGTCTTCTGTGTGTATTCAAAATGTAGAAAGTGGTAAAAAAAAAAAAAAAAAACACTGAATGAGATAGTGTGTCCAAACTTTTCTGTTGACTGATGTTGTTTAAAGCTACACTTCCAGTCAAAAGTTTGGACACTCATTCAGTGTTTTTTTTCTTTACTTTTTGCTACTACCAGCACTACTTTTGAGTGGTAGAGTATAAAATATCTGTGAATGGTATTTTTTTGCAGTATATGACTGTAATTCACTGGTAAAATTACATTGAAAAACTCCATAGTTTGCTACATTACATAGTCAACTCCTGCTCTGTGTAAGCCTCTAATTGTAGTTTGTGTTTTCACTCACCACAGACAAACTCTGTAGTTGTATGCAGTAGTTGGACTGTTCACCGGAGTGCATTGGCGCTGCTCTTTGTCCCTTGCCAAGCTGTGATTTTGCACTGCTTAGCTGAGAAAACGCTGGTGAAAAATGGGCGCGGACGTGAGATAAAGTACCACCTGCGGGTCCCAGTGCCAGGCGGGCAGGATGCACGAGACAGTGCCATCACTCACGGTAACGAGCGCCACGGTGACATACAGAAACGCGCCGGAGCTGCGGAGTGGGGACATGTACTAGCATCAGATCAAGTCCAAATATAAGATAGAGGGCAGGGGATTATATTACTGTATGGGTGAAGTTTTAAAGGAAACATCCAGATTGAAAAGATATCTAAACTGAAAGGAGGCCCATTCAGATACCATATTATCTGAACTGAATTTCTTTACTTCCACATATTCCCTCACTGTTCAAACTATCACTCTGCAATAAAAGTTTAAGTTTAATTTAGTCTTTATTTGAAGGACCAATGTACAGAGACATTAAGCTCATCAAAAACAGAGATGTTCCTAACCAGATTGCAGGTAAATAGTTTTTTGTGATGATACAGACTTTTTACATCAAATGCAGCAGAGACCTTCCAGAGGAAATAATACATCTGGCCTGCATGTTCCAAATAGGAAGTGAGCATGGGCGTGAGCATGAGCATGAAGTGGTTCCTTCGAGCTGTGGTTGCAATTGACTTATACTGAAAAGTCTTCACCCCTCTCTAAATTAAGATATGGACATTAATCATACACAAGCCTAGTGCCTGTTCTCCCAGAGATCGCTCCTGCTAGCATTAGCAACAGGTTGATTGACAGCCTAGTTGCTAGGCAGTTACAGCTGGCCTCGATGAGCTTCATTTGGCTCGAGCCGAACGCTGTATGTAACGTGACACTCTTTTAGACCACTTCTGTTGATGTCTATGACAGTCTATGATGTCAACAGAGTTCAACTGGCTCCCCCTGGAGGCTTGCTGTGATACTGCAGGATATATAAGGGACACTTTTGTCCTGAGGGCTGCAACTCAATTACTCTCCTCAAACTGCCCTCACACAGGATCTGCTGACCCTGACCAGACCTCCTTAAGCTGCACTGAGACACAAAGGCCACTGCCTAATTCAATTACAGGTGTTTATATTGTTAAAACAGAAATGGGTTTAAAGAGGGACTATTATGCAAAATTGATTTTTTTTTAGCTGTTCCCGCATCAAGAACATGCCTGAAGAGGTTTTAGATGTTATCCATGCATGGTTGAGTACTAGTATTTTAGTGATCTCTCCTGGGCCCTATTCAAGCCCTCCTTTATGGTTAGCTGTAAGTTTCAGTCCAATCCTTAGCCCACAAGCCTACGTTTCCCAGAATCCCACACGATAAATGTACAAAAACATGATACAAAACTGTACAAAGCAACTTGACAAACCTGATGCGATGTGCAGTAGTTTCATTAGTGGCATGCACATGGATTATGTTGTGACACCGCTCTGAAGGGGGAGTGACTCTGGGGAGGAACTCAAAAATGAAAGTGAAATTTATTTAAAAAAAAAAATATATATATATATATATATATATATATATATATATATATATATATATATATATATATATATATATATATATATATATACCCCTCTTTAAACATCATAGAATTCTTAGCTGCCCTCCTTCTCTTAGTTTAGACTACAGGCTTTTATCCAGTGCTATGTCCTGTGTACTCAAACCACTTAACTGACTGTGGAAACTGAAAACAACCAGTGTGACCCAGTGCGTTGTGTTCATATGTGCATCTGTGCCTTATTTGCTAATTGTCGTCCATTTCCTCGTCACAGTGATTCATTTATCTCCTGAGGACCGAGCAGCTCCATGATCAGTCACGCGGCTGCAGCCCATAGTTAAGAAGTGCGCTTCCGTAAAAATCCATCATGTACATCAATGCACATTACTGAGGTAATTAAACAGGAGGTAATTCCGCCACATATCGTAAAATATCAAGGACTCATCATTGGCCCTATATTAGCAACATGGACATCAGGCTTCACACAGGAAAATCTGTATTTGTTAAATTACATGAATAACATTATATAAATCTTTACTTGTTATAATTTAACTTAGCAATGTTTACTCTGGTTGAATTATGATTAATTAACTTGTATTGAATAGTTTATTTAAAGTTCCTTTATTATACAGAATTGAATTTTGTTAGCTTTGAGTTTTGTTTCATTTTGTTTCATTTACAGATGTTTAATAACTTTAATAACTTTATTATTAGTCTGTCTACATCTCCAAAGCTCAAAATGCTTTGTTCCACCTTGTGATGTCATGAAGTGGTAGTTTACAAGTTAAAAGCTACCTTTTACCTTTAGTTCAGTAGAGATTGGCCATTCTAGGGCTGAAACTATCTAGATGATTCTAGTAAAGATGTAAAGTTTAAAAACACAGTGGAGCACTTCCTGTATTAACACATGTCATCCCGAGGTTCTTGAGAGAAGAACTTAGCCGTAAATATGCAGGATTCATGTGTTAAACATGTGTGAATGAAACAAAACAAAACTCTGGGTATGATGAGGACACATTAGCACCTACCTGATTTTTACTAAAATGTGAAGAAAAAAAAAACAAAAAAAAAACCTGTTCTTTTGAAACAGTATGTAGAGGTCCAAAATTTTTCCTCACTTACCTTATGCATTCAGAACATCATAATTATTCACCACAATGAGTTTATAAGCGCTTCTCACATCCCTGAGTGGAGTAAATTTAACAACAACTAGGATGTTAACACACACTTCCTGATTCTCATACAATAAAACTCAGACATCACACAGCTGACTTATTTTGACCTCAAGAGCTGCTTATACAATATATCTGTACTGGGGCAAGTCACATTTTACTCAAAAACATGGAAGAAAATTGTGTACAGGGCCTTTAAAATAAAGAAATCAATTTATTTTTGCCTGTGTAGAAATTCCTTTTTTGCAGTGCAGTTGCAGTGAGAGCCAAATGTAAATGTAATTTGTCTGTTTTAGAGTATCTGTACCTTACACTGTGAAAAATACTAATTATTTGAAGTAAACGGATTACTCAGAGCCCAGAAAGTGGCATTAAAATAATTAGTGGTGAGCCCTCTCCGAGTTTGTACATTTAGCACCGTCCCACCATTAGGAATAATCTGTCCAATTAAAGGTTGTGTAATTAATTAAGTGCAGATTCTGTGAAGAGGAGAGGCGAACGAATAAATCAAGCTGCTGAAATATGACCTATCTTGTCCGAAAGACTAATATGTTTAAACAAAAGATGAAAATTGATGACAACATTATTTGTAACAAAATGCTCGGTGTGCACTCCCATGCGTCTGTACTTGGATTCAGCATGGTTGCATTGTCCTCACTAAAGCTGCTGATGGATTACTGCGCTCGTCTGGCAATAACTTTCAATGAAGGGCGCTTTGCCTATCTGCGAACACTCTCCACTTTATCCACTTCAAATCTGGGCCTTAGCTAGCTGCTTGTCTTTATGGAGAAGTTTCTTTATGCTTGAAATGTTTCTCTTTATGGTGTGAAACATAATGTAAGTGTCTTGCATTTATTTAATTACAGGTGTTTTTATGGCTAAAAATACCCTGGAAAGCAAGCATTCTTACTCACCTCTCCACTCCACACTTTTAAGATATTGAATACTACACTTAAACTTAAAAAGTATGACACTATAGTGGGATAAATGTAGTTACCAGTAGGTATTATTTTTTGTTATTATTCATTTTTAAATGACTTTGGATTAGACCAGAGCAGCTTTGTTTTAAGTGTTAGATCACAAGTGTTAATTTTGACTCAGCAGCTTATCTGTTTGCTCCATGGCTCCTTTGTTTACTTTTTGTTTGTTTTTTGATGTTCCACAGAGAAACCTACAGGGTTATCTCACCCAGTTCTTCACCCATTTTGTACTACTGCATATTTAGAGCTGCTCATGTCTGTTAGTTTATCAATCCTGACGAGAGAAATGTAGAAGTTCAACCAGCTTCATATTGCAGTCTCTTATATTAGTGATAGACCGATATATCGCGCCAATATTTGCCCTTTTTAGCATATTGGCTATCGGCCAAAAATCTCCAGCAGAGGCCAGTGTTTCATTTGGCCAAACCAGCGGTCTAAATATGCATGAAAAATACATGTTTAAAGTGTGTAAAATCCCTCAGTCATCCAGGTAGAATTCATGACAAAAAGGAGAAATTCAATTTGTCAACTGGACAAAGTTTATTTGGTCGAATACGTTTGGGAGCTCATTCAAGCTGCTTCTTCAGTTCTGGTCAGATGCTGGTGGACACTGCCTTATATCTGCCTGAAGGGAGGAGCTAAATACAATGAAATTACTCTGAGACTACCACACTTATTTGTTTACAGTTTCTGTTAGTTAGGTGGGCCTATTCAATATGCAGTGGGAGTGAAGTGTGGGGTGTTGTTAGCAGAACCATTCAGGGCCATGATGGTGTTTTCACACCTCTGGACATGACCTGCTGCCCTATTGTTTTCTTTGTTTGTTCTGATTTAGGTTTGAGGATAGAGTTATAGATGGGAGACAAATGATGTCTGAGACCTCCATTTCTGTTCAAGGAAGGATTCTCTTTCTTGACAAAAACAGCCTCTTTAACTCCCCTCTCAAACCAGTTCTTTTCTCTGGCCAAGATCTGGACTAGAGGTCTGCATTGGGATTGGGTCGCGGGACCCAACGCAAATCTCGCGGGAACGGGCGGTTTCAATTTAGCAGCGGGCGGGAACAGGCGGCTAAAAAAAATACTGCGGGTTTGTGCGGGATAGTAATGCAGGCTAACCTAGCTAGGTACTACTGAGTCATGACTCAGTCATGTTACGCCAAATCCGCTAGATGACGAAATGGCTGAATATCTCAGCTCCCGGCTTCCTGATAACCCGGACCCAGACAGCGTGCTTGAATGGTGGAAGTTCAATAAAGAGCGCTACCAAGCACTCTCAAAGCTAGCGCGTTTCATCTTCAGTATTCCCGCATCTAGTCGCCTTCAGAGCGGGCCTTTAGTGTCTGTGGGCGCATCTTGGAAGAGAGACGCACGAGACTGGGGCCGCAGTCGGTCAGCAACATTCTCTTCCTCCATAGCAATATTGGCAAGTGATTCGTTAAATTCATTTGTTAACTTTGTTTATTTTAGGCTATGCTACTACTGTTTGAGCCACTCAGCCTCTCATTGCTATTTGTTATAAGATAAGATAAGATAAGATAATCCTTTATTTGTCCCACAATGGGGAAATTGCAGTGTCACAACGCAAGTTACAGAAACAGTAGGAAATAAGAGCATGCATCAAAATCAAGATAAATAATAATAAGTATTTACAATCAACTAAAAAACACAACACTGTAAGCTAAGCTAAAGGCACAGGAACATTGCACAATAAGTGTTTTGATTCTGAGATGATTGTGTACATTGCAGTGATGGACAGTGGTGGGTAAATAAATAATAGCAGGTACAGTGACTTTAAATAATATTGCACATTGTTATTATTACTATGGAGATGACACATGGTTGCTATGGGGATGACACATGACTAGCATTGATCATTATACAGTCTGACAGCAGCAGGAAGGAAAGACCTGCGAAATCTCTCCTTAACACAGCGAGGGTGAATCAGTCTGTCACTGATGCTGCTCTCCAGAGCAGACAGGGCGTCCTGCAGGGGGTGACCCTCATGGTCCAGCATAGACATGAGTTTAGCCAGGACCCTCTTGTCCCCCACCTGCTGCACCGAGTCCAGAGGACAGCCCAGGACTGAGCTGGACTTCTTGATGATCTTGTCCAGTTTCTTCTTCTCCCTCTCTGTGACGCTGCTGCTCCAGCAGACCACACCATACAGGATGGCTGATGCCACCACAGAGTCATAGAAGGACCTCAGGAGTGGCCCTCTCACTCCAAAGGACCGCAGTCTCCTCAGGAGATAGAGCCGACTCTGGCCCTTCCTGTACAGTGCATCTGTGTTATGAGTCCAGTCCAGTTTATTGTTCAGATGCACACCCAGGTACTTGTAAGAGTCCACTCTCTCAATGTCTCTTCCCTGGATGTTCACTGGTGAGGGGGCAGTAGAGTGGCGTCTGCGGAAGTCCACCACCATCTCCTTGGTCTTCCCCGCGTTGATGAGAAGATGGTTCCGGTGACACCAGTCCACAAAGTCCTGCGTTAGTCCTCTGTACTCCGCGTCGTCATCGTCTGTGATGAGACCAATGATGGCGGAGTCATCGGAGAACTTCTGCAGGACGCAGCTGTCCGTGTTGTGTCTGAAGTCTGCAGTATAGAGGGTGAAGAGGAAGGGCGCGAGGACCGTGCCCTGGGGCGCCCCCACACTGCAGGTCAGTAAGTCAGACACGCAGTCCTGGGCTCTCACAAACTGGGGCCGGTTTGTGAGGTAGTCCAGGATCCACTCAGCCAGGTCACAGTCCACTCCTGCCCACTCCAGCTTGTCCCTCAGGAGCAGCGGCTGGATGGTGTTGAAAGCACTGGAGAAGTCAAAGAACAAGATTCTCACAGTGCTGCCGGGCCTCTCCAGGTGGGACAGTGAGCGGTGCATCAGAGAGATGATGGCGTCCTCCACTCCGATGCCGGGCCGATACGCGAACTGCAGCGGGTCCATCGCTGAGCTCACCGTAGAGCGGAGGTGACCCAGGACAAGCCTCTCCAGAGTCTTCATCAGATGAGACGTGAGAGCCACTGGCCTGAAGCTGTTGAGGTCTTTGGCGTGCGGTGTCTTGGGCACAGGTACCACACAGGAGGTCTTCCAGAGCTGTGGCACCACCTTCAGCTTCAGGCTCAGGTTGAAGACATGCTCCATAACTCCACACAGCTCATCTGCACAGGACTTAAGGAGCCTGGGGCTGATCCCGTCTGGTCCAGCAGCCTTCCTACTCCTTATCCGGCTCAGTTCTCTCCTAACCTGAGCTGTTGTGACAGACAAAGAGCAGGGGTGTGTGCTGGAAGTCTGGCTGAGTTCTTGATGTGGATTCGGGGGCTGGGGGGCTGAGGCAGAGGTGTGAAGTGGTGGCAGTCTGGGCCTTTGTGCAGGAGACAAGGTGAGCCCATGCAGCGGTGCGGGGGGAGGAGTGGGTGATTGATCAAACCTCAGGAAGTGAGAATTCAGATCGTTCACCCACTGTTGGTCTCCCTTTGTCTGGACGGGCGGAGGGCTGAAGCCAGAGACACTCTTCATACTTCTCCACACCTCCCTGACATTCCGCTGCTGCAGCTGCTGTTCCATCTTCCTCCTGAAGTTGGCCTTAGCCTGTCTGATCTTCTTCCTCAGCTTCCCCTGTACAGTCCTCAGCTCCTCTTTGTTCCCGGACCTGAAAGCTCTCTTCTTCTCCTTCAGCAGAGCTTTGATGTCCGAGTTAATCCACGGCTTGTTGTTTGGAAAACACCGCACCGTCCGAGAGGGTACAGTGTTTTCAAAACAGAAGTTAATGTAGTCCGTAATACAGTCCGTGATAGCGTTGATGTCCTCCCCATGAGGCTGGCAGAGCTCTGTCCACACAGTGGTGCTAAAGCAGTCCCTCAGAGCCTCCTCGCTCTCTGCTGTCCACCTCTTCACCACTCGGGGCTCCACAGGCTGCCTGCGCACAAGCGGTTCGTACACAGGCCTCAAGTGGATGATGTTGTGGTCTGCTCTTCCCAGGGGGGGGAGGGGTGATGAGATGTAGGCCTCCTTGACGTTGGCAAAGAATAAGTCCAAAGTTTTATTGTCTCTTGTGGGGCAGGTCACATACTGGGTGTATGTTGGCAGGACAGATGAGGGAGATGCATGGTTGAAGTCCCCGGTGGTGAGGAAGAGGGCCTGTGGATGCTGAGTCTGAAGAGAGCTGATGCAGGAGAGCAGAGTGTCACAAGCATTCTCCGCGTTAGCACTGGGAGGAATATACACAGCCAGTGTGATGACATGTGAAAACTCCCGGGGCAGGTAGAATGGCCTCATGCTAACAGCAAACAGTTCAATGTCTTTATTACACATCTGCTCCTTCACTGTACAGTGACTAGATTTGCACCATTTCTCGTTCACAAACAGCGCTAGTCCTCCTCCCTTCTTCTTCCCGCTCTCCTCCGTCCTGTCCGCACGCAGCAGGTGAAAGTTGTCCACGGTGACGGTAGAGTCCGGGATTAGCGGTGATAGCCACGTCTCCGTAAAAACAATGATGCTCGCGTCCCTGTACTCCCGCTGGAATCTAGCGAGCGCCGCCAGCTCGTCCGTCTTGTTGGCGAGGGAGCGCACGTTCCCCGTAACAACGGAGGGGAGAACCGGTCTGCAGCGTCTCTTCTTTTCACGGAGTTTACGTCCCGCACGGCGTCCACGGCGTGTCGTCCGTAGAATCTCCTCGGGGATGACATGCCTGTCCCGGGGGAACACAACAGCGCTGCGGAGCGCCATCAGCTGATCCATTGTGTAGACGAGGCGTCGGGGTCCCGTACACATCTTAAGCCGAGACAGGTAAATAATCCCCCAAAAGTGCGGAAAAAATGCAGCGTCGAGTGCAGCCCAAGCTTAACGAACAATGTTGAGAAAAATATTTACAAAAGTGGGGAGATTTAAGGGCAAAAAGTTAGAAAAGTTACGAAAAGTGCGGGAGCGCTGTGACGGGCAGCTAGCGCAGCCTAGGTCATAGGCTACATAAAGAGGCGTGGTGGAGGTGTTATGAGTAGGCAGAGCAGAATACCTGCGACATCTGACGTAATTTTCATATTTATAATATTGTGATTTGCAAAGCAGTCTATTTTATGTGCCTTGTGATGGTGCAAGGTTTTTTTTAATAAAACGAAGTTATATTTAAATGCGTGTTGCTTTGTCTATTTGTGTTCCCATTAAAACGATTGTTTAGCAGCTCATTCAAGCAGCCCTGTTGGTAAGAGCTTGCTAACTACATTGGAGAAGAATAGAATATAAACCTGTATTTATTTCATTTTAAAAACAAATGTAAACATCGAAATAGAAGCGCTCTTCCCAGTGAGTCAAAAGACGTGCAGAGAGGGAGACGAAACAAACAACCCAGATGAATCTCTTTATTAATAGCATAAATGGCGTGTTGCTCTTGCGGGACGCGAGAAGACACAAAATCATTGCATCTCTATCAATTCTCAGAGTTTTGCGGGTTGCGGGCGGGAGTGGACATACACATCGCGGGATTGGGCGGGCACGTTGCGCACACCTTGCGGGTGCGGGCGGTAATGGTCAGAAATTCAGCGGGAGCAGGCGTCAGCGGGATCAAAAAAACAGTCCAGCGCAGTTCTCTAATCTGGACCTCACTGTCCTCAAAGGAGTGGCCTGTGGCTTTTAGGTGGAGATGTACGGCAGATTGCGGCCCACCCTGGTTTTCCCGTCTGTGTTGATACATCCTTTTGTGAAGTGGCTGTTTTGTTTCTCCAGTGTAGCGCTCACTGCAGTCTTCACTACACTGAATGGAGTAGACCACATTGCTTTGTTTGTGGCTCGGTGTTTTGTCCTTAGGATGGACCAGTTTTTGTCTTAAAGTGTTTGTGGGTTTGAAATAGACTGGGATTTCATGTTGTCTGAAGATCCTCTGTAGTTTTTCGGAAACGCCAGCCAGGTAAGGGATAGTTACACCCCTTCTCCTGGGCTCTGGTTCTCTGTTGTCCTGTTTCTTTGCTCTCTTCGTTTTACTGAAAGCCCATTTAGGATATCCACAAACGGAGAGGGCTTTCTCCACGTGTTGTTCTTCTTTCTCCTTTCCCTCTGTGCCTGTAGGAACCACTTGGGCCCTGTGTCATAATGTCCGAATAACTCCAAGTTTGTATTGCAGTGGGTGGTGTGAATCAAAAAGCAGGTATTGGTCGGTGTGTGTGGGCTTCCTGAAGACCTCTACCTGGAGTCGCCGGTCTTCGTTACTGCACAATCTAAGAAATCAAAACAAACAAAGAAAACAATAGGGCAGCCAGGTCAGGGCCAGAGGTGTGAAAACACCCATTATGGCCCTGAATGGTCCTGCTAACAACACCCCACACTCCACTCCCACTGCATATTTAATATGCCCACCTAACTAACAGAACCAAATAAACTTTTGTCCAGTTGACAAATTGAATTTCTCCTTTTGCTATATGTTTAAAGCTTTGTTTAAACACTTTAGTCCAAAGAGGGTACTGCAAAAATGTGACTATACTGGACTCTACAAAGTTTGTAGTTAAAGACGTTTGTGGGTGAGTTTTTACTAACTTTACATTTGATCATTTGGGAAAAATTACCTAAATTACCTAAAAAAATATTGGCAGAGCTTATCAGCCATGGGTTCCTCTAGGTTCTAAACCATCAACATCAGCCATGTAAAAATATCTACCTTATACCCTGTTTTATTTGATCCTGTGCAGTCATAGTAAAGCCACTAGTACATACATACAGTAGGTATATAGGGGGAGGAAGTGGAGTCTGGCGCTGAGTGGACATCCTGATTCTACCACCCAAAAGTGTAACAGAGCAGAAAACACCGTGCTGAGCTAAAGCTGTCAGGTCATTTCTGTTAGAGCGAAAAACTACACCCACTGTCCTCTAGAAGTGGGACTATGTGTGTTTGGACACGTATTTAGGACACTGCGGTGACTTTAAGAGGCACGGTGTAACTTTTCTACATTCCAGGCAAAGCAACAACATTTTGATGGAGACAAGCAGGTGACGGACCCTCCACCAGGAAAGTTACATGTTGCACCTTTAAATCTGTACACACACTCATATCATGGGGACCTGCTTTCCTTATGGGGATAAAAATGAGGTCCCCATGATGCACTATTCAAATTTCCTTATCCCCACACAACAATTCTCCATAAATATACAAAAACATGATACAAAACTGTACACAACAACTTGACAAACCTGATGCGATGTGCAGCCGTTTCATTAGTGGAATGCAAACGGATTGTGTTGTAATAGCGCTCTGAAGGGGGAGCAAAGATTCAGAGCGTCAAAAATGAAACAGAAACTGATTAAACACGTTAATATGTTGTTTTCAGCAATTTTATCATTTTTGTAATATGGTGATCTGAATATGATGAGCATGGAAATCCAACTGTGTGCATGTGTGTGTGTGTGGGGGGGTTAAACATGATGCCAACCGCGCATATGGGCCGGATCACTGGTGCAGGGAACAGGAGTGATGCTAGTCTAACATTAGGAAAGAGCTAGCACAAACACATGTAAACACAGCTAATGCTTCCAGGATAAGGGCTGGAATATGCTCACGTGTTGGTTTTACTCAGATAGTGCGAGGAAGGGAAGACGGGCTTATGTCTAATTAAACAACAGAAATAAACAGGGAAAATATGGAGGATGTGGTCAAAGCAGTGGCAACAACTATTTTAGGACATGTATGTAAATGTTGTTGTTCTCTTACTAAAATACACTATACTGTATGCATATGAAGAAGGACATACACATCACATGGCGTATCTGTTCATTGTTCCTCTTACAGGCGCCATTTTGAGGACTTGTCACTATTCAAAAGATATATTTTGAAGTTTAAATTACTTTTTTTTTTTTTTTTAATAATTGTGCATATAACTGGACAATATTTTCAATAATGGACAACTCTCCCTTACACTTTATTAATTGACTCTCTGCATTTGACACTTCCTTTAACCACTAACAGTGCTGGGCAGATTTAGCACGTACTTTAACCGGGTTACTTTCAGATTGTCTGTGCTCTGTATTTGACCAAGGTAGTGCTGTTGGCCAAACTGACTTGAAAACCGCTCCAGACCGCTACAGTGTCTAGGAAAATAAATTCTTATGGATTCTTTGGAAGTTCTAAAATGTACCACACTTGAAGTCAGTGTACACCCAGCACCCGGGGACCCATCTCCTGATCTTGAGCTAATTTTGCTCAGTACTACCACTACCTTAGCTGGGGGATTATACCTGTGGTGTATAAGGTTAAGGTATGGGAAAGGCAGGGAAATGTGTCCTCTGCATTTGACCCATCCATCAACCAGAACCACTGGGGCAACCTGTCAGGAGCAGTGGGACCTTAGCTGGAGGATTTGACCTATTGTGCCTTTTTTGGGGTTGATGAAGAAACTGGAGTGCCCAGAGGAAACCCACCCATACATGGGTAGAACATGCAAACTCTTGGTCCTGCCCTTTAGTCGAACCTGCAACTAAAAATAACATTAAAGCAGACCAATTAAGTCAACTTTTCAGAGGTTTAAACCATGTTATAGTAGTTTCCCCTCATCATTTCCTCTCTCAAAGTTTTATCTGGAGTGATTCAACTGCATTGCTGATCTACCCCTGTTTTTACCTTCACCGACATGCCCAGTGCCCAGGACTCAGTTCTTAGTTTGTTGCATAACCATTGATACGCATTCGGATTCGGCAGTGTTGCATAGTCATTTTGGTAATGATGAAAAAAAAATGTGACTTGCTAGTGTGATTTGCAGCTGTCCATCTGAGGTGCCAAGAGCATCATTGTTGTGATGACGTTTACGGCAACGACAGCTCCACTGGACACCACAGTTTTCTAACACGGAAATCAGCTGACTCTTTTATTAAGTCATTTTAGACAAATATTGCAGATTATAACATAATGATTCACTGGTGTCATAGATTATAACTATAGCAGACACAAGCACAGTAGGTCTTCTTTAATAGCCTGAAGTCATTTGAACTCACATAGACATTGATTTTTTGCAGTGTAGATAAAGTCCTGAACATGGAGGTTTGAAGGTAACGCCGGCGCAGACAGGACACAGTGAAAGTTGTTCCAAACTGAACGCCCTCCAAAGCTCCAGGTGACACCATCGCCCACGGAAACCAGGCCATGGACACAGGTATACGCAACTACTGCATAATAGCTCCATCATAGGCATATCATAGCACCCTCCCCTCCCCCCCTGACCCTCTGCTCCTCCGTGTTAGAAGGGCCATGCTCCGATGCTCCTTCCCAGAATGCATCGTGTCAGACTCGGAGAGAGGATGAGACGCCGCGGGGAGAGCCACACATAAATCCAGTGTCCTATATAAAAAGAAATACTAGCGGTGTCAAGGAAAGGTGGGGTGCCCTAAAATGAATGATAACACACTCATTAAAAGTAACTGCCGGCGCGGTGATAAATAGTGGACTTCTTGAAAAGAGCTCACCGGACAAAGCTCTGACAAATTAAGATGGTGTCGCTATGATAAAGATGGGACATTTTTTCTTTAGTCAAAATCTGAAATTATAGCAAGATTATTTACTGCCAGTTTCGCAATATGCATTCTATACACTATGTCAAAGTGTTGTCACGGTACTACAGTTTCAAACTAGATTTTAATACTAAGGAATAGACTCGATACTCAATATTTCCGATACCATGATCTTTCTTTAGTCAACTGAATGTGATTTTCAATATTTGATCGTAGTACTTTCTGTTATAATACGGTGTAGTCTTATATCTGTGTACTCCCTCATTGATCCAAGTAGGTTCCATAGTGGTCCATGGGTGTATACTAGTATATTTTATTTTCACTATATTTTTAGTTCTACTTGTATGTATAAAACCGATAATTGTACCTTATTTGACACAACGTCCTGCTATTTTTGGTACTTATATACATTTGTACCATTTATATATTTTTTGCTTTTTGTTATTCTATTGTAATGTGTGAGCTACTGTGTGTAGGCAGTTTCCCTTTAGGATCAATAGAGTTAGCGGGAGTCTAATAGTGCAGAAAAATAAAGTGCGCACGAAACAATCTACTCAAAGTGCTAGTTTGTTTTGTTTTTTCCTCACAATTTTAGTCACTATTTATCAGGTATTTAGTATTAAACTGTGTCATATGTTTAATTGTTAAACATTTTGTTCATTGTAAACTGCATTATTGATCTAAAACGCCTTAATGATATAAATAGCTCCACTGTTCATTCATCTGATAGGCCCCCGTCTCTAATGTATTTCACTGTAACTATAGCAACAGATTGTAATTTGTGTGTTTTTACTGTTGAAATTTTTAACCCTATGAATGACCTGGAGTATGGCTGTGTCCGAATGTCCCCCCTGGCCCCTAACCCCTCACTCACTACATAGGCCCACACTCTTTAACACACTCTATACAAGTAGTGCCTCATTCACACAGTGACTCACTACTTTCGGTTCACATGACTCTGGCGTCTGGATGAAAAAAGTCCAAAGGCTTAATTTCTGTTCAGACTGGACTGACACATTGGACTGATTCATGGACTAGTAACAAACATACAAGTTTTTGTCAAGCTGGATCTCACGCAGATGAACTGCATTATTTGCTTTTGGTGTGAGATGTGGGAATTATCAGCCTAGAATGTTCCACAATATAGGGTATAAAGTTAAGTTTTTTTTAAGATATTTTTGAGCAATAAAGAACGCATGTAGTTGAATAAATGCAAGAGCAAAGCATTCACATCTCCATGGAGACAAACAGGTTGTGAACCCTCTTCAGAAAAGTTACACAATGCACCTTTCAATGCACCTTTAAGAGAGTTTTGTTTATAATCAGGCGCTACGGTGCCCTAAACCAGAGCTTCTATTTGCTTCTTTCACAAGTGTTGAACCAGTTAAACACCTGCCTCTGCCCGCTGTTGTTTTTCCGACTCTTGCAATGCATTGTGGTTTATATTGACCGGTCTAGTGACCAGCGCTGGACATGCATAAATCAAACAAAATACAAGTCTGACTAAGAAAATGATGAGGGGACAAACGTTACAACATGCTCATAGAAGTGGTTTTGCATAATATGTCCCCTTTAAGCCGCCTGTAATCCTGCGTGTACGAAGTGCGCAGGCATCCATCACAGATAAACATTTAGCTGGGTCTGACAGGAGCAGAGGCTGTGCTGTAAATAGAGCAGCGAGCGGACAGCGCGATGGATGGAGCGCTGTGTCCGAGAGGAGAGGGACCTGTCTCCCAATGTAAACAAGCCCATTCCACTAACATGAGACCATAGTTTAGAACACAGACACACGAAGCTATAGTGGATCACCCAGAACAGAGCTGAATAACTGAGGGAAAATAACTGTTCATTTGAATTGTTAACTTTTCTGACCGCGATTGTGATTAGATTTGCGATTTTTGTTTTAATTAATGAGTTCCGTTCAAAGTTCACATTTTAAACGTGCCCAGAAGAAATGACAAAAAGGCTGAAATACAAACTGACAAACAAATGCGAGAAACACATTTCAGAGCGTGTTTGTACATATCTAAACTACAAGGTCAGCAGTTTCTTTAAACAGAATAAGATATTAGCAGGAAGCAGGAAATTATGGTACTTGAAAAATCGGAGCCTTTGTGATTTACTGATTGCGTCCATTCAAACTGCGATTAATCTTGCGGCCTTTAACCCAATGAGAGGCGATCACTGCTGTGTGGTCTACAGCTATGATGGATAAATATGAAAGAAACATGAAGGTTAGAATTACAGTTTAGTTTAGTTTATGGTTCAGTTTTCCTGATGTGTAAATAAAGCATTATCCTAATTCGACTGAAATGACTAGGGCTGCAGAGATTAAATGGAATAATCGTGATTTGTCGACTATTAAAGCTAATAAACTACTCCTGACAGATTGACCCAGTGACATTGAAGGGTTGGTCAGGACAATAAAGTATACTTTAAAGTTATATTTCGATTGATGCATGTTTGAGTAATCCTATTTTCTCTTTTGAGGCTTGAGTGCTCAGAAAATGTCTGTTTTGTCCTACCCCTTATCTCTGCCCACTTCTTTGTACTTCTTATTTATTAAAAAAAAATAATAATAATCTAAATCTGCGTCATACAAGGTTCAAAAATGTAATTTTTAAACAATAAAAACAGTAGTTCTTTGGATCAATCGGGACACTTTTTTTCACTTTATGTCGACAGGCTAAAAGTGCAAGTGAGTGGGATCAGATAAGTTTAATGCCATACTGTTGAACATTTCAGATTAAGCAACAACATCTCCATGGAGACAAGAATGTGACAGGCTCTATATCAGAAAAGTTACAAATGCCTGAATTCAAATTTTAACTCACATTTTACAGTGTAGTCCAGAAAAATAACACTTTCCTTGTGTAAAACTGCAGTGCCTTCATCCAGTTTTAAAATATTGTGAATCAGCCGTGCAAATAACTTTCCAAACCCACAGCAACATCAGAAACAAATGACTTTTAGCAGAAACTTGCAAGAAAACACTGTCAGCTCTTCAACAAAACCACAAAAGAAAGTTCACGACCCCCGAATGCTCCAAACCACATCGTAGAGTCCATGCATTAGTCCTCTGCACGATTACAGCATTTTTAAATTACAGCCATCGCCTCTCGCTCTGCTCTTAAAAGTTCCTTATCCCAAATTGCTTTAAGAGTAGCTTTCATTATCTCCCTTCTGTCTTTTCCTTAATTTAATACCGCCATTAAAAGTGCAAATGTCCCTTGTAAATTTCCATCGTAAAGGTCCTATCTCGATCTGATAATCTCGGATACAGTATGGGGAACACTTGGTTTCTCTTCGCTATCATGGACTTAATGTTTTCAGACAAAAGCAGTTTAAACAAAATGGTAGTTTCAGTCAAGTCGCAGTCAAGATTTGCAAGAGAAGAGGCAATACTAGTGCTTGTTCTAGTTGATTATACAATGCCGTGTGATAAGGCTTCATTGAAATTTACAACGCGCAATCGCTACCATATGGACGCGCCAAATGGAGATCGCAGGCTGGCTCAGGCAATCAGCTTTTTAATTAACAGAATTAACAGTGCGATGTTAAGCCGTAATGACAGCAATAAAAACAGTTGATGTGACAATCAAAGAGCAGCAAAAACATTCGTAACCATTATTTTCATTAGAGGCAGAGGGAGACAATGGCGGTGGAGAGAGGGGGTAGGAGGGGAGCGGAGGGACCCCCTGTAATCACACTTGAATTAGAATGTGGAAACAATAAGGCGAAGTCGCACTCAAGACGCAAAGTTTGTGTAATGACTGTGTGAATGTAGTTTTGGGCTGTTGTGTGTGAAGTTTGGAGGTTTTAGGAGAAGAAATGTCCATAGTCCTGCTCATGTGCATGTCGACTCAGTCTGTAGTGGTGGGTGATAACAGTGATTTTGTTTCATTCTGATATCAGGTAATAAAACGGCAAGAACTGCAATACTGATCCAATACCAGTAACTTAAGTATAAAGAACTTTACCTTGGCATCATTATCTTTGCTTGTCCACGGCTTGAACTGATCTTAAAACTAAATGTACGTGTAGATTAACTAAAATATAAAAAAAAAACAAACACTGACTAAAATTTTATTCTAAAAAAAGAAAATCTTTAAGTATCAATATTTTTGCTAGAGATTTTATGCTTTTTGATACTTCAGTCATAATCAGTATGGGTAATGGGTAATGAGCGTTCAAAATGAGTTTCCTCCACAGGGTTGGTGGGTGATAGTGAGGTGCTCGGTCATAAGGAAGGAGCTCGGAGTAGAACACAGCTGCTCCTCCACGTCGAGAAGAGCAGCTGTGGTGGCTCGGGCATTTTTTACAGATGCCTCCTGGACGCCTCCCTGGGGAGGTGTTCATGTTCCATCGGGAGGAGGCGCCAGGAACGACCCAGGACAAACTGGAGGGACTATGTCTTTGGACTGGCCTGGGAATGCCTCAGGATCCCCCTGGAAGAGCTGGAGGAGGTGTGTGTGGAGGGGTCTGGGAGTCCTTGCTCAGACTGCATTCTCCTGCTGAACTGTGTCTTGGCCAGCTGCTTTTGTTTGTCTCCATGGAGATAAGTTAAATGCCACTGTGGAACATTCCAAACAAAGCAATAACATCTTCATGGTGACAAGCATATGGCTTAATCTCCACCAGAAAAAAATGATGTGCACCTTTAACTCTTACAGGGTAAAATTTACTTTTTCTCATTCAAAAGAGATCATATTGTTAATTGCTATGGCAACAGTCCTAATAAGTCATCATTCTGAAACACATGGATAGTCACAATTCCGTTATTTCTATCCATTTCTTTCAATAGTTGCATTTTATTATTATACATTTTTTTATTAAGCAAGAGAAAAACTGCAATTTTCCAACCTCAGTTCATAAAAAATCCTTCTAGTAAAATGACAAAATGAAGCAATCACCTCTGTGCGCCCCATAATATTTACTCATCCAACTTTCCATTGAGACGTGATCACCGCCTTAAGAGACTGACATAAAACAGATTTGAATGCGCTCTCAAAAATACGAGCGCTATAGCACCCCCCGGCCCTCACCTTTGGCTACTGCACGCAAAAAAACCCCTCAAATTATCGCAAATAATGAAAATCCATCAATACAATTCAGCAGAGAGCCATTGCGTTGTGTTTCGCCAGTGCTTTTCAGACCATTATTTTCTGTAAATGTTAACATGGCTGAACCCGCCTATTGATTCTATTATTTTTGACCTTGCATTAGCGTCAGCCTAATCTTGCATGCTATAAAATTTCATTCGGTGGTGAAAAATCCTGGCTGGGCCCTGGGGGTGAGACAAACACAGGTTGCGGCGCCCCCTGGGATTCATAAATGCACATGCGGGTAAACAAACGGTGCATTTAATGTTTCTTAGATGAGTGAGCAGCGCGGGCCTTTCATTTCCACAGCCTGAACCTAGAGACGGGAGCATTTTTCTGTCGTTTTTTTCTTTCTTTCTTCTTTTTTTTCGAGAGGTGGTTCAAAGTGAGACTTAGCTCCCAACGCCTGTGCAAAGATGAATTGTGCATCCTCCAAAACTGGATTGTGTTTTTATGTGCCCAGACTGAGGAACATCCACTGCAAAAAATACCATATAAAAATGTAGGGTTATAATGGTATGGATTTGTATTTTTTGAATGGTTTGGGCCCCACATTTTTAAAAAAAAGTCTGTAATTTTGCACATTTTTCAGGGGCACCATGTTTGTTTTGGTTCATTGGGCACAGTGCTGCTCTGTGATTGGTCAGTCTTCTATCGCAAGCCAAAGCCGAACAAGATGGATTCTCATTAGTTTGTGAACTCAAACAATGTTATTTGCTTACCTCTTTTTCGCAGATTTTTTTTGCCCCAAACAAAAAAGTTAAATTTACTCAAGATGAACATGTCATATTTTTTTCTCACCTCTTGCAAAAAAAACAAAACAAAATTTTTGACCATGTAATCTTACTTTTAGTTGTTTTGTTGATGTAATTGTCTGTAAATTGTATTACATTAGAGATGCACCGATCCAGCTTTTTTCAGTTCCGATACCAATTCCAATACTAGCTTCAAGTATATCAGCCGATACCAGTGCAGATATTGAAAACAGCATTTATTTTCTTTAAACAAAAATAAAATAAGACAACCTAACCCTAACCCTGTTATTTATCTCTCAAGAGACTACAGAACAGCTTTGTGTAAATACAAATTCAAACATCGAGACTTTTTCGGCTGACAACGACCATTAAATAGTCTTGATTGCATCAGTTTATATGTTCAAACAGGATATCGACTGGACCGATATTTGGAAGTTGATATCTGATCCAGCAAATGTTGCAGTTTTCGCGCTTATATCCAATACGAGTATCAGATCGATGCATCCATAATTACAATTTCAATTACATTTTGAAATAAAAATAAAACATCTCATTTTCCACATTGAAACAAGGCAAACAACTTGTATAATGACACTTTACACTAGCAGACTTACTAAAAATTCACCAAAACAAGATTAACACCGTGAACTGAAGTCATTGTAACTCCTCTGTACCCTGATATCCTGTTTTTTTGTACAGTGCAGCTCCAGTAGCATGCTCAAAGATGAATAGTGCATCCTCCAAAAGTGTATTATGTTTTTGTGTTTCGTGCTCGGCCTGAGAAGAAGCTGCTCCCTCTCTCCTCTCTCCTCTCTCTTCTATGTGTTGGCGGTATAGACAGAGCAGTGGAGGTAAAGAAAGTAGGTAGAAACTGAGCACTTTTTCAAATTTTAGTCAAGATGGAGTTTCAGTCATTTCTAATTGTCACTGATCATCTTGTGTGTTTTTTATTGGAGAGGTCTACAGCCAATCCTGTGTCAGTAAATGCATGTGGCTTGAGTTCAGACTTTACAGAGAAGGAAAATTGGCCACTTTTTGTGTTAAGTGACACTGATTAGTTCAAGTTCAGAAAATTAATATTGCAAACCATTTTTATTTGTTTTAAAGGTCCTATATTACACAACATTAACTCCTGTGAGCTTTAAGTCATGTTATAATGTTGTTACTGCATCAAAAACGTACCTGGAGTTGTGTTTTGTTTTGTTCACACATGTGCAAAACTCACAATGCTCTACTGTATTCCACCTTGTGATGTCATGAAGTAGTAGTTTTCAAGTTAACAGCTACATTTTACCTTTTATTTAGTAGAGATTGCCAATTCCAGGGCTAAAATTATCCAAATGATTCTAGTGAAGGTGTGTGGAGTTTAAAAACACAGTGGAGCACTTCCTGTATTACCACATCACAAGGTGGAACAGAGAAAAGAACACAGTCTAAATCTGCAGGGTTTGTGTGTTGAACATGTGTGAATGAAACAAAACACAACTCCAGGTTTGTGATGGGGAAACAACATTAGAACATAGATCAGAAAATCGCGTAATATGGGCCCTTTAAAGTTTAATGCGGAACCTTTCAGACAAAGCAATAACATCTCGGGCCTGTGACTTACCCCCACCTGAAAAGCTACAAATAGTGAACATTTAATAAGATCAAATTCTAACTAAAAATAGCGATCGATCAATCAATGCGAGGACAAAAATGTGAATACTATTTTTGTCATATTGCCCAGTACTTACGGAGAAAACAGAAGCACAGGTATAGACAGAGCAGTAATGGAGGTACAGAGCAGATTGTGGCGTTTATCACTGGACTCTGAGTCTGACCGCTCGCTGACCTGAGCTTCAGCTGCACCTGCATCTCTCCAATCTCACCGTGTTCAAAACAAACAGCAGGACAGAGAGCGAGAGAGAGGAGGGGTGTTACACAGAGAGCGGCTTATGATAACAAACAAAAAATGTAATCTGTGCAAGTTACAAATGAGCTGAATGAGTGACTTGACTTTTTAAGAGGTTTTGTTGAATTTCGTCTACATTATGTCACAGTTTATGTTCCAACTGTTTCAATATCTTTCTAAAAATATCAAAATATCTCTAAGGCAACCAAAAGTGGGTAGTATTCAGATACGTTTACTCAAGTAACTTTTTTTTTTTAACAGTTGTATTTCCTTTTACTCCTGCTTGATATTTTTGATTGACGTAACAGTACTTTTACTTGATGTTTGTGAAATCCCTCAGTCGTCCAGGCAGGATCCATCACACAGGAGAAATTCAGTTCTGTCAACTGGACAAAAGTTTTTTGATCGAATATGTTTCGCAGCTCATCCAAGCTGCTTCTTCAGTTCTGGTCAGATTCCTGCTGGACACTGCCTTATATCTAGGGATGTAACAATATCCAGATCTCTCAGTTCAATATTATCACGATGTTCATTTCACGGTACGATATTTTGGAGAGGCTTTTGCTTTTGTAGATACTTTTGCTTTTAAAATACTGTGACAGGACTTTATCATGTCATAATCCTATGACATGTCATAATCCTAAGAATATAAGTGAAAAACATATTTCTTCATGTTGTCTGCACTGAAATGAATCATGGTGTGTGTAGTTTAGCTCTGTTGTTACTATAAAACAATGGATTTAAGCAAAAGAACTTGTGATTCAATATATACTGTGACAGCTTTCAATATTTGACTATACAATATCACGCTATTCCGGTATTGTTACATCCATACTTATATCTGCCTTAAAATGTCATGGCTATCACTATTGTTTTCTTGGAAACAGTAGTGATAGTCGGTTCAGGCTCAGAGGTGTGACAACATGAATGATTCTGCTAATATGACTCAGGCACAGTCCCTCTTAGTGCAGTTCAGCAGACCTATAGCTAACAAACAGAAACTGTAAACAAGTACAGTAGGTGTGTTAGTTTCAGAGTAGTTTCAGTGTAGTTAGCTCCTCCCTTCAGGCAGATATAAAGCAGTGTCCACCAGCGTCTGGCCAGAACTGAAGAAGCAGCTTGGATGAGCTGCAAAACGTATTTATCCAGTTGACAGAGTTGAATTTGTGGTTCCTCATCCCACTGTGAGTAAGTCTAAAATGACGAAAGCTTTATGTGGACAATATGAAATGATTCGAACGTTTGTGTTTCTTGCACTGCTCCTTCACGATTCAGTTTGTCTCATTTTTGTGTCTATTCTTTAAAAATACCAGATTTTGTGCATTATTATTCCGTATTTTATCATTCAAATTACACTTCAAATTATAAATCAGATGTTACGATTTGGCAGTTGCTGTTACTTCAGTAAGAGTTTTCCCAAATACTTTTTTACGCTTACTTGAGTAATTTCTTGGACCCCTACTTTGTACTTCTACTTGAGTAATATTATTTTAAAGTACTTGCTAGAGTACAATTTTTGGCTACTCTACCCACCTTTGAAAGCAACTTTCCTCCCAAAATGAAACTTCTGGTGATTTAAAACAATACTGCGAAACATTTTGGGTTCTGTCTCCTTTGACTAGACAAACTCAAGTGCATGAACTGGAAACCCATACCAAACTCTTGATTTCCCCAGGACCTAAACTCATCTTGGTGAAGATGAGGAGAAGGAGCGGCTGAGGAAGCTGCTGATTGTGCTGCTGTGATGGTGATTGGCAGATAGTAACAAAAATGCAGCACAATCAAAATACAATATTGAAGGACTAGCCAAGTTTGTATCAAAGGCACTGGAAGTACAGTTGTCAGAGTCAGGACAACAGCAACCCCCCATCAGCATCAGCACGGCGCCCCCTACGCTTCAGGTGGTCATGTGTATTTTTGGTCCCATTGAGAAGGCAGGACGTACAGAAAGACACTAGTTTGTCCTTTTAAAGTCATTTGTAAGTTGTAAGTAATAGGGCTGTCAAAAGTAACAAAAAATCAGATACTATTCGATATTAAAACTTGTATCGAAATTAGATACTCATTTGAGCAGGTATTGATACTAAAAAAGTCACATTCACAGGACAGAAATGAACCTGAATAGCTTTAAAATGATCTTGAGCTGTATCAGAACAAGTATAAGAGCACATATGCCACGTTTACATGAGAGCTTTAATTCCGAATAAAAGTTAATTCTGCTTTAAAAAGACCATGTAAACACTTAATTCCTACTGAAAATGATTATGAATTAAACTTAATTCCAAATTAAGTGGGTGGTTTATTCCAATTTTAAAGCCAAATTAATTTATTCCTCGATCATGTAAACGTTTATTCCACTTAAAAATAATTCCGGTCAGCTCATTGGGTCGCCCTTCTGACGCGATGACGCACTGCAAGGTCTCGAACCAAAGCAATTATTTTTTTAAGTATGCTGGAAGAACTACAAATAATGAAGAGTGGATGGTAGAAAACATAAAAACACTAACCAAACTGAGATGACAGAAAAGCCGGTACCAGCTGAAGGGTGTGTTTTCTTCTGGTCGACGTAAATACGTTCGTGTCCCTGTCCAATCAGAACCCTTCCCAACCCCCAGACGTTGAGCGGAATTAAATAAAGCCGATTTAACGTGTTTTCCATGTAAACCTCAATTCGGAATTATTTTTTCCATGTAAACTTGAAACTATTTAATTCAGAATAATTAATTCAGAATTAAAAAAACATCAATGTAAACATGGCCATAGACTAGCATACGCCCATGGACCACTATGGAACCTACCTGGACCACTGAGGGATTACGCACATATACTGTAAAACCACATGGGAATAGAAAAGAAAGTTCTACCATTTAATCACATTCTCTTCCTTAAAGTTTTTTTTATAATCATTGTGGTATCAGAATGGTCAGAATTGGTATTTAGAGTCAAGTCTATTCCAAATATTGAAATTTTGTATTGTAAAAACATTAGTAAGTATCACAAACTTTGGGTAAAAGTGGCACAGGCCAGTCATCTTCACATAACCACAAGTTGCTGGTTTCATTTTGGTCCGTTTTTATTACTTTTATTGCTTTTATTGCTAAGTCCTTGGGCACTTCACATACCTTGTTTGTGTAAGTGTGATTATGAAGTCGGTAGTAGATGGAAAGGCCATTGGCGCAGATTTGGAGGCGGGCTTCAGTCAGTCAGACCCAGGGCAGGTGTGGTTACAGAAATAGCCTGAACTGTGTTATGTAAAGTGTGTGGTGGTTGAAATCTTGATATCTTGTTAGTTGTCAGAAGCATTAGTAGTAACTTCATTCTTGCTTTTCATTGGTTTTAGAGTGATGAAGAATTAGAGTCATTGCCATAAAATTAGTTCCCATGATGGTGTTCATAAGAAGAAACTAAACCTGGATTTTATAAGGTATCATAGGCTATTTTCATCAGATATATCTAAAAGAAAAAATCAAAATGTAATTTAATGGGCCTGTATTACACTATTTTCTGATCTATGTTATAATGTTAACACACAAACCCTGAGTTCTTCTCTCAAACAGAACAGTCTGTTCCACCTTGTGATGCCATGTGGTAATACAGGAAGTTCTACACATGTTTTTAAACTCCATACACCTTCAATAGAATCATTTGGATTGCCAATCTCTACTGAACTATAGATATAGCTGCCAACTTGAAAACTACCACTTCATGACATCACAAGGTGGAACTCCATATCTGTTTTTGAGGAGGTAACAGCATTATAACATGACTTAAAGCTCACAAGAGTCAGTTTGGTTTAATATAGGACCTTTAAGTCTCCTGTATATGTCCTATCACATTTTGTTTTAAGGTATTCAACATTTTAATATTTTGCCTGCCCATGTCTCAGTTGTCAGTACAGAACTATAGGATGCTGTGATGTCATCTATACCTAAACTACTGTAAACAAAAGTGATTGTAGTCTTGTCACAGTTAATTATAATTTGATTAAGACAGGGGCCAAACAAGCACTCCAAAGTTAACGATTTTAAAATAGATCAGAACAAGTAAACAAACTGAAATTAATTGTAAAAACAGAAACAAATTAGGAGCTTTTAGATGTTGTCAGCGGGCTTCAGAGGCTGTCATTGGCGTTTGTAGTGACTGTTGACAGGTGCAGTGTGACAGGTGCAGTGTGACGGGTGCAGAGTTTCTGATTGAGATTTGGGGCAGGATCATGGAGCCTTCTCATCAGATCCTCCACTGAAGCGATCACACGTCCAAATGAAGTCTTTGATCCGGAATTAGACGACAATCAGAGTTTCACATCTTCACCTTGTTCAGTGTTTTCTGTTTTTTATTCTGTTATTTTCCTTGTACTGACAATGCCCACGTATGGAGTAAAGTTAATTAGTAAGTAACTTTTCCATCTGTAACTTCTGACACCAAGCGAGGAACTAGTTAGATAGATTTAAATACCTACTTCCTCCTTTCACCTTTGAAAATAAGTTAATGCCATTTTAAAGATCCATGTTATAATACTGTTACCTCCTCAAAACAGACCTGGAGTTGTGTTTTATTTGTTTGAGTAACCCTTTATCATTAGTCTGTTTACATTTCCAGACCTCAAATTGCTCTGTTCCACCTTGTGATGTCATGTAGTGGTAGTTTTCAAGTTAAGAGCAACCTTTTACCTTTTGTCCGGTAGAGATTGGCAATTCCAGGGCTGAAATCATCCAAAAGATTCTAGCGAAGATGTATGGAGTTTATAAACACACTGAAGCACTTCCTGTATTATGACATGACATCACAAGGTGGAACACAGTGTTTTCTGTTTGAAAGAATGTTTTTGATGAGGAAACAGTAGAACATAGATCAGAAAATGGCATAATATGAGTCTTTTAACTAATATAGATAATAGTACTTTTACTGTATTTATATACTTTTATACTTATATACTTTTATGTATTTATAGTCTGATCTAAGAAGCTAAGCAAGGTAGACCTGGTTACTACTTGGATGTGACTCCCTTGGGAAGATAAGGTGTCACAGTGGAGCAAACTGTTGTTGTGTACTTAGGCAAGGCACTTCGCTCACATTGCCTAGTATGAAAGTGGTGAGTGAGCGTGAGTGTCGGTGGCGGTCGAAGCGGCCGATGGCGTGGATTGGCAGCCACACTTCTGTTAGTCTGTCCCAGGGCAGCTGTGACTACAGTAGTAACATAGCGCCACGTGTGGAGTGAATAAATGCTGTAATGTAAAGTGCTTTGGGTGTCATGAAAGGTGCTTTTTAAAGGTGCATTGTGTAACTTTTCTGTCCTTTGTCTGAAATGTTTCACAGCGTGGTATTAAACCTTTCTATCTTCATGGAGACCAAACCAGACCGAGTTGCGGGTCAGATCTGTGGAGAGGCGACCCCGCTCACAGTCAGAATGTGTGTTTTTCTAGGTATAGGTATAAACCACCTGTAATTGAATAAATGTAAAGTGGAGCTGTTTAATGTCATACTGTGGAACATTCCAGGCAGAGCAATGGCATATCTATAGAACCAATCAAAATACCCGAATCCAATCAAAATATAATTATTATTAGTACCTCCTACAGTTTTACCTTGAACAATGCATAAATACACAAATGTCCCTTATTTATGTGTAAATACTGTATCATACAATTCGGGACAACTGACAAAAGAGAGAAGAGGAGGAGAGAACGAGAAAAGGAGAACAGAAAAATGACTGAAATGTTTAAGTGCAGTAAGAAAAGAGGAGATGGAAATGAGAGAAGTGAGAGAAGTCAAAGAAAGAAGGAAAGGAGAGGCAGAGAGAGAGAGAGGAGGAAGGAGCAAGAGTTGGATCCAGTGCTTTTTCTGACTGTGTATCCGTGCGTTGTGAGTGTCACTTTGGTTAATAATCTCCCAGCAATCCTTCAACATGGCTGCTCGTTGCGGACGCTCTAAAGCATGAAAACAGCTGGGTGTGAGCGCGCGTCTGTCTGCGTCTCCTCTGCTGTCCGCCATGAGGAGATCAGAGCAGCCAGGCGTGAGTGGACATCTCAATCTGCATCTGCTCAGCCAACCACGGCCTCCTCCCTCTGATAATGCAGAGACGTACACTCGCATTATAGTGTGCATGTGTGTGTGTGTGTGTGTGTGTGTGCGCGCTAACACGGCCCGACTTCACACTGCAAGAGACGAAGAGCAACATGATTTTTAGATATCTGTGCTTTAGCCTATTTAAAATTACAATCTGATACTTTTTCTTTGAATTCACTGCATTTTTAAAAGTACTTTTGTTTATAGTTTGAGACCGTCTGAAATGGCTGAGGGGATATTTTAGCCTGTTCATAGTATGGGTTAATATCCTAACTTTGAGTAAACAAAAATATATCAATAAAAACAATTCTAACTATTCTAACTTTTTTCTAAAATAAAAAGCAGCACCGTTATCAAAGGTTCTATATTTACACTTTAATATTCCTGAAAATCTGTCTTAAATACTTTTACATTTTTACTCTTAAAGTACACTTTTTAACGGTTTCTTCAACCATTTCAGTGCTCTTGAATACCTTTGCTTTGATGACTTGAAATAAAGAAGCTAATTAAAGAACATTATTTCATAGACTCAAAGTGAAGGGAATTATCATGTGGAAAATAAACTAGGTAATGAGGAACATGCCCAGACGTGTCGATGTAAGCTCGCAGTAGTGATGATTTGAAGGCTGAAATACTTAAAACGAGTCTGGTGATGATTTATAGACTTCAAAACTACACAGGGTTTTTATCTCTGACGTCACAATCCTGGGTTTAAACCGCGTGTCTGGTGACCACTCAGAGGTAAAATATTTTTTCACAAGGGTTTAATGAGACCAGTGAATGACACAAAATACAACTACAGCTATGTTTTTAAAGATGGAACTATTCAACTTTAACTTTCAACTCAATAGGTGTTCTTTAGATTTTATGTGATACATTTACATGAGTATTTTTTGTTCCTATATCTATAATTTTAAGTGCATAGTACTTCCACCACTGTGAGGATTATTTGAATTGTAAAAGGCCTAAATTATGCTTTAAATTAGTTTATTAAAAAAGACATCAAGCAGCACAAATGAGAGTGAAGAGTAGTGAGACATTAAGCAAATTATTGTCAATGACCTCAGAACATTTAGACCTACATTTACTTGCATTATAGGTGTAAATAACCTGGCACCAGCATCTTTCCTATGACTTTATGTATCTTGGTTAATGCATTGTTGTGCACTATACCATACCATACTGTAAGACAGATTCAAGTCATTTGCCATGTGGTAATAAAGGAAATGCTCCACTGTGTTTTTAAACTCCATACACCTTCACTGGAATCATTTGGATCATTTCAGCTCTGGCATTGCAAATCTCCACTAAACAAAAGGTAAAAGGTAGCTGTTAAATTGAAAATAACCACTTCATGACATCACAAGCTGGAACAGAGCATGAGGTTTGGAGATGTAGACAGACTAATAATAAATATTACTTAAGAATGTTTGGATGAAACAAAACACAACTCCAGGTATGTTTTTGAGAAGGTAAACAGGATTTTAACATGGCTTAAACCTCATAAGAATCACTTTTCTTGTAATAGCATTCTTGTATTCTTTAACAGTGCAGCTACAGTCTCCTCTTCAGCTCTGGGACAATGTGGAAGTTCAAATGAAATGGGTTTTTGTGTTCGTCTCATATACAGTCCTCCAATGATCGCTGTAATATCCATCCCCGACCCACGCTGTATTGTGCTCTTTCCAAATATTGAACAAAATGGTGGATTTAATGAAAAGCCATCCAGAGGTATACAATGGCAGAAAAGGCATTTTCACTAAAGTACATTGCTCTGTAATGATCTGTGAGAGTGAGTGTGTTTGGCATCTGGGCCACAAGTGAGCTACGCTTCAGTCTTTTACAGCCACTTCAAGGAGACTGTGCTTCAAGATGTTTTACTCTACTTTATTTAAATGAATGGAGGAAAGAACTTTTAAAATGTCCATAGACCAAATGCTATGTATAGGCAAATGTGGTTTCAAATGTGTGTCAATGATGCAGTTAAAGAAGACATTATGCTTTTTCTGGATTTTGTATTAAACTGTAATGTACGTAGATCATTATTTTATATTGAGTGTGAGATACTTTATTGAGGGAAATTCACTGAGAAGCGCAGCAACATTTCCACTGCGCTTCTCAGTGGCCTTTGTGTTTCAGTCAAAGGTCTCAGTGCAGTTTAACAGGAGGACTGGTCAGGGAGGGTCAGCAGATCCTGTGGAAGAGCCAACAGTGTCCCTCCTGTGTCTCCTGCAGCATTACAGCTGTGTCCAGGGGGCGCCAGGTGAACACAAATGACAGGCCTCGTTCTTACTTCACTCTGGTGTTTCGCTTGGTCATGAAATGGTTCATACTCTCAGAGTATTTCCTCTGAAGGTCTTCTGCCACATTTGCTGCCACATATGGTGTAAAAAGCCTATAGCATCTCAAATGTCCATATGTCCATCTTCAGCTAGTTCCATAGATACGAGAAAAACAAACGGCTCATTTCACACAATTCAGCAGTCCCTTACTTGTGTTCTTTGTACATGCTGCACTTCTTATTTGAATAAAATCCCATAATATGATGTCATATACTGAGATTAAAAAAAAAAAAAAAAAAAGTTCTTATTGTTGTAAAAAGTAAGTATAGAGCTATGGGTGAGGTAGGGGGTGGTGACAATGGGAATTTTCTGACCACTTAAGTCAGAACGATACAGAATACAACTCTGTGTAATGATGGGGAACACCATTACGACATGGTAAAAGCTCATTGATCAAGGTACACCAGCACTAGCATCAAGCTCAATTTAAATATGAGTTCTTTCTATGTTGACTGCCCTCTAACCGGAAGGTTTGTAGTTTGATTTCTACTACCAACTTATGCAAGCCCCCACACACTTTTACAATACTTTACAATACTTTGCAAAGACATGTATGTTTGGTCCTGTCTCCCCGATTTGAAATAGGCATGATTCACAGGTAGATAAACCAATCAGAGAATCGCATGGCCCATGTGGGTCAAAACAAACATGTCTGTAAATCTGAACAAGAGATGTTTTTGAGAGATGTCTTCCACATTTGAGAGACACAAATCATTTAAGTGGTACAAATTAGTGGCTGTGATTGGGTGGTTCCAAATTAGACCCTGGTGTTGTGAAACAATCACAACACCAGGTATGTTTTTGTTGAAGAAACATTATAAAAGAAATCAGAAAATAGCATAATATGGGCCCTTTAAGTTATTATGAAATATAATTTGTGTTTTTATATCAACTACAATAAACCATTCCATTGGCAGAGCAAATCTTCTCAAATCAAGAGCAGGCATTCTTAAATCACATTTCCAAGCAACCTGTGTTGCTTAATCACTATGTAAACTCCAAACAAATGTATTTGCGTGGTGTAGGAGCAGGTCTGAACGGGCCTGTGCGCTCAAGATTTATGGAGTGAGATTTTGTGTTCATACAAGTGATCAGAGGAATGCACTGTTTGTTTTTCTCTGCAGACCACCATCATGTTTCCATCGGGATCAGATCTGATACAGACAATTAGACAGGTCCCCGAGGCCCAGACAAGTTCAACAACAAGGACCGAGCCAAACCAAGCCCCACGCCAAGATACACTGCAAAAAATGAATGTCTGCGTACAAGGTAAAATGAGTTTCTGAAGAGTGAACATGACTGGGCAAGTTTTGAGTAACTTTTTAATAATTGTGTGTATCTAATCTCCGCAAAAAGTTAATATAGCTTGATTTGAGATTATTTCATCTATTTTTGTTGGGAAATAGGATAAGTAATTTAAGTATTTTTTCACTTAAATAAGAACGCATATCTTGTTGTAGTTAAAAATGGAAATATGTAATCATGGAAAATCACTTCAAATCATGAAATCTACAAATCAAGATACAAATTCAATTTATTTTTTTCTTCAAGCACTTTCAATTTGTGACTGTTGTTTTTCCAGTTTAGATTTTTTTTTCAAGATAAAGGCCATGTGAGAATGTTATTACCTCCTCAAAAACAAACCTGGAGTTGTGTTTTGTTTCATTCACACATTTGAGTAATCCTTTAAAATTACTCTGTCTACATCTCCAAAGCTCAAAATGCTCTGTTCCACCTTGTGATGTCATTAAGCAGTTTCAAGTTAACAGCTCCTTTTACCTTTTGTTCAGTAGAGATTAAAAATTTGAGGGGTGAAATCATCCAAATGATTCTAGTGAAGGTGTATGGAGTTTAAAAACACAGTGGAGCACTTCTTGTATTTACGATGTGACATCACAAGGTGGAGCGGAGTGTTTTCAGTTTGTGAGAAGAACTCATCCTAAATAAGCAGGATTTGTGTGTTAAACGTGTGAATGAAACAAAACACAACTCCAGGTGTGTGTAATGAGGAAACAACATTATAACGTAGATCAGAAAATAGAGTAATATGAGCCAATTAAACCTATACAGCGGAACATTTCCATCTCCATGGAAACAAGCAGGTGGCAGACCCTCCAAAGTTAATTTTTAACCCTATACATACTGTAGAGAGTTTCGCAGTGCACAATGTCTTCCCCATGTTGAATGCAATAAATAAACGAGCAGACGAGCAGAGTTTTGACAGTGAGGGACACGCCGCTCCCTGTGCATTTTTGATACTGATCTAATTCATGTGGCAGCCGTGGATGTAGATTAAATCAGATGTCGCCCACTCGACCAGACCTGACACGAGCCGCTCTGGTCCTGTTTGAACAGCACAGACAAGAGGAGAGGGTCAGGGGACGTATACAGCACTGCCATGGTCCACCCCCACCAAGGCACTGTCCCGCAATCATGTGCTACACGTCCACAGAGACAAGGGCCATCATACTCTGTTAGATCTGATGCTGACACGAGGGCTACGGCTTAACAGAAGTTGCATGAGAGCCAGATCGGTTCTCTCAAACTCTCAAACTCAGAGTCGTCCAATTGGGTTTGTTTATTTCATGAAGGGTAGTTTTTAATTTAACATCTACTTTTTACCTTTTGTTCAGTAGATTGGCAATTTCAGAGCTGATTCTGGTGAAGGTGTGTGGAGTTTAAAAACACAGTGGAGCACTACCTGTATTACCACATGACATTACAATATGGAGAGTTTTCTGTCTGAGAGAAGAACTCAGCCTGAATATATGTGTGACTGAAACAAAACACAACTATATGTTTGTGATGAGGAAACTACTGTAATATGGGCTGTTTAAATTTCACTCATCTCAGATTTCAGTTCTTTATTTGGCAGATGTCCTTTTTTCCGTCTTCTGTTCTAATTTATTGTAGTATAATAATGTACCACTGTTACTACAGACAACTGGTACTCAACTCCTTGATCTCCCCCTCCACTGCCGTAGAACTATCAGCCTCCTCACCCTCTCCTTCCCCTCCTCTTCATCTCCACCAGTGTTAAGACTATAAGATTTGACAAGACAAGACATCAGCTGACATGTGAGGGGATATGCAGCGATGTGATGGTCTTTTTAACCCCCTCCGACCCCCCACCAAGGCACTGTCCCCAATCATGTGCTACACGTCCAGACAGACAGGGCCCAGTCACGCCACTTATAATCTTACATGGCTCGAATCCTGTCAGGAGGTTCAGAGCTAAACAGAAGTTACATGAGATCCAGCCTTTGTTTATGTTACAGTGATAGTAAGGATTAAAAAGCAGCTCTGAGATTTTTTTTTTAAGGAATTTAAAAACCTTAAAGTTCTGTTTTGTGGTTTTAACGATTAAAGCAGGCCTGGTACTGCATCAATTCATCTAATAATTGTGACTAGTTAACCATTAAGATGATTGTAATTATATTTTCATAATCATTATTGTTAGATGGACTACACAGACTCTAAACATTAAAAAAAAAACATTATTAAATCAAAATGTCAAAATATATTTTTTAAACATTTGATTTTTATCTTTATTCGTTAATATTGTCTTTTTATAAGCCTTCAGTCACCTAATTACAACCTTCATTTAGCTAAAAATGTATTTAGAAATACATATTTAAAATACATATTTAAAATTCTCTACAATAGAAATAATTATTTGATAAATCGACTACTCCGTTCGGCTCCAGTCAAATGAAGCTCAGTGATGCTTGCAGTTATAGGGGCAGATTTGGAGCTGAGTTCCTTATTTTAAAGTCTGACCACAAGTATCATAGCATTGAACATTTGAAGTGACGAGCCTGGCAGCAGCAGTTACGGAAAGACAGAAAGTGACTTAGAACCAGAGTCGATGGAGCCCAATTATTAACTTCCTATTTGGAACGCGGGAGTCAGAAGGTTAGCTACGTCCACATATACGATCTATGGGTACAGCGCTAACAACAAGTCCATTTTGCAGCCATTAAAACCAAACCTCTGTATATAATGCCTAGTAACTTTGCTTGCTTAATCCCAGTTAAATGTTATAATTTCAGTTTTCTTTCCTCCCTCCTCTTCCGCAGCAGCAGAACCATTAGACTCTAGACATGTTGAGACAGGACGTGCTGACATGGACAGAGTATGATGAGATGGTCAGAGGAGATATACAGTGCTGTGTTGGTCGTTTTTACCCCCTCCGACCCCCCTCTGACCCCCAGCAAGACATCAGGGTTATGACAACTGAAGGATGTAACTGTGGAGCTCAACAGACCTGCCTGCCAATGGTCTTGGAAGTACAAATACATTCTCCCCATAAATATTCAAATTTGAGAGGTCCTATATTACGCAAAATTGACTCTTGTGAGCTTTTAGCCATTAGTTCTGCTTTGTTTCATTCACACATGTTTGAGTAATGTTTAATTATTGATCTGTCTACATCACCAAAGCTCAAAATGCTCTGGTCCACCTTGTGATGACACAGTGTTTTCAGTTTGAGAGAAGAACTGTGTGAATGAAACAAAACACAACTCCAGGTCTGTTTGTGATTAGAAAACATTATAACACGGATCAGAAAATAGCGTAATATGGGCCCTTTATTTGGACAAAGTGAATACGATGAGATGGTCAGAGGAGATATGTGGCGCTGCATTGGTCATTTTAACCCCCCACCGACCTCCCTCTGACCCCCCACCAAGGCAGTGTCCCCAGATCATGTGCTTCACGTCCAGAGACACAGACAGCAGCAGACCTTTTTGTCCTCTCTCACATCAGGCCTATGTCACTGGGGTAAACATGAGGCTGTGGGGGGCTGGATCTCTTCACTCACACTGCACTGCTACATGACCCTCAAAGTGAAGTAACATCAGTTTAGTCAAGAAAGCTGTACTTTGAGGGTGGGTTTCAACACAAAACATCCAAATTGGGATTTAAGTGGGATTAAGGCTGTGTCTCAATTCTACCCCTTAGCCCTCTGTCTTAGCCCTACCCCTCTGTTGTGCGCGTTCACGAGAGACAGAGGGGTATCCCAATTCTCTTTTCTGTAAGGGCGAGGGCTAAGGGGAAGGGCTGTTCTACCCCTCTGAACAGAGCTTTTTCAGATGCACCCTTTGCGTAAAGGGGATAGGCGTGGCTTAACGCAAGTCGGAGCAAAAAGCAACACGGAAATCAGGAAGTGTCGAGCAATCGGGAAGAAATTGGACAAATGTGAGTATTTGCACTTAAGAACCTCATAAAAAGTTGTATAAAACTGTAGTAACTTTTGAAAAGTTGTAGGTATACTCATGGCGCCAGCATTTACGCTTTCTGACATATACGGCTTATCGTAACATGCCCGGTTAGAACTATACGCTTGTTACGGTAGAATGTGTAAAGTATTACGAACATGCATGGCCTAAAAGAACTATATATGCATATATGTTAGACTAGAATGTGTCAAATATATCGCTGTATCTGTATATGTTTTCATTTCGCCTCGTAACTCGTCTCATGCGCTTTTAGAACTATACACATGTTACGGTAGAATGTGTAAAGTATTACGAACATGCATGGCCTAAAATATTATTGTTTCGTTTCGCCTTGTAAATTATCTCCTATTTATATTAAAAATGACGTGTTATTAATCACATTTGTATTTTGTTTAGAAATTTCTTGTAGGAGGCTGGACTTGTTGGAGTTGTGTCAGCCCAACAAGCTTCAAAAAAGTGGGAGAATTTGAAAATAAAACATAAGGTATATTACATTCTATAATATTTGTAGGTACCAGAACAACTATATATGTTTATGACTATGTATTCATTTTGTTTTCTTTTTTGTGTGTACCAGGCATCCTCTACAACTCCGTCCACCTCTGCAGCATTTTAATTTTGTGTTACAGTTGATTAAAATTTGATTTACATATGTTGTACAGAGTATAGTAATTTAAAAAAAAAAAAAAATTAAAAAACATTTGACTTTTTGCAAAGTTCATTTAAAACAAACTCAAAAGGAGCACAATACTTCAAAACTTTAAAAATAATGTCATATTGTTGCGACTGCAAAGGGGTGTCCCATTTCTAAGGGTTAAAACACACCCCTTTGCCTTACCCCTCTGTTTAAAGACAGAGGGGTAGGGCTAAGGGGTAGGGCTAAGACAAAGACAGAGGGCTAAGGGGGAGAATTGGGATTGGGCCTAACAACAGCATCCTGTGTTCTTCACAAAGCTGACATGAGTTCAATTTGATTAATCTTAATCTTCTAGTGGATAGACTAGTTCAGGACTAAACCAGGATTAGAACAGGACAAAGAACGTCAACAACATTAGAAGTCTTGCCTGGGATCCAGAATACACAGTTCTCCATACTTTACGAAGATGTGAGTCTGGTTACCGGTGAATTTCAGATGGGTGTGATTGACAGGTGGATTAGCCAATCAGGGAAAGCATAGCGTGTCCCTATATCACAGGGAATTGAAAAACTATGTAGATTTCTGCAGAATAGAATGACTGAGGGAAGCACTCAACTCTGTTCATCTGAACTGTGAGAAATTAGACTTTGTTTGTGGAGGACCATTGAGCTCCTTCTATTCGTATGTGCCACTGAAATAAACAAATCTGACTGGACGATCATGTTTGGCCAGACTTGAGACTCAACAGAGGGTGTGGGGACCAGACCTAGATCTTTCTGTTTAAAAAATACAGAGAGATCTCAAACTAGGACAGAATCAGGACAGATGTCACAGTTATCCAAGCTGGAACTAAACCTGGACCTAAGTCTGTACTAGTCCAGGACTAAATTTGGACTAGACCAGAACTAAATTTGGATTAGACCAGGACTAAATCTGGGCCTAAACCTGGACTAGACCAGGACTAAATCTGGACTAGACCAGGACTAACTTTGGACCTAAATCTGGACTAGACCAGGACTAAGTTAAGGATAAACCAGGACTAAATCTGGGCCTAAACCTGGACTAGACCAGGACTAAATCTGGACCTAAATCTGGACTAGATCAAGACTAACTTTGGACCTAAATCTGGACTAGACCAGGACTAAGTTAAGGATAAACCAGGACTAAACCCAGGCCTAAATCTGGACTAGACCAGGACTAAGTTTGGACCTAAATCTGGACTAGACCAGGACTAAGTTTGGGATAGACCAGGACTAAACCCAGGCCTAAATCTGGACTAGACCAGGACTAAGTTTGGACCTAAATCTGGACTAGACCAGGACTAAGTTTGGGATAGACCAGGACTAAACGCAGGCCTAAATCTGGACTAGACCAGGACTAAGTTTGGGATAGACCAGGACTAAACGCAGGCCTAAATCTGGACTCGACCAGGACTAAGTTTGGGCTAGACCAGGACCAAACGTGGGTCTAAATCTGGACTAGACCAGGACTAAGTTTGGACTAGACCAGGTCTAAACCCAGGCCTAAATCTGGACTAGACCAGGTCTAAGTTTGGGCTAGACCACAACTAAACCCAGGCCTAAATCTGGACTAGACCAGGACTAAACCCAGGCCTAAATCTGGAGTAGACCAGGACTAAGTTTGGACTAGACCAGGACTAATCCTGGTGTGAACTGGGCCTTCACCATGTTCTGCTTCCTCCGTCCTCCTCTCCTCTATTTCCTCCATATGTTGTGTAGCTCCATCAGACCCAGCTGTCTATCACAGAGACTGCTCCAGGCCAGACACACAGTTCTGACGCGCTCACATCCTGTACCTGTAATTACTGTGAACAGTACCTCTCACTGCACAGACGCCGGAGAGTGAAACCAGAGCAGAGAATGCACTGGGCCGGCCTGTTTCAGTAGAGCACAATGGAGCTGTGATAAAGAGGGAGGTTCTCACACTTGCGGATGCAGGCTGGTGCTCGGATGAACTGATTCTGAGGAGATTACTATACTCAGACGTGTGGAGAGCTTTTGACACAATCTCATACGATGCTCCAAAAACATCTGCCAAAACACTGACAACGCAGTGATGTAAACATGCTTTGAGAGTTTGACAGGTGTTGTGACAAATGCAGCAAATTTGAACACATAAGTTCAAATTGGCTGTATAGAAACATGACATGATTGTAAAAAAATCTTGCATTTATTTATTTTCAAAACATAAATAAATGCCAGTTTAATCACATTCCGATGTTATTATAAACATCTGTTGAATATAGAATTGAAATTTTCATTTAAAATAGAAAAAAAAAAGAAAAACAAGGAATATATATAAATGTAATACTTCACATAATCATGATTTTGGTGATTTATTTCACACTATCGTATAATAGACACAGGAGAGAGGGATATTTGAAAATGTCATTCTTGAAAACCCGTAATGTTTCCCAACCCATCAGTCACCGAAACCTATTCAACTGTGCAATATAATAGTTATTAAGTCGCATCTTAATAATAAATAACAGCAATAGCAGTAGACTGTTTAAAGAAGTGGACTAAGGGAGTCACCCACAGCGTTCGGCTACAGTCAAATGAAGCTCATAATGCTAGCAGCTATAGGGGGGAATTTTGAGCCAAGTTCTGTATTAGGAATGGGAATTGATTTATGGACAAAAGAGAGAAAAAACAAAAACAGGATCATGCGGAGCGGGGTTAATACGAACATTTTAAGACCAAAATGACGAGGCTTACGGCAGCAGTTATACAGAGAGGGGCGACAATTGAGCCAGAGTCAGTGAAGCCGGAAGCACCCCCCATGGTCACTTCCTTCCACTTCTAAATGTGTACATGCAGACCAAAAATCTGATCATTATCTGATTTTCTGGAGAAATCACATTACTGAGATGTCATGTAAACTTTTTCATCTGATGTGAGTAATCTGATTGGGTTATCTGATTACTCTAGTTATCTGATTTTTACTAACCATGCATATACAAACTCTACCCACTGTTATTATTATTATTATTATCCTATGTAAAACCACTCAGCTCTCCTCCCCCTTTCACCTTCCATTGTACGCGGCTTGAAGCAGGTCAAAGTTGCATGTACAAAGTCAGAGCGCTAATCTCGTGTGTCACTTATAAAATTTACACTACACGTCCCAGTGGAGGCCTGTCAGTACAGCGCTGTCAGCCTGAGCCATAATTACACTGAGGGATCGCAGCCGCTCCATTATTTATAGAGCTGCGTGTCAGAAAAGAAGAGCAAAAAATACCATCATCTGATCTGAATTATAGCAGCTTTGTAATAAATGAATGCAGGGATAAGGAAGGCTTCAAATCTTCATTAGGTTAGAAGAAGAGATGTGGAAGGCGTTCTGGCTCACAATAGGTTGCTTTATGCGCTGACATTTAGGATTTTACGATGTTTTTACAAAAATGATTTTCAAGTGCAAAATTTGTCATTATCACCAGTCAAGATTTCTTAATTTTATATTTATTTATTTAGGTTAAAAATGTTAAATATATGGAATTATTTAAGCCACAGTATGCAATATTTTAGCCCAAAAATTGACTAAAATAAAAGCATGTTTTTTCGTTTGTTTATTGCGCTGAAAAGCATGTGTCCTTACTGTGAGCGGGCTTGCATCTCCACAAACCTGACTCTTGTTTGGCCTGCTTCTTTCCATGGAAATGTAGTTCCTTTGGCTATAATCTTCCACAGTATGGCGTAAAACATATCTATCTCCATGAAGAATGTTCCGAAGTATGGTTTTAAATCTCTTTCCATGGAATCATACAGGTGTCGTGCCTTTAAATCATTCTGAACTCATTTTGTGTTTGCTGTGTTATAATTATACTTGCTCAGAAGACAATATAACAGTAATTAATTCCAGTTAACCTCTCTACTAGTCATTGACAACAAGTTTTATAACAAGATGCATCCATTACACGATAATGTAAATTGGCTGATATATACGTACATGATAATATAGTGATCAGATGGTGTATGTCACAGTCAGTGTTGCGTATAGTCCCTGTTGTATATGTGTATAATTATGTCTCTTGATAAAAACGCACTGCACATTCATTTATGCCATTTATGAGATATAGAAACTTATTTAAACCCTCTTGTTCACCGTTCTATTGATGTGTTCTACATTTGTAACTGGAATGAACGTGTTTCAAGGTGTGTGGTTTGATCTCAGCTCCTGCAAGTGCATAGCTGTTGTGTCGTTGGGCAAAACACTTCACCCACCTTGCCCTTAAGTGTCAGTGGGACCTATGCTGGAGTTCTTGATGCTGGTTGGTTTGGCATTTGGCTTATTTTAAAGGTGCACTATGTAACTTTTGTGATGGAAGATCTTCACCTGCATGTCTCCATGGAGATGCTGCTTTGCCTGTAATGTTCCACAGTATGGCATTAAACTTATCTGTCTTGCATTTATTAATTACATGTGCTATTATTGCTTAAAAAGCAGTGAAAACCTGCATTCTAATTGTGAGTGGGGTCGCCACTCCCCAGATCTGACCTGTAACTTGGCCTGGCGTCACCTGCTTTTCTCAATGTCGATAGATAAGTCTAATGCCATATTGTGGAACATTTCAGGCAAGGCAATAACATCTCTATAGAGACATGCAAGTTACAGACCCCCAAAAAGTTACATAGTGAACCTTTAACATATTATTATTAGTAATAGTGTTTTTGTGTTAGTAGCAGTAGTTTTGGTAGGCTAGTAGTAGTAGGAGTATTAATAGTAGTAGTACTGGTAGCAGTAGTAGGCCTGTTATATTTTTTGGAAAATCATTGAATAAATCCTACAACTGAACAATTGACCAATTATAAAACAAATAGTTTTTTGTTTGATTTCAAATGGAGTCTGACTAAGTGTGCAGACTGTGAGCTTTGGCCGAGACAGTAGCATTAAACAGTGGCTTCGGGGGAGGGGAGTCATTGTGCTGAGATGTGCTGTTCCTGGAGCCTCTTATTGTTCATGAATAAATGTGTCTGTGGAGGTCTGACTCTGACACGGCGCAGGCCGAGTGAGCTGTCAATCACAGCTGTCAGTCACTCTCACACCTCCCGTCTCAGGACCACAGCCATAAATCCCACTAATGGAGCCTGGTCTCCTCCTCCTGCTCTGATCAGAGCTAATACTGAGGCTAACGACCACATTAAACTCTACTCAAATGTGGATTAGCATAATATGAGAGGCTCACATAGAGTTTGACTGGTTAGCGGCTAACTAGCTTTCCCATGCAATGTTTGCAATGTTTTGTTTGAATAAAGCTAAAATGGCTCCAAAGTACAAACTGTTTGGTCTGGACTGGCGTTTGTTTAGATGAAAGTCCCATGAATCTGACATTTTGACTGAATTTGCTCAGTGCACAGAGGAGAATCGCTGTTACCATCACTAATTCCTCTGTATGTCTGTGGAGTTTTTGTCAAGTAACGCTAACATTAATAAAGATAAGCCCGTGGACTGCAGGTGGGTGTCACTGATAACATATTAAAGACTTCACAAATGAGGTGAAAACTTCACTGAAGGACACTTATGACACTTATGTGTTTAGAGGTTTTTCATTCTGAGGCATAATAAATATCAAAATAATGCCACGAACTGAAGTCATCTGCATATAAAAACAACCAGGTCTGTATGTGCACAGAGCCTCAGTGATGCTGCGAGGCCTTCCTGATGGAGAAGGTCAATACTCTAGGTTTTTCATGCCAACATTAAAATCACTATTTGCTGGTCTCCCTTTGATGTAATTCCTGCTTTGTCCATTCCATAAAACTTCATTCTACTCCAGTCTGCTCCTGTCTGCTCCTCCTGCCCCCATCTGCTCCAGTCTGCACCTGTCTGCTCCTGTCTTCACTCCAGGCCTCACTCTCCTCTGACAGCCCTCCTCAGATCATAACCTCACAATCATACAGACTTCCTGGAGCTGTCTCCGTGCTGTGGAGCTACATGTTTAGTTCTCTTTAACCTGTTCCACCGAGACACAAACCAACAGGGACAGTGTCATTCTGATTTGTGCAGACTCCGCGTGCCTCAGTCTGTCACATTGTGCGCAGGACTAGTTATCCTCCTAAATATAAGCCTAGTCCTCCGCTCTGAGCCTGTCTCTGAACATCATGGATTCATGCACATGGCCTTTACAGAAACTCAGATACTGTCACACAGCTTCAGAGGTCCCCAACATCAGACTAATTGTCATTTCATGTCAGTCTAAAAACTATTCACTGCTAAAGCTACTTGTTTGTTTAAATTAAAGGGACAATATATAAGAGTTTGATTTGAAATTTTATAATCATGATCCATCTGTGTCTTGAGATATGAGGTAAACATGTTCAAATAAAACAGCCTGGTGGTCACTACCTAAACCCCAGCACCTGCATCATCATGAATCAGTGCTAGTGCAGCCTTTGCAGAAGAGTGAGGGAATTCTGGAGGTTCTGAGTTTCCATATGAGACCTGACCTTTGCAAAAGAATAACTTGTATGTGTCCTCTATCTGCAAGTTGAGGCACTGGTAACCCAAGCTCTGTGGTGATTGTAGTTCACCTTAAAAAAGAGTGTGAGCTACATACAGTGCTTTTAAAATACTTCAATAAAATATAATTTAATTTGAGAACATATAATTGATCAAATGCGTCAGCTATCCTACATGTGTTCAATTACAGGTGTAAATAATGTAAATGCATAAATGAATTCTTACTGCAAGCGAGCTCACCTCACTGCAGATCTGACCTGTAATGTGACCTGGTTGTATCACCTACTTCTTGTCTCATAACAAATATATACATTTAAGGCCATACTGTGAATACAACAGTACAACATTCCGGGCAAACCATAACAAATTCATAGAGACAAGCAGGTGCAAGGTGAAAGTTCCATAGTGCCCCTTTAAAACACCACAATAGACTGCTTTTGGTTATAGCAGTCTGTGTGTTCCCTTTGAACAACATGCCACAATAATCAGATCAGTGCACAGGCCCGCCCCTGCCTTGCCCCTCTCCGCTGTGTTGTAGTTGAAATTAGAACGTCAAGCTGCACATCAGGGCGCCTGTCAAACCCTCTTAAACAAAACAAGGATGATGTCATTCTCCTGAACCAGCCGATTCATTAGCGGAGCCACCCAGCCGCCCTCACCAGTGCCGGGCTGGAGCTGCCTCTGGTCCCTGCGGATTTCACTGGAGTCCGGACTTAACCTGCACAGCAAAAATCAAATATCTAGTCTTGGTTAAAATGACTTGAATCAAGAATAGTAATTTTGGTTAGATTGTATTTCTAATGGTTTAATATTTAATTTGTTTCATGATACAGTTTTGACTAGTTAAAGGTGCACTATGTAACTTTCCTGGTGTAGGGTTGGCTATCTGCTTGTCTCCATAGAGATGTTATGAATGTTTCACAGTATGGCATTAATCTTGCATTTATTTCATTACAGGTTTTACATCTGACCGGTAAATTGGCCTCGTAGTTTTATAAGCTTGTCTCCATGCAGGTTGAAAAGTTTAATATTATACTGGAACATTCAAGGCAAAGCAATAACATCTCCATAGAGACAAGCAGGTGACAGACCCTCCAGTAAATGGTCACATTTGTACATAGTGCTTTTCCACCTTAAAGACACTCAAAGAATCGCACTGCCAACCTGTGGGTCTGTGTATCTGCCCGCTCCACCAATGATGTTTATGTCAAGAGCGGGGTTCGAACCATCAACCTTCGAAGTGGAAAAACAGTCTACCAACTGAGCTACTGTCTGTATCTGTATCTGGGTAATACATGGAAACTTGTATCACCCATAGTGACATCTTGGTCCAAGTCAAAACTACTGAAATTAAGAACAACAGTCCAAAATGAAATCATTTAAAATCTCAATATTCTTTTTTGCAGTGTGTCACCTGGAGGAGCTGGGGCCTGCGTCAGATGCTCCTGTTCAGCTCTCAGAGGATCCCAGAGTCCAAAACAACATCAGTGTGCCCAGGGAGAGTCCGAGTGTTCAGTCAGCACTGGGGAAGGACAGGAGATGACGGTGTGTTCAAGCACAGGTAGAGGACAGGAGACGTAAACAGTATGTGGACGCTTAGGCTATGATGTGATGTAAGGTCATTTTTACAAAATGTTTTTAAACAAGTTGAGCAGGGATTGAAATGGACTGCTTTAAGGCCGTGACACACTACAAGAGAATTTGGCCGATTCTGGCTGCGATTTGCTTCTCCCCGAGTTCAGGGAGGCGTGACCCGACTTTGTGTCTTCGTGTGCGATTTTGAAACCGCTGCTCTCCTTGTGTGTGTGGTGTCAGTGTGGCAATAAACAAACTGTGGATATAGAAAAAATAATGAGACTTTATTACTCACCTCTTGTAAAGTGGTAAATTTAAAGTGCAGCATCTCATCCATATTATCCATAGAAACTCTCTGCAAATAATGACACCGAGTCCACAAAACCGCTCTATTGATCCAGTTTGAGGCGTTCTTTGAAAGTAAGAAAGGAGATAGTTCTTCACGTGTGTCTGTTTACATCCACACAGCGCGAGGAACGAGGTGAAGCTGCAGATTTGCGATAGTAACTCTTCCTGTGTACTTTATAGCCAATCTTTTATGCTTTAAAAAATCCTGTATCTGAAGTATTGCACCACATTTCACAAATAATAATAACACAGTTTTGACTTTTATCTAAACTAGAAGTGCAGTGCTCTGATCTTTTGAACACTTAAGAGTCTCAAAGTGAGTCGTTTTACTGTAGACAGGAAACAGCAGACATGAAGTGCGCTCACAGCTTTATAGTCTGTGGTGCTCCGCCATGTCCCGCTGCAGTCTTTGTGATCGGAGATTTAAAATCTCATAAGATTCTCCTCGTTTCTGTGGTGTGCACTTTTTGTTGCATGTTTAAAAGTTGTTTAAGACCAAAAAATCCTGTAGTGTGTGGCAGCCTTTAATCGTAATGACTAAACAATTACTCCAAAAATGGGAAAATATTTGCTTTCCTACATGTTGCACTGTATACTGATGCTGACAAACCATGGTGAAGGAATAGCCAGCACTCTCACCACCTCACAGCAAGAAGGTTCCAGGTTCAAGTTCCCCCGTGGAGTTTGCATGTTCTCCCTGTGTTTGAGTGGGAAATTGCTGAAGAAAATATAGACAGTAAACAATAATACTACAATAGTGTTTAAAAAAAATTAGTTGCAATAGCAGAATGAAATTGGTTTGTATTTATAATGAGTCATCGAAGTTATTAATTCAACCTTCTGCTACTCAGATCTCATCATATAGCCAACAAAAGTGCAAAGAAAATGTACACATGATAAATACTGACCCCAAAATCATGTATTGAACAGTAAGTCTATGTAGTAATTATCATGACAGACCTATACCTGACCAAGGCTAGCTCAAGATCTGGAGATGGCTCCCCCTGCTCCTGACAGGTTGCCCCAGCGGCAGTGAAGGATGGGTCAAATGCAGAGGACAAATTTTCCTAGGGGGACAATAAAAAGTATCCCATTAACCTTAAAGTAAACACACACAGTAGGAAGTACACAGCGTTTAGAAATGCCGAAGCTCTTTGTAAAACACAAAAAGTCCAACACTGTCATCACAATAGTCTATACTTTATTTAAACCGCTGCATGAATTATAGGGTCATCCTCTTGATTCCCCGTCCCCTCCTCCACCTCCCCCTGTGGGTGGGACCGTGAGGACTCTACTCTGTCTCTACTAATGAACCAAACACTAAGATCATTTTGCAGGAGGTGGAGCTGAGCTTGGCAGGTGCAGACGCCATAGGAAATACACACAATATAGTCTGTGCTCCTTTCAAGGCAAAACAATGGAGCCTTCAGCAGCTAATCATGCTATTACGCGACGGATAAACTAATTGGACCAAGTCACCAACGAAGTTCTCAACATGAAGCTAATTGTCAATTCATGTCAGTTTGAAAAGTCTTCACAGGAAAAACAAATGTCTTAAAAACATGAAAAACTAGATCATTTTAAACGCTTTGCCGTGGTCCAAAATGATTCCTCACTTACCTTATGCATTCAGAGCATCCTAATTATTCACAGTGATGACTTTATAAGTGCTTTTCACAATTTTCAGAAGCAAGACAAGAGTTTATGTGATGGTAAAGTTAGTGACAATTAGCAATTCCTGATTATTGGACAATAAAATGTCTTATAATTAGATGCAGACAGAACACAGTGTCTTATTTTGACCTCAAGAGCTGCTTATACAGTATATCTGTACTGGGGAAAGACACATTTTGCTCAAATACATGGAATAAAATCATGCTGCACAATGTAACTCTTCTGATGGAGAGTCCAGTTCCTTCTTGTCTCCATGGAGATTTTATTGTTTTGTCTGGAATGTTCCACAGTACAGAATCTTGTGTCTTGTGTTTATCTAATTAGAGGGAAAAAAAAGAAAAGAAAAGCATGCATTCTTGCAGCGGGCAGGATCACCTCGCCACAGATATGACCTGTGACTTGGCCTAGTTGCACCACCTGCTTTTGTTCATAGAGGCAGAGGTGGTAGAAAAATAGTACTAGTAAGTAGTAAGAGTAACGTTACTTCAAAATAATATTACTCAAGTTAAGTACAAAATAATAGTCCAAGAAATTAGAAGTAAGAGCAAAAAAGTATTTGGGGAAATGAATACTAATGTAAGAGTAACTTAAAGAGTAACTGTCAGGATCTAATGTCTGTTTCATAATTGTACAACAAAACATTAAATAATGCACAAAATCTGGTATTTTCAAAAGGTAGACACCAAAAAACCAAAAAACAAAAACGAAATACGGTAATATCTGAAGGAGCGATGTAAGAACGTCGTCAACATAAAACTTTTGTCACTTGTATACTTTTACTGTAAGACTGTTACTTTAAACAAAATAATACTCAAGTAGGAGTAAAAGTATGCTGCTAGCAAAGTACAATTTCTTTAAAAAGCAAATGTAAGTACAACCCACCTATGAATGCAGTTAAGTTTAATGCCATACTGTGTAACATCCTAGGCAAAGCAATAACACCTCCACACTCTGTCTGTACTAATGAACCAAACACTAGGATCATTTTGCAGGAGGTGGAACTGAGCTTGGCAGGTGCAGACGCCAATAGCAAACACACATACACACCGCTAGTATAATATAGTCTGTGCTCCTTTCAAGGCAAAACAATGGAGCCTTCAGCAGCTAATCATGCTATTACGCGACGGATAGACTAATTGGACTTGTACTGGAACAGGCAGAAGTCTCATTAAGAGAGCAGCACTACCTGGAGATAAACAGCAGCTTTAAAAGGCCTGGCAGTAATATGACGAAGCAAAGAGGACGAGATTTCTCACTTTGCAATGAACACGCCTGATGTTTAAGCTCCTCGCTCTCACTCAGCAGGTAACGGCGCAATGAAGTCGTCTTAATTGCTCCTGGAAATTAGCACGGTGCTTGTATAAAGAGAGAGGGAGGGAAACAGGAGAAGAGGGAGAGTGTAATGTGTTTATCGCATTATGGGGAGTTGATGTACACTTTTGCTTTGTGGGGAACCAAATCAGGTGTCCATGATAAGGCTGCAATTAAAGTGATGGTATCTTTTTAGAGGTGGCACATTTTCTGCATGACTCCATGGAAATACAAAGTTAAAACCGTACTTCAGAACTTTCTCCATGGAGATAGATACGTTTTATGCAATTCTGCGGAAGATTGTAGGCAAAGGAACAACATTTCCATGGAAACACGTTGGGGGAGGCCCTCCTAAAGGCCAAATAAGAGTCAGGTTTGTGGAGATCCAAGATCAGTTCAGTAAAACATCCAAAATGAACATAAAAACATGCTTTTATTTTAGTCCATTTTGGCTAAAAAGTTACATACTGTGGCTTTAACAATCATTTTATAACTCTATTATGTAACTTTTCAGGTTGATTTTCTGGAATCAACTGGAATGTTCTATATTATGGCATTGTACATACAGTATCATTACAGATGTTTTTTTTTTTTTTCTTTTTTTTTTTTTTTTGCAATGCTTGGAATGTTCCTGAGTATAGCATTAAACATATCTTTATAGCATTAATTCAGTCCCTTTATAACATGCATTCTTACTATGAGCGGACTCGCCTCTCCACAGATCTGATCTGTAACTTGACCTGGTGACGTTATCTGCTTCGAGACGAGAAAAGAGCCGGTGGGGCACACGAAGATGAAGAGAGAGAGAGAAAAAAGTTTCAGAGTTGTTAGAGAAGGGAGAGAGAGAGGAAGACAGAGAGCGAAAGAGGGAGCGAGAGATGGAAGGACAAAGAGAGAGAAAGAGAGCAGAAGAAGAGAGTTGTCAGGCTGAAGCTCACTGACTATCCCACACTGTGTACTGTGTAATATAAGCCTGCATGTTCCTACAGATCATTATGTATTATGTTCATTAATACGAACCTAATTACACCTGAACAGTGACTTAATTGATTGATCATTATAATTATCAGTTAACTGGTCTTTTACATAATGCGTTTATTTCCTTACTTCTTCGCAGTATCTTAGACTATGGCTCACATTGCATTACATCTATCTTACATGTGAGCAGATCTGTTCAGTTTAAAGATGACCACTTATTGATGCAGTGGGAAGTAAGCTGATGGGGTGTTTAGTTTGCATGTTCTTCCTGTGTCTGGGTGTTTCCTCTGGGCACTCCCATCAACCCAAAACCTGCACAACAGGTCAAGTCCTGCAGCAAAAGTAGTCCCGACCAAGACTAGCTCACGATCTGGAGCTCCTGATGGGTCAAACTTCAAATCTCTCCGAAGTGCACAATGTAGCTGTTCTGATGAGGTCTTCAAGGAGATGTTATTGCTTCACCTGGAAAGTTCTATGATAAGACATTAGATTTACAAAATGTCTAGATAGCTGGCAATCTTTTTTAATTAGAAGATTTTTTGAATTGTTGAAAGTTGCATTTATTCAATTACAGATATTAAAAACTTGATCATACATTGTTCCTGTGTCCACATTCACCTCTCCAGAGATATGACCTTTACTGTAACTCGACCTGATGGCATCACCACACATCTCCATGGTGATAGATACGTTTAATACCATACTGTGGAACATTACCGGTGAAGCAATAACCTCTCCACTGCTACAGGTAAAGTTAAGGTGTATCTGCATTTGGAGGGTTGAAAAAGATAAGAAATAAGACAGCTTTACCTTACATTTATTCAATCTCTTTATTCAAATTCAGGTGGTTTTAGAGCTGGAAAAACATTCTCCACAGATCTGACCTGTAACTTGGTCTGGTTTGGTCTCCATGAAAATAGAAAGGTTTAATACCATACGGTGAAACATTCCAGACAAAGCAATAACATCTCCACGGATAAGAAAGCACTTGACGGACCCTCCACCAGAAAAGTTACACAATGCACCTTTAATTGTAAAAAAAATATGCCAATAATGAACAGATAAGATTTCAGCAAACAAACATCTGCGTGTGGGGATGGGGTGAGCTGTCATCTGCCTGTCATGTCTCTCTGTTTTCACACTTTTAACAATGTGCTAATACTATTAATATCCTTCGTTATTGCTTCCATATACAGCCACACAATAACACCAGCCAGCTTCATATGGCCTTTGACAACCCGTGATTAAAATCAGATTCATTTAGCTCCAAGAGAAATGAGCTGATCCCGAAATAACTTTATATCCACTCCACACTCCATTAGGTATGCTTTAAATCAGCATTATTTTGTGTTCTTTTTTTTTTTTGGCTGTTTACAAATGTCTCTAATAGTGAGCAGGTATCGATACTAAAAAGTGACATTCACAGGACAGAAATGAAGCTTTCCTGAGCTGTATTTTGAGTATAAGAGCACATAGACTAGTATATGCCCATAACCTACAGGACCACTGAGGGATGACACAGATAAAAGACCACAAACAGAACTCGTCCATTTTAAACTGTCTGCAGTGGCTCAGAGTTATTCCTCACTTACCTTATGCATTTCATCCTAATTATTCACTGCAATACATTTCTAATAGCGTTTCAGAAAGATCAGAGACAATGCTACCAAGAATTAGCATGCTAACTGCACACTTCCTGATTAGTTGACAATAAAGTGCTTTGTAATATGATGCAGACAGTACACAGAGAACTTAAAAGATATATCTGTACTCCAAGCTCAAATACATGGAAAGAAATTGGAAAAAGGCTCTCCAAACTTGTCTTACGCAATAGTTACATTTAGACTAATAAAACTAATAGTAACACTATTAAACCAATTCATAATTAGTGTGAAAACCACTCATATGCACTTGAAATCTGAGATGGCATTAGAGACTAGTGTTGTTACGGTACTCGATACTCATTACTGTACATTAAATGGTAGTACTTTTTTTTCTTTTCCCATGGGGTCTTATATTTGATTTTAATACTTTTGACAGCACTATTAGAGACATTTGTAAACAGCAAAAAAAAAAAAAAAAAAAGACAAAATAACGCTAATTTAAGGTATACCTAATGGAGTGTGGTGTGTTTTTCATGTTTAATTTAACAATAAAAATATGGTACAGAGCCTTTAAGACTTAGACTTAGACTTAGACAAACTTTATTGATCCACAAGGGAAATTATTTGGATACAGTAGCTCAAACATCACAATATAATATAATAAATATAGGATTCCATGTAAATTCCATTTACAATGCAGAGACAATTTACACGCAAGGAGGGCATTTTCCTCACAGTTTCAACACTGACTTAACAAAATAAAAGGTTTATAATTTAGTTGCATTAGTCTAATGTTAGCCCTTGCTAACATTATGGTTGCTAGGTAACAGATACGCAATTACCTCGAGACCAATGTACAGTATGTCACATCTACTACATGTGTCCAACCAGGAAGTAACATCATAAACCTCACCAAAACAACAAAATAGACAAAAAAGCCTAGATTTTTAGTACTATCTTAACATAATAATGCTAACAATGCTTTAGTGAATGTATAGTGTAAGCTGTCACACGCACTTTAAAGAGCAGCCGTAAATCTCCTATCTGTTCTTAATGACCGGTTGTGCGTAGCTGCTAATATGTCATTGTTGCTGTGAGGGCCCAGTGGGGAATAGAGCATGCCAGTCTTTGTAATTGCACACCCCGAAAGATTTATACTGCCATTATGCGCGCCTATAAGAAATAATTCAAAGATATCAGTGAAAAAACGGGCTGCGCAGCTCTGATCTCCTCTGAGCATCGCACTGGTACAATATTCCTGGGGCTCGGCTAAGTTGACTTTATGCGCCGCATTAAAGATGTCCGCGACGCTACAGACAATATGTCTCAGAATACTGGTCCTCCCAGAGCAGCGGAGGGGCGGGGCTAAAGCAGGCCTGGTAACACGGGTACACGCTGCTATAGACAGACTTTTCCTGAATAGTTTTAGAATGATCTTGAGCTGTATCAGAACAAGTATAAGAGCACATAGACTAGTATACACCCATGGAGCACTATGGAACCTACAGGACCACTGAGGGAGTACACAGATATAAGACCACATGGGAATAGAAAAGAAAGTACTGCCATTTAATGTTGAAAATCACATTCTATTGCCTAAAGAAAGTAACAAGTCTGTTCCATCGAAATCAAGTTTGAATTTTTTTTAAGTGTTTTTTTTTTTTTTTTGTTGCACATAACTAGCCCAGCAGTTGTTATTTTAGCAAGTCAAATGTGTGTAAATTCTGTAGTTTGGTCTGATGCAAACAGCACTTTAATGTAGGTGGGCAGTATGGTGAATCATCAGTAATATTGTGAATAATGTGTTGGACTTATACAGCACCTCTCAACACACCCAAAGCAATTTACATTCCATTATTTATTCACAGCTTCTGATAAGTTACTAGAGTAGTCACGGCTGGAGCCACAGCGTAGTCAATGTGGGTCAAGTGCCTTGCCTAAGGACACAGTAACAGTGTGCATTAGACCCACTGCTGTCCCACTGTAGTATGTGGTAATCTCAGTTTTCTATCCAAGTTCTGACATGGCCCACTCCAGCTTCTGAGATCAGAAAAGCTCGTGCACTGACATGAAGGTTTATTTGATGATATGCAACAGGTATATCTTTCAAACTAGACTGCAAAAGCAAAGAATTATGGTCTATGTAGTCCTGTCTTTAGCTGCCCAATGCATTTAACCCATGGAGCTTATAACTCAATATATTGTGACTGCCCGTGTTATTATTGTGAGACTTTTGAAAATACGATCTCATATTACGGTTAGGGCTACAGCTCTAATCCTCGCTAGATTTTACAAACCTATAAGCCAATAGTGAGAATATAAAGTAGGAGATATCGCTTTTAAAACCATGATTAATCCTGCACCACTCTCTGCATCTTAGAATGACCTATTAGCTCAATTTTGGGGGCTGTCATTTGGAGGAGGTGGAGTTATTTCTGATCAAAATCCCGTCGCCGTGGCAGCAGAGGAGGAAGAAGAAGAAGAGGAGGAGGAGGGGGAGGAAGAGGAGGGAGAATCACTCATTAGCTAGTGCCATTTGCCCTGCCATGTTGTTTGGACAGGGCGCTTCTCTGCTCTTAAGACAGAAAGGACCCCTGTCACCCCTGCTCGCACCTGTCAGAACACCTGTCTGCTTCAGGGCTTAATAAGGATAAAAATGTCCAATAACGCCATGCAAATTATGATTTTCTAACACTTATTCAGCTGTGGTTTATTTGGCAGATTTTTACACCAGATGCCCTCCCTGTCATAACCCATATTTTGAAAAATGTGTGTACCACAGGTGAGAGTTTTGGTGAGGTTTGGCTTCTGGTTGTTGGGAGAGAACTACAACAATGTCTTGCTCACTACATTTTCAGATCTTGTAGTGCAAAGTGGCTTTATTGTAAGCACTTCTGCCTCACTACAAGAAGGTCCCTAGTTCCATTCCAAAGATGGGTGAAGCCTGTGTGGAGTTTGCATGTTTCTCCTGTGTCAGGGATTTGTGCTATTTGTGCTATGCTAATTCAGCTCTAAACATGCACCATAGTTCAAATCCCCCAACTACAGTAGTCCTGAGCAAGACTAGCTCAAGATGTGGAGATGGATCCCAGTGTGGCCCCACTGCTCCTGACAGGTTTAACTTGATCATTACAGTTCAGTTCATCTTATGTATTTGAGCAACATCAAATATTGTGATATATCAGCATGAAATATTATTGTACAAATTGTGCAGTAGTACAGTTTTGCTCAAAAAGGAGTAAGTAGTAAGTATAAACTACTAAAGTATAAACTTCTCCCCTTCTCACATTTTAGATGTTGACAGCTGTGACTCGCCTTTGTCCTTTGAATATTTGAACATGTGTACAATGTAATTACCCTCAGAAGTGTGCAAAAACATGCAGTAAATGTCTTGGTTGAGGTTCAAGTATCGCAAAACAGGTTCAACCACAAAAGTGATGAAATAATCACATTGTACCTTTTTGTGATTATTGTCTTTTTTTTTTCTTTTCTTTCTTTGCCTCATTACAGGACTATACTGTTAAACCTTACATTGTTGTGATGCCTTCTGAAACTTAACCATCTCTCCTGTGTCTTTGTAATTGATCCTCTGTCTGCAAAGGTTTTCATCCAAATCATCTGTAACAGCCCCAATAGAGAGCACCGTAATCGGCAGCAGTAGTAGATCAAATTTAGACTTTTTATTTTTCTTATTCTCCGCATTGACACTTTGAAATACGAGACAGGACTGGAGTGGTGGAATAAAATGGTAATCTGCAGCGAGAACCCTTAAAAGAATCAATTTGGCGAGATGTCATAAACGCCGCACTGTGATTGGACGTCTGCTCCTTCTTCGCCGATGACAGGCAGACCACGGCCAAACTGACAGTTCTTTAAACCTCGCTGACAGAAAATCGCATTAATTAAGCCGTAGCTGGACTTTAATTGTGTTAAGAAATTTGAAAAAAAAATCTAATATGAGAAAAGGTTACCAAGTCCTCTGCAGTGTCAGATTTTCTACTTTCTATGAATATTAATGCTGCTAATGAAGACAATCTCTTCTTCATCTCTCCATTGTTCTGCGTGCAGGTGCCAAGCTTTCACTGTCATCGAGTTTGTTTCTTAAGAACAAATATGTCACAAAAGAAATGGCTGCTGTTGACGTCTTTTATGGCAAAATTATCAGGAAATGCTGCTTTCGTTCAGTGGAAGATACATGGTCTGTTGGGTTTTTATTTATTTAGGAAAAAAGAGGAGATTTTTAGCCGAGTGAGTGTCGGGCACAAGTTGTCAAGGTGCGTAAGGTGTTAATTAGAAGTGGTAAGACTATTGTGCTTTTTCTGTGTTTCTGAGAACAAAAGAGGAGGAAGAGGAGGAGGAGGAGGGGAGCTGGACAACAAATAACTAATAAATACACAGCCAAAGAAAACACTCTTTGTTTTAAGCTCAGGCAAAATCGTATTAATAGTGAGATATGCAAAACCCTCCATTCAAACTACTGTTATTCTCTTTATTATGTGTTGATGTGGTAGTGTCCTTACTATTGCAGCCAGCCAGATATGCTGGGACTAGAATATGGACCGTGGATAAAGGGTCTAAGAATTGTATGCAATAATTAACTACATCAATTTAAGTTGGCGGTTAGCTCCCCTGTCCCCTAAATGTCAACATGGTCATTGTGTACTTGGGCAAGGCTCTGGACTCGTACTCGAGTGAGCGACTGTTTAGCTACCAGTTTCTGTTAATCAAACATTATCACTTTATTTGTCACTGAGAGGCAATTTAAGCACATTGAAAAGTAAAATACATAATATATAATAATAGAAAGCTCAAACAAAAGTTAGGTCATCACATCCAGTATTATGGAGAGGTTAGCTGCTTTTGTGACTGCCTGGCTCACACACTGAGCAGTTTTTGAAACCTTTTGTTTTTTGAGCTCAGTTTTAGCATCATATCATTGGATTTGAACCAACTAAGAAGTGCAGCAGGTGCAGTTTAAAAGACACAAGTAAGGGACTGTTTGATTGTGTGCAGTGAGCTGTTTGTTTTTCCTATATCCATGGAGATCGTGCAAGAGGCTAGCTAAGGAGCTAGCTATGGACATTTGAGATGCTACATCCTTTTTACACCATATGTGACAGCAGATGTGGCAGAAGACCTTCCAGAGGAAACATTTTGAGGGTACGAATCATAGTAAGAATGAGTCCTTTCCTGTTGTGGTCACCCGGCTCCCCCTGGACACTGTTGTGATGCTGCAGGACACAGAGGAGGGACATTTTTGACTCTTCCTCTCCTCAAACTGCCCTGACACAGATCTGCTGACCCTCCCTGACCAGTCCTCCTGTTGAACTGCACTGACACCTTTGACTTAGACACAAAGGCCACTGAGATGTTGCTGCAGCAAAGCTTGAATGTCCCTTGATCAATAAAGTGTTAGGGCAGTGTGAAGAAAGTTACAGCACTCAGGATAAAAATGTCTCTCCTCTATGTCCTGAAGCCTGGCATCACAGCAGTCTCCAGGTGGAGCCAGGTGATCTCTGGACACACAACAGGAAAACCTCTGCTAAGCCTCACTCTCAGTCAGTGATGAGATGAGACCGTTACTGAAGTGTTTTTATTGCTTTGTAATATTTTGAGAAGTGTCAGCTCTACACAAATTTGTTAGATAAGTGTGATAGATAAGTTTAATGCCATAGTGTGAAACATTCTAGGCAAAATAACATCTCCATGGAGACAAGCATCTGTTGAATATTATATAGCACACATTTAAGAAATTTCTGAGCAGACTGTGTTGCTTTCTTTTGATTTTTGCTTGCAACATCACTTGCCTGACTAGCCAACCTTCTACATTCTGTTTAAAACCAATAGGGGATCGGACCATAGAGTGTGACAACCCTTCCAAACTTGGGACTGTCCAACCACACCCGCTAATTCATTCATCAGAACAAAATGTATAACTTCTTTTAGCTCAGATAAATAAGAGTTTGGTGCTTCGATTGTTGATTCTGCAGAAATCTGTCCTATTTCTTAGTCCTTTGTTAATTCACCCCCCTTTTTTCACTTGTAAGCTGCCATGTTTGCTTTGACCATGCGTCTCTGATTGGTCAATCCACCTCTCCATCACACCCTCTGAAATCAAGGACACATGATATGGTTCCAGGTTCCTTTGTAAAGTTTTGTCAAAGCATGTGGTTCTGGCCGGACAGGTAAGAACACCACCTCTGCTGCTTTGGGCTTGAATATTAGCTGTTGTCAGTGACTGCCAGGCGCATAGAGGAGACAGGACTCCAAATGAACCGTGTGCTGGTGATAAGAAAACCTGAACGCCTGTGAAATATGAGCTCTGGCTATTTCTGGCGACGCAGGCTCCCGATCTCGCCACAGGGCACGCTGCGAATAGCCCCAATTGGAATTACATGAAAAGAAGACACTGGCTGAAGTAGTTGGCAGTCGTCATTGAAGAAGGGTCTTTTGTTCACAGGCCCATAGATCTCCATCAGAGGAATATTACATACAGAAGAATCCATGTATTTGTAAGTCTTTTTGTGAAAAATTTACTAGAGACGGAAGAAATGATGAATTTTGCAACATCTCGTTTAAATTAATGTTTAAATTTCAGAAGGACCTCATTCAAACCGTAGCGCTGGACCCCCTCTGTGGATTTTTTCCCCCTCTAAAATGTTCTGGCGTGGTTGGCTAATTTATGTAGTGGTTGGGTGGATGGAAAATTGGCCGCCATTGCACATTCTTTTATTGTATCTGACATGATAGGCTTGGGGTGATGTCATCCCTGTGTCTGTGTGAGGTGGGAGTTCATTTTTCCCACTGTCCCTGAAGTAGACGTAAGATACAAGACAAGTTTGAGACAAGTTTGAGAAACTTTTAAACTTAAGAATAGAAATAAAGTTGTGATTTTGGTGAGACAGACCAGAGAATAGTGTTAATTTAAAGGTATGATATGAAGCCTGGTATCTTGTTCAAAAAAGGAAGTACAATCCTAACTGGACCTGTGTTGCCAGTGCCTAAACCTAAAATGGGCGACAGTAGCTCAGTTGAGAGTGTCTCCACATAAACATCATTGGTTGAGTGGTCAGAGCCAGTGACCCACAAAACGTGATTCTCGCTTCCACAGATTATTACCGTCGTGTCCTAGGCAAGACACTTAACCCTCCTTACCCCCAGTGTCTGCATTATGGTTACACTGATGTATGAGTGTGTGTGTGTGTGTGAATGGGTGAGTGGTTCCTTGATGAGTGCCTTGAAAAGCGCTATATAAAAATGAGACCATGTGACCACAAACCTGCATGTACACATTCCCTTCCTGGGCTGCAGAGGCCACACTAGCACCGATTCATTGGCTGTAGATGCTGAGGCTCAGGTAGTGACCATTAAGTTCAGAGAGAGTCTTTTTAGATTTAAACCAACTGGATTTCAACATTGGAACTGGCAACCCCAATGAAAGAATCATATGAGGCTCATTCTGCTTTCTGATTGGATAAATGTCTTGAGATCCAAAAAACAATTTATAACATAAACAACTTGGCATCATGTTCAGTGTTTTTGACACCTGCTTGTCTCAAGGTAGATGTTTTGCTTTGCCTAGAATGGTCGACCAAATAAACTCTGTCCAGTTGACAAATTTAATTTCTCCTTTTGCTATGGATTCTACCTGGACGACTGAGGGATTCTACACACTTTGCCTAGAATGTTACACAGTGTGGCATTAAACTTATATCTAGGTCAAATCTGTGGAGAGACAACCCCACTCACTCACAAGATATTTTTTGCTGTTTAAGGTTAAAAGTTTAAAAGGACATCAGATTTACAAAACAGTTTCTACATTATAAACATCAGCCCATAACAAACCACTGTAATGTATTCCCATATTTTGCAACCTGTATCTTGGATCACTTGAAATCGCAGTAAATCAAACTTAGCATAGAATAACACTTACGTAAGTTCTCTTTTCTGTTAAAGCTTCTGCATTTGACAGTCTAAACTCCTAACCTGCAAACCCCTATAGATATTTATCAGATACATTTTACTCTGCTATTATTTATGACCAAACTTAACTACTATCTGCTATAACTTTTAGCTCCTCAGCCCTTTTAACATGAATCAAATGTAGTGTTTTTCTTTCACCACGCATACATTTTCTTTTTTACCCTCCTACGATACATACTGTGGCATAATTCTTCTCATTTCACATCATCTGATTTTGAAAAAGAGGCTGCGCTTGACCCAAAAAAGACACAGCAGAACAAATGATTAGCAACTTCACCCAGAAACTAATGAAATGTCTTTCAACAGCGCGTCTCCTCTTCCTCTTGGCTCAGTCCGGGATACCTATTAACACTCCCTTTAAATTATTCATTCTGATGGATAAAACACCTCCAACAATTAATTGCATGTGCGCCACCCACTCCCCTTTAAATTTGCAGAGAAAGTATCATTTCCTGTGCTCCGGACTTTAAAATATGGATCTAAATGTAAAAATAATAACTTCTGGGTAAATACGTTAAAGGAGATTAATGGGGCAAGCACATGGCTGCTTCGTTATCAGCCCACTGCTAAAGAAGAAAAAAATGCTCTGTGATTTAGAAATATATCTTTTTAACTCATTGTATATAAAGGTTTTTATGGCTGCTTTAATTGTGTTTTGTTTTATTACAAGCTTGCAGAAAAAGATTTTCTCTCAGTTGCAGTTGCTGGTTTTCAGATGACATCCATGAATTTGACAAACCCTCTACCAGAAAAGTTACACAATGCACCTTTAAAATTACTTGAATTTGGAAAATGTATTGTATTTTCAGTAGTACTTAAAATTGAGTGACTTTGAGTACTTGATGGGGTAATGGGGTAAGGAAATGTGCCCATGTAGTATGTAACATTTTAACTACGTCGCCACATCACCAAATACATAATTATATTTAAAAATAAATACATGTACAAATTATTAAAAGTAAAAATTAATAAATTAGACAAAAATTGAAAAACAAGCATATTTTTAAATTCCACAGAATGCATGCATTAATGTGTTGACAGAATGCATGCATTAATGTGTATAATAATATATATATATATATATATATAATATTTATTTATACATTTATATTTGTATTCACTATTTAATTTAATATTTTTCAGTAGTTATTCATGAATTTATTTATTTCTAATGATGTCATGTTTGGTCCTCCATACACTCTGCACATTTTTTAAAAAACAAAATAATATTTCAGCTAAATTAGTTCTAAGTATGTCTCTGGGTATCTCCACAATCCTGTTCTGTGATTGGTCTGAACCTCTGGTGGCCCTGGCCATTGTAACAGGTTCTGGCCAGATGGATTCTAGTTTGTGAACTCAAATATTGCTAGAATTCATCAGCTACTCAAGGTTATTCTTTATACAGTGTGTAATTAAAAAGAAATGAGTCAATTAAAGTTCCACATTAACTAAAATGAGAAATATCTATATTAAAGATGCATTATATAACTTTTTGGGGGAGGGGCTGTCATCTGCTTGTATCCATGGAGAAGTTATTGCTTTTCCTAAAATGTTCCACTGCAGTGCATTAAAAGTATATTACTTGCATTTATTCAGTTAGGGGATTTTGCATGTCTTGAAAGACATGCATTCTTACTGAGAGCAGGATCACTTAATCACAGATCTGACCTGTAACTTGGCCTAGTAGTGTCACCTGCTTGAATCCATAGAAATAGATGTTTAATAGATGTTGTTATAGATGCCTCCTGGACGCCTCCCTCGGGAGGAGCTGGAGGTGGTGTCCGGGGTGAAGGAAGTCTGCGAGTCTATGCTTAGACTGCTGCCCCCTTGACCCGGCCCCGGATAAGTGGAAGAAAATGGATGGATGGATGGCTGGATAGATGTTTTTCCACTAGAAAAGTTACATAGTGCACCTTTATTATAACACATGTTGATTTATTCTTTTTAATAATGTTCCCATTAGACCCTCAGCCATCTTCAGTCCTGATTGGTTTGTCTATTCTGTTTCATTCTCCACACTTCAGAGCAGAGCATCCTCACACAGGGATCTCTCATAATTTACACCAGGCCCAGACCTCGCTCCGTCTCAGAGCAAGCCGCCACATGCATAAATCTCACACATTAAATGGATGCACGCTTAATTGTCCCAAGTCTTAAAGAGAGAAAGAAAAGGGTCTGAGGAGTTTGACTACAGGGAGACGCCAATGCAAATGTGTGTTCACAAATTTATACTGCACTGGGCACACAAGCTTGACTGTATTTCAAACACCTGCTAGTTTATATGGCTACAGCCTGTTAAAATATACATTTTACTTTAGTTGTTATACTTCAAGTAATAGAAGTTTTCAGATTCCATCCATGTGACATCACAACATTTGAGATCCCTTTATTTTAAAATTGACCTGCAGGACAGGTCAGAATTCTGTAATGGAAAAGCATTTTAAGCATCAAAATATATTCATATATTGTATGTTTGTGAAGCCAATCCCAAACAAATAATACTAAGGTTCAACGTTTGCGGATCATAAGTTTGCATATTTTTTTCTAAAACAGTAAATCATCCATAGAGCCATATAGGCCCCTGTCCTCTATTTGAAATGATTATTAACATGAGCTTAATCTATCTGCACTGGCACTAAGTCTGGGAATCACCGGGTCACTCATGATACGATACGATACATGGCTCATGGTGTGGCAATGTCATGGAAAATATATCTATTATTGCATATATGACCATATTGTGATAAATGACATGACATTCTTTTTTAAGAACCAAATACTTTTGAGATGCTACTATGGAAGTATAATAAGATCAGAGACCTTCCAGAGGAAATACTTTGAATGATCAAAAACATGAGACTGTTGGATTATCTGAAATGTACTGTTTGTTTTTCCTGTATCCATGAAGACTCTGCAAGAGGCTACCTAAGGAGCTAACTATGGACATTTGAGATGCTACAGGCTTTTTACATCAAATGTGGCAGCACTTTGAGGGAATGAATCACCAGGAAACACTGGAAGAAAAAGTCAGGCTTTCCTGTTGTGTTCCCCTGGACGCTACTGTGAATTCAGACTTGTTTTTGTTTTTATGAAGTCGTTTTAGATGAATATTGAAGTTTAAAATGTATAACATATCACATAATAATCCACAGGGGGTATAGCTATATAGCACAATAGTTCTAGTTCTTCTTCTTTAATATGAAATGCACACATCATAATTAATTAATCAGAAAAGATAATATCAAATGTGTTGTATAAAGAAGATTCTTTGAGTATGTTGACATATCGATTATTATGCTTGTTAGTATCACAATATATGTGAACTGAAGCAAACACCAGCAGAAGAACAGAGTCATTCTGTATACCTCCTGTATGTCTGCTGTATACTGCAGTATGCCTTCTGTATACCTGCAGTAATAGTATATCTCCTGTAACCTCCTGTATACCTCCTGCATACTGCAGTACACCTCCTGTATACCTCCTGTATGCTGTATACTGCAGTATTGATGCAGGACATAAAGATGAACAGATGCTACTAAAGCTCAGCCTCTTCTCTATGGACGCCCGCGGACTATAGGCCGGACAAAGGAAGTGCAGACTCAGAAGGGAAAGTTCCACTGAGCAAAGCAAAGAGAAGCAGGCCAATAAGCACAGTGTTTTGTTCCAGTTACAGAGGCTCCTCCATAAAGAAGTGTGTGTGCCGGGCTATTTATTGCTGTGCTGCTGAATGCAACGGCAGCTCCAAAGGCTTCAAATCATTGGGGAGATTGTTAGGCTTCTGTGAAAATTACGGAAATGCAGAGGAAATGGATGAGCGGCTCTCATAACAATTAATCAGTGGCGCCTGATTAATAAAGTTCATTTTTTATTCTGGATGATTCAGGGGATTATCAAAAGGACACTGTCCTTGTCATTTTGATTAACAAACCCATCCTCGCTCGGAAGGAGGACGCGCTGAAGGGAGACGCTTTCTCTCCTCCATAAAATAAATATTGAATGAGAATATTAACTCGTTAACCTTGACAAGTATTTGTAATTTTCATAAGGGCCAAAGCAGCGGATTCAGCACAAAAAGTGCTGTGGGGGTTTGAGAGCGGCGCAGCGGAGGGGCGGCCACGACAACACACAACAAATTAGAGAGAATGAAGAATGCTGCTGCTGAATCCTGTCATTTTTATGGGCTGCCGTGATTAATTTGTTTGTTCAAATTCTCAATTAAGCGGCGAAGGAAGTGGCAGAATTAGAAAGGAGAGCAGAGCAGCCTGGGCCCCGGGGACAGGGGCCCTACCTGATCCCAGGTCAGTGGGCTACAGCACAGCCTTTTCACAGCCCCACAAAAATGCAAATCCAAACATTGGTTGTGCTTCTGTTTTGATAAATGGCTCTGTCTTTATGTTTCATTTGTCCAGGTCGCGCTGTCGACGCTAATGCCCTTAAAATGTCAATTGTGGGAGTGAGCAGCGCCGCATTAGACGTACTGTACATTTCACAGCAAACAGCAGAAATCAAATATGGAGGCGCACTTCCTGCGCACTTTTTATTTGTCAGAGTGGCAGATGTTTTTCAAATGACGCTGTCTCGTGAGCTGAACCCCAGCAAAGCCCACCGCCAGAGACCACGGCACGATACGCACCTTCTGACTGAGTGAGGGAGGTGTCTGGGGAGAGGGAGGCAAGAGGGGTGGTATTGGTGGTTTTCAGATTCTAGAATGTGATGATTGTCCTGGTAATTACATTGTACTTTGCATGAAATATCCAAAAGGTCAAAGCACAAATGTTGAACCTATTTCTATTAGTGACTAGACCATAGACTGTATAAAGAAGTGGACTAAGGGAGTGTGACATCACCCACAGTTCGCCTTCAGTCAAATGAAGCTCACCAAGGCTGGCAGTTAAAGGAGCGAATTTGGAGCCAGTTCCATATTAGGAAAGGAATTTATTTATGGACAAAAAAGCAAAATAAAAACATCAGAATCATGTAGAGTGGGTTAATATGAACATTTAAGACCAAAATGACGAGGCGCACAGCAGCTGTTACAGAGGGGTGACCTTTTTTTTCCAATGTAAAGTCAACTGGAGCAACTGGAGTTGATTGAGCTGGAAGTGCCCCCATGAACACTTCCTATTTGGAACCCAATGGCTAGTGGGTTAGCTATGTCCATTTATATTTACAGTCTATGGACTACACATAAGAACTCACTGTGTTACAACAAATAACTATGGCCAGTAGAATGTTGTGATGCAATATGTGTCTGCATGGGGTCTTTGTACTATACAACTAGAAACAGGGCAAATCCTAATGTTTTTGCCGTTCAGTCTCTATCACATGTATTACCTACTGTTGTTGAGCAAGGTACTTAACCTGTGAGAATATTGTTGCAGATCATCAATGTCATGATTTTGATCATGAGGTCGTGCAGATATAAAGGGTTAATATGGGCTTAGACTGGTTTAGAAGAAAACTGACCTCCATGTTTAACTGAAGCACTATCCAAATCTCTTTAAGAAATGTTACTCCTAGTTATAAAACATGTATGTTATCTCAATTTTAGTTTATGTTATGAGAATATAAACTTTGGATTACTTTTTAATTAACTGCATTTTGGAGTAATTAAGTGCCCTAACACCAGAAGACACAATCTAGTTATTTCCAGTTTTCTAAAAAGAGTTCAACGTCTGGATCAAAACTGCGATTCATTTTAACCTGAGGGATCTTGACAGACGATGTATGGAATAGGGAATCGTTGGGATTTACACCCTCCCACAAGCATGAAGGTTGGTGGTTTAATCCTAATCTTTGAGCAAGACACTTGTCGTTGTCTGTTGGAGGGGCCATAGGGGTCGATAAGTCCACAATGACTTATGATGGAGTTACATTGTGGAAATAATTAAGTTTCCTTTTTTGAGCTCATAGACTGTATGAGAAGTGAACTACGCGAGTGTGACATCACCCATAGCGTTGGGCTCCAGTCAAATGAAGCTCATGAGGCTAGCGCATGCAGGAACAAATTTGGAGCCAGTTCCATATTAGGAATAGGAATTGAATAGTGAAATAAAAACCCCAGGATCATGTAGAGTGGGTTCATATGAACATTTTAAGACCAAAATGAGGAGCCTGACAGCAGCAGAGGGACAACATTTTTTGGACCCAGAGTCAATGGAGCTGTGCCCGTGCTCACTTCCTATTTGGAGCTAACTGGCTAGCTATGTCCATTTATATATATAGTCTTATTTGAGCTACTTAGCAATGGTGAATTACAGTAAAATGATTTGAGTTAGAATAAAATAAGCACGGCAATATAAATGTAAAGTCAATATAAAAAGCATGCTAAGTAAAGTTGTCCTTTGATATCTTTGGCTGCTCTTAACCATTCCGGTGTTAGCATAAATGTGTCACTTTGAGCTTTAGCAAAACACTCACAAACGCACAAGAGCTGCTTCACACACTCGACTGGAGGAGACCCCGGTGCTGTCTCTCTCCTGTTTCATTCCTCTTTCACTCTTTTACGTAACATGTCAGAGCTGTGAATGTGCTTCTCTAAATGTTAATGTCTCTTTCACTTTTCAACAGCCCTTTAAAGATGGCCGACGCACTGGCTCCTCTATGACCACTCGAGCTCACACACTAACACTTTAGACAACATGCTTTTAGATAACAAATGTAAACCAGAACTAAACCAGGATCAAACTCAGACTGAACCAGGATTATACCAGGATTATACCAGGTCTGAACCAGGACTAAACCAGGACTGAACTAAGACTAAACCCAGACTGAACCAGGACCATACCTGGACTAAACCCAGACTGAAGCAGGACTAAATCAGGACTGAATGAGGACTGAACCAGGACTAAACCAAGCATGAACTTAAGCTGAACCAGGACTACACCAGGACTGAACCAAGACTATACCAGGACTGAACCAGGACTGAACCAAGACTAAATCAGGACTATACCTGGAAAGAATCAGGACTAAAACCAAGACTGAACTAAAACTGAACCAGGACCATACCAGGACTGAACCAGGACTAAGCCAGGATTAAACCACGACCAAACCAGGACCACACCAGGACCAAACCAGGACTAAACCCAGACTGAACCAGGACTAAACCAGGACTGAACTAGAACTGAACCAGGACTAAAACAGTACTGAAACAGGACAACCAGGACTGAACCAGGACTGAACCAGGACTAGACCAGGACTAGACCAGGACTAAACCAGAACTAGAGCAGGACTAAACCAGGACTGAACCAGTACTAGGCCAGGATGAAACCAAGACTTAACCAGAACTAAACCAGCACTGTACCAGGACTAAACCAGGTCTGACCTAGTAACACAAGCTCAACCCTTATAATTTGATCATTTGACTACTGCATATGTGTAATAGACATTTAAAGACAGACGCATGAGTATATGAAATGCGCTGAGGTGTGTCTTGAATGTAGTCAGCTCTGTCGATTTTACACACCAAGCAAAAATCTACAGACAAAATGCGACTTTATTATTATGTGCACGGCCATTATATGCTTTTTGTAATGAAATCTGTGTGTGTTTTCCGGACCAGTGGCTGCTTTTAATAGCATCGGCCGCTACCTTTTCTTTTTTTCACACAATTCAAGGTGTCCTCTGTAGCGTACACAGCAGCAGTACTAGAACCAGCACTGAAGAGAAAATACTTTATCAAAATAATTAGTCAAACAATACCCATCGGAGAGGGGTCGGTCATCTGGGAGAGGAGGATGGAAACAAGTACTGAACTAAGTCTAAATTGGGACTAAACCAGGTCTAAAACAGACCTAAACCAGGTCTAAAACCAGGTCTAAACCAGGTCTAAGGGCTAAACCAGGGCTTGACCAGGTGTAAACCAGCTCCAAACCATGTCTAAACCAGGTCTAAACCAAGTCCAAATTAGGTCTAAAGCAGGACTCAAAGGGGTCTTAACAGGTCTAAAACAGGCCTAAACCAGGTCCAAACCATAAGTCTAAACCAGGTCTAAACCAGGATTAAACCAGGATTAAACCATGTTGAAACAGGTCTAAACCAGGTCCAAACCAGGTCCAAACCAGGTCCAAACCAGGTCCAAACCATGCAGGTCTACATAGGAGACATCAGAGAAGTGCGGTGGTTAGCCAGGAAAGGTGGGTAACAGAGGGAGAATAGAGAGGAGGTGCAGACTAAACCAGGACTAAACCAGGTCCAAACAGCGTTTAAACAATGTCTGAACCAGGTCTAAGCCAGGACTAAACAAGGTCCAAACCAGGTCTAAACCAGTCAAACAATCCCCATTGGTGAAGTGCCCTTGTCAGCCGGGAGAGAGGGACAAATCATGGAGGATGCAGAGAGAGAGTACAATGTGAACTAGGGATAAACCAGATCTAAACCAGGTCTAAACCAGGACTAAACCAGGTCTAAATCAGGACAAAACAAGGTCTAAATCAGATCTAAGACAGATCTATCTTAAATCTAAAGCAGGTCTTTACCACAGCCCATTCCATAGTTCCATAGTGGACCGGTGCGGTATACATAAGGATAGTGATCTTTGGGGAGTAGTTTGAGCACAGAGCTGTGTGATGTATGGACACGTGTGTGGTCCAGCATCAGGGGAACACACTATTAAACAGGACAAGAGAGAGAGGAGCCAGGTTTAACAACACAGAGTACACGCTGTAGATTAACAATAGTTCCCTTTTAACATAGCAGACCAAAACAAAAGAGCACAAGCTAGTTCACCTTAGCTCATGACAGAGGAAACAAAACTACCAAAATTGTGGTTTTAGGATTTGAGGGGTCAAATGCAAGGGACAGATTTCCAATGGGGACAATAAAGTGTACCATAACCTTAAAGAGACCGTGCAAGAAGGTAGCTAAGGAGCTAGCTATGGACATTTGAGATGCTACTGGCTTTTTACTCTATGTGGCAGCAAATGTGGCAGAAGAACTTCCAGAGGAAATACTCCAAGACTTTCCAGAGGAATGAACCATTTCATCACCAACCGAAACCCCAGCGCAGAGTAAGAATGAGGCCAGAGTTGTGGTCACCTGGCTCCCCCTGGACACTGCTGTGATGCTGCAGGACACAGAGGAGGGACATTTTTGACTCTTCCTCTCCTCAAACTGCCCTGACACAGATCTGCTGACCCTCCCTGACCAGTCCTCCTGTTGAACTGCACTGACACACAAAGGCCACTGAGAAGAGCAGTGGAAATGTTGCTGCAGCAAAACTTGGATTTCCCTTGGGATCAATAAAGTATCGCTCTCTATCTCAAAATGTAAGATTGTGATTTAAAATATCATAAACATGACCTAAACATACCCCAGTTATGAAGTAGATCTGTTCAAATCAAAAAGCTTTTACTGATAACAATTCTACTGCAGATTTATTCTTAATTTCAAAAACATTGGACATGATTTGTCACAGTGAGGGACAGGAGGACACTGGACAAACTGCTCTCCATCATGGACACTCCTGCTCACCCACTGCACCAGACCATAGAGGGACAGAGGAGATAATACTCCCTACAACTGTACAACAACTCACCCACTGCACCAGACTATAGAGGGACAGAGGAGATAATACTCCCTACAACTGTACAACAACTCACCCACTGCACCAGACTATAGAGGGACAGAGGAGATAATACTCCCTACAACTGTACAATAACTCACCCACTGCACCAGACTATAGAGGGACAGAGGAGATAATACTCCAACAGGCTCCTACAGCTCCACTCAAACAGTGAGAGTTTCAGGACTACATTCATACCATACGCCATACAGCTGTACAACAACTCACCCTTATGTAACAGATAATACTCCCTACAACTGTACAACAAGTTAATCTCAAGTAACGGATTACCTCATGCCCTGTCAATCAGCATAGTATTTGCACTGTCGTTCTTGTCTCTTGTACATAGCTGTGACTATATAGTTTATTACTTTATTACTTATTTTTCTATTTTATTTTGACTTGTACATATACATTTTGATAATTATGTCTCATTTGACACTCTGTCTCTATTTGTGTTGCTCTCTGTTATTATATTATATTGTGATGTTTGAGCGACTGTATCCAAATAATTTCACTTGTGGATCAATAAAGTTTGTCTAAGTCTAAGTCTAAGTGATGGACAGTTTGGTGTTTTGATTCTCAAGACGATTATCCAATCAGAAAGCAGAATGAGCCTCACATGAGTCTCTCATTTGTCAAATCCAGCTGGTTTAAACCTAAAAGGACTCTCTCTGATCTGAATGGTCAATACCTAAACTCCAGTTAGCAAATGTGTTTAGATCTAAAATTTTCAGGACTTAATTTGTTGCTTACTTTTGGAGCAGGGGGATAATAATACGACAGTGTGTCTTTGAAAATACACATTCACACATCTCTATCGTGCATTTTAATGGTTTGTTTTGCAGAAAATATTGACAATTAATCGGCTTTATGAGAATTCCCCATTTGTATGTGTGTCAATGAGGTGTTCACTCATTATGTGATGTATCCACTGGCTTCTTTAATACCACTGTTCATGTTTAATAGTCTTGAGCCTTGAAGCTAATGTGCAGAGCATTAGTGAGACATAATGGACAATATAAAGACACTATGCTAGCATTAAGCATGCTAATTAGCAGCTTTAATATTTCGATATGCTATAGAATCTTTATGATGTGTAACTGGCTGATTTAAACTATTATAATGTTCTTGCAGATAAAAATGCAATAAAATAAATATATTAAAACAGTTAAGTGCATTGGGTCCACTGTAAACCGATCTCAACTGTTTTCTAAATTCCTTTTTTTGATTTCTGTTTACATTAAAGGTGCACGATGTAACTTTTCTGGTGGAGGGTCCGTCAAATGCTTTTCTGCATGGAGATGTCATTGCTCTGCCTGGAATGTTCCACAGTACGACATTAAACAGCTCTGCTTTTAACATTTATTTAGTTACAGGTGGTTTTACAGCTCAAAAATACCTAGAAAAACAGGCATTCTGACTCTGAGCGGGGTCGCCTCTCCACAGATCTGACCTGTAACTTAGTCTGGTTTGATCAAAAGGTTTAATGCCATACTGTGAAACATTCCAGACAAAGCGATAACATCTCCATGGAGAAAAGCATTTGACGGACTGTTAAATAGAAAAGTTACACAATGCACCTTTGATATTTGGCTTTGTTGATCAAAAAACAAACAAACAACAACAAAAAAAAACAACTAATTTTTTTCCCCCACAATGGATAAATTGCAGACGGTGTGTTAAGGTGGTATATGCAGTCCCTATCAAATAAATAAGTAAGTAATAAATAAGTAAACCAAATCAAACAAACAATCAAACAAATGAAACGACATTTGTGTTTCTGATTACAGACACAAAGAGTATTTTCTACTATAATTGCCATATTGTAATCAGTATTGGTCATTTTTTTTAATATTGAAATCAAGATTAAAATTTTTGTATTGGGACAAAACTACTGTAACTGCCTGAAATACTTTATTTTAATCTGAGAAAGCTTGTGTCAGGAATGAAACAATTATTATTATATTGCAATACCGTATTCACATTATTCCTGAAATTGCCGTGGGTGGTGCCATCGACAATGGGGCTGTATTATTTTGGGCTGCCGATCTTAACTCGTAACAGCAAGTAAGTTAACTATAAAGCTGTTTTACACTCCAAAAATTAAAATTAGATTAGACTAAAATAAGATAACTTGAATTAAGAAAGACATTTTATATGTAAAATATGAAAATACATCCTGTTACACTTAAAGAAAAATGACACCTCTTTGCATTTAAAATAAGAAACAAAATGTAATGTTGCTTCAATTAAGAAACACACTTATTCCATTGGTAAATAATTTCACTTGTCAAATAGAATTTACTCAAATAAAGTCTAATGTTCTTAGTAGCAGCAAAATGTTTCCATAATTCTCCAAAGAAATGAGAAAGAGAAATGGGACTCCCGCTTAACCAGAAGTGCTGCCCACAAACAAAGTGCAGTTTAGGAGCTCTTAGAGGCAAAAGTGCGTGGAATAAAGTCAACAGAGATCGTGCAACAAACATCTATATATTGTAATACTCTGTAGAGAGACTCACATAATATACCGTTACTACAATACCTAGATAAACATTTACAACTTTTACAACTTTCATTTTTAAGGGTTCTATATTACACAAAATGGACTTTTGTGAGGTTTAAGCCATGTTATAACATTGTTACCTCATCAAAAACACACCTGGAGATGTGTTTTGTTTCATTCACACATGTTTGAGTAATCCTGCATTATTAGTGTGTCTACATCTCTAAAGCTCAAAATGCTCTGTTCCACCTTGTGATGTCATATTGTGGTATTTTCCAAGTTTACAGCTACTTTTTAGCTTTAGTTCAGTAGAGATTGGCAATTCCAGGGCTGAAATGATCCAAATGATTCTAGTGAAGGTGTTTGGAGTTTAAAAACACATTGGAGCACTTCCTGTATCACCACATGACATCACAAGGTGGAACAGAGTGTTTTCTGTTTTTATAGAGAAGAACTGTGTGTTAAACGTGTGCGTATGAAACAAAACACAACTCCAGGTACTGTATGTTTGTGATGAGGACTTGACTGCACTGCAAATCAAGCAAAGGATCATGGTCTATGTAGTTCACTCTTTTTTTTATTTTTTACCATGTTGCTTTAAATAAACAATGCATTTTAGTATAGCTCACCATCACACAAACTGTCCAAGGCCCTGATAATAATATGAAACACATAATTGTCTCTATAAGATGTACGACCAAGCATATGTCTATCTTATCATTATTTATTATGGGTAATTCATGTCCAATCTCTCCACTCAGGATTTGCTTTGCACTTTTCATAAATTTGGCTGTCCGCTCTCTGGCACTCATCACGACGCCTCATCGTTAGCCGTAAACCGTGTCTAAATAAATCCTGACGCATAAATCGCAAAGAATCTGATACTTTTAAAAATGTGACAGCGGCCGACCTTGAGTTTTATTTTTGTCACACCAAGAAAACTGTCTCCCTCGGCAACGGAGGGAGGGAGGAGAAGAGGAGGAGGAGAGGGAGGGGTGAAGAGGGGAGGGATAGAGAGGGAGGGAGAGGAGGAGGGAGGAGTAAGGAGAGCAAGGGAGAGGAGCGAGAAGGATGGAGAGAGGAAAGAGAAAAGGAGGAGGGAAGAGGAAGGAGAGGAGAAAGAGGGAATGGAGAGAGGGGGAGAAAAGAGGAGAGAGAGGGAGGAAGGGAAAGGGGGGGGAAGAGGAGAGAGAGGAGGAGGAAGGGAGGGAGTGAGAGAGGAGACGGAAAGAGAAAGGGAGGAGGGAAGAGGAAAGAGCGGCGGAGGGAGTAAAGAAAAGAAGGGAGAGGGATGGAGAGAGAGAGAAGGGGAGGAGGGGGAAAAGGAGAAGGGAGGGAAGACTGACAGAGACAGAGAGAAGGAGAGAGGGACAGAAAGAAAGGTGGAGAGCGGGAGGGAGACAGAATGGGAAGAGGAAGAGAAGGAGAGAGGAGAGATGGAGAGGAGAGCCACAGCAAGGGAAGAGAGAGAGGAGAAAAGGGAGGAGAGGGAAGGGGAAGAGAAAAGAGGAGAGAGATAGGAACAATGATGGAGGGAGGAGAGAGGAGGAGGAGGAGAGAGATGTCCCTATTGTCTTGCGTGGCGGTGTCTTGCTAATTGTCAGCGATGCCATCAAAGGGATGTAGCAGACCTGACAACTGCTGATGAGCAATAAGACCCAGAATATACAGGAGGGAGAGGGGGAGGGAGGGAGAAGAGAGAGGAGGAGTGGAGAGGGGGAGGAGAAGAGGGGGAGGGGAGAGATATTAAAGTCAAAAACATGTGACAGTCATTTTGAGCTGCCTATGGTTTTTACAATCCCCAAAAAACTAAAACAGAAATCATCATCAGGGTTTTCAGATGGACTTTAAGAGCTATATGTAACTGTAGTAGTAGCAGTAGTAGTAGTAGTAGCAGCAGAGGACACATCCACAACTGTAATACTGATTTTTTTTTCTTAACTACAAACAATTTGACATGATGGACAAGCTGTTTGCCATTTCTTGTTTTGGTTTTCAAGATGAGCCAATCAGAAAGCAGAATGAGCCAGATCGTACAACTAAATCTAGTTGGTTTAAACCTAAAATGCCTCTCTCTGATCTGAACGGTCACTACCTGAACCCCAGCGCCTGCAGCCGTCATGAGTCAGTGCTAGTGCAGCCTCTGCAGCTCAGGGAGGGAATTCTGGAGGTTAAGGCCTTAATATTACAGTTTAAACACTACATGAACTAAAGGTAAAATGTAGTTGTTAACTTGAAAACTACCACTATGTGACATCAAAAGGTGGAACAGAGCATTTGGAGCTCTGGAAATGTAGACAGACTAATAATAGAAGAAAACCGAAACGTGTGGATGAAACAAAACACAACTCCAGGTGTGTTTTTGAGGAGATAACAACAGTCAAAGTTCACAAGAAATTGAGATGCATACAGTAAAGACATCAGTGATTTGAGTATAAATAAAAAATGGCGTCCAAAAGCTATGTAGTAATTAACACAGATTGTCTAATTACATTATGCAGGCCCTGATTACATGCGTTCATACAATAGACCCCCCTGCTGGACTCGAGGTGGTCATAACGCGTTTCCTCAGCTGTCACTTCCTGGTTGGGACAGGCTGCAGTTGGTCTCCGTGGAGACGCTCAAACATGGAGGACAAAACATATGACACAGCCAACGAGTGACATGTGCTCAGAGACATTAGAGTCAGGACGAGCTAAAAGGGCACAGTGTGCTGTGCGTGATTGGACAGGACAGGTTTCACATGAGGAAGAGTCAGGAGTGAAGGAGAGTCCCACAAGAGAGGAAGAGACGAGAGAGGACGAGAGAAGAGCAGAGAGGAGGACCAGAGGAGGCAAGAGAAAGAAGAGGAAAGAGAGGATGAGAGAGGAGGGGAAAAGAGGAGAGAGGAGGACTAAAAGGGCACAGTGTTCTGCATGTGATTGGACAGGACAGGTTTAACATGAGGAAGAGTCAAGAGTGAAGGAGGGAAGGGGACTGAAGAAGAGTCCCACAAGTGAGGGAGCAGTGAGAGGAGGAGGAGAGAGGAGGACTAGAAGAGAGGGAGAAATGAGAGGAGAGAGGAGGACCAGAAGCGAAGGAGTGATAGTGCTGTGTGTGATTGGACAGGACATGTTTAACATGAGGCCATGAAGGAATGAAGGGGACTGAAGGAGTTTCCCACAAGAGAGGGACAGACGAGAGAGAGGAGAAGAGGAGAGGAGAGAAGAGAGAGAAGAAGAGAAAAGAGAGAAGAAGAGGAGGATCACAAGACAGGGAGCTATGAGAGGAGAACAAGGGGAAGAGAGAGTGGAGAGAGGAGAACCACAAGACCGGGAGCAATGACATAAGGAGAAAGAGGAGGAGTAACAAAGATGGAGGACCAGTAGAGGCAGTGATGAGAGGAGGAGAGAGGAGGAGAGGCAGAGTGGGTGTGGATCAGAAGAGGATAAGTTCAAGGTTCATCTGAAATGAAGGTTTGTGAACAGATTTCACATCTACTGTGGAAAAAACATACTGATGGTAGCTTTAAAGCAACAATGTGTAATAGTTTTTTGTTCTGTTTTTTTTTTTTTTTTTTTTTTTAACCAAAAAAGTTGCATGATGGAGCTTTATATGATCGAATATCAGCATCACTTTCGGTTGAAAATTTGACTAAAATAAACAACTAAACTAAACACTAAATAGTAGTGTAAAAAGTAGAGTTTATTATACAACATTTTCATAATAAATAAATACAATTTTAAAAATCCCTACAAACAATTGATAAAAATAGCATAAAAGCCTTTGTCTGAAAATATTTGGCTCACTTCCTTCTGTATTTGTAATAATGTTAGTGTTTTTCTGGGAACTTTGTGCTCTCTCTATCCTCACAGTTAATGAGTAAATCTGTGCTGTGTAGAGCCTCCTCACCTGCCCCTGAACGCAGCACACACACACACACCCACACCCACACCCACACGCACACACACACGCACATGCACGCGCACGCACACACACACACACACACAGACTTTAGCTCTCAGAGACAAAGGCAAAACGCTTTGAAAGGAAATAAGCAAATGAATGCAAGCCTCATTAGTCAGGCTTTATGTGACCGGCCAATTAGACACATGCATACAACAGTCTGACTACAAATACTCCACTCCTCTTCCATTCATTCAAGTGAGGATTTAAAGGGGCACTGTGTAACTTTTCTGGTGGAGTGTTGGCTGCCTGCTTGTCTGTTTGTTGAGAAATGATTATCTTCTGAGTTCTCTCTTGTCCAATTATCTCCCTCTATGGCTTTGCTCCTACAGGCGACAGGAGTGCATAGAGCATTTGTCCACTCATCTGAAGGTTCTTGACATAAAAAAACATCATTGGTTAAGCGGTCAGATCCACTGACCCACAAGCGCTTTGAGTGCCTTGAAGGTGGAGGGAGTTGCTGTATAAAAATGTGACCATTTACTTGGCTTAAACGTACCAAAACGAAAAGTCGAGCTAATACGCCTCAGGACCTGCTTCGGACCTCTCAAAGGGCCTGGAAGCACACAACAGAAAAAGTCTGGCAATGATTAATGGACTTACAAACAGCACAGGAGACCTCCAGACTTTTACCTGTGACATAACAATCCTGGCAAAAAAATTTTTTTTAGCTCTTTTTAACTCCAGGCATTTTTTTGATAAGGTATCAGCTCAAAAAATGTCACGTGTTACTTAAATTGTCAATCACTATGGCAACAGTCTTTCTCATCATTCTAAAGCCTATTGATCAAAAACAAAAAGCACTTGCTCTGTATACACTGTGCAGAGGTTAAAGTGTGATGCGTTCTTAGCCTCTGTGCGCTCTTGTTTTCGCAGCTCTGATCGATATCTGCCCCTCCGTCTTAATCAAGGAGCCACTGAGCTGTTGGGGCCTGTTACCGTGACGACATAAAGTGCATTTTTGGAGAGCACAGGCGAGACACGGGAGCTAGCTAGCGTGGAGGCGAGATTGACAGCGTGATTAGCCGGGATCACCTCCATAGGGGCAGATTAGCAGCAAACACACTAGTGAAATATTGATATAGAACAGACTGTGAGGACTGTAAAGATAAAGCTGATGATTGACAGGTGGATTCAGGGTCTGGCAACGCACAGGAATATTTTATTAACACGGTTTCTGTATGGCAACAAATGTACAGTAAGTATAGGACAATAATATCAAAGCAACAGTCTTCTTGTGATTTTAATGGGGGGGACTTCACTAATTATTTTACATTGCATTAGAGGTGCAATCCCCATTTGTTTGACCCCAGTACTTTACCCCAGCATTTTAGGCCACGGGCTAGGATAGTCACGTGTGCACCCCCCCCCCCCACAACCCTATAAATTTGGTATCACTGGAAACCTTGGGATGTCTAGATTACAATTATAACTGGTAACAGTAAAAAAACTGGGACTTGCTATGACATATCAATAGTTTTATTGACCTACCATAAAACTCATGAAATGGCTGAATGCGAAACATGTGATTTCGCCACATGATACAAAGACTCAGTAAATCATCAATTTTTCACTGAAATAAACATATAAGGCATGAAATGAAAGCGAACTCTGTGCCAAATCATTCCCTTTTTAAATGATATGTCTGTCTTAATTGTGTCTGAAGATATGCTTTAGTGAAGTAGGACACCATATAAACAATAAATGCTCGTATGACAATACATGATGAATATGACAATAGTTCTGTTTTCATCATAATTCTACATACATTTGCCTAAACTATATGCACAACAAGAAAGCCCAATCTCTCAGCTTTGATCTCATGCCAAAAGTAATCTGGTAGGACAAAGATATCATATGTTTTACCTAGTGATCGATAAAACACTTAAATGAATGCTGAAGATCGCATAATGATCCCATATTCAGCTTAAAAATTGAAATGCCATATGTTTCGAGGTATCAACAAACCTACACTTGCAATATTACCACTTTCATTTCCATCATATACAATGTTTGATATGTCTCAATGTGCCACAATAACTCAATAACCAGTAACACATAAATTGACACAAAAAGTCAATCTCGCCAAGCTTTCAAAACATATGTTAGAATAATTGTGTACATATTTTATCCCATATTTGCTATAAGCATTTATATATTTTATCCTATATTTGCTATAATCATATGTTAGATATTTGTGTGTTTTGAATAACCTCTTTGTGCTCTTTATACTATGTGCAGTACTTTTTACTTGTGGAAGCAGATGATGTGACCTTCGAAACGAGAAAGGTTCCCAGGCCGCAGAGTGCAGCTGCCTGATAACTGTATCAAACATATTCGATAAAGTGCATAATTGTGTATTGTGTTATTATTGCTTTCCCTTCCCCTTAGAAACATTGTAACTAGGGACCATCCTAAATAAAATGGGGTGGACGGCTTTGAGTGCTTCAGAGCGGGTTGGAGATTGTAACTGAATTGCACTCTCACTCTCAACTTATTAATCTCTTGTCTTTCTTCTTGTGATTTACAATGTTTAGGTGGGTTTGAACCTGACAGTATGTCAAAAACAATAACTGATTCTGTTACTTATCTTTTCTGAAACATAAAAGAAAACTAATGAACATGTTTTTTTCGGTCGTTTTGTTTTAGTGAGTTTTTTGTGCATTTATTTTGACCTGTAACATAGATCATCTCAGTCTGAATCACAGTCACTTTCATCTTCCACAAATGATTCAAAGTCAGCATCGATATCACAAACCAGGTCTGAATCGAAGTCATCCAGGTCCTCACTGAAGTCCTCAGTTACCACAGTTTCCTGAGCAATATCTAGAAGTTCTTTTGGCAGGAAATCACCTGTGAACCAGATAGGTAGTAAGACTTAGGGTAGTAGTAAGTGTTTTATCGATCACTAGGTAAAACATATGATATCTTTGCTAGTATTTGTCCTACCAGATTACTTTTGGCATGAGATCAAAGCTGAGAGATTGGGCTTTCTTGTTGTGCATATAGTTTAGGCAAATGTATGTAGAATTATGATGAAAACAGAACTATTGTCATATTCATCATGTATTGTCATACGAGCATTTATTGTTTATATGGTGTCATACTTCACTAAAGCATATCTTCAGACACAATTAAGACAGACATATCATTTAAAAAGGGAATGATTTGGCACAGAGTTCGCTTTCATTTCATGCCTTATATGTTTATTTAAGTGAAAAATTGATGATTTACTGAGTCTTTGTATCATGTGGCGAAATCACATGTTTCGCATTCAGCCATTTCATGAGTTTTATGGTAGGTCAATAAAACTATTGATATGTCATAGCAAGTCCCAGTTTTTTTACTGTTACCAGTTATAATTGTAATCTAGACATCCCAAGGTTTCCAGTGATACCAAATTTATAGGGTTGTGGGGGGGTGCACACGTGACTATCCTAGCCCGTGGCCTATTTTATTGTCTGATAATCAGGAAATGCGCTCTTAGCATGCTAGTTCTTGTTAGTATTAAGTTAAGGTACACTTTATTGCTGCGCTCTGCTCTTGAGAAACAATGCATAAGGTAAGTAATGCATAACTTTGGACGACTGCAAACTGTTTAGAATCATGTAATCACGTTTAAACAGCCCCCTCTGACCGCTAACACTTCACTCACACTTCAGCCACCTCTTCTCATTCATACCGACACCAGGTGAAGTACACATGTCAGAATGGATTAGTTTAAACTGTTTAAGCCAATGTAACCCCATGTAAAAATTAAATATGTGCAAATAAACACAATATATGTAACTTTTTAGCCACATATTTGTTAGGATTTCCTGTCCACACCTGCAGAAAGTTGTGTACCTTTAAAATGAACAAACCATAAATAACAAATAGCATTTTTGGTAGAAATTGTAAGTATTGGTAATTTTGCTTTAGAATTGGTACTTTTCGATCCCTCAGTCAGTTTTGATGTATGAATATTTGGTACAGACCTGCCCATCATTAGCATGTATAAACTCTTCTGTGGGTCCATATGCCTCCTCACATCCCCATTGCCCCCTGTGTGTCTCTGCATTCAGCCTGTCACCGCCCTATGGTTTGCTTTGCTGTTCTTTGCAGTGTCCACCCTGGTCCTGTCACTGTTTCTGCTGTGTCCCCTGCCTCTCCTGTCCCTGTGATGGACATCACCTGCTCTCCTCTCACTGTCCATCAGCGCTGCCATCATGACGCGCTTTAGTGGGAGCTCTGAGCTTTGTTGACAGTTCACATGAGGAGCTCTGCAGATGCGTCGTGATACATTAGCTCAGATGTGCTGGTCTCACTGGAGGGACGGGGCTGCCTGCTGTGCATAAATGCTCAATTGCGGTCGATCGATATCTGGCTAATAGGTTTTGAAAATTGAAAAACAATGCGAGCAGAAAGGATGCAGGGGATCTTTGATACCTGAACCTCCAGGCTAAGTGAAGCTACACACTTGGATTTTCTTTATTTATTTGTTGTCTTGATAGATTATAGTCAGGTTTTCATGTGATGCTTTGCTGCCAGTCAATCTCTGTTTTATAATTCACCATGATGAAATCAAATTTTTAATTATTCGTTTTTATGTGATCTTGAAACATTTAGAGGAGTTTTGTAATTGAAGTCTGTTTCCATTGGAGGTTTTGGCAAAATGTTTTTGCCAATACCTGTTTATCTGGTATTGTGAAATTCTAAAGATTCATACTTTGCAGCTGATGTCATCAACATTGCCTGGAAGTGTGATGCTAATTTAAGGTACTACTCTGTCAGAAGCTTGGTTAACTCTGGAATCTGATTTTTACATGATCTGACCACAAAGAGTTGACTTAGTTGGAACTACAACAGGTGAGCCGATTTGTGCTGTTGAACAAGTCTCTTACACATGAAATTTCAGTCACAAACTAGCTATTAGCCAACCGTTTTTCAGTTAGTCGCTCTCACCGTTTTGTTGAAAATCAAATTCCTAAACTATGGGGTACTGTCGGCAAAACATCCGCTAGGGGCGCTGCGAGCATAGCGACCGGAAGTGAGCTTCGTGTCCCTCCATTGCCATTTACTTCAATGACAAATACTTAACGGGAAAATGGCTTCAAAATATGGGTCGTGGACGTTTTATTAAAGGAGGAGTTGAAGAGAAGGGGAAAGTTGGTGTCCGGCTGAAAATGCCAACTTATTGAAAGGCATGCCTATCTTTGTGTATATTTAATACTGTATATTTGTTTGCTTCTAGTACACGGGTACACACTTTGCAGACTCGAAGCACTGGACCAAATGGGTATTACAGAGGCCGATGATGAAATTGCAAGAGAATACTGGATGACACTACCAGATTTTACGACTTCCAAGATCCCGAAAATGCCAATGAGCCGTATTACATCATACCTTCAAAGAATTATTATTAGACATATTATTAGAAATTATTAGTATATGTTGAATTTAATGAAGCGTGACTGAAATTGTCTGTACAAAATCAATGGCGCATCTGTACACTTCCAGTCTCTACGCTCGCAGCGCCTCTAGCGGTATAAATTTCATAGCCAGAACCCCATTGATCACAGGCACGTGAAAATGTGCTGTTTAAATCCATTTTGTATTTTTTTTGGACAGTGTTTGCTAATGTGTGCATTGTGTCTCCATGGTAACTGCTGAACATTCTTCCATAGACATACATGTAGAACACCCCCAGTGTGATGTCACTGCAAAGTATCAGTAGATCTTGCAAGATGAAACTTCAACAAGAATGTGCACGCATGATGATCTTGTGAGATTTTGTGTTTACCCTCGGCACAGACAAAAAAGAGTTTAGTCCTGGTCAGTTACATTTATTTAAAGATACACTGCGTAACAGCCGCCTGCTTGTCTCCATGGAAATGTTATTGCTTTGTCTATAATATTCCACAGTATTACAGCACTACGCTACTTTACAATTCAGATCTGTGGAGAGTCGCCCCTATTCATAGAAGGATCTATTGTATTTTTAAGCAATAGAAACACCTTTAATGAATAAATGCTAGATGATATGTTTAAAGTCATACTGTGGTACATTCAGTGGGAAAGCTATAACATCTCCATGGAGACAAGTAGGTAGTAGACCCTCCACCTGAGAGTTTGCACAGAGCACCTAAAAAGAGGTGGTTTAAGAAAGTAGAAAAGCTAAATAAACTCAAGATTGTGTGACAAAAATGAACAACTGTTCTGCACATTTATTCATTTTGGGGACCCAGTCTCAGTTACAATTGAGGTGAGAAATGAACTGAATTTGTTCAAATATTTTCGGTTCTAATTAGAACTTTACATTTTTATTCACATTAGCATCAAATAATGGGGGCACAATATTTAAGGTGCACTGTGTAACTTTTCTGGGGACCCCCACCTTCTTGTTTCCATGGAGATGTTATTGCTTTCCTATAATGTTAGAAGTCAAATTTTTTAAAGTACGCTATTCGAGAGCAATGAAAACATCCATCCATCCATTTTCTTCCTCTTATCCTGGGTCGGGTCGCAGGGGCAGCAGTCTAAGCAGGCACTGCCAGACTTCCTTCACCCTACACACTTTCTCCAGCTCCTCCGGGGATACCCCAAGGCATTCCCAGGTCAGCCAAGAGACACCCGAGCCACTTTAGTTGGCTCCTCTCGACATGGAGGAGCAGCGGCTCTACTCCGAGCTCCTCCCATGTGACTGACCTCCTCACCCTATCTCTAAGGGAGCGCCCAGCCACCCTGCAGAGGAAACTCATTTCGACCGCTTGTATTCACGATCTTGTCCTTTTGGTCATTATCTAAAGCTCATGACCATAGGTGAGGGTAGGAACGTAGATTGACCGGTAAATTGAGAGCTTTGCCTTTGGGCGTTGAGGTCCCCCAGTAGAACAACGGAGTCCCTAGTCGGTGCACTGTCTAGTACCCCTCCCAGGAATCCAAGAAAGCTGGGTACTCTGCACTGTTGTTCAGCCCATAGGCCGACACAACAGTGAGAGACCTGTCCCCGACCCGAAGGTGCAGAGACACAACCCTCTCGTTCACAGGGGTGAACTCCAACACACGGCGGCTGAGCTGTGGGGTGATGAGCAGGCCCACACCAGCCCGCCACCACTCCCCACGGGCAACACCAGAGAAATGGAGAGTCCAGCCCCTCTCAAGGAGTTGGGTTCCAGAGGCCAAGCTGGGCGTGGAGGTGAGGCCGACTATATTTAGTTGGTAACGCTCAACCTCCCGCACAAGCTCAGGCTCCTTCCCCCCCAGCGAGGTGACATTCCACGTCCCCAGAGCCAGTTTCAATGTCCAGAGATCCACTCATTGAGGCTCCCGCCTTCGACTGCCACCCAGATCTTTTTGCACCGGCCCCTTATTGATCCTCCTACGTGTGATGGGTCCATGGGATGACAGCCCCACGTCACTCATTCAGGCTGTGCCCAGCCAGACTCTGTGGGGGGAGGTCCGGCCACCAGATGCTCGCCATCGAGCCCACCCCAAGTCTGGCTCCCGGGTGTGGCCCTGGTGACGCCAATCCAGGCGATGTAACTGGCCTTGTTCTTGAACTATTCATAAGGGGCATTTGAACTGCTCTTAGTCTGACCCGTCCCCCCGGACCTGTTTGCCTTGGGTGACCCTACCAGGGGCCCCCGACAACATAGCTCACGGGATCATTTGGGCACTCAAACCACCACGTTAAGGTGGTGGTTCTTGGAGGGGGGCAGTCTTACCTGTATTTGGCCATACACATAATGTACAATTCCTGCAAATTGATATATTTTAGAAAAAAGCACACACACACACACACACACACACACACGCACACACGCGCGCACACACACACACACACACACACAAAATGGATTAGAGAATAGATTATATTGTTACACATTAGACAAAATTAGACAAAATAAAAGCAAATAGTATATATAAAAAGAAAAATTAACAACATATAAGTACCTAGGATTTCCCCCTCAAAACTTTAATTTAATAATAATTCTTAAAAACACAATTCCATTCAACACTCTGGAATTAAAAATATACGGTTATGTGGACCTTTTGACTAAAATTTCAAGTTGTGATACTAATAAATTAATCAACATATTTTTAGACATAATATTAACTATGAGGTCTGCATGGTCTTTACATCTGTGAAATCACAAAGCAGTGGCATTGTGGGTAATCTTTGAGACTGTTTAAAGCCACAGTTTAAATGTATATGCTCCTGGCTGCTCTGTGTGTGTGTGTGTGTGTGTGTGCGTGCGTGCGTGTGTGTGTGTGTGAAGAGGGGCTTTAATAAACATGTAATAGAAGGCAAACAGCTGGCCGGGGCTCCACAGATGGTGCGTTCTTGGCATCTCCACGATGGGACCACACATGCAGATGGCTCATTATTCCAGCATTTGGTTTTGCATATTGCACGAAATTTTATTCCAATGCTTAACAACCAGTGTAAGCAGTACAGGTGTTACTATTTTACACAAGGAGGGCCTGAGATCTAAGCAGTCGTGTGGCATCTCTGAGTCTAATGTTGAGAGAAGGTGCAATATGGAACGTTCTGCTTCGGTCCGTGATCCTGACCTGAGTGTTCCACAGTATGGCATTAAACTAGACCCTGGTACAAACTTAACTGACTGACGGGGATGTTCGAGTTTCAAAGGGGAGCAAACATAATATGGTTCCATTAAGTAGCATTATTTTAGGCACCACAAATGATTTAACAGAGGTAGCAATGCGCTCCTGTTGATCCGGGCCTGCATTAAACTGCATTTATTCAACTACAGGTGTTTTTATTGGCCAAAAATACCTTGAAATACATGCATTTACAGCGGAGGGAGCCTGGCCCCTCCCTAACCCCCTCGCAGCTTTGTACCCCCGACCGGGTGGGCGGGTCCGTTGTATAAGCGCCGTCAGTGGCTGCAGGATCCGGATGCTGTCTTGCCTGAGTTGGACTTTCTTACTCCTCTCCCCTCCCCTGTTGCTAGTCCTGTGTAATGTTTGTACTGTGTTTTGACTATGTTGCTGATGCTCGGAGGTGTTTTTATTTTGTGCACTCATTCCATATGATGCCCCTGTCAGGAGCATGGTCTGGGGTTGATTCACTTTTGTTTTTTCTCCTCCCCCCCCGTCCTCATGTGATGCTGTATTTCATTTCTACTGGAATTTCCCCACTGTGGGACTAATAAAGGCATATCAATTTTTACTGCGAACGGTGTCGCTTCTCCACAGATGTGACCTGTAGCTAGGCCTGGTGGTAACACTTGTTTGTTTCAGTGAAGTTTAATGATTAAACACCCTCCTGAAGCTTTACTCCGCCCATGAGCAAAATCTGAAAAATCCTCCTCTGGTGCATTGATTGACAGCCGACTGACAGCCACAACAATCTAATATAGCGCGGACTAGTGCGTTCAGGACTTTATAACAGAGCGGACATTTGTGCTTGGATCATGCCGTTTCCCGCTTCTCCAGACACGTTTAATAAATACAATCACTAACAAAAAATGCATCATTGACTGTGTGTGGATTTTCAGTTTGGTTGTTACTTTCAAAAGTTGTGAATTATTAATAGATTTAAACAGGCCACTGCCCTCTATCATCTGAAAGACAAAAACATACTCTAATATGATCATAGAATTGAAACTGAGCATTTATATCTGTTCTATCATAGTATCATAGTAATTGTATTTGTTAACTGGATTATACAGACTCTAAACACACACAGCTAGAGCCTTCAGTCACCATATTTCAACCTTTACTTGGTTAAAGATATGGATAAAGATATGTATGTTATGTTTTGTTTTGTTGTTTTTTTTTTTCAAAAATAGGCGTAAATAAAAGCATGTCTTTATTATGGATTTTATTTTTGTTTTTTTATTGCACCGAGAAACATTGAAAAACATGTGTCTTTACTGTGAGCAGGCGTCCATCTCCTCCACAAACCTGACTCTTCTTTGGCCTGGAGGAGGGTCTTCTTTTGCTGTTTCCATGGAAATATTGTTCCCTATTATTCCACAGTATGGCATAATAGCAAAGAACTTATCTCCTTGAAGAATGTTCTGAGTGTGGTTTTGGGTATGGGGTGAATGAATAATGATCTGTAAAGTGTCTTTGTGACATAAGTCTGTGAAAAGCGCTATATAAATAAAAACGTACTTACTTTTAACTTTCGGTTTCCTTGGAGTCATGCAGGTGACTTTCCAACTCTAGAAAGTTACATATTATACCTTTAAAATGTATATATGTGAAAAATAATCGCAGACTAGTCACCTATACTAAATAATAGTTAGTTGTAGTCCTAGTCTATTACATCCTCCCCAAAACAAGATTACATTAACATCTCCAAAACTCAAAATGCTCTGTTCCACCTTGTGATGTCATGACACAGTAGTTTTCAAGTTAACGGCTCCGTTTTACCTTTAGTTCAGTAGAGATTGGCAATTCCAGGGCTGAAATCATCCAAATGATTTTAGTGAAGGCGTATGGAGTTTAAAAAACACAGTGGAGCACTTCCTGTACTGCCACGTTTTCCTTTTGAGAGAAGAAAATAGTGTAAAACGGGCCCCTTACTTTCAGCGTGTTTTGATGAGCGAACGGTTCATATAATACCTCTTTTAATATCCCGTTCTTTGTCCCGTTACATCTGTGCTTTGTCTCGTGTGTGCGTGTGATCGCATGTGTCAGTCCTCCAGTGAAGTTCTTAAAGCTCTTCATTTTGAAATCATCCATGAATAATTAAACCGTTTCACAAGGCCCGCTTCGCCGCAGAACTCTATCACATCTGAGGAAATAGGTCAAGCTGCAGCCTCACACATTGTTAGCATGGGCGTTATTGGGTTAAAACCAGAGCAGAACAATGCTAAGCTATCTGCGTGGCCCATATAATGTACTGCGAAAGAGTGGGATGACAGCGCCGGCTAAAGAATGGTATTACCCACAATTCAGCGGGGCTTTCCTGATGAGGTTTTGTCTCAGCGCTCACAGTGTAAGTTACATCTCGGTCATAAGTCTATTCTACCTGACATAAAGCTGCGTAACCGGAGACGGGATGAACTCGTAACCCACGGCAACTGAAAATGTCAAATCAGATCTTTGTAATCGAAATAAGTTCAGCATGTATGTGGTCATATCATTTAGACCTAGTTCTGTACAAAAGTGACTATGTTTACATGCACACCGAAATCTGATTATTATCTGATTTCTGGACCTTTAAAGGGCTCATATCACTCTTTTCTGATTTAAGTTATAATATTGTTTCCTCATCACAAACACACCTGGAGTTGTGTTTTGTTTCATTCACACGTTTAACACACAAACCTGCACATTTAGGCTGAGTAAGCAGAAAACACTTATACACAATACAGCAAGTGCTCCACAGTGTTTTTAAACTCCATACGTCTTCACTAGAATCATTTGGATGATTTTAGTCCAGGAATTGTCGATCTCTACTGAACAAAAGGTAAAAGGAGCTGTTAACTTGGAAAAAATACCACCACATGACATCACAAGGTGGAACAGAGCATTGTTAGTTTTGGAGATATAATAAATGGTTAATCAAACATGTGTGAATGAAACAAAACACAACTCCAGGTATGTTTTTGATGAGATGACAACATTCTAACACGGCTTAAACTTCACGAGTCAATTTTGTTTAATATAGGACCTTTAAAGGTTGTTTTTTTGTTTCAAATTGCCAATGATCGCATGAAGAGATGCAGCAGCCTTGTAATTATGACGACCAAAAAAAAAAAAAGAATGAAAATCCATCAACTGTGGACGTGGTGGGGCCAGATAAACATCTGTCAAATGCTTTTCTCCATGGAGATGTTATTGCTTTATCTGGAATGTTTCACAAAATGGTATTAAATCTTTCTATTTTCATGGAACCCAAACCAGACCAAGTTACAGGTCAGATCTGTGGAGAGGCGACCCCACTCACAGCCAGAATGTATGTTTTTCTAGGTATTTTTGAGCTATAAAACCACCTGTAATCGAATACATACATAAGGTAGAGCTGTTTAATGTCATACTGTGGAACATTCTAGGCAGAGCAATGACATATCCATAGAAACAAGCAGGTGACAGCCCCCAAAAGAAAAAGTTACATAGTGCAGCTTTCAAATATGGCGATTTTACAATGTTATGTCATCTGAACAATACACCAGCAAAAGAATACTATATCTTCTACTGTTTCCTATCTTTCTTCTCACTAAAACACATCTACAGTAATTATCCAGCTTTGGTCTTGATGAAAGCCGAACAATGTGCTTCATCTGGAGGTGTTTTTGATTCACATTTCACTCACAAAACCCGTGATTGAAGTCTGGCTTTTGTCAGATTCAAAGCAGCACAGAAACAGAAGCTTGATTTGTAAAACTTACCAAAGCAGCTACAAAACGCTACCACACATTTGAGTCTGATTGACACTTGTTTTCAAATAACGTCTCCGCTAACTGGAGTAGGTTTCAGACATGACAGGTTTGATGGACGGTCGGTCAAAAAACAGTGTATTTTAACAGCGCAGTTGCAGTATTACAGTATGCAGTATGTTTTGAAGTGAGTATAACAGTTATTCTTAGGGCTGTGGTTGACTGAAGAAATTCTTGGTGGACTAAAGACGTCAACTAAAAAAGGGGGCGTGGTAAAAGCTCTCGAAAGTATTATGTGTCTTTATGTATCTGACCCAAAGAGCGCTCACAAGGCGACACCTGCAGGGGGAGTTCATGCAAAAACTACTATTTATGCCGGAAAAGTACTAGGAAACAATGTATTTATACAAAGACAGATTAAAGGGCTCATATTACGCTGTTTTAATGTTGTTTCCTCATCATAAACATACACAGGTGTGGTATCATATTTTGATTCCATCATTAAGTGAACCCGGGTTAAAAGTATGATATCACAGATTGAACCTGGGTTCAATTTACCGCTATTTTATTTTGAACCCCCTTATCATATTTTGAATCCCCATTAATTTCTATCAGATTTTAAGTTTTATGTTATATATATGATTATTATTTGATTTTTCATTATATGTATATAGATGATAAAAACATTTTGTTCATTTTTTGTAAAAACAATATATATATAATTAAGATTTTAGTTAGTCATGTCATATTTTAATACATGTAACTTATAAGATTCTATAATATGAAATGATGATAAGAAGAAATGACTTATGATTATTATTGGATTTTTTTATTATATATATATATGTGATAATACATTTGGGTAATTTTTTAAAGTGTAATTATGATTTTAGTTATTTTAAAACATAACTTTTAAGAACCTGGCAAATTGAGTAGCTTTCAAAATTTACTATGATTATGGCTTTCAAAGACATGAAAGATGTCTTTGTACTGAGTTGGTTAAACAATCCTTCCCCCCAACAGACAAGGCCATGTATATCTCCAACATGGGTGCCCACTACGAACCTGTAACTTCAGTGTAAATGTATTGTATTCATGCTAATTGATATGTCTACATACTGTACTGTATGTAGATCTGATCTGTGGTGATATATGAATGTATGATAAATGCATATGTTTCATGTTGATGATTTTGTGATGAGTGACTATGTGTGATGAATGTTTATCATGTTGATGATTTGGGGATGAGTGCATGTGAATGTATGTCAACATGTCTTTTTTACGATACTGATTTTGGGATGAATGTGTGTGAAGACATGTTTTTTTTATATGCATATATACTTTTATATATTGTTGTTTTCTGATCTGTTTGTAGAATTTTGTACTAAATAAAATGTTATGAATAAAGAATATAAAACTGTATGTTGCTTTTTTTCCATTATAAAAGGTCATTAAACACATTAAAATTGCACATTATTTTCCTGATCATTAAGTTTACTTTTATTTTACCTCAGACATATCATAAAACACCTAGTTTGATATTAACAAAACTTTATCATTGAATAATGTATAGGGGTTCGATCTATGATGGGGTTCAATATATGATCTCACACCGGAGTTGTGTTTTGTTTCATTCACACATGTTTAACACAAACCCTGCATGTTTAAGATGAGTTCTTCTCTTACGGAAAATACTACAACTTGTGATGTCATGTGGTGATACAGGAAGTGCTCCACTGTGTTTTTAAACTCCATACACCTTCACTAGAATCATTTGGATAATTTCAGACCTGTAATTTACAATCCCTCCTGAACTAAAGGTAAACAGTAGCTGTTAATTTGAAAACTATCACTACATTACATCACAAGGTGGAACAGAGCTTTTTGAGCTTTGGAGATGTAGACAAACTAACAATAAAGCATTACTCAAACATGTGTGAATGAAACAAGACACAACTCCAAGTATGTTTTTGAAGAGGTGCAGCATTATAACACGACTTAAAGGTCACAAGAATCATTTTGTGTAATACAGGAGCTCTAAACGTGTGATTCATGAGTTTAATCTGGCTTTTTACATATAAATACCAAACAATAACAAATCTTCAGATAACTCACTCACTTCTGATGTCATGAAGTGGTGGTTTTCAAGTTGACAGCTATCGTTTACTTTTCTGTTCAGTAGAGATTGGCAATGCAGGGCTGAAATCATCCAAATGATTCTAGTGAAGGTGTATAGAGTTTAAAAACACAATGGAGCACTGGAACTGGGTGGGAACTGAGTATTTTCTGTTTGAGAGAAGAACTGAGCCTAAATATGTAGGGCTTGTTTGTTAAACATGTGTGAATGAAACAAAACACAACTCTAGGCATGTTAAGATGAGGAAACAACTTTATAATCGTAATATGAGCGCTTTAAAAATGAAATAGTAGTGATGGAGTCTTCTTGCTATCAGCTCGGTTGGAGGATTTTATGGGACGATGTTTTGACCTGGGGGTAGAGATATGGATATGACAATTTTTTTTCCACCTCTTGTCACTCAAAAACGTTCGCGTTGAAAATCCATCGCCGTGGAGACTTAAGAGCTGTGATGTTGTGAACTTAGTCTGTGATTTTTGACACTTTTTACCCTCTTTTAGCACTAGTTTGACTTCAGTTTTGCCGTGAGGGTTAGACACTTGAATATGCAAAGTTTTATGCCCAAAGACTAACCTCTAAGCCATGGGTTCAGCTGTCAGGATCATATTGACACTATACACGATATCGTTTGACTTGCAGCAAAATGACAATGTATTTTCTTTGTATTCTGTGGAGAGTTGTCAATCTTGGAGCAAATTCAACTTATTCCTTTGTTCCTTTTGGTTAGGAGTCCATCACCTGCTTGTTTCTATTGCTCTGCCTGGAATGTTAAACCGATACAAAGGCTTCTTCTTTTAGTACAACAGACTGTATATATAAATGGACATAGCTTCTGACTCCATCAGCTCTGGCTCCAATTTGCTTTACATTGAAATAAACATTGCTCCTCTCCCTGTAACTGCTGCAGTGAGCCTCATTTTGGTCTTAAAATGTTCATATTAACCCGCGCTACATGATCCTGGTGTTTTTATTTCTCTATTTTGTCCATAAATCAACATATGAGTCTTGTGAAAGTAGAATTTTTGCAGAGAACATTTGTTATAAACGGTAGATGTTGGTTTTGAATCGATTTTCCTTTGTTGTGTTATTTTGTAACTGTTGTAAAATTACAAACCGTAATTATTCAGATAAAACACTATTATTAAGATTTGGCGATCACTGGCTATAGCTGTAGTTAGACTTTTTTGTGGACTAAAGACATGTCCCGCTGATTGGTTAGTTGTCTAAAAGGAGGCGTGGTACAACCTATCAAAACCATTGCATATCTCTATAATGTATCAGAGCCAAACTGCACTCACAAGACTACACCTGCAGGGGGAGTTCATACAATAAACAACTAAATATGCAAAAAAAAAAAAAAAAAAAAAAAAGAGTACTAAGAAACTGTATTTATATAACACATAAATTTACTTCATCTGCTTTTTAAATATAAATAACCAAATCTCCACCTGTTCTATAAGCAAATTTCTATGGAACGTTCACTGGAGTGACATCACCAGTGGTCGCGACAATGTGAATTTTTTTTTTTACCTTAAAGCAGAACGCACATCAGCTCAGTACAGTTTCCCACCTTGAAGAGTGCAATTGGGCTCTTCAGGTGGGAGTTAACTTTGCTAGTCACTCGCTGATACTTGCTAGTTTTGATTTAGCTGTTTTTAGCTGTTCTTGTAGTTCAGTTTTACGCTAGTTTGTAATTACAGCTAACCTAATTTAGCTAGGTTTTAGTTGATAAAAGGGTAGTTTGGTTTTGCCTTAGTGTAGTTCCCTGTTGCATTTAGTAGCTAGCAGTTCGTTCTAGCTACTAGATCTAACTACCACTAGCTACTAACTTAGTGACTGCTAGCTAAGTTATAATCTTTGTTAGTACCTTTTTTAGGGTGTGTAGTAACTGTCAACAGAAGATGAAGTCCCAGTCACAGTCGCCAAAACCAAGGTCCACAAGGACTCCAGGCCCTCCGTCCAACGTCGCCCGCCGGGTGATAAATAAAATGCCACGGACGCACAGAAGCCAGTTTAAACTTCAGGGGAACCTGACGCGTCTTCAGTTCCCAGATCCGACCCAGGCGCCCAGCTCCCAGACTGGACAAAGCAACCAGGACACTTCCCTTCTGGCCAGTACGTCCAGATACTGCCCTCCCCAGCCGGCAGCGGGTGCAGGTGGAGCAGTGGCGAGTCGGAAGAGGAGCCGCGAATTCTGGGAAACGTCCAAAGCGGTTAGTAAGAAATCCAAAAGCGAGTCCGACAGTGACATCGCAGGGCCAAGCACCAGCACAAGGACCTGGAAACACACCAAGAAGGAGGTCCCACGGAGGGAGGAGCAGCTCAAGCGCAAAGCCAAGCCAGGTGAGGCCAGTCAGCAGCTTAGACTTAGGGTGGTATAATAAATGCAAAAAATTATGTATCACAATATGGTTAAAGGTGCATTATGTTACCTTTCTGGTGAAGGGGGCGACACTTGCTTGTCTCCATGAAGATTTTGTTGCCTGAAATGGTCGACAGTACAGTATTAGATATTGTACACACCACACGTACCTACAATCATCTCTCTACTCTTACAGCCTGTAGACAGCCTGGACAAAACCCAGAGACCTCCAGAAAAAGGTCCAGATCCAGCTCCGGTAAGAGAGCCAGACAGGAGGTTCCCTCTCCCCAGAAGGACAAACTGCATGTGGGGAGCAGGAAGAGGCAGAGCAGCTGTGATTCCTGTGAAGAGTCTGAAGGGGGCTTTAAGAAGTGCAGGACTGAGTCCAGCAGTGACAGCGCTGGACCCAGCACCAGCAGGAAAACCAGGAAGCACCATGCCAAGAAGAACGGGTCTGGGAGAAAGAAAGTTCTCAAGAGCACGGCAAAGCCAGGTGAGGTGTTATTGGCAATGTTTTGAGGACAACGTGCTAACTAACATGTTTGTTTTAAGTCCAAAAAGCACATTTAAAACACAAGATTGTTAATAACATAGCAATTTGTAAAGTTTCAGAAACAGATTTTAAATAAAATTATAGATCTTCATTAGTTATCACAGAGCTGATTAGCCCTGAGTGAGCTTTCAGATGTTTAATATTATTATTTTTTTTAAGGGAAACATGGATGGACAAAATGTATTTTGGTCACTGTTGAGCTCCATTGGGGCTGCATAAATCTATAGAAAATAATTTTTATTGTAATACCTTTATCATAGTTATGGCACAGAGATTTGCTAATTATGTCCATACAAATTGCAACTTTGGTTCAACTGCGATGACTCTTGTCATCCTGGTCTATTGACATCTGTATCACACATTTACTACAATCATCTCTCTGCTCTTATAGTGTTTCCAAGCTGCAGCACTCAGACTCAGGAGCAGCCTGAACAAATTCCAGAGTCCTCCAGAAAGGAGTCCAGACCCAGCTCCAGTGAGAGGCCCGGCCAGGAGGTCCCCGGTCCCTCAGGAAAGCCAAAGAAGAGCTTAAAGGATGAAGACTTCTACAAACTCTCCATGTTACCCTGTAAGACTTGTTCTAATCTGATCATTTTAATGCTGCACTGTGTAACTTTTCTTGTAGATCTTTTGCCAACGATTTGCTTGTCTTCATGAAGAGTTATTTCAGCTTCCTGTTATTTTGAGCACTTTTTCACCATTCAAAAGATAGAATATTTAGCTAAGGCCCTCTACCAGATTTTTCCTTGTGTATTTGTGCAAAATTTGTCTTGGCCCAGTAGAGACATATGTTTTATTGTCCAATAATCAGGAAGTGCGTGTTAGCATACTATGTGTTGTCAGCTTTACTGTGAATGGGCTTTACTGATTAATGCTTTGACTATTGCTCTGCAATAACATCTCCATGGAGACAAGCAGCTGGCGGGCAAACCCTCAACCAGAAAGTGACATAGTGCAGTTTTATGTGAACATTCATTGAGTACTAATATTTCACTGTCTAATGCAGTTTTCAAAGACAAGTACAAGCTTAAAAGATGCCTGAAGAAAGGGGGCTTTGGTACGGTCTACTTTGCCATCCGGAAAGAGGACAACCTTCCAGTAAGTAGGCGATTCATTTTGTATATGCTTTTTTCACCAAATAATTCAAATATTTAGTTAGTTTTCACTTTTTCAAAAAACGGTATGTAGCCTGCACTCTTACTGTTTTAAAAACGTACAGTCTCTGACAAAAGTCTTGTCGCTTTTCCATTTTGTAGAAGCAAAAGCTTATAACCTGACTTTAAATTAATCGATTGGTTTTAGAAATGTCTCATATGAAAGCTAAAACCCTCCCAAATTATGCTCAATATACTAAAATAAATTTGCTTCACTGAAGAAAGATTGATCATTTAATGAACACAGAAAGGTCAGATTTTGGCAAGACAAAAGTCTTGTCGCCTTGTCATATGATGCACCCAATCCTAGATTACAGCCTCACCTGTGATCAGTTACTGATCAATCAATTAGTGGGTGTGTATAAAAAGAACCTCAGCACACCAGACCTTCACATCAACTGCAACTTGACCTCTGACAACATGCCTAAGATCCACCCTGAGACCAAAGCGTTAATTATCAAGAGGCTGAAGACCAGATCCACTGCTGAGGTGGCTGACACCTTCAGTGTGTCTCAGCGTCAAGTACAAAGAATAAGAAAAAGATCTGAAAAGACTGGAGATGTTTTTGACAAGCCCAGGTCCGGCAGACCCCGCAAGACAACTGCTCGGGAGGACCGTTTGTTGATTTGAAAATCCAAGGCCAGCCCCTTTTCCACTGCAGCAGAGCTCCACCAGGCCTGGTCACCTCAAGTCCCTGTGTCAACCAGAACAGTTTGTAGAATTCTGTCTCGAAATGGCCTCCATGGTCGAATCAGTGCACAGAAACCAGCACTAAACAAAAGGCAATTAAAAAACCGTGTGGCATTTGCCAAGGCCCACAGCCTGCTAAAAGGATGGACACTGGAAAAGTGGCAGAAGGTGGATTTCTCAGATGAATCCTCGGTTGAATTACATCACAGCCGCCGCAAATATTGCAGAAGACCTACTGGAGCCCGCATGGATCCAAGATTCACCTAGAAAACAGTTAAGTTTGGTGGCGGAAAAATCATGGTCTGGGGTTACATCCAGTATGGGGGTGTGCGAGACATTTGCAGGGTGGAAGGCAATATCAATAGCCTAAAATATCAAGAAGTATTAGCTACCTCTTACATTCCCAACCATAAAAGGGGTCAAATTTTGCAGCAGGATGGTGCTCCATCGCATACTTGTATCTCTACATCAAAGTTCCTCAAGGCGAAGAAGATCAAGGTGCTCCAGGACTGGCCAGCCCAGTCACCAGACATGAACATCATTGAGCATGTCTGGGGTAGAATGAAAGAGGAAGCATGGAAGGCAAAACCAAAGAATCTTGATGAACTCTTAGAGGCATGTAAGACTGCTTTCTTTGCTATTCCTGATGACTTCATCAACAAATTGTATGAATCATTGTCGAACCGCATGGATGCAGTCCTTCAAGCTCATGGAAGTCATACAAGATATTAAATATGGATCTCACAGCACCACTACTTAATTCACTGACGTTATGCAACATATTTTTGTATTTGAAGTAAATTATTTGTCCAATTTTCTGTAGGCGACAAGACTTTTGTCTTGCCAAAATCTGACCTTTCTGTGTTCATTAAATGATCAATCTTTCTTCAGTGAAGCAAATTTATTTTAGTATATTGAGCATAATTTGGGAGGGTTTTAGCTTTCATATGAGACATTTCTAAAACCAATCGATTAATTTAAAGTCAGGTTATAAGCTTTTGTTTCTACAAAATGGATAAGCGACAAGACTTTTGTCAGGGACTGTACTGCAATCAAATCTGGACTTGAGTTACCAGAGCCTTAACCTGTAAGTTTGTCTCATTCTCAGTATATGGATAGGCCATGTCTCATGGCCTCCAGAATTCACTCACTGAGCTGCAGACGCTTCACTAGCACTGATTCATGATCGGTGCAGGTGGTGGGGTTCAGGTAGTGACCATTCAGATCAGAGAGAAGCATTTTAGGTTTAAACCAACTGGATTTCAGTATTGAACCTGGCAACCCAAATGAGAGACTCATGTGAGGCTCATTCTGCTTTCTGATTCGATAATTGTCTTGAGAATCAAAACACCAAATCATAACATAAATAAATGGGACAAGTCCAGTGTTTGTGTAAGAAGAATAAATGAAGAATAAATTGACTTTAGAATTGTTATCAGTAAAAGCTATATTTGATTAATACTAATTCTTCCATGCTTCTTACAGGTCGCCATCAAACTCATTCCCTTACGCTACATTACGTGGCTGGTAAGTCATTCTACACATATTCAGTAACAGTGGAGTATTTGCACATTTCTTGACCCATATTCCCTTTTGTTTCTCCTAAAGAACGTGCCGCACCATAAATATCCAGTTCCTTATGAGGTGGGCATGCTGGCGCGGGTGGGGGCTTGGCCTGATGTGGAGGAGAATTATGTGACCCCTGTCCTCCTCGAGTGGTTCAAGACGGACCAGGAGGTCCTGCTGGTACTGCAGAGGCCAGAGCCATGCATGGACCTCACAGACCACCTCAATACTTCAGAATACTGCATGTCCGAGAGGGATGGCAAAGTAAGTGTTTAAAACTGACCATTAAGCCATGTTATAATGTCCTCTAAAACAGACCAGGAGTTGTGTTTTGTTTCATATTAGTCTGTCTACATCTCCAAAGCTCAAAATGCTCTGCTCCACCTTGTGATGTCATGAAGTGGTAGTTAACTTTTGTTGAATCTGTATTATATTATTGATTTGTTTTTCTTTCCCACAGTCCATTTTCCGGCAGCTGGTGAATGTGACCATAGACATGATGTCGTGTGGAGTCTTTCACAGAGACATCAAACCTAGCAACATCCTCCTGGACTGGGATGGGGAGAACATGCACAAGCCCAGAGTGCGCCTCATAGATTTAGGCTGTGCTGTCCTCTTTGAGCCATACCAGGTCTACAGAAATGTTCAAGGTTAGTACAGTCTGCTGCACATGTGTTTGGAGGCTACAGTGTTTAAAGTGCATGTTTAAAGGTCCTATATTACACTAAAATGACTTGTGAGCTTTGAGTCATGTTAGAATGTTGTTACCTCCTCAAAAACATACCAGAGTTATGTTTTGTGTCATTCACACATGTTTGAATAATCCATTATTATTAATCAGTGTCCAAAGCTTAAAATTTAGACCTGGAATTGCCAAACTCTACTGAACTAAATGTCAAAGGTAGCTTGTTAGATTGAAATGTGTAATGTAACATGTGGTATTTGCCTCTTGTGTTGCAGGGACTTTCTTGTACATGGCTCCGGAGTGGCACAGGACGGGGCAGTACAAGGCGTACCCCTACACAGTGTGGCAGCTGGGCCTGATCTTGTACGTTATGCTGCACGGGAAGAAGCCATTTGACTCTAAGGACCAGATCACCTCCAACTACCGGCCCTACATGTGGGAGGGGCTCTCATATAGTACGTGTCAGACTTTATGTTACACAGGTTATGCACACAACATCACAACACTCACAACACTCATAGGAAGTGACATGAGCACTTCCTATACTACCACCTGACATCACAAGGTGTTTTCTGTTTGAGTGAAGAACTCAACTCCAGGTATGAGCTAAAATGGCTCCATTGAGAAAAAATTGACCAAAAGAAGCAAAGAAACACATTTTGTCTGTTATGCTGCTCATAGTTCTGTCACAATGTTGAGGGGCATTTTCAATTAGAAATACATTATATGCACACGGCGATATACAACAGTTCTAATTCTAAACTTTGTTCTGTTTTTAGGATGCATACATTTATTAAGCAAACTGATGGAGAAAAACCCTGCTAACCGGATACCCATGGACAAAATCAAGGCGCACCCCTGGATGATGCAGGGATGAGCCGAGTGAGAGTCCGAGGAAGGGGCCGAGGGAGGGGCCGAGGGGGAGGGAGGGGTTGAGGGGGAAGGCGAGGGAGGGACTGAGGCATGGGCCAAGGGAGGGACCCAGAGATAGACCCCCTGTTCCTACTGAGAGATGGTAGGAACATGGGGTTGATTTAAGAAGGGAGGTAGGGAAGGAGTGAGTGACTCCTTCCCTACCTCCCTCCTTCACGAATGGGGGGGTGAGGGAGAGTGAGGGAGTGGGGAAGGGCCTCCAGGACTCAGGTGAGATTAGGTGATGTTACCTCTGAGTCCTGCACATGAGGTGTTTGTGGGAGTAGCCTCACACAAACACACACAAACACACACATACACTCACACACACACACACACACAGGTTAGCCCTAACACAATCACCTCAAGTGACGAGACCCCTGTGAAACCCTCTGAGCTCAGCTGTGTGGTCAGTGTGATGTGTTCACAGTGAGCATGTTCAATTGACCGGAGGTGGGGCTCAGGGGTCTGAATGGGGGCGTGGCTGTGTACCTGACTTGCTACTAAGTGTGTTTTCCAGGTGTAGGCATTTGAAAAATACACTACAAATATGACCAAACGCAGATATGTCCCCTTAAGAGTACTTCACCACTCACCTCAGGGCAGATTCATATGTGTGTCTGAATGGAGTTCTACACATTAACACTTGGTTAACGCTCTTCCCTCTGCAGGTTTTTCACTAACAAATGAGTTCAGATTGGACATCTATCTGCGTCGCCATGTTTGTTTTGATTCATTTAGGAGCTTCACCTTTGTCTTCAGCAGAAACCTCAATGCTGTGACGTGATTGGTCAGCCACCACCTGTCTGGTCCTATCTCACCAGCAGGGGCATGTCAGGATGGATTCTGGTTTGTGACCTCACAAATATCTCAGGAATCCAAAGTAATCTTCATATGCATTAATACTCTAACACCAGAGCCAACAGGAACATTTATCCAGAGAAGGACCAGCAGCAGAGTCAGCATTATGTTTAGAACATTCATTTTGTTCTTGTTTATATACAAACTTTGTGTTTTCTTCTAATAAGAGAAATTTGTCAAAAGCTAAATAGCTTATTTACCTTGTACCTTGTAGGTTAAAGTTTCTACAGAGTTACCAGAAACACCTCCAGTAACAAATGTCCAACCCCACAGCACAGAAGCACATTTGGACAGTCAGCCTTTTCATATCAACATGGAAAACTCACTACCCCCTGAACTGAAGTGCAGAACAGAGCTGAAGGCCCAAGTCCTGTTTAAAAACTAACCAGAGATGTACCCACCTGTAAATATTGTGTTGTATAATGTGTATGTGTGTTTGAATGTGTGTTTGGATGCGGGAGCGTCTGAAATATGAAACTGCACTGTTGTAAAAATGTGTTTAAAGATTGTGTTTTTCAACTGTATTGAAGTGATTACAGGATGTAATGAACAGGCCGTTCATTACTGTATGAGTATTCATATTTACATTGCACTTTTTAGCACACAGCACTTATGAGACACGCTAATTTGCACATAATAAAAAATTGCACACGTTTTTATTGTTTTAAAATATTTATTGAAGTAAACTAAACATAACAATTGGAATGTGCAATATATGTGCCGTGTTTTAAATTAGTTGTGTCTCGTTTGTGTGTGTGGTGTAGATGTTTTTAAAGTGTTAAAGTGCTATGTGTGTTGAATGTGTTGAATGTAGCTGTGCTTTTGACTTACCTGTGTCTTGTGTCCAGGTGTCTGGCCAAAAAATTCCCCAGGGGACCAGACACTGTATAAGAGTTCCAGGCCAGCTCTAGACGGTGGACATCGGGGGAGATAGCACTAGTTCTTAATTGGGTTTATTCATGTTGTATTTTGTTAGGTGTTTGGTTTTAGGGTTTTAACTTGGTTTTATACAGCTAATGTTAATTTTACATCCCCTGGAGTGTTAATGTTTTACCCAGCAGTATATAAGGCGCCGTGTTTTACCATTCTGTATTTTTCTGCTCCCAGTCCTCATCGCACCTTTTTGCACCGCACTGTGCACTTGTGCACTTGTGCACTTGTGCACTTTATTTTGGGAATTAAAAAAATAAAGAAAACATGTACCATGCTAAGCTTGCCTCCGTCATCTGTGTAACTCACTGCAACCCAGCCGCTCTACCCATCCTGGTCACGCAGGAAAAGCCTGACCAGAGACAGGAGTTGAGAATGAGCACTAGCTGCAGACTCTACCTGTGTCGCATCAGCTGCATGTTCTACCTGTGACTATGGATGACTGCATTGTCTCATATATATTTACTTATTTTTATTTTCTTTTTTATATAATTACGCCTTATTTGACACCAGTCTCTTGCTATTCTTGCTACTTATTTAGAATTTATTATTACCATTTATTATTTTTTTCAAGTAATTCCCATGTGGATCAATAAAGTTTGTCTAAGAAGAAATAAATAATCTTGCTGTGTATGGTCACTTCACCACCACCCTCTGGATCAATAAAATTTCTTTATTCTCACACACTGAAAGAACTACTTGACACGTGCACTGAACAGTGTCCCCTCAGCCCTACACACTCCTTCACTCTCTACAGCCCCATTCACACACAGCTCCCAGGAAATGACCAGGGACAAAATCTCAGCAGTGACCCCCATTCACACATGTACCATTCCCAGAACATGGGCACATTATTATTTTTATATTTAATATTTGTTTTAGTAGAATAATAGAGTTATAACTGCTGTTCCACTGAATAACTCATCTCCTATGGAGATGAGTTATTCCCCCCCGTTCCTGGCAATGATGAGTTTCAATAACAACTGATGATATATTTTCATATATTTAAAAAAAAAAGCATTCATAAATTATTTTTGCAACAGCAAATAATAATACTTCATGCAGGCCTAACTGAGGCTACTTTTAACATCATTGAACACCAGTAGGCCTGTCCAAATCAACAGAACATGCTTAACATTTGTAATCTGTGCCAAAACTACTGCTGACGACACCTGATGGCTGAAATCATGAATAATGCTTTTCTGTGACTGCAAATCAAAATGCTTCCTCTCAAAAAACTCAACTGGCTTGATCACTAAATTCACAGGCTTTGTCTCAATATGACGCTGAAGTTTGCATGGTCTCGCTGTCATTCACAAACACCTCTTTGCAGACCACACACTGTGGCAGAGGTGCAATCTCAGAACCCGACCAGGTGAAATTGAACTTTAAATTATCAGGACCATATTTACTACATTTTTGCTGGGTCCTGTCTCCTCCCTTGCTGCTGATTTCTGTTGAGATGGAATCAGAAAACTCTGTACTTTACAGATAATACTCACACACATGCCCAGAGATATGGCTGTTGAGACCCCTGCCTTTGACTGCCGCCCAAATCTCCCTGCACTGGCCCCCTATGGATCCTCCTGCGGGTGGTGGGTCCACAGGAGGACGGCCCCACATGGCCCCACATCGCTCCTTCGGGCTGTGCCCGGCCGGGCCCGGCCACCAGACGCTCGCTGTCGAGCACCCACTCCAGGCCTGGCTCCAGGGTGGGGCCCCGGTAACACCAATCCGGGCGATGTAACTGGCCTTGTTGTGTTTCTCATCATGGGGGCTTCTTGACCGGAAAAAGGTGGCTTCCCCTCTCCGGGTGGGTGGAGAGTCTCTCCCTCTAATGGAGGAGTTCAAGTATCTCAGGGTCTTGTTCACGAGTGAGGGGAGGATGGAGCGTGAGATTGACAGGTGGATTGGTGCAGCGTCAGCAGTGATGTGGTCGCTGTATCGGACCGTTGTGGTGAAGAGGGAGTTGAGCCGAAAGGCAAAGCTCTCAATTTACCGTCAATCTATGTTCCTACCCTCACCTATGGTCATGAGCTTTGGGTAATGACCGAAAGGACAAGATCGCAGATACAAGTGGCCAAAATAAGTTTCCCCCGCAGAGCGGCTGGGTGCACCCTTAGAGATAGGGTGAGGAGCTCAGTCACACAGGAAGAGCTTGGAGTAGAGCCGCTGCTCCTCCACGTTGAGAGGAGCCAGCTGAGGTGGCTCAGGCATCTGATCCGGATGCCTCCTGGACGCCTCCCTCGGGAGGTGCTCCGGGCATGTCCCACCGGGACGGGGCCCCGGGGAAGACCCAGGACACGCTGGAGGGACTATGTCTCTCGGCTGGCCTGGGAACACCTTGGGGTTCCCCCGGAGGAGCTGGAGGAAGTGTCCAGGGTGAAGGAAGTCTGGGAATCCCTGCTTAGACTGTTGCCCCCGTGACCCGACCCCGGATAAGCGGAAAAAAATGGATGGATGGACTCGTATGCACATTTACCGATATCAGTATTGATGTGTACAGATGTGGACTGTTATTTTGTCTTTGCATGTGTGTCGGGCTTCCCCACTAGCTCTTTGGCGCCCCCCAGGGGAGGCGGGCATCACCTATTGAAAACTGCTGGTCTAAATAGGCACATTTTTATGCAGTACTTTTCCACCTTCAAGGCACTCAGAGCTCTTTACATCAAGGAACCACTAACTCATTCACACACACATTCATACACCAGTGTACATAGCCACTGAGGGTGTTTATGTTGTTAGCGGGATTCGAACCAAACATGTTACTAACAGAGTTACTGCCGCAAATGTAGCTAGTTCTACCCCCATAAGCTCAGTAACATTACAGCGCATTGTGATTCTGAGCTAAAATGTGTGTTCCAAGCCTTATTTAACGTCATGGTGCCCTGTCAGAGCCGTGAAATGCACCTGTCTGAATGACCAGCTGTAGTGACCCCCAGTGTGTGGCCCTCCATTACATTACATTACAAATATCTTTCTATATGTGGCCCTTGATGAAACAGGCGTGGACTTCCCTGTACTATACTATCTACAGTAGGGCAGAACAATAGTGCAGACTCTCTCAAAAACAAAATGTTCACAACGTCTTCCCAAAAGACATGACTGTTGACAGCTCAAAGGACTGGAAGCCATGAGATTTATATAAGTATTTTTTAATTTTAGGTGTCTGTACTTTACTTAATATGCTTTAAAGTGGATACCTTTTACTTTACTTACAGGATTGAAAAGGACTGAAAAGTAAAAGTATATTTTATTATAGTTTGAGAGCTGCTGAAAAGGCAGAGGGTTTATTTTTAACACATTCATAGTTTGAGCAAACAAAAACATACGAATAAAACAGCTTTCTACTGAACAAAATTCAGCACAAGTCTGTATCAAAATCACTACATTTGAAGCCTTATAAGACCTCAAAATCTCCCTGACATACTTTTACTTTAATACTTTTACTTTTTTTTTCGCTCCAGTATCTGTACTTTTGCTTAAGTAACAAAACTGAGTACCTCTTCCACGCATGAACGCCACCATACCTCACCCCATTGTTTGTCGGGACCCCCTCTCTCCTCCTCCCTCTCTCAGTACAGCCGTGTTTACTGTCCATACGCTCCCTGGGTCTCGGGTTAGACCAGGACTGGGACCAGGACTGTGACCAGGACTGGGTCTGGTTTGATGGATGGCTCTGGTTCAGCCTGAGTCCGGGGGAGGTCTGGGGTGCCACTATCACGGCGCTGTGACTGACACGTACAAAGAGGCCAATGGAATATTATCAGGAAGCCATTTGTGAGCGCCGCTGTGAGGCTGTTGTCTTTCTCAAATGAAGTCATCCATCACCGCTCTTCATATTTGATCAGGTCATGAGCAGCTTTTAAAGAGAAACACACAGAGAGAAAGAGGGGGAGGACGAGAGGAGCAAGGACGATAGGAGGATGAGAGGGAAAGAGGTGGAGAGATGAGGAGGGAGGAGGATTGAGAGGAGGAGATGTACGAGGAGGAGGAACGAGAGCGAGCAGGAGACAGAATTAGAGGAGAGAAGTGGAGAGGTGGAGGAGAGGATGGAGGAGGAGGGAAAGAGAGAGAAAAGACGAGGGAGGAGAGGGAAGGAAGGATGAGTAGTGGAGAGGAGAGAGAAGAGGAGACACGGAGCGAGGAACAGAGAAAGAAGGAGAGGAGGAGGAGAGGAGAGAAGGAGACGAGGAGAGAGGAGATATAAAAAAACACAGAACCAGGACTTGGACTTTTGAAATAAACTCTGTTTTGTCTTTTTGTTACTGTCTTCTACAGATATTATGAACAAAATACAGTCGAGTAGATTGGAATCATTATCAATCATATCATCAATCAATCATTTATTGTAGAAAAATGGAGTAAATTGTAGGACTACAGTGAAAATTTTGAATGTCTCTTTTTCCAAACAGACTCTAGACAATAGATCTGTCACGTTAATACATTTTAACTTATTGTTTAATCAGTGTTTGTATCGCAGTATTCATAAAAGTACCTTGTTTGTACACATTTTTGTTGTACATTAGCATATAGCATTAAACATTTTTTTTTGTACCTACAATAATCACCTGTAATTGAGTAAATCCAAAATAGATACGCTTAATGCCATACTGTGAAACATTCCAGGTAAAGCAATAACATCTTCATGGACACAAGCAGGAGGCAGACCCATACCAGAAAACTTACTTAGTGTACTTTCCATAATAATTGTAGCCTTATTCTTAAAAGTCCTCACAAGTCCTCACAATTTTGCACAAAGGCTACAAATAAGATGAAACTCCTGGTATAAACTTGTGTATTTAAGCAAACTGTCAGTGTTTACAGTTGTGTATTTAATTACGTCAGTGCTTTACTGTGTCTCAAATTGATTCTTTTGAGCTTTAAGACGTGTTATGATGTTGTTCCCTCCTCAAAAACACACCTGGAGTTGTGTTTTTGTTTCATTCACACATGTCTGAGTAATGCTTTATTACATCTCCAAAGCTCAAAATGTTCTGTTCCACCTTGTGATGTCATGAAGCGGTAGTTTTCAAGTTAACAGCTACATTTTTACCTTTAGTAGAGTAGAGATGGGCAATTCCATGTCTGAAATGATCCAGATGTTTCTAGTGAAGGTGGAGTTTAAAAACACAGTGGAGCACTTCCTATAGAGAAGAACACTCCATTTTTTTTCTGATGCGGAGACAATATAATAACATAGAAGAAAATAAAAGAGAGAGTAATATGGGCCCTTTAACGCGTGGCTGTGTCTTAAACGAAGTAGCCAATAACATCACGTGTACTACTGTGGATCCGACCCGGCGCGCCTCCGTCTCTCCGCCGCTCATCCACAAACTTTATTCTTTGATCGTGGCGCAGGGCGGAAGCAGTGTGTGTGTGGAGGAACAAAGCCATCTCTCCCTCCTCTCCTCCTCTCCTCTCCTTTCCTCTCCTCTCTCCCTCCTCCTCGCGCTTTCTCTGGCCCCTGCGCCTTTAATAAACTCACGGTTATCTAGTGTAACAAATGTCTGCTGCCATCATCAAGTCCGGGCGAGGAGGGAGGAGTTTTTAATGTTCAGTTTGTTCTATGGATCGATGTTCGCTGCATCTGCTGGCATCGCGTCTCCCCCTCGCCTGCACCGCGCGTAATCCGCCACTACTGTAACCGTCCGAGCGGGCACGATACCTGTTCTCACGGAGCCAAAGCAAACGACTACTTTGAGTGACAAGCGTCGATCAGCGTACACGGATTCGGTGGAGGAGCGAAGCGGGCGGTAGAGGCATGGTTCGCCCCCAGCGGCTGTGGTTGTTGTAGCGGGAGGAGGAGAGGAGCAGGACGGTGAGAACTCGCTGGTTCGTCGGCTTCTTTTCGCGTGTGACCGGATCTTTTTTTTGCCTCCGGAGAGCGAAGCGAGGAGACCCCCAAAGCGCGGCGGAAGACACGGACTCGAGAAGCGGTGTTTGTATGGACTATAGCCCGCATTTGCTCCGCACCTGAACCGCTACGACCATGCCTCGGAGGAAACAGCAAGCGCCGAAGAGGGCAGCTGGTAAGCCCGGTTCTTTTACACACTTCCATCGGTGAAATGTCTCGCTGATTTGGTTCAGTGTTTGTTTTTAGCCCTGTGTTTCGCTCCAAACTTTAACTTTTTCTGTTACGCTGCTTTTACGCACAGATACACCACGAGTTTAATGTTTATATCCAGACAAGTTTTAGTTTTACCACAATTTTGGCTATTTTATCGTTTTATTCCACTGTATTTAACGATCATTAATTATGATTTATACATTCAAAATTGTTGTCTTTTACTTTTAAATACGCTATTAGTTCAGTTTTGGAGTAAACTTGAAATAAGATCCATTGTAATCGACTAAGACTTTTGAGTTAAGTTAAAACAAGATAGTCACGTTTGTCAAATATTGTGTTAAACTCTTAATCTTAACCTGAATTATGGTAAATTGTAAAACGACTTTTGCATTAAAACAATAGCAGATTGTCACAGCTTCCTGTGTTATCCAAATGAGGTTAATTATTAAAACGAGACATTCAAATTCACGTCTTTACCGGATTAAACAGCGCAACTTCCCCGTAAACACCCTCTCGTATTCCCGCACTCCCAGACAGCCCTTCCCCGCTGACTGATGATAAAGTTAGTGTTAAACTAATGTGTGGCTGTCGCTGCTCGTGGCGTGTGATTGGACGCAGCCGTGCAGGGGAAAAACGCGCTTGAAAGATGCTGAACTCTCCGTGAACTCTTCATAATCTTATGGACAAATGGAGAGCGCGTTACACTCGCTCACACACATAGCCTGCGCCATCCATCCATCGCTCCCGCTGCCAGATACGAGGCCATTACGCACACACATTTGAGCCAAGACACCATTTCTCCAGCTAATTTTCCCTCAAAGATTGTCCCGTATTAGTTGCCTTAGAATGACTGTACATAGCCTATACTATACTGCTAAATCTGCCTTTTGTTCACAGCACTTTTCCTTACCAGTGATCCTTTATGAGATCCGAATCTTTTGGATGCGTTCATTGCAAAAAGCAGTTCAAAAGACTGGCTCTTTTAAGAGAAGAACTCACTTAATCTACAAACTAATCACCCCAAGGCTAAGATCTGTTTAAAACGTCTTTATAAATGTGAAATGATCCGGAATCTCAATAAAACGTTGCACTACAATAATAATAATAATAATAATAATAATAATAATAACAACTGTTATTCCAATGCCAGATATGTTTTTAGCACACAAAGCTCTCACTCATGTTTTCTCCTCTACTCCTGCTCATTTTTCTGTTGGTTCAGCGTAAAAATGCAGAGAAAATACAACCAAAAAGATTCAGTTCTTTAAAAAAATGAGATCCTATTCCAACAGTTCACGTTAAGGAACCGTTCAAAAGAGCCGACTCACGATTCCTTACTGTAACGCTCGATTCTTTTGCCGTTTTTATGACTTTACAAACCCGAACTTGCATTTTTGCCCTATTAGCTGCCTCACAATGACAGGCCTTTATTATTTATCCTTATTTTCTGCTTCGTATGTATGGGCCTGAACGACGATATATCGCTACAGAAAAGTACCCTGATAATATTGAAAGTACTTAGTATCACTGACACAAAAACCCTAAAGCAGGATTATCCCACTTAATCTGTTTGGAAGTGACGCGTATTGTAAAAAACATGCCAGAAATACGTAAATACTACAATTTACCACTGTATATATGTTATTATTTAACAAAGCAGGTCTACAGATCACATATTATAAAAAGTAATACTACAAAAAATCCTTGTTAGTGCAAAGAAAAGGTACACGCAGTATTTATTGAGCCTGAAAAAGTAGAGTTTTTCCTATTATATATGGAAGTGGATATAGTGATTATTGTGACAGGCCTACTATATGTTTGTGTCATGTTTTTATTCACAAATTTTGCTCTAAACGTCAGTCTTGAACTTATTTTTGTTCGTATTAGCTTCCTTGGAATGACTGGACATGGCATAGGTTTGTGTTGCAAACTCTGTACGTTGCTCTTTTCCTCGCTGTGACGCTCGACGCTTGTGGTGTTTTTATTATTCATTTTCTGTCAAACTTTCTTGAACTTGCGTCTCAAATTTGAAATACAGATTTGACTGTTTGGACACCTGGAGATTTGTCCTTTGTTGTCGTCAGTGGTGGGAGGAGTACTTGATTTTGATGCTTAAGTAAAAGTACAGGTACCGGAGCGAAGAAATACTCAGTGTCACATGAAAAAGTCAAAGTATTAAAGTACCCGCTTAAAAAAGTATATAAAAAGTTATAAGTACAAGTATTTCGCGTCAATTTTGAGATTTAATAAAACTTCAAGTGTAGCGATTTTGATATAATTTTGCTAAATTTTGTTCTTTAGAAACAACTGAATCGATTGTTTATCGTAGCTGTTTTTATTTGTATATTTTTGTTTGCTCAAACTATGAACGTGTTAAAAATAAACCAGCAGCGTTTTCAGCAGGGCTCAAACTATAATAAAAAATACTTTTACTTTTCAGTCCAAGTCAAAAATGTAGTGGAGTAGAAAGTACAGATACCGGCTCTCAAATGTAGTGAAGTAAAAGTACAGATACCTCATTTTTTTTATACTTTTACTTCGTTACATTCCACCATATTAGCTGTACTTTCTCTTATACATTTTTGAGTTTACATTTGTTTTTATGCGTTTTTCTAATTTAAATCTTATGTTTTTAAATCATACCTGGAGTTGTGTTTTTATCTGTAACCTACTATCCGCTCTACAAAGCATATTTTCTGCTCAATTTGCTCTCTTAGCTAACAACATCCCCTACTGTACACTTTTGTTACCAGTTTACAATCAACATTCGCGCCAAAACTTCAACCTTGAATTTGCGTTTCAAAATTACAACATACATTTTTTTTTCCCTTTTGTTTAGTTTTGTTGTTTTTTTTTTCTAGCAATTTCCCGGATCAGCTCCAAACCCCAAAGTTATCAGTCTTTATTACGCGTGTGGATGTTGGGACCAGATGGTGATTGGAGCTTGCCAAATATTACTGTCCCTGTGTACCAGCTTAAGACAGTCAAACGCCTTATCTTTCTATACACACTCGCTCATATTCTGTGTCCTCTTTTCATTTTTGCAACCCAATCTGACGTTTTTTTCTCTGTCTTTACAAACCCTTGGCCTTGTTTCTGGTGCGTAAAGGGCCAATATTATGGTATTTTCTGTGTTCTAATGTTGTTTCCTCATCACAAACACACCTGGAGTTGTGTTTTGTTTCATTCACACATGTTTAACACACAAAACCTGCAGATTTAGGCTGAGTTCACTCTGTTCCACCTTCTGATGTCATGCGGTAATACAGGAAGTGCTCCACTGTGTTTTTAAACTCCATACATCTTCACTAGAATCATTTGGATCATTTGAGACCTGGAATTACCAATCTCGACTGAACTAAAGGTAAAATGAAGCAAAGAAGTTAACTCGCAAACTACTGCTTCATGACATCACAAGGTGGAACAGACTAATAATAAAGGATTACTTAAACACATGAATGAAACAAAACACAACTGCAGGTCTGTTTTTGATGAGGAAACAACGTTATAACATGACTTAAAGCTCACAAGAGTCAGTTTTTGTAAAAGACACAGCAAAGTATTGATGTAAATAAAATACACAACTGTAACACTGACCATTTTTACCATTTATAAAATCATTGAGCATTTCAGGAAGTTTCAGCTTACTGGTATACTTAAATACATGGAGATATTATTGTTGTTTTGCCTTGATTATTGCACAGTATGGAAATAAACTTGGTAATCACAATGGAGACAGGTTAATGGTCAGATCTATGGAGAAGCAAGTCTGCACATGGTAAGAATTCATGGTTTTTTAAGGTATTTTTGAGCTATAAAACCCCTGTAATTGAACAAACGCAAGGGAGATATGTTTAATGCCCTATTTTGGAACATTCCAGGCTAAGAAATAACATCTCTATGGAGACAAGCAAGTAACAGACCCTCCATTGTAGAAGTCGCACTTTTAAACACACGATTGAACCAAAACACAACTCCAGGCGTGTTTTTGAGAAGGTACCGTCACTATAACATAACTTAAAGCTCACGAGAGTCAATTTTAGTGTAATACGGCTCCTTTAAGTGATCCTTTCGCCTGTTCTGTTCTCTGAGTATGTCAAGACTGGAGAGGACACAGCTTTCTTCCAAGAGACTTTCTTCATTGTTGAGGTAATTGTCTCCTCTCTTGACAGCAGCATTCGTCAGTAGCTTAATGGTCAATCAAAAGTTGGCAGCCAAAGTGTTTTCATTCTTTCCTATGCACTACATTAGGAATAGTTCATCAAAATGTCGCGCGGTAATGGCTACGAAGAGTTCATGACTGACTGATCCAGTGTCTGTGTGTGCGCGTGGAGAAAATTAACAGCTCTGCGCCGGAGATGTGGGCTCGCAGATAAACAAATTGTGCATTAATATTTCATCTTGAAGACCTGAGATGTGCTATCAAACCGGGGAGTGTTCTGAGGCTGTGTTGTCATTTTTTAGCCCCGCTCCTCCCTCCTTTCTTTCTCCCTTTCTTCTATCCCCATTTCTCTCTTCTTCTCCGCTTTTGTGTCTTCACCTTCTGAGACGCTTCCCTCTCTCTCTGCCGTCCCTCTCCTTCTCTTCCTGCACCCCCCATGTTGCTTCCGTCTCTCTACCTCCCTCCCTACATCTCTGCTTTTCGACCTCCACCTCCCTGGATGCTTTCCTCTCCTCCCTCCCTCCCTACTTCCCTTCATTCTCCCTCCCTCTTTCCCCTATTCCTCTTCTACCTGCACCTCCCAGGGCGCTTCCCTCGCTCCTCCCTTTCTCCCTCTCGCACCTCCTCTCCTTTTGTACCACCACTTCTCAAGACGCTTCTCCGCCTCCTCCCCCCTTGTCTCCCTCCTTCTCTCCTCTTCTACCTGCACCTCCTTAAGACACTTCCTCCGACACTTCCCCCCTCTCCCTCCTTCTCTGCGTCTCCTCCCTCCTCTCTTCTCTCCGTTCTTCTTCCTTCCTTCCTTTTCTACCTTGTCCCCTCAAGATGCTCCCGCCCTGTCTCTCCCTCATCCTCTCGAGACACTCCTCTCCCTCGCACCTCCCTCCTTCCTTCACCTCCCCAGACGCTTCCCTCTTCTCCTCCATCCCCCTCTCCCTCTCTCCCTGTATAGTGATGAGGGCTGTGTGCAGCTGTAACTCATTTGGCTTGATGACTTTACCGGGGTTACAGAGAGTGACGACAAATTGATTACCTGGCAGCGCGAGAATAGAGAGAATAGAGAGAGAGAGAGAGAGACGGGGCTGACAGTCATGTTATAATAATATGTTTAATGATGTGTGGAGGGAACAACGGAGAGAGGACGACTGAACGGAGGAGATGCAAAAGGAATCAGTTTTTGTTTTTTTTTTTCTTTTCATTTCGGTCTCTTAAAGATGCAGGGTCGTGTTTTGGTGACGATTCTCAACCGATTTTGATGTTTTCCGTCACGGTTGTAAACACATTGAGTTCGATGAAATTGCTGGATTTCGTAGGTCAGATTGCAATGTTGAAAAATGTCAAATTGCAATTTTTCTTGATTTTTTTTTTTTGTTTTCATCCAGAAGAATTAACAAAAAGACTGAAATCTGACTTTCTACAGATCTAAACTAGGCCTGTCACAATAATTCCGATATCGTTCAATATATGAAACCTGGAATAGTATATTTATTTGCTCAGTACATTTTTTGAGATTTCATAGAACTTTGAGTTGTATCTGGGTTCATGTGAATTTTTGGTTGATTTTTGGTTTTAATGTTTGGTTAATCTTGTGATGAACTGGATGGAGGGGATGCAAAAGGAATCAGGCTTTTTTTTTCTTTTCATTTCGGTCTCTTAAAGATGCAGGGTCGTGTTTCGGTGACGATTCTGAACCGATTTTGATGTTGTCCGTCACGGTTCGAAACACATTGAGTTCGATTCAATTTCGTAGGTCAGATTGTAATATCGAAAAATGTCGAATCGCAATTTTTCTCTTTTTTTTGACAAAGAATTGACAAAAAGACTGAAATCTGACTTTCTACAGGTCTAAACTAGGCCTGTCACAATAATTACAATATCGTTCAATATATGAAACCTGGAACAGAATATTTTTTTGCTCAGTATTTATTGTGTGTACATTTTTAGTGTGGAGGTTTTTGAAATTTCATATAGCTTTGAATTTTTGGTTGATTTTTGGTTTTAATGTTTGGTTTGGAGAGAGGACGACTGAATGGAGGAGATGCAAAAAGGAATCAGACTTTTTTTTCTTTTCATTTTGGTCTCTTAAACAAGCAGGACCTGGTTTTGGTGACAATTTTGACACAGCTTTTTAATTTTGCAATTTAATTTAGTCTATTATGGTTCGAAACACATTGAGTTTGCTGCAGTGACTGGATTCCATTCCGTAGGTCAGATCATAACAGGGCTGAAGGATTTCGGAAAATGTCGAGTTGCGATTTTCCTGACGAGCATTGTGATTGCATTTGCGATTTATTTTTTAATGATAGGAGTCAGCAATTCAGTGCGTCCAGAAGAACTGACAAAAAAACTGAAATCTGAACTGACAAACTAACACAAGACTCACATTTCGTAGCATGTTTGTACAGATCTAAACTAGAGACAGATTTAAATATCGGTCGGTTGATATTTGGACTTTTTAACGAATCGGCTGTCGGCCTTAAATCTCCAGCACAGGCCGATACTTTGGTTTTGTCGATATGATTAGGCCTGTCACGATAATTACAAAAGCTGGAACGATATATTTTTGGCGCTCAGTATTTATTGTCTGAACTTTTTCTCTGCAATATTGGGGAAATTTTTGCAGTTTTAAAAAAATTTGGTCTCTTAAAGATGTTGAAATGGTGAAATTTGCTGAATTCAATTTCGTAGTTCAGATATCTCCCTCCTTCTGTCCATTCTCCCTTCCTTCACCTCCCACGATGCTTCCTTATCTCTCCTCTCCTCCTTCCCTGTCTCCCTTTTTACCTCCACTTTCCCAGATGCTTGCCTCTTCTCTTCTCCCTCCCTCCTTCGCCGCTCACCATCCTTCTCCTTTTCTTTCATGGTTCCAAACACATATTACTGAAATGAGCTGGATTCAGTTTCGTAGGTCAAATTACAGTATGGCTGAAGGATTTCGGAAAATGTCGAATCGAGATTTTCTGACAAACATTGCGATTACACTTGCGATTCATGTTTTCATAATGGGATTGTGTTCAAAGTTGAGATTTTAAAGAAGAATTGACAAAAAGACTGAAATTCGAATCACATTTCAGAGCATGTTTGTACAGATCTAAACTACAGGGTGTGCAGTTCTTATTAGGGGTGTGCAAAAATATTGAAATATCAGTATATTGTATCGTTTAATTTGATGATACGGTATTGATATCATGGCCTGCTGTACTGATATATTGCCAAGAGTATTTTTTTTTTTTTTTTTTGTATGTTTTACTAAATTATTATTTATACAAAATAAAAGTCTTGGAAAAGCCTTGAAAAGCCTTTGGTACTGTTATCATATGAAGAATTAAGATTTAAAATTGCTTAATAACAGTTATTTCACCAAACACCAAAGCATCATGGTCTATGTAGTTCTGTGTAGTTTTTGTATAGCACAATTCATACACAAAGTAATTCCAACTGCTTTACAGATTAAGAAAGGCACTGAAATCACAAAGAAAGACATAAAAAACACATAACTGTTCATTTAAGCAAAAAGACTTGTAATTCGATATATTATTGTGAGACTTTTGACGATACGATATCACGATATTTCGGTTATTGTTACAGCCCTAGTCGTGTGTGGAGAGAACTAGGAGGAGAGGAGAAATGAAAGAAGGAGACGTAAAATTGTGTGCGACTTGTGCGTTTTGCTTTAGCGTCATTGCTGGAAACACAATGAGTTTGCTTTGAGAATCGCCACTCAAATTCCATCGGCCAAAGCAGTACATCATTTTTATTGCTTACCATAACATTTTAATGATTCAACTCTGATATTAAGGAAAACATTTGATACTCCACTGATTTCAATACCACAATGATAAAAAAAGACATTCTAAAACTGGTCAGGAAAGGTCCCACTTTGTCCTATTTGATTTTGTTTTCAGTATTGATTTGTAGGGATGTAAAAATTACCGAAATATCATGATATCGTATCGTCAAAGGTCTCACAATAACGCTGTGGGCTGTTACACTATATCAAATTACAAGTTCGTTTTATTTCAGTGACAGCAAAAATGGCGGAAACTACATAGACCATGATCCTTTGTTCCATTTCAATGCAGAAAATATGAAAAAATGACTGTTATAAAGAACTTTTCTATCTTAATTCTTTGGACTATGACACTAATTTATTTCCAAAGGCTTGTCGAGACTTTTTAAAAGGATAATGCAGGATTTCTTCAATCCTGTTAGCATTTCCACGATATCGCAGTAATATCGTATCGTGATAGTATGGTACCGTGTGATTTACATATCGTTACATCCCTATTGATTCGTCATATCTAGTTTAGTATTTACTTCAGTCTTACTCTGCTATACCTTATGTTTAGTTAACGTGTATCTATTAATACATGATCCCTATAGCAGTTTGCACACACTCTGACATACTTTCACTTAACATTTAACACCTTATGGCGTCCTTTATTTTAAGATAGCAAATTAAAATATTCTAACTGAGCGTCTGGAATACATCAGTGTAACAAAACAAAATGCATTAAGTGATTCAAACGGTCTTGTTCACGAGTGAGGGGAGGATGGAGCGTGAGATTGACAGGCGGATTGGTGCAGCGTCGGCAGTGATGCGGTCGCTGTACCGGACCGTTGTGGTGAAGAGGGAGCTGAGCCAAAAAGCAAAGCTCTCGATTTACCGTCAATCTACGTTCCTACCCTCACCTATGGTCATGAGCTTTGGGTAATGACCGAAAGGACAAGATCGCGGATACAAGCGGCCGAAATGAGTTTCCTCCGCAGAGTGGCTGGGCGCACCCTTAGAGATAGGGTGAGGAGCTCAGTCACTCGGAAGGGGCTCGGAGTAGAGCCGCTGCTCCTCCACGTCGAGAGGAGCCAGCTGAGGTGGCTCGGGCATCTGTTCCGGATGCCTCCTGGACGCCTCCCTCGGGAGGTGTTTCAGGCATGTCCCACCGGGAGGAGGCCCCGGGGAAGACCCAGGACACGCTGGAGGGACTATGTCTCTCGACTGGCCCGGGAACGCCTTGGGGTCCCCCCGGAGGAGTTGGAGGAAGTGTCCGGGGTGAAGGAAGTCTGGGAGTCCCTGCTTAGACTGTTGCCCCCGCGACCCGGCCCCGGATAAGCGGAAGAAAATGGATGGATGGATGGATTATTCAAACGATTTTTAAGTCGCAGTTTTCATTGTTTTTCTTCAAATTCTTAAGTGGCATTTCTGTAAGATACACTACGTATTGTCACTCTATGCAATACGTGAAGGTTGGCAGTTGAATCCCAGCTCTGGCACAGTGTAATTGTGTCCTCGAGCAAGACACGTCACCCACCTTGCTTGTTTGAACGCGTTAGACACCTGTAGTTGATTATATGTACGCAAAGGGGCTGTCGACACACAATGGCAGCCACACTCGAGTCAGTCTGCCCCATACTTTGTCACAGAGTATAGCTTTGTGTAATTACTATGGCAACAATGCACATGTCCCCTTTAAAGACGCAGCATCCTTATTTTAATGGAAATGCACACTAGGGTTGTCAAGTATCAAAAATCGGAAAAAAATCACTATCACAATCAAGAAAATACTACGATTTAAGGTTGAAAATCACATTTAAATCACATTTTTATTATAATCATGGTATCAGAATCAGTATTGAGTATCGAGTCTATCCCTTAGTACCGAAACCAAGTTAGAAATTTCAGTATCATGACAGCACTAAACCACGCACAATTTCTTCACTTACTCCCTCGCCTCCGCTATTGAACTGCATTATAAACGCCCTTATTTGTAAACCACATTCAAAGACCACTTCTAAGAGTTGGAAACCGTAGCCTCAAGCACCACTTTTTTTCTCAAACCTCGTAAACTCATCGCCCCCTCCGCTCTTAAGTGCAAAGGACGCATTTTTGAGTGAAAGCAGCCATATGTTATTTGGTAGGAGTATTCCCTTTACGTCTCACCCTCTCTCTCTCTCCCTCTCTCTCTCTCCATCCCTCTCTTTTTGTGCGCTCCTAACCGTTAGCCCAATTTGCTGTTAACAAGATAAATTGGAGAGGAGACAAAAGCATTAAGTGTTGCGTTGCCAGCCAGTGAGTGACGGGCTCTTTTGGGAATTGCGAGCACAAATTTTTCCTAAGTGGTTTGTTCCGAAAACATCGAGCGATCAAGGCAGATGTTGTTTATCCTGTTTGCGAGGAGAGGAAGAGAAAGGGAGGCCATTTTTTTATAATTTTGAATGACAAAAGCGTGAGTGAAAAATGGCAGTAAATACAAGGGTGCAGTACTGTATGATTTTTAATACTATGTTACAAGAGGAGTTTGAGTGGTTCTGTCTTGTGGTCTTTTGTGTGGGGCGTTCACGGCTGGTTCGTTTTGGCAGAGTTTCGAGATTAGATGAGAATTAAAAACGTTGATTAAAACTGAAATTACGGTGAGATTAAGAAAAACAGTTGCAAAGTTATGAAGAAAAAGCGTTATAAAAATCACACTTTTGGATTATCAGAACGGATTTTAGGTTCACGTGAAACGTCAATTATTGGTTTGGATTCTGACTGAAAACAAGATGAAAATTAAAAAACATGAATTAAAAACTAAATTAGGACTAGATTAAGTAAAAACAATGACTACATTAAGAAAAAAAACATTATAAAAATCAGCAGGATACAATGTATTGACTCAGTGATTCAATTCAGACAAAGTAAGAAGAGAAAATAAAAACTGAAATCATTACATAAACATTTAAAGTTTACTTGTAAGATTGTGAATTGTTAATTTAAATTCAGACCAAAAGCAAGATGAGAGGAGAATTGGAAACATAAATTAAAAAACGGAATTAGAACAAAGTAGATATAAACACTTTTGGTTTATCAGAATACGTTGTACATACACATGCAATTCAGACAAAATAAACAAAACAAGATTAGTTTAAAACAAAAAATTCAGATGAAACTGTCGGAATATTTGAAATCAGAATATACATTTAGATTTTAGGTTCACATGTAACACTGAATATGCTTTCTGTGTGGAGTTTAATAATATATTTCATAAGACAAAATGACAAGACGAGATGCGAGATTGGGTCCACAATATGAGATTTTAACATAATTCCTAACGTACACATTTCACAGTTCATTTTCTAATTTTGGCCTCACAATCTTGTTATTTATTTCATTTCACAGTTTTGTTTCCATTCTAGCACTGCTTTTTGGAACTGTAAAAGATGTAACTCACCAACACGTAACCCGTTTTTGTCCAATCCAAATGTAAAAACATGGAAACAAATCTCACGAGATCAGTTTTCTCTTGTGTGCACGATATTGTGGCAATTTTGTCTCACGAAATCAGGTACCATCCCTAATATTTGAGCATGTTTGTCACACGTAAAGCACTTTGTAATGGATAATAAAAGTGCTGTGTCAATAAAGAAAGAACTGTTGTTTTTGAATTTAGACAAAAAACTGAATTTGAGGACCATATGAGCCAACTAGATCAATATGAGTGAATATTTGTATGATACTGGAATAGGCCTATGCATTTTTTTTTTTTACAAAGCAAAATTGTAGACTTCATTTACAATTCAAAGTGTGTAAAAATCACAATTCAGTCAGAACAAGGCAAAATTCTGACTAAAATTGGACTATTTACTAGGGATGGGACAAAATTACTACAAGACTGTGCACACACGAGAAAAATGATCTCGTGATCTCGTTTTTCCCTCTGAATTTACCTTTGGCTTGGACGAAAAAAGAGTTAAGACCTGGTGAGTTATATAATTTGAGAAGTGTAGTTCCAGAAAGCAGTACTACAATGACAGCTAAAGTATTACATAAAATAAATAAAAATAGTGAAGTCCTGATGTCAAAATCTCGTCTTGTCTCGTTCTCATGGACCTGATCTCGTGGCGTGTCTTGTTTCGTGAAAATTGTCCCTCGTCCCAGCCCTACTATTTACATAGTTTACATCCAAACTCATTTTCATTTTATATTGGCTCTGTTAGCTGCAATTCTACGATGATGAGAGAAATTTGCGTTATTAAGAAAGATGTGTATTGGATTTTGTTATGGTTGTGTTACATTTCAATAGTCAAATAGTATGAATGTTAACTTTAAAACTGTGCAGCTTTTTTTTTAGATTTGCTTTAGATGTGATCAATAACTCTTTTTTCCATACAAATTTGCTCATGTTTTTAAAGCCAAAACACCATGGATTCAAAATAGGACAGATCTTATTATTTTTGCTTCCTTACCTTCACATGGCAAGACGTTTTGAAACTATATTATGGAAATGAAGCTCCTGTAGCTGTGAAATTCTTGCTCTGTTTCCTTTTTTAATTAAAACCACATTTGACAGATTTATATATATATATATTTCTTCCCCAAAATATTCCTCATTGTAGTTTTACATCAGTTAAGCGACAGTTTGCGCTACATGACATCACAAGGTGGAACAGAGTGCTTAAATCTGCGGGGTTTGTGGGTTAAACATGTGCGAATGAAACAAAACACAACTCCAGTTATGTTTGTGATGAGGAAACATGATAAAACATTATAACATCGATCAGAAAATAGCGTAATATGGGTTCTTTAATTATATATTCATCTTTTTTTTGCATAGTTATTTCACCACTTTAAAATCTTACAATAAAATGTGAAAGGAGAGTTGCTGGACACTTGGTCAGCGTTTTGCTCGGTGTTAGCGCAGCACATTTAGAAGTTATAGCCGAGGATAAAAGTACCAATAGCATCATTAGGGGACATTAAACTCCGTGCATTTGTGCGTATTTGCTTTGCTAGTGTCCACAGGCCTTAGTTCTGATCGCATGTAACCTTTAAATGATACGACATCCGCTGCTTTCTTGACCCTTTTTATTGCTCGGTTTGCGTTTTGTGCGGACGAACCCCCATTTTTGAAAGAAAAATAAAAACAAAACAAAAACAAAAAAAACATTGCTATAGGGCTGAACGATTTGGGAATAAAATGGAATTATGATTGCGATTAAATTTGCGATTTATGTTTTAATAGTAGGATTTTGTTCACAGTTCATCACATTTTAAACACGTTCAGAAGAAATGAGAAAAAAGACTGAAATCTGAGCTGACAAACTAATACAAGAATCACATTTCCGAACATGTTTGTATACAGAGCTTAACTACAGGGTTAGCAGTTTCTTTTCTTTTCTTTTTTGCAGAAGAAAACAGGATATTTGTTTTGTGGAGGAAATTATGGTAGCCTGCCAAAAGAAATTGCAGTCTCTGAGATTTACTAATTGCGTCCATTCATATTGGGATTTTGATATTTGATTTCAGTTAAAAGCTCTGTACAAGTTTTTTTATTTTTTTATTTTTATTTTTTTTTTGTATTTAAGCGTCTTGAGCAGCTCTCGAGGTCAAAATATGTCCTCTGTCAGCACTGAATTATAAAGTTTAGCTTGATATCGGAAAGTGCACTGTTAGCATGCTAGTTGTTGTTGCTCTGCTCTCGGAAAGTTGTGAAAAGCGGTTATAAACTCATCGTGGCGAATAATTAGGATGCTCAGAATGGATAAGGTAAGTGAGGAGTAACTTTGGACCACTGCGAACCGTTACTTGATCTTTTTCTGTTTCTAGACGTTTCTCTGCTTTTCGGGGCATGTGGGTGACAGCGTTAACAGAGCTAACCGCGCTAACACAGAGCTAATAGTTTGGCTTTGTTTGTGCAGACGGGGTGGTGCACCGTCGAGGCGATAAGAGACAACACTCCTCTGCCCTCAGGCCCAGTCTTCTCTCACTCTTTCCATGTCTCGCATCCTTTCTTTCCTTCTTGGAATAAACACACACACACACACACAGTATCTGCAAATAAGAATGTGCATTTTGGATTGATAGCTTTAGTTTAAAAAAAAAAAAAGTTAAACACAGCTGATGTCACTTTTTAAATAAACCAAATATGCGTTTTTTTTGTGCGTCTAATCATGAAATAGTCTCTTTTTGAAACCACAAAAACTCTTTGGTTGCTTTCTTTTCAATCAACCAATAATAACCATTTTAGAATATCGACTCTAAATGTAACTTTGTAGTACTCTGGATATAAATTACCATTACATATAACGGAGAAAGACAGAAAATAGCTTTTTAATCAGAACACTTCTAGTTTACATGTCACATAAACGTCCACAAATTGTGTAGTTTAGTATAGTTCAGTGTTTATTTGAAGCGACAATGTACAGAGACATTAAGATTATAAAAAACAGAGATGATAGCTGAATTCACACTGTCCACTTATACACACACACACTCACACAACATCACACATGTACAATCCAACCACACACCTCAACAAAGCATCAGGTATTTACTAAATCATGAGTTTCATCTTATAACATACATATTAACTGACCATTTGTACATTTCACAATTACGTCAGTCCAAACTGTGGTAATTAGAAAGTGTGAGAGAAAAAATCACTGAAAATGTTGCTTTTAAAATGAATAATTGTCTCACTAAAACAGTTTGTGTGAGGTCATTCTGTTAATTCTATATTGTATTGTACTCTATGTATGCTTGCTACTGTTTAAACGTGTACTTTACTGTGATCCTAATAGTGTAACAGAGGGGAGTGCATACAGACCATATTGCCTCCTCCTCTGATTGGTCTGGGAGCTGCTCTTCGTCGCTCACCTCCTCTTCCTCTGAGACCTGCGCTAGTTTCCAGGCAAATGACACAATGCAATCTGCCATAGAGGTGATTCATGTGGATAGGCTTTCTCTCTGATTACAGCTGCACAAAAGAAGGACAAATATGTGGGTTTTTTTTGTATTATATTTTTGCTGGACTCATTTAAGCTGCGCTACGTAACTTTTCTGCTCTAGAATGTTCCATCTCATAGCATTAAAATGATGTACCGTGCATTTATTCGATTAAGAGCATTGTTATTGCTTGAACTGTTAATTTCTTGTTTTCTTAGTTGTATTTCTCTTTCTTCACATGTTTTGGCTGGTAGCCGTGAGACATTTTCACATCTGTCCCTGGTGTATATCAACCGTTGTTACTTCCTGTAGGCGTTGTCACCCTCACGACCAAGATAATATTGAAACCACTTCATGCCACTGACACAATAACCTATTACAATTTCTATATGTACAATATTGTAAAAAAAAAACAACCCACATGAGGGCAGTAAATAAATAGCAGTATGAAACACTTTTGTATGTATCTATAAGGACTCGTAGAAGTTATTCAACCTTAAGTTAAAAATCAAAGTACAGAAAAATGACAAAAAGTTACCTCTAGCGCAAAGAAAAAGTACTCATGATAAATATTGCCCGAAAAGTTATTGTTCCAGCTGTTATTTATAAAACGCTAAGTCGATATAATAACAATGGTGACGGGCCTAAATGTGTGCGAAAGGATGAAGGCTCCGTCGTCTCGGCTGATGGTGTCTGTGCGTCTCTTCCTGATTTAAATGTCCTCTCTGATCCAGCGTTTGAACTTCCTGCTTTCAGCTCCTGCGACCCGCGCCTCGTCCCACTCCATGATGTGAATATTTCTTTCGAAGTAATCTGATATGGCGGATTTTGTCTTTTTTGTCGTTGTGAGTCTTCTTGTAGTCTCTTTCACACATTCAGTAGGCAAGATTTTCAGTAAAATCTTAAATATAATTATGTTTTTGTTAAATTAGTAGTCTAACCTGCCATATACAGTGACGATAACTGGGATTTTGTTTATTTCTTTAATTGGGGTCATGACTTTTCACAGACAATAGAAATGTGGTGTTGATTTGGTGAGTTGCCCTTATGGTGCTCTGGTGGGAGGAGGCACTGCTTTGTCTGTGGTAAATACAGGTCAGGACTATACAGTTACAATGAGAGGTGTGTTACATGGAGATACTTTTACCTGAGTAATATTAAGTACTTGTAAAGTATTTATACTTTGATTATTTAGTAATGTACATAACACTTTACAGGTTTGAAGGCTGAAAAACAGGCTGTGGGAAGTTTGAATTCAAATTAAATGAGATAATTTGGAGAAAATAACATACATATCGGCCTAAAAATATCGACAGTGCTTATCGGACATTAATTGCACAGATTAATTCTAAACAATCAGCATCAACCAGGAAGAAAAAACATACTGGTCGAACTCTGTTGTTTTTACATTCTCTGGTCTGATATTTGGTCAGTTACATTCTCCACACAAAAACATCTTTATAGTAGCGGTAGTTTTTCCAATCTGTCCATGCTACAGATTGCTTAGGCATTGCAGTACCTTCATGTACGTTGCCGTTTTTACTTCCTCTCCCTGCACCTCTTGTATGGTACAGTAGCTCCCACAGACCTGCTTTAGATAACTCCCAGAACTTGTGTTACATTGAGCTGAAATCTGCTTCATATTACTGCGTGATGGACACCCCACCCTGTTGTATCCCTCCTCTGGGCTGTTTCTTTACAGGGGCCTGTCAGGAGCCCATCTCGCAGGTTTAAGAGCCCACATCCATCTTGTGCTGTGACCTACATGTACGTTTGGAGAGAGGGGGGGAGCATGAGGCCAGATGGTCAGGACTCTACAAACAATCGCACGAGGAGCCGGTTAAGCTGTAACCTGAAGGGGGAGGCGAGGGGCGGGGTTAACAACAAAACTTCCTGTTGGTGCAAAAAAAAGGAAAAGGGGGAAAAAAAGAGAAGGCAGATCTGATGACAGCTGAAGTCGTGACGGATGGGGTTTGGTGCAGTAAAGACGCTGACATTTAGATTTAGATTTAGAAAGTACTGCACTGTTTTCAGATTTTAGACCTGATTTTGTGAATTTTGTGTTTTGTTTTTGTTTTTTGTAGATTAAATTTTAGGTATAATAATTACTTGTATTATAATTTTTAAAGATTCAGGTACATTAGTTGGTCATGGAGAAAACATTTTACTATAAACAGGCCTGGGTGCAGACCAAACTGACAAATGCAGTAGTCGTCCATTAAGTGACATTATTTTAATTTTAATTACAAAAAATAAAAAAATATATTTTTAACAAATATTTTTATGTAATGGTTTCTCCTTAAAATTATTATTACTTAAAATTTTTCTATTTCTGTCTATTTATATATAAGCAATCTAGGCAGCAATTCCTTCCCATTGCGGGGCATAACCAGTGCCTTGGCAGAGGTCTGTGGATTCTTCCTTTGTGTTTGGTAGTCTATATTACCCTCCATCACCAAAATTTAAAAATAAAATAATATGAGTTCAAATTTTTACAGCCTATTAATTAGAAAATGGATAGCTGATCAGTTTCAACTGTTGTCTGGAATTATGTAAAATTCTAACATCAAGCTTATCCATTTGACAGCTCATTCGTTGGTTTGTGCGATATTTGAACCACAACCAGGACATTTCTAGTCACATCTTCACACATTTCTGATGGATGGCTGCAATATTGTCTGAATTATCATTGTGGATTTCAGATTATCCCAAAATATTGCAACTTTGATTCAGTATTCATTCTTTCACACAACTTTCTTCATACATAGACATTTGTAATACATGTTTTGTCCCTGAATTCTCATATATTTTGCTTCTTTAATAACAGCCACTTCTGAACCACACACGGCGTATCTCCCCCACCCGCGGATGCCAAACACACAGCGCCAGCATTCATCTTAAGTTATCGGCCCTGTTCCTGATTTGCTTCTTATCAGAGCCTTAACGAGCTTCAATTAAGATTTATTATGCAAATTAACCCATGGCGGAGGGAGCAGGAGCTATGACAATATTGTGCTAATGATGTGATCTGTTACAATTACAAAGGTAAACTAGCTCGGCACGGCACGGCACGGTGCGCTTTGGTACGCTGAGAGGAGGGGCATTCTGGTGGTGTGGTGTGTTCAAGTGCAGGGGAGAAGGTAGGAAAAGTGGGTGTTAAGATGTGGCAAAATGTAACAGGGCATCTGCAGTTTGTCTTAATGCACTCCAGTGTGTGTCTCACTGACACTTTACTATGGTGTGTTTAGGTGCATGTGCAAAAAGAACACTGATATACTATTTGTGCCATGTGTATTCAGATAACTTACAGGTTTCATGTGATAATATTTGGAATATTATTTCCTCATATTGTTCTCACCAGTGCGCTCTCTCTCCCATGGTGATATCAAGTACCTGACAGGCATGTCACTTAATAAAATACAATTTACAAGTAAAGTCTAGTTGTAAATTGTATTTTATTAACTGACATGCCTGTTTGTCAAAGCCTGATCTCATCTGAGCTCAGGGGCTAAGCAGAGCCGGGCCTGGTTAGGACTTGGATGGGAGACGATGGGAAACTGTTGCTGTGCCCTTAGGCAAAGCACCCACATTGCCTAAATGAAAGTGGTGTGCGTGTGAGTGTTGGTGGCACAGATTGGAGCCTCGCTTCCGACAGTCTGCTCAAGGGCAGCTGTGGCTACACTAGTATCTTACCCTCACAGACTGGAGTGAATGAATACTGCACTTGAAGAGCCTTGGGTGTCTTGAAAGGTGCTGTATACTCCAATGATTAATTAATAATTCATTCATTAATTATTCTGCACAGCTCTATGCTTGAAGGCAGTGGTTATTATTATTTTATTTTACTGTCATCAGATCAATAATACAGGTGTTTTTGAGCAATTAAAACACATAGGTTTAATTAAATAGGTTTAATGCAATAATGTGGAACATAACGGACAAAGAATTTACAGTGTAACTTTAATTCTCTATGGCATATTGACTTATCAGAAAGTACATTCATAAAAACTCAACATTGCAGGTCAGCCACAAAAAACATTTTAGAAAAAACCTGTGGGGAAAAAAAAGAAAAAATGAACATACCGAACGTATTAGCCGTATGTTTGATCAGTGGCCACCTGACTTTGCACCTGCCACTTCTGGATAAAATTGATTTGGAGTGTTAACACACATCACGCTAACCAAAGCACTACCATTCACCCTTTTTCTCTTTCTCCCATTCTCTCCCTCCCTTTGTCTCTCTTCTCTCTCTCTTTTCTCTCTCTTTCCCTCCCTCCCTGTCCCCCTCTCCTCTGTATGAACGTGTGATCCTTGCCCTTCGGCTAACTTCATTTAGCACTGCGCTGATGGCTGGCTGACAGCTTTATCGCCCCCTTTCTTTTATAAGTCGTCACGCGCCGCAATTACACAGGACCTAATATGATGAATCAAGTGTTCGACTGGCAACCGCTGACCTGGCAACCCTTCACTGCTCTGGCTCCAACTGACTGGTCACACACCACACTTTCACACAATGCACTGGACACAAGCAAATGGAAACCAAACAAAAACCTTAGGCATGGTCGGATATTGATTTTATTTCAGCTGATACAATATTCGATCTTTAACTTTTCAGTATCGATATTTGCCAATAATGAAAAAAAAAAGCTATTACAAGGCCCACAAAATGAAAGCAGATCAATAAAGGTTCACTAAGTAACTTTTCTGCTGGAAGGTCTGTCATGCTTGTATCCATGGAGATATTCTTGCTTCGGAATCTTAGTGAGAGCCTCCACCTGGCCGCGTTACATATTAGATCTGTGGAGAGGCGACGCACTCACAATTAAAGCGCACGTTTTTCAAGGTATTTTTAAGAAATAAAAACGCTAGATGAACCTTTTTAATGCCATATTACGGAACATGCAGGCAAAGAAAAATATATGTTAAAGGGCTGCAACTATTAATTATTTTAGTTGTCGACTAGTCAGAGATTAATTTTTGATTCATTTTTTGTCAGATGATTTTTTCTATTGTACACCAAGATTAAAAAAAATAAAAATAAAATAAAAAAAAACATTATCAACAAAATAGATGCTGAAATATACATATATAGAGAGAATATTTACAAATAAATTTACTAAATTATTATTACTAATAAAAAGTTCATAAAGATAAAAAAAAGTTATATATAAAAAAAAAGTTATCAAAATACAATGACTTAAAGGCCTATATTATGTCATTTTCTGATCTATGTTGTAATGTTGTTTCCTCGTCATAAATATACGTTGAGTTGTGTTTTGTTTAACACACAAATCCTGTGGTAATACAGGAAGTGCTCGAGTTTGTTTTTAAACTCCATACACCTTCACTAGAGTCATTTGGATAATTTCAGCCCTGGAATTGCCAATCTCTACTGAACAAAAGGCAAAATGTAGCTGTTAACTTGAAATCTACCGCTTCATGACATCACAAGCTGGAACAGAGCATTTTGAGCTTTGGAGATGTAGACCAGCTAATAGTAAGAGTGACTCAAACGTGTGAATGAAACAAAACACAACTCCAGGTGTGTTTCTGAGGAGGTAACATTATAAAACGACTTAAAGCTCACAGTCAGTTTTGCGTAATATAGCACCTTTAAGGGGGCGGGTCTGCCAATCTAATTACAGATGGTAGCTTTAAAGATACTAAGAAAACATGAATCGTGAATCATCAGGAAACTCAATCTTTACCAATATTAACGCCGATATATTGTCCATCTGTTATTAAAATAAAAAAATCACTTCATTTCATTCAGTCAGGTCTTGGCTGATTCAAAATGCTCCTTTGTGGTGTAGTTCTTAAACGCCTCTCAGTCAAAGATATCAGATAATCATAACTCGGATTTCTATGATGACTACAGCTCTCAAACGCTTCACGCTCACAGTGCACGCATTAAATTATAGACCCAGATGCGTTTGGTAATGTGCAGTGCATTCATAACATACACCTAGGGTCCTATTCAAATGTATGCCTCTCCGCGGGGCCATACACAGTCATCATAATAATCTACGGTGCGCTCGTTTCTATAGGCTGTGTGTATGAAAACTTTGTGTGTTCATGGTTAGTCGCTATGGTAACAAAACACATTAATAACATGGATAACACTGTAAATCAGCTGCCGTTTTGTCATTTTGCTTATTGTAATATTACGATGGGCTGTTGTGTAGCAGGTTTGTATTGCAATTCATGTTTTAAAGGTCGTATATTACGCAAATTTGACCCTAACCCTAACTACATTATAACATAGATCAGAAAATAGCATAACATGGGCCCTTTAAGGTAACTTGAGTTATTTGTTCCTCTCTTTATAAATCCATTTCCCAAAAAACAAATAGTGTTTAAAGCTTTATTTTGAAACCTTGAAAGCAGTAGTTCCATTGTTTCCTTATGAGTGTACTCCCCTCCGCACTTGATGAAATGAAAATGAAAAGTGCTGTTTGTAATTAGCCGAGCTTTCAGATGCTGCACGGACCATCGGAGGATTTGGGGAAAAAAGGTTTGAACGCTGGGCTGGAGGTGAAGTGACAGAGAAGGAGGGAGAGAGGAGGAGAAGAACGCATGAACAACAGAGACGTGTTATCTACCTGCACTGAACACTCACCAACAGGACTATGACGCTCTCTCCTCTCTTTCTCTTTCTACCGATCGCTCTATCTCTCCTATCTCTTTCTCTATTTCTCTCTCCTCTCTCTTTCTACCTATTCCTCTCTCCTCTCTCTCCTCTCTCTTTTTCTATCTCTGTACTCTCTTTATCTTTCTACCTATCACTCTCTCTCCTCTCTCTTTACCTCTTTCGACCTATCGCTCTGTCTCCTCTCTCTTTCTCCCTCTCTCTCTCACATCTCTCTTTCTCTGTCTCTCTCTCTCTCCTCTCTCTTTTTCCGTATTGCTCTCTCCTCTCTATTTCTCTAGCCGTGTCTCTCTCCTCTCTCTTTCTCTATCTCGTTCTCCCTGTTGCTGTCTCTCTCTTCTCTTTTTCTCTGTCTCTTTCTCCCTGTCCCTCTCTCTTTCTTCGTAGTTACAGAACATCTCTGACTCATTTTCACCTCATGGTGTTTGTGTTTATTTTCTGTCTCTTCCCTGGTATCAGTTGATATTGAGTATTGGCAGATACTTAAAGCCAAAGTATCGATATCAGTATCAGAACAGAAAAAACTGGATCGGTGCAGCTCTACTCCCTATCTCTCTCTCTCTCCCCCTATCTCTCTCTCTCTCCCTATCGCTCACTTTCTGCCTATCTATCCCTATCTCTCTCTCCTCTCTCTTTCCCTCTCTATGTTTGCTCACTCTTTTTCTGTTTATCTCTCTCTCTCTCTCTCTCTCTCTCTCCTTCGTCCTCTCTCTGTTTTCCTATCTTGTTCTCTCACTCTTTCCCAGTTTCCTCTCCTTATCTTCCTCTCCCTCCCTCTCTTTCTCTCCATCTGGTCTTATGACACAGGGGCAGCACACTGTAAACATACACATGAACTTTTAGAGGAAATTACATTTTAACAGCGTTTTAGTCTTAATCTTTTGACAAAAATAGATTATGTGAAGATTTTTTTTTGCTTTAGTTTTTATCGACAATCTGATGTTAATTTGGTCAACGAAATCCTTAATACTCTTCGACGTCTTCACTGGATATTTGTTTATGCTTTGGACGGGGCTTTGGAATTAAAAGGTAGAACTTGGGTCTAGTCTCCACTCTGTCCTTTTATTAAATTATGTTTAGTTTTGTATTATTCAACAATTTATTTAATTTAAATATCATTTAAAGGGGCTATTTTACGTCTGTGGTGTATTTACTGCTAACACAAAACATACTTAGATCACCATTTTGCCTTTTATTGTGTTGAAAATGCTGTATTTGTCCAAAACAGCATATTGATGACATCTAAAACCTCTTCAGGCATGTTTTTGACGTTTGACGTTAACGTTATAACATGGTAGAAAGCTTTAAAAAAAAAAAGAAAAAAATGCTTGGGGGTCCATCACCTGCTTGTTTCTACGGATATGTCATTGCTCTGCCTGGAATGTTCCACAGTATGACATTTAACAGATCTACTTTACATTTATTAAATTACAGGTGTTCCTATAGCTTAAAATTCCTAGAAAAACAGGCATTCTCTCCACAGATCTGACCTGTAACTTGGTCTGGTTTGGTCTCTATAAAGACATACTGTAAAACATTCCAGACAAAGCAATACAAAGAATTTGATGGACCCTCCACCAAAAAAGTTACACAATGCAGCTTTCAAGTATGTTTTTATTCAGTTTTTGTCTCATGAAACTCTATAACTGATGCTTGCTGTTGTCTTTTGGTTGTTGCTCTGAGTGTGGCATTTGCACACAGTAATCAAGTGTGTGTGTGGTTGCTCATGAGAACTGCTCGTATTGTTGTATTGTTGTGTAGAAGTGAGAGGAGATTGTGATTGGCTGAGACAGGACCGTGTGTGTAACGAGCTCATGACGAATGGCATCGTTCACACACTAAATGAACACGGGGCAAAAACACAAATATGAAAATGATCTGCGCACGCTTTGATTATGAGACTCAGGATTTGATTATGAGACTGAGGCTCTGGCGAGAAACGCTGTCTCTAAGGAGCAGAGAGGAAGTACTCAAGTAACTTTAAATACAAGTCTACTTCTCCAGCAGCATACTTTTACTCCGGTTTGAGTAATATATTGTAGACTGTAAAAGTATTCTTACCTCAGTAAAAGCTTTAACGACTTTTCCACTTTAAGTCTACAAATGACAAAAGTGACTCTTGTGAGCTTTAAGTCATGTTTTTACTTCATCAAAAACATACCTGGAGTTGTGTTTTGTTTCATTCACACGTAACTCTTTAAAGCTCAAAATGCTCTGTTCCACCTTGTGATGTCATGAAGCGGAAGTGTTCAGCATCTTAACAGCTCCTTTTACTTTTAGTTCAGTACAGATTGGCAATTCCAGGGCTGAAATCATTCAAATGATTCTAGTGAAGATGTGTGGAGTTTAAAAACACAGTGGAGCACTTCCTGTATTACATGACATGACAAACTTTTGATTTGAACGTTTGTGTTTCTTGCACCACTCCTTCACCTATGATTTTTGTCGATCTTTTAAAACTACAGTAATAATTTAATGTTTAGTCCTTCATGAACTGTTTTAGTGGTCAAAACTAGTAAAGATCACTTTCTTGTATGTCTAAGGTATTTTTTGATTTGGTGTCTGGCACCTTACCTGCTTGTTTCCATGGAGATATTGTTGCTTTGCTTGGAATATTCCACAGTAATTTAGTCATTAAATTATTGAAAATGCATTAAAAAAGCCTCTCTTTCTTTTTAAATAAGTAAAAAAAATAAATAACACTCGACTTAATTGATCTAATTTCGTTATAAAATTGAAAATGTCTTAAAATTTGCAGTGCATGGTCCAAAGTTATTCCTCACTTACCTTATGCATTCTGAGCATCCTCATAACTCACCACAATGAGTTTATAAGCAAAGACCAGAGTAGTTTTGCTGTGTTTTGTAATGCAGACAGTTTACAGTGGACTTATTTTGACCTCAAGTGCTGCTTATATAATATATTTGTACTGGGGCGAGAAAAAATCTGCTCAAATGTATGCAAAAAATCACGTACGGCTCTTTAAAGTCTTGTATTGTGTGAATGATACGGCTCCCTGCGATTCCTACAGCCCTCCTGTTACTGAGCTGTGTCCCCATGACGACCGCTTTCACCCCTAAATGCGAGAGGTCAAAGTTCACCCCAAGTTCAAGGTTCACCCGAAGGCCCCGAGAGTTTTACCGAGGGCGACCGGCTCCAAAACGACAGGAGCCTCCCCTCTCTGTCGTCTTCCCCTGTCGCCATAGAAACAGTGCGTATGAACAAAGGCTCATCAGAAACATTAATCACTGTATTAAACCTGCGTTCGTCACATGGGATTCTCACGTTTAGTTTTTGCATTGTCCTTAAGAGATATTTTTGAGCTGCGGAATATTTTCGAATTGTGTTTTATTTTCATTTTTTGGCTTTACATCTACACTTTGAACACAGCGTTGTATATTATATTTGCAACTTATTCCAAAATGAATTATTATTTTCAATTCTATTAATTGAAAATACCAGCCGTACATCCTCATTCATGTTTTGTCAAATTTTGTATTCTATTTGCAGATTTAATTCATATTTACAGATCCAAATTTTGAAGTAAGCCATAACATAAGCCATAACATAGATTTAATTCATGTTCACAGATCCAAATTTTGAAAAGGGTTATTTTATTTTTTTTAATAAATGTACAAATAAGAATTACAAAAAAATTACAACTGAAATTCTGAAGTAGCAAATATTTTTTTGAATATAATTTTTCATGTTAATTGCTGTTCCTGTTGTTTATCTTAATCCTCAAACTACAGAACATGTTGCTAAAATTTGCAAATATAGTTAGTGTAGTTTTTTATGTGTATTTTTATTTATTTATTTATTTTTTTAGCTTGCTTGACAAGCCTGATTTGTACTTTATTTCAGTCCGGTGTAAACATATAGGGACGTGTACATGTTTAGCTGCACTTCCTGTAGCTCGGCGGAGTCCTGGCAGTGTCCCAGCTCACAGGGGTCCCTACCTCTCCCCCTCTAGCCCTACCGCTCTGTCTTTCTCTCTGTCTCTCTCCTCCTCTCCCTTCTTTCCTTCCTCCCTTCACCTTCCCCTCCCATCCCTCCTTCTCTCTCCTCCTCCCTCTCATCCCTCCCTCCTCTCTCTCAGACAAGTACAGTACACATTAAAGTACTTCCTCTCCTCTCTGTAGTACATCCATATACATTTCCGACTCTGATTTGGGGGAATTTCTCTTGTCTCTGATGTCCTGCCAAAGTTGGACTGAATTTCAATGTAACACAAACCACACGTATTCCCCTACTGACCTATGCTGAACTATACTGACCTATACTGTTCTATACTGAACTATACTGAACTATACTAACCTGTACTGGCCTTTACTCTTATGGTGTTTTTAAGGAGTTCAGTTTGATTGATTGAAGACTATTGGAAATACTCTGTGTCTATATAAAATGTAAAAGTAGCTCCTATCCATACACTATAGAAGTCGCCCATAAAGTTCGGTTGCAGCGAAATGAAGCTCATCGAGGCTAGTGGTTATAATAGCTTGCATGGACCACATTTTGAAAATTGAGAATGACTAAACTTTGAGAACTATTTTGTTTATTTATTTTTTTGACCAACCCAAATCTAACATTGTAAAAATCTATAACATATATATTTGCTTAGGCTTGCATGTTAGAACTTTACCTATTACCTATTATAGCTACTGTATCCAAATGTACAGTCTCCATGGAGATGTTATTGCTTTGTCTATAATGTTTCACAGTATGGTATTAAATCTTTCTATCTTCATGGAGACCAAACCAGACCAGGTTAGAGGTCAGATCTGTGGAGAGGCGACCCTGCTCGCAGTCAGAATGTCTGTTTTTCTAGGTATTTTTGAGCTATAAAACCACATGTTATTGAATAAATGTAAAGTAGAGCTGTTTAATGTCACACTGTGGAACATTCCAGACAGAGCAATGACATATCCATAGAAACAAGCAGGTGACGCACCCCCAACTAAAAAGTTACACAGTACATCTTTAATACATTAATCACACACTACAGTAACATATGACTCAACTGTATTACCCAACCACACGTTTTCTTCCTTTTTTTACCCAGAATCCTCGTTGTCTCTATAAAAATGCAGTTATGAGCCTGCGTTGGAATCCTGTAGATCAGAGCGCAGCTGGAAATAACTTGGTGATTAAACATGTGGGTGGCGTGTACGCTCTTTATGGTGCATATACGAGAAATACTCTTAATGATCAGACCGGCTTTGTACTGTAATAGGGCGTTTATATAATTATGTGTACTTTTAAGACTTTATATGACTAAAGTACACATTTGAGCCTGCAAGGTACACTTAGAAGACATTGTTTTTTTGTTATTTTTTGACAGGTAGGTTTTGAGCCCATACCTGATTTTTTTGTGTGTATTTGAGCAAAATGTGCCATGCCGCGGTACATATAAGCATAACATAAGAGTGTAAAAATCAAATACAGAGCTTTTAATATTGGCACTGATGTAAGATAAGAATTCTCTGGTGGAATTTGCGGTTTTAAGATTGCAGATTTGTTGACCTGGATTATGGTTAATATCCCTGTAATTGCTGGGAGTATCCGTCTTCTCATTTAGCACAAAGAAACTTGGCTGACCTGTTTTGTTTTTAATTATTAACATTATAAGATAGATAACGTTCTTTATCTCACATTGAAGGAATACATTCGTTAAGGCGGATTTTAATAAGGGTGTGTTCACACTTGTCCTGGTTTAATGTGGATTTGAATTGGTCCTTTTCTAGTCCTGGTTTAGTCCCGTTTTAGTTTAAGAATTTTAACAAACAAATTACTTAAGTAAACAATGCCAAACTGGGACTAAACCCAGAACTAAACCTGGCCTAGAACAGGACTAAATCAGGACTGGAACACATTCAAAACAAATGTACATCAGGACGAAACCAGGACTAAACCAGGAGCAAATAAAGACCAAACCAGGACTAAACCAGGACTAAACCAGGACACGTGTAAATACAAGTATTTACATTCTTGGAGTTCACTCACAAACAACAATTGGGTTAAACATTTATGGATTGTCTGTCTGGATTTTTCTTTCTAAATTTGACCTCACCCATAAAGTAAGATTAATACCACTCATTAGCTAAAACACAGGGCAGACAGAGGCGTGGCACCCTGGGCCAATCAGGGAGCAGGACTGGCATCACCACGGCAACCACCAACACACATGTAGTAAACAAAGGAGCGCGAGGGGATCAACTCCACCTCTACAGATGAATAGAAAGAAGAAAGAGGAGGAGAGAGAAAGAGAGAGAGACGAGGAGGGAGAGAGAATGAGACAACTGCACGTCTGCACGGAAGAACGGAGAGAGAGAAAGACAAAGGGGAGAGAAAGAGGGAAGGAGAAGGGAAGAAAGAGGAGGAAAGCGAGAGAGGGAGGGGTGGATGAGAGGGGGTGATGATGACTGCACCTCTGCATAAAAAGAGAGAAAGAAAGGTAGAGATAAGGGGGAAGGAATGAGAGAGCGAAGGCGAGAGCACCTCTACACAGATGAAGAGAGAGAGGGAAGGAGAAAGGAGGAGATAGAGAAGAAGTGAAAGCGATAGAGAGAATGTATCATAGAATCCATAATATGCAAATTGCACAGTTTTTATTTATTTACAAACTTACAGGCAAACACTTATTTATTAATACAAATGATGGTGTATTTTTGTACTTTCTGTATTTTGCTGCAGTGCATGTTTCGTGTTTGTGAAAATGCCAAGCAACTCAAATACATGTTTTTTATGTTTGGCTCATGCAGAGAATCAAAACGCTCCATATTCTGCTTCACTGAAAAATTAGCTGGATCAAATATCGGCGTCCAAATATCAGTTCAGCCGATATCGTGGTTGGACATTCGGTATGAATCGCTCTAATAAGCCAGAAAGTCTCATAATGTTTGAACTTTTATTTATACAAAGGAGTTTTGTCTGATTTTGTGTTTGGTCAATGGTACTTTAACACAAAATTGACTCTTGTGAGCTTTAAGTCATGTTGCAATGTTGTTACCTCCTCAAAAAACAGACCTGGAGTTGTGTTTTGTTTCATTCACACATGTTTGAGGAATGCAAAATGCTCTGTTCCACCTTGTGATGTCATGACACGGTAGTTTTCAAGTTAACAGCTCCTTTTCGTTTTAGTTCAGCAGAGTTTGGCAATTCCAGGGCTGAGATGATTCAAATGATTCTAGTGAAGGTTTAAAAACACAGTGGAGCACTTCCTGTATTACCACATGACAACACAAAATGAAATGAGTGTGTAAATGAAGCAAAACACAACTTCAGATATGAAACGAGGAAACAACATTATAACAGAGATTAGAAACAGTCCATGAAATAACTGTTTTAAACCACTTATAGAATAAATATGTGTTAGATAAGTTTAATGGAATACTGTGGAACATTCCAGGCAAAGCTATAACATCTCCATGGAGACAAGTAGGTAGCAGACCCTCCACCAGGAAAGTTACATAATGCACCATTTAAATGAGGCTAAAATCAATAGCTGCTGCTATCAAACTTTAAATGCATCTTACAGTTGGTATGGTCTCTCCCACTCAGTCTGTGTGTGTGTGCGCGCGCGTGTGTGCGTGTGTGTGTGTGTGCGCGCGTGTGTGTGTGTGCGCGTGTGTGTGTGTGTGCGTGCGTGCGTGTGTGTGTGTGTGTGTGTGTGTGTACACTCTGGTTAGGTTTTAGTGCACATGACTCATCTGAAGTCACTGATTATTATGCTCTGAAAACTGCTGACAGAGAAAGCACAGTTAAATATTACTGTCATTAAGCACTGGCAGAACACTGGGTATCAACGCTTTAAAGACACACTGTGGAACTTTTCAAATACAGGACGCACCACCTGCTTTTATAATGACTGTTTAGGTTTGGAATTGTTTGTATTGTACGTATTGTGTTGTGTAAATCACTAAATCACTTTAAATTACTTGTGCACAAAGTGTGTTCACATAGAAACTTGCCTTGTCTCCATGGCGATATTTGTGCTTTGCCTTAAATGCTCCACAATATTGCATTAAACGTTTTTATCTAACAGTTATTTATTTGGATGTTTTACTGCTACTGAAAACATGCATTTTTACTGCGAGTAGGGTTACTTCTCCACAGATCTGACCTGTAACCTGATCTAGTAGCTTTACTTGCTTCTCTTTATGGAGATAGAAACGTTTAATGCCATACTGTGGAACTGTGAAAGACGAAAAATAGCAATTATTAAACGAATATCACGATTTGAATAGTGGAAATGAAGAGAGATTGCAAATAGTTCTAATTTCCTCTGTAGTTTCCTAGTAGTTTGCAGGAGACTTTTCCAAAAATGTTCTAAAATTCGTTTAGCTGTTCAGATTTCAGTCTTCTCTCAGCTGTCATTTGAACTAAGGTTTGCAAAGTATCGAAAATCAGATACTAATCAATATTAAAACTAGTACTACAACCAGATAGCAAGTATCAATACTAAAAAAGTCACTTTCAAAGGGATTACATAGATTACAACACCACATGGTAATATCAAAGAAAGTACTATTATTTCAAGTGCCTTAAAGTTCCTTCTTCCTGTAAGTTATTAACATATTTTTCAACTTTTCTTTGCAAATAGCTTCTTGACTGGTGTAAAACTGTAATTTATATTTATACAATAGTTATAATCCCACCACATTAAATCAAAACGAGAGAATCACAAAAATCTGTCATTTGTTACGTAAGTGTTGAAAATGACATTCGATGATTCTTTAGACAAAAGAATCATCGTGGTATCTTAATCAGTATCGAAAATCAAGTATTTTCGAAATCAAGTTTAAAATTTCAGTATGTTCACAACCCTAGTAATCCTTTAAAAACACAAATCGCAAGGCAAATCACAATTGCAAAACTTCAAAACAATTCAGTATTTCCTCAAAGTTGTTCAGCCCTCCTGCAGACTTTCACTGAGTTATCTGAGCTCCAGAGTGCGAGGCATTACCCTGCAGTCAGCCATCTTCTCTTGTTCCAGACAGTCCCTGAGCTAAGTGCTGCCCTGGGACCTGTGCTAACTGTAAACACATGCAGTGACCTCACCTCAGTGCAGACACTGGAGGGGCCTGGACTGCTCCCTGTGGGACACCCTGACCGCACTGCTCCTAAAACCACTGATCCTCCATTATCCGGCACAGGAACGCTGCTGATGGGAGAGAGCTGGTGTACACGTGATGTCATGGTGATCTGAGAAGTGTTAAGATTGCGAATGTAGCGGTGGAATCTGCTGGTTAAAGGTGCAATATGTAACTTTTCTGGTGGACGGTTGATATTATTGCTTTGTCTGGAATTTTGCGCAGTATTGTATTAAAAGTCTACATGTTTACAATGTTTCACAGTATGGCATTAAACCTTTTTATCTTCATGGAGACCAAACCAGACTAACTTACAGGTCAGATCTGTGGAGAGGCGACCCCGGTCACAGTCAGAATACCTGTTTTTCTAGGTATTTTTGAGCTATAAAATCACCTGTAATTTAATAAATGTAACGTAGACCTGTTTAAAGTCATACTGTGGAACATTCCAGAAAGAGCAATGACATATTTGTAGAAACAAGCAGGTGACTGACCCCCCAACCGGAACGTTGGGGGTTTAATGCCATACTGTGTGACATTTCAGGGATATTATAGCATCTACATGAAAACAGGAAGATAGCAAACACTCCAACAAAAATTCCTGGTTCATGGTTCATTTTTTCTGTAATTACTGGGTCTATCCACATGAAACAAAAACTGGAACAATGTCTGGTCTTTTACCAAAAATAAGTGAAAATAAAATAAAAATTCAACTGATTTTTTAGACTATTTTCAGAAGAGTTCGCAGTGACTCAGTGGTTATGTGTTCGTCCATAAACCTAAAAGCTGGTGTTTTTTTGTTCTCAACTCAAACAAGTATTAACTGTTGTTGTGTTGTGTGTCCTTGAGCAAGACACTTCACCCACCTGATGTATGAATGTTGTGAGTATGTAGTTGTTGTTTAGAAAAGCTGTAGGTATTTATTCTAGCTCAGGGCAGCTGTGACTACAAAACAGAAAGTGAATTGTTAATAAAAAGTGTAAAAAGACAAAATTGTGCAGACATTTTTTGAGAAGCTGTAGTCTCAAAAAGCAGTCTTACAATAACAGCAGAAATATTAAATAAAATGAATCAAAAATGGTGAGCCCAAAATTGGGAACAGGATTGTACATTTCATTTCGTCTTGTCTCGTTCTTGTTGATTCAGTCTGGTGTTTTGTCTTGTCTTGAATTTCTTAACTCAATTTCTCACAAAAATCAGATTCAGTACAACCAAACATGCATCACGTCACCCACTTTTTGACGAGAGTAAAATCATAAATGCATTGTGTGTTACCTGAGTGACGAGTGTTTGTATTTGGTGGGATCCTGCGGGCCTAACCCCCACTGAAAATCCCATTAGCATCAGCGCACTGTCACATGGGCAGACACACGCGCAGCTAAGTGCTAACTGAGACATGAAACAGAGCGGGGAATATTTGACTTTGACTTCATTTGGGAAACCTTTTTGACACTTGTTGGCATCTGTAAGTTTTGAAAAGCAATTGAAAAGTTTGAAAGTTGTTGATGGCGTTTTAATTCAATCATCATTTTTTGGCAACTTTAGCGCAAACTTGGTAAATGTGCAGCTTTGTGGTTCAAAACATCTAAATGTGTTTGTTGCCTTCTGTGGCCTCATTTCAAGTAGTTGGTGACATCACGCAAGACTGCCATGTGATCAGTATGAGCGTTCATGGTCCTTCATGGTTTAATTGTCAATTTTCAACAAAAAAAGGTGAAAGTGACTAACAGAACAGAAAAAATGTTCTAATGACTCTAGTGCAAATAAAATCCAGTCCTGTGCACAGAGCTGGGGACAACACTGGTGAGACTAGACACTTAAACAGACTATTAGAGCAGTCATTATTTGTATTTGATATTTGATGACTCACAGTTTGTTTAACCCATCCGCCTGTCTGTGTACTGACATGCCCATGAAATCTAAAGGCCCAGCACACTGTGTGATTTATACATACAAAATGTGACGTCTTAGGAATGTAGGAATGCACTGATACTGATACTGGTATGAAATATCGGTGCTGATACTTATCAATTTGCTGGCATATTGGTTCAGTCGATATCCTGGTTGGGTCTTTAATTGGATGTAATAAGAATTTACAGGCTGATTTAGCCCAATAACGTCTCATAAACTTTTATTCATACGAAGCTGTTCAGTAATTATTTTTTGGATAAATAACAGTTACATAACACAGTTGGATCTCTTGTGTAATAAGTTAACTCTATTATAAGGAAGTGAATACCATTTTCCATCCCTGCCCTGGTATCGGTTTATATCAGGTACTGGCAGATACTTAAAGTCAAAATATCGAGATCAGAACTGAAAAAACTGGATCCCTACTGAAGATCTTATGAAAAATAAGTCTAATTTTTCAATCAAGTTCTTAAGTTGGTTTAAATTTGATAAAATCTTCAAATGTTGATCAGTTGATTAACAAATTTAAAAACATAAACTTACCGAAGTAACAGGAGCCCAGGTCTACAGTGATAGTTTAGCAGTTACAGGGGAACTGGACTGAGCAGAGAAGAGTGAAATCTGAACTGATAAAATCTCAAATGACTAAACCAAGAATCCTATGCATTTCAGAACATGTTTGTAGAGGTCTAACCTACAGGGTTAGAGACACAGGGAGGGCATCTGACACAAAGGGAGAGCATCTGACACACACAGGGACATTTCAGAACATGTTCGTAGAGGTCTAAAGTACAGTTATCAACTTTTACTCCGATTAAGACCCCATGGAGACACAGGGAGGGCATCTGATTCACAGGGAGGGCATCTGACACAGAGGGACGTTTCAGGACATGTTCGTAGAGGTCTAAACTACAGGAGCAGACCCCGTGGAGACCAGATATTTTGTTGTAAATAATTACAGCTTTCGTGATTTGCTAATTAAGCACATTCATATAGTGATTTTGGCTGCGGTTACAGTTGCTCTACAGTAGCCTGTATAGAGAGCGACTGGCGGCCATTTTGTGTCTGCGTATTGGCTGGGTGAGTTAGGGCCCAGTGTCGTAAAGGCGTTCTGAATGACAGCACATAACTCAGGCCCTAAAAGTTTGCACTGTCAACGGGACCAGCTAACTGTCTGCACTGGAATATATGAGCGCAATTTTGGGAAATGGGTTTGGAGAGATTGTTTGGAGAGCGAAGAGGGGAGGGAGAGGAGAGGAGAGGGGGAGGCGAGAACGAGGGAGGAGAGAGAAGACAAGGAAAGATTAGTGAGAGAGGGACAGAGGGAAGGAACAGGAGAGGGGAGAAAGAGAGAGAGGGGGTGGGGGGAGAGGGGAAGGAAAAGATGAGTGAGAGAGGAGAGGGAGAAAGAGAGAGACAGAGGAAACAACAGGAGAGGGGAGAGAGAAAGGAGGAGGGAATGAGAGGCGGAGGGAGAGAGAAGAAGAGAAGAGAGGAAGGGAGAGAAAGAAGAAAAGATCAGTGAGAGAGGGATAGATGAGAGGCTGAAGTGAGGGGGAAAGAGAGAGGGAGAGAGAAAAGAGGAGGGAATGAGAGGGTAAGAGAGAGAAGAGAGGGAGAGGAGAGAAAGAAAAGATTGGTGATGGAGGGACAGAGGAGAGGAGAGAAAGTGTGTGAGTGATGGCCAGAGGAGAGTGAGAGGGGAGAGTACAGAACAAGGGAGGAGGGAAAGAGTGAGAGAAAGATGGGAAATGAAGGGAGGAGAGAGGATAGAAGGAGGGGGAGAGGGAAGGATAGTGCAGACTCTGGACAAGACGATACATGAGATATTTGCTCCTCAAAGACGTTCTGTAGTTTTCTGAGAGATAAATAACAGCTACAGAACACATTTGGATCAGTTTTGTCTTATGTAATCATCTTTTGACTATGTAACTTCTTGGTTTGGGGTCCATCACCTGCTCGTTGCTATGGAATGTGGAATGTTCCACAGTATGACATTAAGTAACTCTTCCTTACATTTACTCAATTACAGGTGATTTCATAGCTCAAAAATACCCAGAAAAACATTCAAAGCATTGTGACTGTGAGCGGGGTCGCCTCTCCACAGATCTGGCCTGTAACTTGGGTCTGTTTGGGCTTCGTGAAGATAGAAAGGTTTAATCACATACTGTGAAACATTCCAGACAAAGCACTTTTTCTCCATGGAGAAAAGCATTTGATGGATCCTCCACCAGAAAAGTGACACAATGCAGCTTTAAAGGAAATAAATACAATTTTCTGTGAATTTTTTGGCAGATATTTGAAGCTATAGTATCGAAATCAATATCGGAACTGAAAAAGCGAAGTCATTTTCCAGAGGGCCCGTCATTTTGTGATATTTGAATCTTGTGAGCCCTTACAGCATCGGATCATGTCCTATGCCTATTATAACTTATTTATTTATTTTTTTTATACTGATTCAAAGTTACATGTGTATCTGAGTCAATTTTTCATTTATTAGGATTTAACAAATTTCACAATTAATAAAAAAAATCAAATCTTATCAAAATACCGGTCAGAAAAGTTGTAATTAAATGTTTGTTTTCAAATTTAAATCTCTAGTTTGTCTTTTGTAACTTCGTCCTTCAGTTTTTCGTGTTTGATGCTGCTGAGAGAGAGAGGGAGAAAGAGTAAATGATAGGAGATAGAAAATGAGATAAAAAGAGGGCAAGAGGAAGGAGGGAGAGCAAGAGAAAGGAGACAGCAAGGGAGAGCGAGCGAGAGAAATAAAGTAATAGAGGGGGAGAGAAAGGGAGGGAGAGAAAGTAAAAGAAAGAGAAGGAGACCAATAAAGTTACAGAGGGGAGAGAGAGAAAGAAAGAGGCGAGCGAGGGAGAGAAAAAGAGAGCAAAGGAAAGGAGGGAAAAGCAGAATAAAGGAGAGAGAGAGTGAGAGGGGTGCAGAGGGGCCCCACGAGGAGGAGAAGATGAAGTCTTCAGGACGCCCCACAGACTCAGTGATAGTATATTATCATCCACACAGACTCATAAACATGTCCCCCTCTGGCCCTCAGACCCCCTACAGGGCCCCACCACGTCAATGCAGAAGGGCCACTCCAAGACTAAGACCTATAGAGGTAAAATGTAAAGGGTTTAGACTAATCAAGAAATAATGAGCATGAAACTATTCTACTATTTCTGTCTAAAGATGTGATTGTTTGTGCCGTTTGCGTATTGTGTGTTCAGTATGTGTCCGAAGTGCAGATGGAAATGACCTGTGAGAGCTGGAGTCTGGTTTCTTTGGCCAAGGCTCATATGCCTGGTCCCTGTCAAATAAATCAAATGAACTAGACTCGACTTGATTTAACTAAACTAGACTAAACTAAATACACAAGCCTTGACTAGACTAGACTAAATTAAACTAAACTTATTAAAACTAAACTACACTAAATAAGACTTGATGTTACTTGACTAGCTTAGATTAAACTAAACTAAGATTTAGTTTAATCTAAGCTAAAGATTTGACTTGACTGAACAACACTAAACTAAATAAACTAGACTTGACTTGACTTGACTAAGCAACACTAAACTAAATAAACAAGACCTGACTTGATTATACTGGACTAAACTAAACTAAATTAAACTTGACATGATTTAACTTGACTAGACTATGCTAAACTAGACCAGACTTGACTAAACTAAACTTGACTTGACTAAACTAAACTGAACTAGACTATACCAAACTGAATACACAAGACTTGACTTGACTTAACTTGACTAGACTAGACTAAACTAAATAAACAAGACTTGATTTGACTTAACTTGACTAGACTAGACTAAAGTAAACTAAATAAACAAGACTTGACTTCACTTAACTTGACTAGACTAAACTAAACTAAATACACAAGACTTGACTTAACTTGACGAGACTAGACTAAACTAAATAAACAAGACTTGACTTGACCTGACTTGAATTGACTTGAATAGACTAAACTAAATAAACTGGCTTGACTTGACTAACTAAACACTGCAAATAAGATTAAGATCAGATTTGACTGTGTGACAGGTTCATCGGCCGTACACTTACAGTGGGTGTATCTGTTGACATCACTGGAAAATTGCGATGTTTTTCATCTGAGTGAAGACATTACTGACTGGTTTCTTAATCTGTTGCTGGACGAATAAATAAACGCAGTTAAAATTTAGCCAAAAAAAAAAAAGAATGAAGCGGAATAGTCCAGACTGTAATTCTCCAGTGTAAAGGGCCTCTGTGATCTCTGTCTGGGTGATTGAGTGAGCTGCTTTCTGGCTCTAGGCACCTCCCGCGCTTTGGGCCGTAGGAGGGGGAGAGGGAGAGGGGGAAAAAGAAGGCGGGAGAAAGCGATGGAGAGAAAGAGGAAGAGAGAGAGGGAGAAGGAGAGCGTGTGATGGTATGCCTGGAGGTTTCGGGTGTAGACGGGGGTCCGAGCGCCGAGTGGAGCCCGGGGAGAGCAGCCTGAAGGCGGACAGACGTCGGGACGGGCCCCTCTCTGCACCGCGCCTGCTGGATTCAGAGTGGAGGAGCCGTTCACTTAAAAATGAATCAAATCCCAAAATTCCCATTCAAACGCGATGGTGGTGACATGGGTTATGTTTCAGAGAGAAGCAAAAATGAATCTAAACTAAACTAGACCTGACTTGACTTGACTAAACTAAACTTGACTAAACTAAACTTGACTAAACAAAGGACACTTTATAATACCTGAACTAAGGACACTTTATAACACCTGTCACTTTAAATAAGTCATGCCACATCACTTGATCTTTTGCACTGTCAGTTTGCACTGTTGTTCTGATGCTCTGTATATACTTGACTATTTTTATTTTTTTATTATATATCTTAATCTTTTGCATGCTCTTACTTTAGTTTTAATAGTGATACTTTATTATTATTATTATCTTTTTTTAATAGTGATATCTCTACTTTATATTATTATTATATTACTATTCAGTGTTCTATGTTGCACCTCATCACCAAAGCAAGTTCCTAGTCTGTGAATTGTGTTCACTGACAATGGCAATAAAAGCTTTTCTGATTCTGATTCTGATTCTGAAAAATACACTAGACCTGACTTGACTTGACTAAACTAAACTTGACTAAACTAAACTACACTAGACCTGACTTGACTAAACTAAATAAACTAGACTTGACTAGACTAAGCAAAACTAGACCTGACTTGACTAATTTAGACTTGACTTGACTAAACAAAATTAACACTACTTGACTTGAGTTGTATTTAGAGTGATTCGTGCATGTTTGAGGAATCTTTATTCTCCGGTATTGAAGACGTCATTTTTAAGATCTACTCTGGTTTTCAACACCACAAGTACACAGCCACTACTACTACCACTACTACTACTCTGTACTTATACTTTGTCCAGTTTTATTTTCTTAATCGGTGATACACGCAGGATTCAGCAGCGTCGGGTGGTCATTTTGGTACTAATGAAAAAAAATCCACTAGTACTCGCTAGTGTGATGTTATTAGGGGTGTAACAATAACCGAAATATTGCGAGTCTCACAAGTTATAGTGCAGCAATATAGCAGGAAACTACATAGACCATGATCCTTTGCTCAGTTTCAGTGCAGATTACATGAAGAAATAACTGTTTGAAGCACTTTTAAAACTTAATTCTTTGGATTATGACAGAACCAAAGTCTTGTCGAAGCATTAAAAAAGAAAAAAGTCGCATATTCACAGTTTTGTTAGCCTCCACAGAATATAAATATCGTACCGTAGGAATCATATCGTGGAAGTATCGTATCAAGAAATTTGGATATCATTACGTCATACAAACATGTAAGTCGAAAAAGTCAGCAGCATTATGGTCCGGACTAAAGGAACTAATAGAAACAATAGATAAAAATAATAAAATCAATGAATAAAAATAATAAAATCAATGAATAAAAGCAGTACTAAAAAGAATGAAACAGATAAAGCAATACAAACATTTTAAAAAGTAAATAGAAATAAATAAAAGACAGAAAGGACCACACATCTCACACAGTTTTAAAAGACAGAGAGTAAAAGTGCGTGTTAAAATGAGACTTGAAGCACTCCACTGTGAGGGTTGTTTATTTATGAAGTCGTTTTAGGTGAATATTGTGTATCCATAGGCGTCATAGAAACACAAGCGCTGTAGGTCTTCTTTAAACTCATTCAGTTGTGTAATGCACATTATACTATTTTAAATATCTCTTTTCAGAAGTTTACAACATCAGTGTTTTTCCATTTTCTTTTTTAATCACCTTTTTTATCGTTGTGTATCGGTGTGCGTATCCAGGGTAGCGTCCTCTCACTGTGCCTGCCCGACTCTTCTCCTTTTCGGGCTGAGCGTGTGGGTCGGCCCCTGCGCTGACACTGTCCAGCTCCATCCCGTTTGGCACACAGGAGAGAGGGAGGAGGAGGAGGAGGAGAGAAGAGAAGAGGAGGAGGGAGAGAACGGGAGGCGGGGTAGAAGAGGAAGGAGGGAGAAAGGAGAGAGTGCTGAGGAAAGAGGAAGGGGAGGGAGAGGAGTAGAGGGAGCGTAATGAGAGAGGGAGGTAGGGAGGAGCTGAGAAAAGAGAGAGAGCGGAGGGGGGAGAATAGGAGAGAGAGTGGGAGAGAGGGTGAGGAAAGAGGAAGGGAAGGGAGAGGAGCAGAGGGAGCATAATGAGAGGGAGGAAGCTGAGAAAAGAGGAGAGGGTAGGGAGAGGAAGAGGAGGGAGAGAGGAGCGATATGAGGGGGAGAGAAAGAGTGGAGGGGGAGAGAGGTCCAGTTTATTTCCTGTTCTTGTGAATCATACATCAGGACAATTCCCCTCTGTGCTGTTCGGAGCGCAGACTGACGCGTGTCATTTATCATACGGCTGGAGAGAGAAAGAAGGAGGGAGGAGGGAGAGAGAGAAAGAATGAAGGAGAGAGGGGGTAAGAAAGAAAGAAAGAGACAGAGGAGGAGAGAGAGGGGATAAACAGACAGAGAGAGAGAGAGACTAGAAGGGGAGGGAGGGAGGGAGTGTAGGAGAGAGGGAGAGAGGGAGTAGAAGTGTGGAGGAGAGCTGTGGGAACCAGGCTCTGGCAGCGTCTCTCTGGACTCTGCTCTAAGCTTTAATAGAGGGGGTGGAAGGCTGCAGATAAAGACACATCTACGACTGTTTAAAGGACCAGACTTTGTTTTTAAATCACTTTTTTATCTGGAAGGGGAGAGGGAGAAGAGAGGGAGAGAGGAGGAGGAGAGAGGGATAGAGGGAGGAGCTGGGTATGATTGTTTTTTGTTTTATTTAAGAGCAATTTCTCATATTTAATCAGAAATGTGTTAAAACAAGTGAAATAAAGCAGGATTTCAAGCACCAGTATAAAGGGGATATAAAGGGACTTGACAAAATCATGGCATTTGGACATTGGAAACTCTGAAGTTTTTGGGAAGTTTGTTCTGAGGTCCTCCATGATGCTCATAGTAGTGAGAAAAACACTTGTGAAAATGTATTTAGTTACAGAATAGTGAATACCTGCATTCAAATGTATGTTATGTATTTGATTGTGAATACTTTGACACAGTTTCATTAGTATATTTATAGTGAAAAACATGTGGCATATAGGATGGAAAAAATATGCCTTTTTTAAATCACAAATGCTTTATCACAAGAGCTGTGATTTCTGCAGTTCTTGCTAAAACCGTGCAGTTCGAAGCCCAAATGACATGATCAAATACACAATGTGTTCCTTTGTTTTTCAGTTTATCCATGAAAAAGTAACTATACCAGAATACAGGTCAAAATGACTCAGTTCTGTGGATGTATTTTCAGTATACGTCTTCTGTTACTTTCCAGTACTGGGCGCTCACACAACTTGTTGGATAAACTTGCAAAATTTCTTCTTAAATAATGTTTAGGGATACACCAATATTCGATACTGGTACTGATTATCGGCAAAGAGCCAAGAAAATGATCTGGGTCTGGTATCCGTTCCATGATATCCTGGTTGGGTTTTTAACTGGATTTAATCAGACTCTTTACAAACTCATATAGGCCCAGAATATTGCAGAATGTTTGAACTTTTATTCATCCAAAACTGTTCTGTCGTTACTTGCTGGATAAATAAGTTACATAACACTACTGGATCCATTTTTGTAATAAATTAACTGTGTTTTGAGAGGAAAAAAGTCATTTTCCATCCCTACACTGGTATCGGTTAATATCGAATGACGCCAGTGAGGGAAAGCGAGAGAGAGAAGGAGAGAAGGAAAGAGTGCGTGCATTCTGGGACGTGGTATTTGCCTTGTAATGGGGGATTTGTGCGTGTGAATCCCCTTCAGTCTCAGTCTTAACCCTCTCTCGCAGACCCTCTCCCCGGTCACGCTTTGGCAAGAATTAAATCTGCGCTCATTTGAATTTACAAATTTGATTAGCGGCGCATTTGTCAGCTTCTTGTTGTCAGCTAAAACTGTCCACTTCTCCCTCTCGCTCTCCGGCTGGTTTAAGATCTGCTTTACACGCATTTTTGGAGATTTCCCTTTTGAATTTGTCAGTGGTGGTTAGTTTTGTGGAAGATTTGAGCGCAGTGATCAGAGGAAATGAGTTTTGAGAGGCCGTCAGCAGCTCTTTAGCCGCTCTGGGAAAAAAAAACCCACATGTCCAAAGTTTTAACTTCTTTGAAAAGAGACAAAAAAAACCAAAACACGGCGCTAACCCCCGCTGCTCTAATGGACTGATCTCTCTCAAACCTGTGCACACAAAACTGACAGGCCATAAAACCCTTTTCTATAGACAGCCGGGACACACCTTTTCTATCTCTCTATCATTCGCTCTGTCTTTCTTTTTTCTCTCCTTCTCTTTATCTCTCTCTCTCTTTTTCTGCTCTGTCTCTCCACTATCTGTCTCTCTTTCGCTTTCTCTTTTACAGTTACCCCCTCTCTATACTTTTCTCTCTCAATCCCTAACTCTCCCTTCCTTGTCTTGTTCTTTCTTTCATTCTCCACCTCCGTCTCGCTCACACTCCCTCTCTCTCTCGCTCCCTGTATCTGTCTGTCTCTTTTTCCCCCACTCTCTGTCTTCCTTCCTCTCCTCCCTTCACTTCATTTCTCTTTCTACCTGTTCACCCCTCCCTCTCACTCCTTCACTGTTGCTTCTCCTTTATCTCTCTTATTTACCCTCCTCTCCCTCTCTCTCTTTATGTATCACTCTTCTTCCTCACTGTCCCTCCCTCCCTCTCCCTTTCTCTATATCTCTTCCCCCTTCCACCCTCTCTCTCTCCCCTCTTTCCCTCCCTCCCTCTCTCTCTCTCTCTCTCATTCTCTCCCCTCCCTCCCTCTCTCCCTCCTTTCTCTCTCTCTCATTCTCTCCCCTCCCTCCCTCTCTCCCTCCTTTCTCTCTCTCTCATTCTCTCCCCTCCCTTCCTCTCCTCCCTGCCCGCCCCCTTTCTTCCTCCCTTTCCCTCCGTCTCCCTTCCTCGCCACCTCCCTCCCTCTCTCCTCCCTCCCTGTTGTTATGGCGTCAGACCAGCTCTCTTCCTCTCTCTCCCTCCCTCTCTCCCTCCCTCCCTGTTGTTTTGGCATCAGACCAGCTCTCCTGCTCTCTATCTCTCTCCCTCTCCCTCCCTCCCTCCCTGTCTTCCTCCTTACCTGTTATTATGGCGTCAGACCAGCTCTTTTGCTCTCTCTCTCTCCCTTCCTCTCTCTCTCTCTCCCTCCCTCTCTCGCTCCGTCCCTATTGTTATGGCGTCAGACCAGCTCACTCCCTCTCTCTCTCTCTTCCTCTCTCTCCCTGTTCTCTCCTCCTCCCTCCCTCTCTCCCTCTCTCCTGTAAGTGGACTCTTTCTGTGGGACTTTGCTGCGTCCACTTCAGCTCAAGAGCTCCATTCTGAAATCATCTGCTACTCTCTGTGAGGGACATTTTGGGCTGCAGTTTCCAGGCTTGGACTTGTTTATTGTTTCTTTTACGTCTGAGTTATTATTTCCCTTCTCATTTAAACCTCCACTCTGTGACATCATTAGGTGGACGAGTGCTCCCCCATGTTTTTAAAGTTCATAAACACTCACCCTAATTAGGATCTGATGAAGCCAGCTGCTATTGTTTTGAGAGAGGGAAAGAGAGGGCAGAGGAAGAGAGAGAGAAAGAAGGAGCACGAGAGGAGGGTTGGAAAGAGAGGGAAGAGGTGGAAAGCTAGAGAAATAAAGAGAAGAGAAAAGGAAAGTGAGGGCAAAGGAGGAGAAAGAGAGGGAGTGATGAAGAGAGAGAGAGATGGAAATACCGGAAAAATAACAGAAGAAGAGAGGAGAGAGCGCGAGGTAAAGAAGTGAACTCAGAGGTGGAGAGAAGAAAAAGAGAGGAGGGAGCAAGAAAGAGAGGACACAAAGAGAAAGAGGGCAGGGGTAAAGAGAGCGAGAAAGGAGAAAGACAGAAAGGCAAAGAGAGAGCAGAAGAGGAGAGGGAAAGAGCGGGCAGAGGGGGAGAGAGAGAAAGAAGGAGCACAAGAGGAGGGGGAGAAAGAGGGAGAAGGGGTGGAAAGCTAGAGAAATAAAGAGAAGAGAAAAGGAAAGTGAGGGCAAAGGAGGAGAAAGAGAGGGCGTGATGAGAGAGAGAGATGGAAAAAGGAACAGGGGAAAGACAGCGATAGAAGGAGAGAGGTCAGGGGGTAAAGAGCGCGAGAAAGGAAAAAGACAGAAAGGCAAAAAGAGCAGAAGAGGAGAGGGAAAGAGCGGGCAGAGGAGGAGAGAGCGGGAGAGAGAGGAGAGGGAAGAAAGAGAGAGGGGTGATGAGAGGGCAGAGGAGGAGAGAAGAGAGGAACAGTATCGGAGAGGGAGAGAGAGGGAATGAGAGGGGAGAGGAGAAGAGAGAGGAGGAGAGAGAAGGGGTAAAGTAGGTCAGTGTGCGGTGTGTACAGATCTCCCGGTACACGTGTCACCTGTCAGAGCGTGTGGAGGGCCACAGACCAGAGCAGAGCTGGCAACAACCAAACCTTTTAACCCCCAACGGGTCCACTCGCCACGGCAACGGTAAAGAGGGAGGGACAAGGGGAGAGGGAAAAGAGGAGAGAGCGAGCGAGGAGAGGGGAGCAAGAGGGGAAAAGGGACGGAAGGGTAGAGTGGAGGGAGAGAGGAATGCATGCAAAATAGCTATGTTTAATGCCATACTGCGGATCATTCCAGGCAAAGCAATAGCTCAGTGGAAGCAAGCAGATGGCACACCCTCGAGAAGTTACACAGTGCGCCTTTAAAAGATAGAAAGATAGAAAAGAGAGGGAAGAGAGAGAGGGGACAGAGAACATATAGGAGGGTGAGTGGAGAGAGAGGAGAACAGTGAGAGAGGAAAGGGGGAAGAGAGGAAAAGGAGGGGCGATGGAGAAGAGAGATGAGAGAGTGGAAGAGACGCCATAAGAGAAAGAGAAAGAGAAAAGGAGATGAGAGAGGAGGAAGAGTGGAGAGAGAGATAAGACTATAGGCTCATACCCAGAAATCTTATAGAGCTTTTTGATTGACACTGGCACACTGATTTGATTGCTTTAAAATGTATTAACGGCCTCTCCGACTCCAACCGGCACCATCACACAGAGATGGGATGAAGTGTTTTGCCCAGGGACACAACAACACTGGTGTTTAAGTGCTGTTTGTTGCTCCAAATGGGCCTTCTTTTATGGTGTCTGAGTGGTTTGAAGTAATGCCGTTATTGCGTGTGCAGAGTTCTGTCCCCATGGAGAGAGACGGCTGCAATTAAACACAAGGCCAAATGTTAATTAAGTCACCTTCCACTCCGCTGTAATTATTGGAGATGTTTTTACCCTTCAAATGTTTTAACCGCATAAAAATGCACTGTGTAACTTTTCTTTATGAAGCTGTTATGTTGCTTTGCCTGGAATGTGTCACAGTATGGCATTAAACGTATCTATTGCGCATTTTCACCACCAGGGTACAACAACCTGCATTCTTACGTTGAACATCGCCACTCCGCAGAGCTCACTTGTAACTACGCTTGGTGCAGTATGTCACCTGCTTGTCTCCATGTAATACATGGACTGTCCAACAGAAAAGATCCATAGTGGACCTTTAAATACTTGACAAAGTGTCTTGCTATAGATGATATATATAAATAGGAAGTGAGCATGGACACGCTTCGAGCTTCATCAACTCTGGCTCCAATTGACTTTACATTGAAAAATTGTGGTCTCTCTTTTTGTAACTGCTGCAGTGAGCCTTGTCGTATTTCGCTCTTTTGTCCATAAATAAATTCCTATTCCTACTATGGAACTGGCTCTAATTTCACCCCATAATTGCTAGCCTAGGTGAGCTTCATTTGACTGTCCCAGTACAGATATCTTGAATAAGCAGCTCTCGAGGTCAAAATATGTCTATGCCGTGTACTGTCTGCATGTCATTATAAAGTGTTTTATTGTTAAAGAATCAGGAAGTGCACTTTTAAACTCACTGTGGTGGATAATTAGGAAGTTCTGGACGCATAAAGTAAGTGAGGAATAACTTTGGACCGCTGCAAACCGTTTAAAATGAGCTTGTTCTCTTTTTTATGTTTTGAAGACACTAAAAATCAGGTACAAAGCCTTTAAATAGAGAGAAAGAGAGACTCGCTCCCGCCCTGTGATTGATGACCCTGGCTCTATTTGCTGAGGCGGTGTGTTTGTTACTGGTAATTGTGGAGCAGATGGCTAAGCTAACGGTTCATGGCTAAGCTAACGGTTCGCGGCTAAGCTAACCGCTCTTTAAATGGCTCCTGAGCTGCGGGGGGCCCGTCCTAAACACTCGCCTGCTAATGACTCTATACTGAGATCCTATAGGGTTTACTTATGTCATGGTAAAAGTGCACATTTCCCGATTTCCTGTTTTAATTGCCGTGGTCGTTATTGTAATGGGCCATCTTGGATACGTATGTGAATGGAAAAAGAGTTAAATGTCCTATATTATGCAAAATGGACTCTTGTGAGCTTAGTTAGAATGTTGTTACCTCCTCAAAAAAAGACCTGGAGTTGTGTTTTGTTTCATTCACACACGTTTGAGTAACTCTTTACTATTAGTCTTTTACCTTTAATTCAGTAATAATTGGCGATTCCTATCCAGATGATTCTAGTGAAGGTGTATGGAGTTTAAAAACACAGTGGAAAACTTCTTGTATTACCACACGACATCGCAAAGTGGAGTGGAGTTTCTCTGTTTGCGAGAAGAACTCCTAAGCCTAAATATGCAAAGTTTGTGTGTTAAACGTGTGTGAATGAAACAAACTCCAGGTAAATAAAAAGAAACATAATTCTACATTAACTTGTGGCATCTTTCGGTAGTTTGAGTAGTTTCCAGTGTGGTTGAAAATGTTTTGCTGGCCCAGTTCACTCGTGTAGTTTCAGTGTTCGTGAGCAGAGGCTGGTTCCTGTGAGGCCTCAGATTGGAGCGCGATGGATGGAGCAGGCTGAGCTCTCATCAATCACGCAGTCACGGAGAAGAACAGGACTAAAGCTGCTCTCTGGGCGTCTGTCAGGTGTATATGACCACGACCACAGGAGAGGGGGAGTGAGAAAGAGGAGAAGGAGAGAGAGGAGGGCCTGTAAACATGAGCAGGTGCAGTGGGCTCACCTCACCTCAGGTCACACCAGTTGTTCCCAGGCTTTTTGAAAAGTCTTGCGTATCCCCTGAACCGTTGTCTGAGTTTGTTTAGTAATTATAAATCATTTTATTGGTACATTGCCAATTACAAGTCTCATATTTTCTTATTTTCATACCAGCCCTGCCTTGCAGTCAGTATAAATCTGGGGTTAAAGATGGAAAGTTTAAAACACAGACTATTTTAACATTCAAATACAATTCAATGTCACCTTTCTTTTTAATCCGGGATCATTCAAGTACCCCCTGGCCAATGCTCGCGTACCCCCAGGAGTTGCCGTACCCCTGGTTGAGAAACGCTGCGCTAGAGTCCTGTAGCAGAGAATCAGGTCAAATCTTACTAATAGTATTGGTTGTTTAAGTATTAGCACACTTGGACTTGTTCTTCTCTACAAAAAGATTCACTGTAGAACTTCTGGCGGAAGGTCCTTCACCAGCTTGTATGTGCAGGTTATTGCTTTGCTTGGAATGTTCCACAGTATGGCATAAAACCTTGAAAAAACATGCGTTCTTACTGTTTGCGGGGTTGCGGGGTAGATCTGACTTGTAACCTTACATTGTATCTGCATTTGTGATTGCACATTGGCGATGGCAAGAGTGTGCATAGGAATAAAACATGTGTCCTTTTGTGGAATTTTCTGGAATTGTCTGATCTTAAAAACGCTGTAATCAATCACTTTTTTACAGATTGTTCTTGAGATAATCTGTTAACACGAGACGGCAGGGTATGGAAACAAAGACATGTGCATAACCCATCCTCTAGTCTTCAAAACAGAGAGGTTAAAATGGGGTCAGTGCCAGTCCTACATTCGTGTTTAGTCATATCCGATGTAACGTTACCTCTCTTCTTGATGACATTTTAGAAAAGCCTTTGTGCTCGAGCAGGACAATGCATATTTAAGCCCAGACAGGAGCAGTGGAGACCTGATACTGGTGAGAAAATCCCATCAACCTCCAGAAGAAAGAGGCTAATTTTAGAACGACAGCCTCTGAGCCACAAGCACTGATACAACCCAAGACCACGCAGGGACTTTTTAGGATTTTTAAAATATATTTTCAATTGATACTTGCTCTGTCTGAAGCTCTGTTACTCATTTTAGGCTTTCGTTTATGAGTATCACTGTGAAGATGTAAGTATTGACTTTCCAGTGACGTGATGTCTGGGGGTCTTCTACATGTATCTGTATGGTGGAATATTCAGCTGTTACCATGGAGACACAATGCACACAAAGCAAACACAGTCAAAAAAGTTTTAAGATACAAAATGGATTTAAACAGCACATTTTCAGGAGCGTTCATGGTTTCGGTGTTTGATTTGCAACAAAAAAAAGGTGAGAGTGACTAACTGAAAAACTGTTGGCTAATGCTAGAGCTATTCTATTTAACCTAGCTAGCTTGTGATGTAATTTTATGTGTGAGAGACTTGTTTAACAGCACAAATCATTTCAGCTGTTGTAGTTCCAACCAAGTCAGTTATTTCTTGCCAGATTGCATTAAAATAAAGCACTGATTAAAGTCTAACAGAGCTTCAGACAGAGCATGCCTACAGTTAGCATCAAAGTATCAATAGATTTTGCATAATAGACTAGAGTATGTCTTTAAAGGTGCACTTTTTGGTTGAGGATCCATCACCTGCTTGTTTCTATGGAAATTTCATAGCTCTGTCTGCTCAGTCTGATATTAAACAGCTCTACTTTACATTTATTCAATTACAATTGGGTTTATAGCTCAAAAATATATAGGTTCCATGAGGATAGAAAGATTTAATACTTTACTGCGAAAAATTCCAGACAAAGCAATAACATCGCCATGGAGAAAAGCATTTGACGGACCCTCCACCAGAAAAGTTACACAATGCAAATTTAAACTCCTTGCACTGGTTGCATTGGGTGGTTTCTCGTCATTTTTAAGTACACATTCTGTTCCTGTTACCCTCCACTAAAACCCCACCAGTGTTTAGCTTGTTCCCCTCTGCGCCTCGAGCTGTCAATAGCGCTCAAGATGGATAGCGCTTCTGCATGCCTATTGATTCACAAACGGCCAAAGATATCACGATCATTCGTCATTTCAGGAATTATTTGGAGTCCTAGTTAAAACCAAAGAGAAGGAGGAGGAAGAGGAGAGGGGGAGGATGGACTTGCCTGGAGGGTTTGGGGATAGAGGAGAGGAGGGAGAGGAGGGGAAAGAGGGAAAGAGAGAGAGAGAGGGGAGTTGTCCAGTTTTGATGAATGACTACATGGCTTTTTGGTTCTTACTGCGAGCGCTCGGCCCGTTAGCTGCGATTTGCTTTCACTGAGCTGAAGCAGAAACAAAGAGATGGGTCCCAGGTCTGAGCGGAGGAGAGGAGAAGAGGAGGAGGAGGAGAGAAGGAGGGCTGAGGGGGAGCAGGGTGGTCCCGGGACAGGAGAAAGAGAGGGGAGGGGGTGTTATATTTTTACTGATATATTTGGTATTTCTTTACAGAGATCTTTTGAGGAGATTTGTCCTACATTTATTATTTTACTTATTTATTTGACAGGGACAGTGTACATTCAAGACGGGGTATTATGGGAAATGTATTATTATTATTATTATTATTATTATTATTACTATTATTTGTTTGTTTTTTTGTTACTCTCTGTTATTATATTATATTGTGATGAGTGAGTTTGTTTGTCTAAGTCTAAGTATAGAACATGCTATAATACATTGTTTTCGGCAAATATAGCATTGAATAGATATGTTACGTGTTCTCTTCCTCTTTAATGAGCGTTTGTGTAAATGATCCATCCTTCTTGGACAGGGGCACCTATAGCTGGACGATTATCCTATGTATGTTTAAGGCTTGTCAACTGCAATATACCACAAATAACATAAAAAAAGACTCAAGTTGTGTTTTTGAACGGTTGAACCAAAAAAGTCTGTGTGGATTAAACAAAGCACAACTCTGAGTATGTTTTTAATGAGGTAACAACATTATAACAGATCTTAAAAATCGCAAGAATCAATTTTGTGTACAGATTTTGTTTCCCAAATAGTGTTACTTTTATAACGTTCATCTTGCCTTTAATTTGCAATAGCTTCTTATTTTCCTTTAGTCGGGCCACTTGTTAGTGAGATGTATTTACTTTGACATGTTTCGGTTGTTCACTGTGAGACATTTTCAGAACTGTCTAAAAACTGTGTGTTAAACAAAATAAGAAGTTACCTGACTAACAAACATCCATTCTAACTGTGAGTGAGATCGCTTTGTCCACAGATCTGCTCTGTAACTTGGGCCGCCCTCTCCTGCTTGTCCATGCATTATATTTAGTGCCATATAAAGCAGGTGACAGACCCTCTGCTACAAAAATAATAAAAAAGAAAGAAACCTAAAAAGTCTGCCTCTGTTTGGACACATGATTACCTTTGTGTTCTACTCATTTGAGCTCAGCTTTCATGGCCACTTCAGTCCTCACCACCATAAACACATTTATTGATTTATGTTTTTTAATTTTTTTTTATTTAAACCTTATGATTGCCTTCCACCTTAAAAATGTTAAGAAATCAAAAATAAAATTCCAATATAGTCCTCCAGTTTTTGTTGTTTGTTTGTGTTTTAATCTTTGAAAACATGATCATATGCAGCTATATTTAGAATAGCCTCAAATGATTCACCCTTCTCTCTGTACTTCCCGGATGCAGTTTCAAAGTTATTGTACCCTCTCTCGTCCCCTTTCCTTTTTTCTGTCCCTTCTTCCGTCTCCTCCTCTACTGCTCTGTCCTGGTCTGGGCTCTGTTCCAGGTCAGATGAGCTTCATTAGAGTATGGATCATGTTTTCACAGTGTTTAGCATCAGGACCGTGCAGCCTGATAATCACTGACCAGCTCAAGTCCATTATGTCCCACACACTCACTTCAGTCTTCTCTGACACAACACAAGGTCTCACCGCTGGAAGTACAAGTCCTGTATCAAACAAACCGACTTCATCACAAACACGGAACTGCAAACTGCGTTAAAACTCCTCTATTACGCTGTTTTCTGTATGTATAATGTTGTTTCCTCATCACAAACAGACCTGGAGTTGTGTTTTGTTTCATTCACACATGTTTAACACACAAACCTGCAGATTTAAGTTCTTTTCTCAAACAGAAAACACTCTGTTCCACCTTGTGATGTCATGTGGTAATACAGGAACTCCATACACCTTCACTAGAATCATTTGGATCATAGCTGTTAACATGAAAACTACCACAACATGACATCACAAGGTGGAACAGATTATTTTGAGCCTTGGAGATGTAAACAGACTAATAATAAAGGATACCAACGTGTGTGAATGAAGCACACAAGTAGGTGACAGACCCAAATGACCTTTAAATAAAAAAAATAAAAAAAACGTCTAAAATGGTATGTTATTTTGTATTGAAAGTAAGATAACAATGTGTTTCAGTGGTGTTTACAAGTTTTTAAAGACACTATACCTGATTTTACTGTCTCAAAAAGTGAAAAACAGTAGTTAATTTTTAAAAAAACGGTCCAGAATTATTCCTCACTTACCTTACGCATTCTGAACATCCAAATGCTTTTCACTGTGAAGCAAACCACAACTAACATGCTAACATTGCACTTCCATGATTCTGACAATAAAACTCATAATAATTTGATTCAGACATTACACAGCGGACCACGTTTTGACCTCAAGAGCTGCGTTTCCCTGTTGACGTGTTACCCAGTTGACATTTAGTAACATTTTAGGATGTTGTGCTTATTATATAGATGACACAACCCCCACATCACCATGGCCTATTGCTGTTACTAACAGTTTAAATAAATCTAAAATCTAATGTAATTCTACAAAAATATGTGCGTTATCCAGTTGACGTCTGAAAGGTTCTGAAGCAGGGTACGCAGTAAAGGATGATTCTTCTAAAAAAGCACTGTGGTGTTGAGTTTGTGACTTTAGAGTGAAACATTGCCGTTTTATGAGGGATTATCCGAGGCGTTACTTAGTTGACGAAACATTTTTGGACGAGCATATATGAAAGTATTCAATATATAGTAATATATGATGGGAACCAAAGTTTTAAAACATTTAAATCAGTCTGTTCTAACATTTAGGATGTTATATAAGTCAAAATGTTGCACTCAGATATGAATTGTGGGGCTTATAATTTAAGTGATACTTTGAAATTAGAAAAGCGGACAAAATGGCTCTCTACAGCAAATAAATGGATTGATTCTGCAATAATCAATAATGTCATCAGATGGACCAATGTGAAAACGATCATTGCTTCCAGGAAATAATTGTATAATTCATAAATACAGTGAGAATCACCCTTATACAATATATCTGGACTGTACCTTTCAACTTCAAATACACACTGGGAGTCCATTTCACTTATTTTACTATACTTTTCTAAATCAAACCTTTTCCTCAAACTTCACAAACTTTCTAAACCCCTCTCCTCCCTGCCGCAGCGCTAACACATTATATAACACCTTTTACAAATAAAAAAGAGTTTGTTATTCTCGATCTGAAGCTTGGGAGTTGTAGCCGGGAGCGAGGTGACGGTGGGAGTGTTAAAAGAAACATGTTTAAACGTTAAAAAACAGCAAGAGGAGCGCGAGGAGCCAGAGGAGGGGCCCCACGTCTGACTGACAAGTAATTATTCCCCGTGTCCGTCAGCCTCTGTTTTGATGCACGGATGCGATCAGACATGAGATGAACAACTCCCAAACGCCAAATCAAATCACAAACCTGAGCAGGAGTGCGAGGAGAGAGGGTGAGAATGGAAAAGCGCATTGGCAAACTGAGACAGGGGTCAATGTGGTCAGCTGTTGTCAAAGATTTAAACTATAGAAGGATATACGCGTACTTTGCATTATTATTATTATTATTATTATTATTATATATTTCATTAAAGGTCCTATATTATGCAAAATAGACTCTTTTGAGCTTAAGTCATGTTAGAATGTAGAATGTCATCAAAAACAGACCTGGAGTTGTTTTGTTTCATTCACATGTTTGAGTAACTCTTTATTATTAGTCTGTCTACATCTCCAAAGCTCAAACTGCTCTGTTCCACCTTGTGATGTCATGAAGTGGTAGTTTTCAAGTTAGCAGCTCCTTTTACCTTTAATTCAGTAGAGATTGGCAATTCGAGGGCTGAAATTATCCAAATGATTCTAGTGAAGGTGTGTGGAGTTTTAAAACACAGTGGAGCACTTCCTGTATTATCACATGACATCACAAGGTGGAACAGAGTGTTTTCAGTTTGAGAAGGACTCAGCCTAAATCGGCATTGTTTTGTTAAACATGTGTGAATGAAACAAAACACAACTCCAGGTCTGTTTGTGATGAGGAAACAACAGTATAACAGATCAGAAAAGCATAATATGGGACCTTTAACATTGCCTGGCTAGCACGAGGCACTGCTCTGTCTGAAGCTCTGTTTGGCTTTAATCTGATATTTGCTTTACTCTAATTTTTGTGTTGAAAATGAAATACCTAAATGGGATAATGACCCTGGGGTAATTACCCTTTTCACTTTTAGTTAGCGTACTTAAAGATGGACTATGTAACTTTTCTGGTGAACGGGAGATCAGCCACCCGCTTTATTTATGTATTTATTTATTTATCATTTTTTAGCTTTATGCATTTTAACACCTTTTATTTATTGTTTTTTATTTATGATTTACGGTCTTTTATTGTATTAATTTGTCGTAAACTGTCATGTTTATAAAATGTGCTATAGAAATAAAGTGGATTGGAAATAACGTGCATCGTCTCCATGGAGATGTTATCGCTTCATAGTATAACGGTATAAATCTTTTCGTGCATTTATTCAGACTTCAGGGTGTTTTTTAATTGCTGAAAAATATCCTAACCTGTGACCTGGCTGCATCGCCTGTTTAAATGGAATGTCATCTCCGTAGCGACCAGCAGGTATACCCCGCCACCAGCACAAGTTCCGTAGAGCACCTTTAATGGCTGTGTACGTTTTGAGAGCGTCTGTAGCAGATCTCAGGACACATTCCTCTGTAAGCCCATAGATTACGCCATGTCCCTGTTTAAATCAACTATTTCCTGTTTCCCAGACGAGACAGGACCAACTCCGGGTTCTGTTTATGGGAATCATTCAAATCAATCAAATCCAAGTTCCTCCTACGCCTCATGTTCAAATCTTTTACATTTCATTGTGGTAGTGAGCAAACAATAGCAGCTTCATCTGATTAGTTCTGTAGAATAAGTTAGGGCATCTGTATTAATCACAGACTAATCAAAGATGTGATGTGACTAGTCGTAATTAGCAAATCATAGAGGATGCAATTATTTATGTTTTTGTCATTTCCTCTGCAAGAAAAATATCTGTCTACATGGGGTCTTATTCATGTTCTGAGATGTCCCAATGTGTCAGATGCGCTCCCGGTGTGTCAGATGCCCTCCCTGTGTCTCCGTGTGGTCTTACTCTGTGTAAAAGCTGCTAACCTTGTAGTTTAGCTCTCTACAAACATGTTCTGAAGTGTCCCAGTGTGTCAGATGCCCTCCCTGTGTCCCTGAGAAGTCACTAAATTCCATACGCATTCATGGATGACGTATAAAACTTCGCCTGGCATCTTTTTGATAAGGGAACATTATAATATAGTAGAAAGCTCAAAAAATCCATTTGGCATAATACCCTCTTTAACGTGCACTTCTTCTTCACGTGCACCCCCCCCCACGTGCACTCCTCTCACGTGCACGCTCTTGTCTTTGTGGACAGATGTTTAGGATTACTTTCAGATCATTGCTCTTGTGTTCACTGGAGGAGCTCTGCCACTCCACTGCCTCCTGTACTGTGTGTGTGTGTTTGTGTGCCTGTGTGTGCGTGCGTGTGTGTGTGTAAATACAGTATATAAAGCTACTGCTGATAATAAAGATGCCATCTGAACTCCTCCTGACCCTGTATTTGAAATGAACCATTTCTAATATAGTTATCATGTTTAGGTGACACGTCTCCTGTATGTTTCCATGGAGATAGAAACTTAAAGCCATACTTTGGAACATTCTCCACGGCAATAAATACATTTTATGGCATATTGGAGGAGGCCGCCTTCCAGGTCAAATAAGCATCAGGTCTGCGGAGATACAAGCCCACTCACAGTAATGTTTTTCAATGTTTTGCAGTGGATTAAAACGGCTAGAATGATTTTTTAAATTTTAGTACAGCTAAAAGTTGCATACTGTGGCTTTAATGTATGTCAACATACTCACAAATCCATTAGAAAAGTTACGCAGTGCATCTTGAAGCCATGCTATAATGTTGTTAGCAGAGTTGTGTTTTGAATAACCCTTTATTATTAGTCGGTCTACATCTTTAAAGCTCAAATGCTCTGTTCCACCTTGTGATGTCATCATGCGGTAGTTTTCAAGTTAACAGCTCGCTCTTTTACCTTTTGTTCAGTAGCGATTGAAAGTTAGGTCTGAAGTTAGTTATCCAAATGATTCTAATGAAGGTGTATGGAGTTTAAAATCACAGTGGAGCACTTCCTGTATTACCACATGACATCACAAGGTGGAACAAAGTGTTTTCAGTTTGAGAGAAGAACTCTGCAGGGTTTGTGTGTTAAACATGTGTGAAAGAAACAAAACACAACTCCAGGTGTGTTTGTGATGAGGACACAACATTAGAACAAAGATCATAAAATAGTGTAATATGGGCCCTTTAACAGACAGTACACTGTACAGTTCACTTTTGTGTACTTGTATTTTAGTACTTCATTCAGCAGTACTATATAAATAAACCATGTCTACCCTCTCTCTCTCTCTCGTGTGTGTTGGAAATGTAGAAACAGCAGAGCGGAGCTGATACTGTTGAGTCCTGACATTATCTTTGGGCTGCCTCTTATCTCATCTGCTCCTCTGCTCTGGAGGGAGAAGAGGAGAAGAGGGGGAGGGGCTAGGGGACAGGGGGGAGTGCATTTTTAATGACCATAGATATCGCCATAGAGATGCACACACACACACACACACACACACACATACAGAGGGGAGGAAGAAGAGGCTATGGGACATTTTTAATTACCATAGATGCTGCCATAGAGATGGACAGAGAGGGGAGGAGAAGAGAAAGAGAGCAAGAGAGGAGGAGGAGAGAGAAAAGGAGCGGAGAGAGGGGAGGAGAGGAGGACAGAAGACAAGGGGGAGGAATAAAGAAGAAGAGAGGAGGGAGAAGGAGCGGGTGAGAAAGAGAGACATGGAGGAGGGGAGGAGAGGTCAGACGAGAGAGAAGGGGAGAGAAAGAGGTGAAGGAGGAGAGGGGGAGGAGGATGAGAGAGAAGGAGAAGGTGAGGAGAATTCGAAGAAAAGGAGGAGAGAGGAGAAAGAGAAGGAGAGAGGGGGAAGAGAAAGGATAGCGATAGGGAAGAATGAGACAAGGAGAAGGAGAGAGGAGGAAGAGCGAGAAGGAGAGAACGATGGACAGGAAGAGGGGAGGAGGCGAGAGAAAGAGAAAAGATATGGATAGAGAAGGAGAGAGAGAGGAAGAGACAGATGGAGAGGAGGAGAGATACGGATAAGAGGAGGAGGTGTAGGGGGAGGGAAAGCCACGCTCACTTTTTAATTAAGGCTCTGTAGTGTAACTCGTCAATGTACATTATTGGGAGAGTGAACGCCGATGCCACGCTACTCTGTGGGACTGCTCTGTCTCTGTCAGGGCCGGAGAGACATGATTTATGGTCGCGCTCCGTCTTTGAGCATCATCCATCACACACGACTCCACCGCTCCGCTCCCTGTTGTAAATCATTCTGAAAGCCTGTCACTCACTCCCATTAAGCTCCAGTGTGCAACAAGCCCCGCCCACTGCCCTCCCTCTACATCTGCATCCTCCTCTCCTACCTCCTCCTCTCTCTACATATCTGCATCCTCCTCTCCTACCTCCTCCTATCTCGGGTCCTACCTCCTCCCATTCGCAAACCCCGCCCACTGCCTCCCTCCACATCTGCATCCTCCTCTCCCACCTCCTCCCATTAAACTCCAGTGTGCAACAAGCCCCGCCCACTCCCCTCCGCCCTCCACATCTGCATCCTCTTCTCCTACCTCCTCATCCTATCTCCCTCCTCTCCTACTTCCTACCTCCTCCTCTCCTACCTCCTCCTCTTCCTCCGCATGTGCATCCTCCTGTCCTACCTCCTCCACTCCTACCTCCTCATCTCCTCCCTTTAAGCTCCAGTGTGGCTTCTCTCCTATGTCCTAGTCTCGTACCTCCTCCTCTCCCTGCACATCTGCATCCTCCTCTCCTACCTCCTCCTGTTCTACCTCCTCATCTCCTACCTCCTCCCATTAAGCTCTCACTGTGCAATTAGGCCCACTCCCTCCCTCCCTCCCTCCACATCTGCATCCTCCTGTCCTACCTCCTCATCTCCTACCTCATCCTTGTCCGATCTCTTCATCTCCTACCACCTTGTCTCCTACCTCCCCATCCTATCTCCTCATCTTGTATCTCTGCATCCTATCTCCTCCTCTCCTACCTCCTCATCCTATCCCCTCCTGTCTTACCTTCTCCTCTCCTATCTCCTCGTCTCCTACCTCCTTGTGTTATCTCCTTATCTGTAAACCTCCTTGTCCTATCTATTCATCTCCTACCTTCTACCTCCTATCTCCTCCACTGACTCCTTTTTAATAATTCGGAATCAGATCAAAATTGTAATTTGACAAATAGGCTGAGCAATTTTAATATATCAATTTTTGTACATTTTCAACTCCACTGGCAGACAATCTCAAAATAAAACTGTGGAAACTATGGTCACAAATAGATTTAGATTTAAATTTCAGTTACACTTACACAAACGTGAACTTGATCCACAAGGGAAACTACTTGGACACTTTCGCTCACACATCACAGTATATTATAATAACAAAGAGCAGAAATATGAATGGTACAAAATTTAAAATAATAAGAAAATATAGCAAGAGTAACTAATAGTATCTAAAATGGGCCTTCTCATTTCTCAGAGACTATAAAAGGATACACTCCCCTTTGCACAGACGGAAATAAAGACTAAAATGTCCAGACTTTTCTCTGGTGATATTTGCAGAGCGTTGGAAGAGCTTTGGATGTGGTTGTATGAATAAATAGACAGCCCACTCGTGCGCACTCTTACACACTCTGCTGCTGTGAGGGGGGACTTGAGGACAACGTGAAATACAAAACAGGCTGAATGTGCAGTGGCCCATTTGGGAGTTAATATTCTGTAAAAGATTCAGTGTAGTCAAATCAAGTTAAAGGCAAATTATCATTTTTTTTGTATTTATGTATTTGAGCAAAACGAGTCTTGTCCCCGTACAGATATATTGCATAAGCAGCTCTTGAGGTCAAAATAAGTCCACCATGTAAAGCGTTTTATTGTCTGATAATCAGGAAGTGTGTGTTATCATGCTAGTTGTTGTTAACTTTATAATCCCCGCAAAACTCTGCTCTGGGTTATAAATTCGTCATGGTGAATAAAAGCATGTTTGTAAGGACATGGGACCTTACTGTGACGGCTTGCATCTCCACAAACCTGACTTCTATTCGGCCTGCTTTGTTTCCATGGGAATGTTGTCTTTGGCTATTGATACTTTGCAGTGACATCACTGCAGGGTGTTCTACATGTATGTGCGTGGCAGAATGTTCACAAGTTACTATGGAGACACACATTAGCAAACACAGCCAAATAAGTTTTACGATTGTCTGAAAACTCAAGAAAAAAAACACGAAATGGATTTAAACAGCACATTTTCAGGAGCCTGTGATTAGTCCGAGTGCTCATGGTCTATAATTTTACGTGAGAGAGACTTTTTATCAGCACAAATCAGCTCACGTATTATAGTTCCAGCTAAGTCTGTTCTTTATGGCCAGATTATGTTAAAGTAAAGCTCATATTAAAATCTAACAAAGCCTCAGACAGAGCAGTGCCTACAGTTAGCATCACACCCCCAGGGAATGTTAATGACATCAGCTGCAAATTATCAATAACCTTCCACTGGCATAAAATTTATCTAAATATCCATGGAGAATGTTCCGAAGTATAGTGTTAACTTTCTATTTCTCTGGAATCATACAGGAGACTTTCCACCTCCACAAAGTGACAGACTATCACTTTAAGAAATAAAAAGAAATAAAAATGACTTAAACTAAGAACTTTTGACTTTAATAGAGTAGATTCAACTTGACGAGTAAAATGATCTACCAATGCAATACGTGTGTTTTTCTTAATTCAAGCAACATTTGATTTTGTTTTTTATTTTAAGTGCAGAGTTGTTGTTTTTCTTATCCAGATGTAGCCAGATGCGTTTTCATATTTTAACTACAAAATGTTGGTAGAAAATGTACTCAAATCTTGATAAAACTTTGTTAACTCAAGTCATCTTAACTTTTTATTTTCAGTTTTTGCAATGTAAGGATTTCAGTTATATAAACCTTTACTATAGTACTTAAAAATCCTGTGTATGTCTTTAGTAATATGTACCTTTACCTCTTACAGTCTTCGTGTATAACTTTGCAGTAACAGTATCTCAAAGTGCTCTGCCTGCTTCTTAAAACACTTGTGTAAACTCTTTTTTTACACTTTTATAAATTTATATAAACCTTTATTATCATACTTAATAATCCTGTGTAATAGGCACTTTTACTTCTTACAGTATTCATGTCTAACTTTGCAGTAACAGTATCTGCTTCTTTAAAACACTTGTGTAAACTTTTATTTTATTCAATCACTCCAAAAATAAGTAACCAGCTTTACTCCGGTGCTGGGTCCTAGTACCAACAGAAATAATTTATATAAATCTTTATTATAGCTAGGGCTGGGCGATATGGAAAAAATATATATCACGATATAAACCGTTTCATATCACGATAACGATATATATCACGATATACCACAATAAAGTACATTTTTAGTTGGACAAAAATATCATTGCTTTTTCACAACTTTATTTTAAAGTGACATTCCATTTAACTGTCACAAATGAGAAAAATACATTTTAGTGCAGCAATATAAATGTATCAAATGACAACAGATGTGTCAGAGATGGAGCTACAGTAGCCTTCACATTTTTTTCCAAAATCATACAGTCATTTAAATTGAATAATCAAAATAAACTTCATCGTTGACATCTTTTTAAAGTGCACAACTGTTACAAGTTTCTGAGCAGAAAAGCACGCTTTTTTGCACAAAGGTTCAGTTATAAAAAATAAACACAAATTATTTTTCAAATTTCTGGGAGCCATGCTTTTACAAATGTAACCCAGGATGGCACGTGTTATTTGTTTATGTCACTGGGACGTTTTCTCATACGGCGTGCCTTGTGAGAAAGACTCTCTTATCTTCAACTGGCTATAGTTTTTCTGCTCGCTACTTGCTCCGGTTTTACTTCGCACTTTTTGGATTGCCACGTATTCCTTTTCGTGGACCTTCCTTAGGTGATAAAAGAGGTTTGTTGTGTTTGCGTCAGGTGAGGGTACAATCTTGTAGCATAGCTTACATATGGTCGTCTTCTGCTCCGTGTCGGACGCCTTGAAGCCAAAATGTACCCAAACCACAGACGTACCCCCTCTTTTCGGTAAAAGCTCTTCTTGCGCTGCCTTTGTAGCGGTCTCTTTTTGTTGTAACTCCAAGGATGAAACTTCAGCCTGTTGCTGCGTGTCCATTTTTCCACGCTCATGAGGTAAATAACGTAAAGCATGTCGTAAACCCGCATTTAACGTAAAGCACCCTCATGTCGCAAAATCCCAAGACGGACTTTTTTTTTGCAGAAAAAGTTCTTTTTATTCTTGTTTATGACTTATATAAACATAGAGTATGCATAGTGACAACCCTAATATATCAACCATAGCCTATATAAGAAATTATTTCCAATTATAATGATAAAATTAGGTTAGAAACGATAGAAACGATAGAATAGAAATGCCACGATAGACACTTCTCTATCGCCCCCACGGTATGTATCGTCATATCACTAATTATAGCACTTAGTAATCCTGTGTACATCTTTTAGTAATATGCACCTTTACCTCTTACAGTCTTCGTGTATAACTTTGCAGTAACAGTATCTCAAAGTGCTCTGCCTGCTTCTTAAAACACTTGTGTAAACTCTTTTTTTTTTACACTTTTATTTTATTCACTTGCTCCGACAATAAGCATATCTTTAACCAGCTTTCCTCAGGTGCTAGGTCCCAGTACCAACAGAAATAATTGGCTCAATGGAGTCACTGTCAATCTCTGTAAAAGTGCCTATCCCCACTCCCTCTCTGCTCTCTCCCATTCTAATCAACATCCTCATATCAACCCAACTGCAGTGTGTTGTATAAACTGTTTTTGAGGGGGACTTTCAACTAGAGGGAGCGGGGCCCATTCCGCACTATTGTTCTGTGAGCGCGCTGTCAAAACGCTGACAATGGGCCCCGCCGCGTCGCAGATCCACAACTTCTCTGCACTTTTCACAAAAACAGCGGGCTCCTAATCACGTACGGGGAGGACAACTGACAACAAATTTGCCATTAAAATGAAGGAGGGGTGTAAGGAGAGAGGAGAGGGGAAAGGAGGGGTATAGAGAGAGGGGAGAGGAGGAGTGTAGAGAGAGAGGACAGGGGAGAGAAGGGGTATAGACAGAGAGAAAAGGAGAGAGGAGGGATAGGGTGAGAGGAGAGAGCAGGGGGGATATGTAGAGAGGAGAGGTGTAAGGATGGGTTTAGAGAGAGGGGAGAGTGGAGAGTGGGATGGAGAGAGCGAGAGAAGAGGGGAGAGTAGGGGTATAGGGAGAGAGGAGAGGGGAGAGTAAGGGTGTAGGGAGAGAGAGGAGGATTATAGGGAGAAAGGAGAGGTATAGAGAGAGAGGAGAGGGGTAAGGAGGGGTAGGAGAGAGGGGTGAGGAGGAGTATAAGGAGAGAGAAGATGAGTGCAGAGAGGTATAGAGAGAGAGGGGAGAGCGTGGGTATCAAGCGAGTGGAGCGAAGAGAGGAGGGGTGTAGAGAGAGAGAAGAGGGGAGAGGAGGGGTAAGAGAGAGATGAGATGGGTGAGGAGGGGTATAGGGAGAGGGGAGAGGAGGTGTATAGAGAGAAAAGAGAATAGAGAGGAGGGGTATAGAGAGAGAGAAGAGGAGTGAGGAGAAGTACAGAGAGAGAGAAGTGAGGAGAGGTATAGAGAAACAGAAGAGGGGAGAGGAGGGGTATAGAGAGACACAAGAGGAGAGAGGAGGTGTATCAAGAGAGAGGAGAGGAGGTGTATAGAGAGAAAAGAGGGAGAGGAGGGGTATTGAGAGAGAGAGAAGAGGAGAGAGGAGGGGTATAGAGAGAGAAGAGGAGAGAGGAAGGGTATATGGAGAGAGAAGAGGAGAGAGGAGAGGAGGTGTATAGAGAAAAGAGAGGGGAGAAGAGGGGTATCGAGAGAGGGGAGAGGAGGGGTATAGAGAGAAAAGAAAGGAGAGAGGAGGCGAATAGAGAGAGAGAGAAGAGGAGAGAGGAGGGGTTTCAAGAGAGAGGAGAGGAGGGGTATAGAGAGAGAAGAGAGGGGTGAGGAGGGGTAAGAGAGAGAGGCGGAGCTTGTGTGGTAAATATGATGTTTATGGTAATTAGTGTAAAATGGAGAGTAACCTAAAAGTCTAGTGCAGGGGTGTCTGTCTCATGCTGGAGGAGCCTTTTTAAACTAAATATATTAAAGCAGACCTATTATGTAAATTCATCTTTTCAGAGCTTTTACTGTGTTACAGTTGTTTCCCCCTCTCATTTACCCTCTCCAAGTTTTATTTGGAGTGATTCCTGCACGTTTGAGCAATCTTTAATCTTTTATTTTCAAGATGCCGATCAACTCCTGATTTCACCGCCACCAGAACACACCCACTGCTCTGTACTTACTTCGTTCTCGGGTTTGATTTTCTTAATCGTAGGAAAATATGAAAAAAAAAAAAAAAAAAAAAGCTTCTCGCTAGTGGTTTTCTACAGTGGAAGTTGATTTTATTCAGTCATTTCGATAAATATTACAACTTCTTTAAGGGCAAGAATTTACTGCGACTGTAGGTTTGGGGATGTTTTTCCTTTGCCTGGGATGTTCCACAGTATGGCATTAAAGATATCCCCATGGAGACAAGCAGGCCACCAGGTCAAGTTAGAGGTCATATCTGTGGAGAGGCGACCCCGCTGACTGTATGAATGCATGTTCTGAGCAATCACATTTAACTGAATAAATGCAAGAGATGTAAGTTTAATGACATACTGTGGGATATTCCAGGCGAAACAGTAACATCTCCATGGAGACAAGCAGGTCCCTGCAAGAAAAGTTACACAGCGTGACTTTAAAGAATGTCAAATCCTGATACAGCTGACCGTGGGGTTAAGTATTTGCCTGTAACTGGAGGGTTGCCGGTTCAACTCTCATCAGAGCTTTTTACTGTACATGATTTACTGAATAAGTGAAGATGGAAACACGCCTCTCTTTCTCTCTCTCCCTCTGCTTCTCTTTTTATAATTACAAAATCTCAATTCATAAATAGCGAATCATAAAGGCTGATACTGTGTCCTTTGTCCTTTTATTCTGAGATTCTTGTATCACATTTCAGTCTTCTCTCAAATGTTAACGCTCCTTGATGTGTTTACAATTTACACGAATCGTGGAACGAATCTTCATTTTAAAATGCTAAAAACTGAATTCGAGTGTTTGACAATTATCGCATTTTTCTATTGTTATTTCTGCCTTTTTCGTCTCTCGTTCACCTCTGTTTCTACAGTGTGTGGGAGTGCGTCGGTCTGATCGTCTGAAGCGTCTCAGATCCATCGTGCTGCCGTGATGGAGCGCTGTTGTTGTTTGGAGCCTGTGTTTAGGTTCATGTGAAGTTTATGGCTCTGAACAGAACTGTATGTCCTCCTATGTGTGTGTGTTTGTGTGTGTGTGGAGAGAGGACAGTCCCCGGGGACAGGACCAGGACAGAGCAGTGAGGGTGGATGAGCGTCTTAATCTAAATACTTTATAAATAAGATCTAATGTCACATGCCAGGGTCTGTAGGACTTTGAATCATTTGAATTTCAGAAGAGTTGTTATCATTTTAAATGCGTTTAGTTAGGCTTGATCGTAGACTGTATATATAAATGGATGTTCCAAACAGGAAGTGAGCGTGGGGGGTGCTTGGGCTCCATCGACTTTGTATTGAAAAAATGTCACCCCTCTCTCTGTAACGGCTGCCGTGAGCCTCGTCATTTTGGTCTTAAAATGTTTGCATGATCCTTTTTATTTCACTATTTTGTCCGTAAATAAATTCCTGTTCCTCTATAACTGCTAGCCTTTATGAGCTTCATTTGACTGGAGCCGAACGCTATGGGGTGACGTCACACTCCCATAGTCCACTTCTTTATACAGCCTATGATCTAAATTTTTAGGGTATTTTCTCAATAAATGTTATAACTTTTTTTCTTTTTTCTCATCAATTTTCCATCAGTGGAGTAATAAAATTTTACTTAATAATTCAACTAAAAACATATCCCTTTGTATGATCATTTAGCTTGAATTAAGAATCTAATATATATGAAACTGGTCAGAAATGTGTTGATGCAAGTCCAAACATTTGACATTTTTGGACTTGTGTCAACAAAAAACATCTCCAAACTAGAAGAAAATGTAAGAATTCAAGTTATTGTAAACCATGTAGATATTTTGTTTTTGCAGTGCACAGTAATTTGCATAAAATTTTCTATAGTTTTAAAGAGAGTATGGAAGACAATTTATTTAATCAGATTTTGAATTTTAAATGCCACTGAATTTCTCATTCTTTTCTTTGTAATTGAAAAAAGTTGTTTTTTTTTTTTTTTTTTTTAATTTTAGTTGCTGAAATTTTAAGTATACTTTTTCAATATGTTTCAAATTCAAAACACAAATATTCAGCACAAATATTTTCAAGCCCTCAAATTCAACAGTCGAAATTCAGAGTGTGAAATTCGCAGTTAAAAAAATTTGCAGCAAAGCGCCGAGATGCCAAGGCAAAAGCAATCGATCCAAAGTGATCCGATCTAATTTAGTAACAAACAGGAAACAGTGCAGTGAAGCGATCTGATTGGTCAGAATTATCCTCATGAAAACACCCTCTCTTTTATTTGTTAAGTGTAAACCCCGCCCACAGATGAGAACCAATAGGAAACAGCCTCTGTCCTCCTCAGTCACACAGGATCGATTGCTTCTGCCCTGGCATCTTGGCTCTTTGCTGTAAAATTTTTCACTGCGGATTTTACACTCTGAATTTTACTGTTGAATTCGAGGGGTTGAAAAATACCTGTGCTGAATATTTAAAAAGTGAAATTTGTATTTTGAATTTGAAACATATTGAAAAACTACACATAAATTTCAGCAACTAAAATTCAGAAAAAAAAATTCAAAGTGAGAAATTCATTGGTATTAAAAATTAAAAATCTAATGGAAGAGAGTAGCAGTTTACGTGTTAATAATGTATTTTATTTAAATGTCCCAGTCTCCTGTATATGAGAGCGTCTCAGGGGACAGTGTAACTAGAACACAGAGTCCACAGAGTCCACAGTGTCCACAGAGCACAGTGAAGGTGACTGAGCACAGCTTCTTTACATAGACACATCATATATTACATTATGTTACACTTAATGTCACCTCACTGGGGTTACGGCGCTGTTTGGCTCTCCCAAGATGGCGGAACAGAGAGGAAGGGCATCAGGCATAAAAATCCATGTGCTTTTTGTGCGCCTGACTGAATTGAACTTTCCCATTATTTCACACGCATTATTTTTAAGGTTGCGTGCATAGACTGTATAAAGAACTGCGGGAGGGTGGCGTCACCCATAGCGTCCGGCTCTAGTCAAATGAAGCTCATCGCGGTTAGCAGTTATAGGAGCGAAAAAATGTTTGCATTAACCCGCTCTATATGATCCTGGAGTTTTTATTTCACTATTTTGTCCGTAAATAAATTCCTATTCCTAATATTGAGTCTGGCTCCAAATTCGCCTCTATAACTGCTAGCCTTGATGAGCTTCATTTGACTGGAGATGGGCGACGTCACACTCCCTTAGCCCGCTTCTTCATACAGCCTATGGTCGAAATTTTTGGGGTGTTTTTTCAATAAATGTTTTTCCCCTTACCAATTAAAGAATATATAATATAAAAAAGGGACAAAGAAAGTGTGACGTCCCATAGCGTCCGGCTCCAGTCAAATGAGGCTCATCGAGGTTAGCAGTTAGAGGAGAGAATTTGAAGCCTTTAAGCTTAACTTAAATCGTCGTAGTTTCCTCAAATAAACTGAACCGCCGTACCTTTCTCTTCTCTGTGTATATTTACTCCAAAAATTCAGGATCAGAATAATAATTTTAAAAAGTTTAATTTCTATTCAAACTTTCGACAGAATTCAAAAACAGATGCAGTTTAAGGAGGAGGAAACTAGGTCATATTCATATATATTTTTACATTGTGTTCTCATAATGTCCCATATGTGAGCGCACTGTCTCTGGGGTGAACCTAAATAGGACGTCCCATAGAAGTGAAGGTGACACACACGCACACACGCACACACACACACACACACACACACACACACACACACACGCTCTAGAACAGTCTAATCATTACAGTCTGACAGATGAGTGATGGACGTGATGGAAGAGAAGATTTCTTTAGTTAACAGTGGTCCAAATGAAAAAAGACATGATCACAACATTGTCATATAAGGACAGTGGCACATTTTTTTAACATTCCTGATTGAAATTTAAAAAGATCACGTTTAGACCATAGTATAAAGAAGTAAAGCTAAAAGGGTGTGACGTCACCCACAGCGTTCTGCTCCACACTGCAAATTTCTCTGATCTGGCCAAACTTATATCAGGTTATTCTTTTGTTTTCAGATTTATTTTCTACTTACAAATTCTGAGACTGCTTCATTCTAGTCTAGAGGTGGTTTATTTTAAAAGAACTTGTCAAGTAAAATGATCTTGCTGCATGGACAGATCATTTCACTACTTTTAAGTCATTTTCTGATAGATTTTAGTGTTTATATTTTCAGTTTTGGCCAAGCTTTTTGCTGTGCAGTCAAATGAAGCTCACCGAGGCTAGCAGTTGTAGGAGCGAATTTAGAGCTGAGGTCCATATTCGAAATGGGAGTGATTTACGGACAAAATAGTGAAATTAAAACGCCAGTGGGTTAAAACATCCATTTTAAGACCAAAATAAAAAGCCTGACAGCAGCAGTTGCAGGTTATCAATGTCCATTTATATGTACAGTCTGTGGTTTTGACTTCGGATGTATTTATTTTATTTGAATATGTTTCATTCTTAAAGATACAGTATGTCACTTTCTGAGGTGTCACGTCACCTCCACCTCCATTTTCATGGAGTTAGGCACGTTGCCATAACGCCATATTGTGGAGTTTTAAAAAAACAAACAAGCATATACACACAAAAGAACAACAGCAACTCTCTTCTTTATCTCTCCTTCTCTCTCTGTTCTCTCTTTTTCTTTCCCTTCGTCTCTGTTTTTCTCCCTCCCTCCTTATCTCTCTTTGTGTCTCTCCTTGGGTTCATGTGTGTGTATTGTGTGTGTGTTGTGTGAGTATTGTGTGTGTGTGTGTGTGTGTGTGTGTGTGTATTGTGTCTGTATTGTGGTTGAGTTGTGTGAGTATTGTGTGTGTATTGCCAGTTTATTGTATGAGTATTGTGTGTTTTGTGTGAATATTGTGTGTATTGTGTGAGTTTTGTGTGAGTATTGTGTGTATTGTGTGAGTTTTGTGTGAGTATTGTGTGTGTGTATGGTGTGAGTATTGTGTGTGTGTATGGTGTGAGTATTGTGTGAGTATTGTGTATTGTGTGAGTATTGTGTATTGTGTGATTATTGTGTATTGTGTGTGTATTGTGTGAGTATTGTGTGTGTTGTGGTGGTGCATTTCAAAGTTCTGTGTTTGAGTTCACAGAATGTTGGTTGTGAAAACACTTTTGATGAATAGCCATAATTATTGGTGTGATTTTTGCCCAAATGAAGCTCCAGATGGTGATAGAGAGAAACGGAGAGAGGGAGGGAGGGAGAGAGAGGTAGAGAGAGAGGGGAAGAGAGCGAGACAGAGAGTGGAAGAGAGAGAGGGAGAGAGTGTGTCGTCTTTGAGCTGCTCTCAGATCAATCTGCTCCGGGTCCATCTCAGCACATGCTGCAGTCTGCTCTCCACAAGCTGGCCCACACTCCTCTATTTCACATCCCTCTCTTCATTTCTTTCTCTCTCTCTCTTTTTCTTTATCTCTCTCTCCCCCTCTCTGTAACTCTTCACCCCCCAACCCCCTCATCTCTCCTCCCTCTGTCTCCTCCCTCTATTTCTCTCTCCCACCTGTATTTCCTCTCTCTCTAACTCATTTCCATCTCTTACCTTATTCTTTTTCTTCTCTTTATCTTTCTTTTCCATAATAAGCCTTCATGAGTTTGCTGTTTTTCAAAATCTCATTAATTAAAAAATCGAATTGATTGAATTGATTTGATTCATTGTCCATCCTTACTTTTAAGCTAAACTATTGTTTTTGTTTTGTAGTACTTTATTGTCCCCATAGGGAAATTATCCTCTGCATTTGACCCATCCTTCAGGAGCAGTGGGCAGCACATGGGGCGCCCAGGGACCCAGCTCCGTGATCTTGTTGCTAGGTTTGGTCAGGACCTCAGCTGGAGGATTTTTTACCTACAGAGCATGTTTTGGGTTGATGGGGGAAACTGGAGGAAACCCACCCAGACACGGGGAGAACAAGCAAACTCCACACAGAAAGGCCAGGCCAGGAACATGCACATTTTTATTTCAATTGAGATCATTTTTTAATCTTTAATATTTCAGAACATGTTTGTAGAGCTTGAAAGAAATCTGAGTTGACAAGTTCTTCCCCTTGAATAGACCTGATATTTTATTATCACATAAATAAAGGCTGTGCCTGTGCCATTCGCTAACTGGCTGTCAATTACAATTTCCATAAAGTGCAGGGTTTTATGATTCTCAAATTTGACTTAATCTGGTGAGATAATACCTGTTGTAAATATAAATTCTAGTTTTACACCAATCAAGAAGCAATTTGTGAAGAAAAATGGAAAAATATGTTGAAAATTACAGGAAGTAGAGAGTTGTATTTGCCATACACCACCTCCTTATGCTAGAAATCATGCTTGTTTACAGCCGGTGTGCGTTCAGAATTGCTGGTGAAGTTTCCTGTCCAGGAGTCATTTAGTGACCAACACGTCAGTCTTTAGACCCTTCGCCTGCTTCAGTGCACGCCATCGCTGGAAGGAATCCCCAAGAATCACCTTAGTTTAGCTTCGCTCCTTTTCCCTTCTCTTCTTCTTTCAGCGACCTCAAAAACGGACTTTCTTTTGCGGCTAACTAGTAGTGGATTCTTGTCTGCCGTTGCAACAAACTTTGTGCAAACTGCGAGGAAGCTACAGTTGGAAAAAGCAGCTAAGAACCGCTGCGTTGGTCGAGTAAACAGCGTCTTGCGTCTGTGGAATTCGTAAGAAACGACCGTAAACCACGTAATCCCAGCGCGCCGGCGAGTAGGGAGTTTGATTAACAACCTAACAGCCAATAGATAATAGATTCTTTTGGGTCATCATAATTACATGGCTGCTGCATCTCCATTATGCCATTTTGAACTTTCATTGACAATTTGAAACAAAATTTACAACCTTTAACTGTGTTTTAGTCAAATGAGTAGTTCAACCTGCACTTCCAACTTGCACATTAACTCTGTTTTTCCTGATCAGAAGTGCAGTGTTGTAACAGGAGTGTATGAACGGAGAGCTGAGTCTGTCTTTACACACACGCAGGCTCTTCACTGGCCTATGCGTGAACGCCGTGTGCTTCAAACGCATTATTCCCTCCACTAAGCACAGACCAACGGAGCAGAAAAACACAGCTCTCCTTTGCTCGCTACTTTCATATTTCATGCACTAATATAATCAAATAAGGCCACAGAGCTGAAAGATCTGTGAATCGCAATGAACAAATTGCAAAGACTGCAACTGTTTAGGTAATACTGAATAATGAAACGGCCCTGTGTGTGTCAGATGCCCTCCCTGTGTCTCCATGGGGTCTTATTCTGTGTAAAAGCTGCTAACCCTGTACTTTAGACCTCTACAAACATGTTCTGAAATGGTTCTGTGTCAGATGCCCTCCCTGTGTCTCTGTGGAGTCTTATTCTGTGTAAAGGTTGTAGTTCAGACCTCGCAAAAACAAATTCTGAAATGTCCCTGTGTGCCAGATGCCCTCCCCATCTCTCCATGGGTTCTTCTTCTGTGTAAAAGCTGCTAACCCTGTAGTTTCGGCCTGTTTTAAAATGCATGGGATTCTTGTATTAGTTTTGCATATTCCTCTCTTTTTTAAAACGTGCTCTGTGAACTGAAGCTTGATTTAAAAACTATATTACGAATCAGGGCGACAAGGTTAATCAAAGTGGAATAGCAATTTGAATGCAATTAGGGATGGCTGTAATTATTTAGGTAATATTTTATGTCCTCTAGTGAAAACACGATATTCAGTCTCTGTTTTAAGGTCTTATTCTGAGTAAAACTTGATAACCCTGTCGCTTAGACCTGTACAAACATATTCTGAAATGTCCCTGTGTGTCAGATGCCCTCCCTGTGTTTCAGCGGGGTCTTATTCTGTGTAAAAGCTGCTAACCCTGTACTTTACTTGGACTTTACTTGGAAAACAGAATTCGTTTATTTAAAACAGTTTCCAGTGGTCTAAAGTTATTCCTCACTTTTTGCAACTCTTAGATGCCATGACTGTTAAGTTAACAGCAACTGGCATGCTAACACACACTTCCTGATTCTCAGACAACACAATTGCGTTATAAGTGTACACTGCAGAAACGAAAATTTAGCCAAGTTAAAATTAAAGTTTCATCATGATTTGAGTGAAATGATCTAGACTTTTTGTAGTTAAAATATGAAAATACAGCTTTGCTCTTTGCTTTACACTTAAGAGAAGACAAACAACAACTCTTTGCACAAAATAAGAAACAGAATCGAATGTTGCTTGAATTAAGAAAAACACGTATTCCATTGGTCGATCATTTGACTCGTCAAGTTGAATCTCCTCGAATAAAGTCAAATGTTCTTAATTTAAGTCGTTTTAACTTACCCAGATATTGCTTTTTGCAGTGTAATCACTATGTAACTTTTTGGTTGGGGGTCCGTCACCTGCTTGTTCCTATGGATATGTCATTGCTTTGCTTGGAATGTTCCACAGTATGACATTAAATGGCTCTACTTTACATTTATTCAATTACAGGTGGTTTTATAGCTCAAAAATACCTAGAAAAACAGGCATTCTGACTGTGAGCGGGGTCGCCTCCCCACAGATCTGACCTGTAATGGCAAGGAGAAAAGCATTTGACAGAAAAGTTACAGAATGCACTTTCTCCCACTCTGAACTCAGTGTACAACCGCATTAGAAGAGTTTGGAATAAAATCACAAACCAAAGTCAAACTGTGATCTCAGTTCCACAACATGTCCTTAGACTTTTGGTTTTGGTTAGTTGGTATTATGCAAAATCAGTCTTTTTTTTTTACCTTTCTACCATGTTATAATTTTGTTTCCTCATCAAAAACATGCTTGAAGAGATTTTAGAATATCATCCATGCATGTTTGAGTCATTTAGCGATCTCTCCTGAGCCTTTATTCGAACCCTCCTTACGGTCAGCTGTGAGATTCTGCCCACAAGCCTACGTCACCCATGCTTCCACGCAACAATTCTCCATAAATATACAAAAACATGATACAAAACAATACACTACAACTTCACAAACTTGCGATGCAATGTGCAGTAGTTTCATCAGTGGGATTTTTAGTTTTTCCAACGTTTTAAGACTCAAACATTATATTCCTTTTCCTGCTAAAACAACATCAAAAATCAAAACCTTAATTTACAAAAACATGTCTGAACCCCCGTTTAACCTCGGCCCCAGTTAATCCTCCGTCTCCTTCAAGCCACTCGGTGTCATGTAAAAATAGGTGAGCAGCGTCAATCAAAAGTCTTAACACCGTAATCAAAAGTACTCGTATCCGTGGCGACATGTACGCTCTTAAAAAGTCACATTAAGCAGATATGTGCGCAGAGCTATGATTAGCACAGAGCCACCGGGTTTCATTTGTGACGAGAGGATCTGACAGACTGCACGGCGGCGTTTATGATCTTCAAACCGAGCGCGGAGAGGCGGATGAGGTTTTGATAGTCCCGGTGACGGAGGAGTGATCGTGACGGCGAGAGGAGAGGAGCTCGTTTGGTGCCTGGAGGAGAGGGTTTTGATGGAGAGGTTTGCAAACAGGTAGAACTGATTTGGGGCTGACTGGAAGTGAGAGGCGCCCAAGGACATGCCCGCCGACCCGCCGCACGGCTGCAGGTGAAAGGGCTCCGGGGTAGAGGAGAACGGGGCTGATGTGCGTTCAGCTTTACAAATGAAGTGTACGTCTTGATTCAGAAGTAGAGCTGTAGTCAGTACTTTCGTCACTGTTGTATTTTGAGTGTTTTAAAATTGTGAGGTCTACAGCAGGTCCTCTGTCAGGATAAGCGTGTGGTTTGGAGCAGAGGGTAGTGTTTGATGGACTACATTGAGACTATTTTGCGATGGCGGCAGGTTATAGCTCATTATGGAGGTTTGATTGGTGTTCAACTTTACAGAGACCACAGTTATGGCTCAACCTCCCGTCTGGGCTCTGAAGCAAAGCAGGACTGAGCTGGATTAGAACTTAAATGGGAGGCAAAAAACTGTCATCCACTCACATTGTCTAGTGTGAAAATCTTAGGATTTAAAAATTGCTCATTGTTCCAGGGTTCTTTGGCCGGGGCTGGTTCTGACCTATCTGTGATCTTGTTTTTCACATTTTTGATACTGGTTTTGGTATCGATGGTCACGCGGGTATCGATTTACTGACAGTGCGATAGATCTCATATCTAATACGTGTACACAAACAGACACGTGTCTGTGTGTAATCATTTATTTCTGTTCTTTGTCACTGTTCGTATTGGGTTTTGTTTTTTTTGTTTTTTTTTGTCACTATGTGTTGTCTTAAAACTTTAAAAAAATCTATAAAAATAATGGGGGAAAAAATTGACTTTTGACATACTATTTCATGCGTCTTCAGTTATTACAACTGCTAGTATTACTACTACTACTACTACTACTATTATTTTGTGTCTTTCTAAAATATTCAAATTATACAGTTTAAACACTGGAACAGTAGAACCCCATAATACTGTAGTTGTATCCCACATGATTTGCAGTTGTTTGTTATTTGAATTCCTCTATCTATCCCACCATCCTCTTCACCTCTCCTGTTTCTGTCCTCTCCTTTCACTCCTTCCATCATCTTCACCTCTCTCTCTCTCTCTCTCTCCTTATATCTCTCCCTCTGCCCCTCATGTCTCCCTCCTTCACTCTCTCCTCTCTCCATTCTCTTTCTGTCACTTTCCCATCTCTCCCTCTCTCTTTCTCTCTTCCCTCTCTCGTGTCTTCTCTCTTTACCTTCACCTCTCTTATTCCACACCCTCTCTCTCGCTCTCTCTCTCTCCTGTCTTCTCTCTCCTCCCTCTCTCTCCTCGCTTTCTCCTATCCACTCTCTCTCCTTCCTTCCTCTCTACCTCCCTCCCTCTTTCCTGTCCACTCTCTCTCCTTCCTCCTTCTCTCCCTCTCTCCTGTCCACTCTCTCTCCTACCTTCCTCCCTCCCTCCTTCCTGTCCACTCTCTCTCTTACCCTCTCCCCCTTTCTCCTTCCCTAACTTCCTCTCCTGTCTACTCTCTCTCCTCCCTCCCTCTTTCCTGTCCATTCTCTCTCTCATCATCTCTCTTCTCCCTCTCTCCTGTTCTCTCTCTCTCCTCCCTCCCTCCCTCTCTCTTTCCTGACCACTCTCTCTCTCCCGCCCTCGCTCCCTTCCACTCTCCCGTCCCTCCCTCTGTCCCTCCCTCCGTCCTGTCCTCTCTCTTTACGTGGCATAACTGGGGCAGATGAAAATGTCACGGCGCAGGTTGATTTTGCAAAGAGCTTTTGATTGCTGCGTTCGTGTAATTGATTGTTCCAAGGACAGGGGGAAATCTGGAAATGTCATAACAGCTCTGCTTAGGCCGCTCCCACCGCCCGACGATCGATGACGAGGAAAAAGAGCTATCGATTCACACGCGACGCCAAAACTGTAGCCTGAGACCAAGCAGAGAGAGAGAGGGAGGGAGGGAGATAGAGAATGGAGAGGCGGAGAGAGAGAGGAGAGAAGGAGAGATGAGAAAGTGATCGGGAGAGAGGAGAGAGAGAGTGAAGAGCAGAAAGGTGGAAGAGGGAAAGACAGAGGAAGTGAGGGGAGGAACGGAGAGAAGAGAGGGAGAGAGGGAAAGGAAGAGAGATGATGAGAGGTAGGGAGAAGGAGAGAGAGGATGAAAGAGAGGGAGGGGGGAGAGATGGAGCGAGGCATAGAGAGAGATAAGGAGAAGGAGAGATAGAGGGGAGAGAAGGGGTAGAAACAGGAGGAGTGAGGAAGACAGGGGCAGAGAGAGAGATGAGAAAGTAGTAGGGAAAGACGGGAGAGAGTTAAAGAAGGGGTGGCAGAGGTAGAGATATAGGGAGAGAGAGAAGGGAGAGGGAGGAGCGAGAGGAAGAGAGGGGGAGAAAGGGATGGGAGAGGTAGAGAGAGAGGTAGCGAGGGTAAATGGGAGGAAAGAGGGAGATAGAGGTGGAGAGAAGGAGAAAAAAGGGAGAGAGTGGAGAACGAAAGAGAGGGAGGTAGAGGAGAGAGGGGGAGAGAGAGTTGTAGCTGTCATGGAATTTAAATTACAAATTTAATTAAATTAAAAATACAAATTTTTACAGATTTAGTAAGATTTTTTGGACTATTTTAAGGAAGATGTGTACGGGATTGAATAGTATTTTTAGAAGAATGTACACCGTAATACAATTTTTATCATTTAAGTAACACAAAAAACTCTATTGTAATACATTCTGTCATGTTGGGATTATAAAACAAATATTCAAGTTAAAATGTGTCTTATTTTTGTAGTACCTTCGTCAGCGTTCTATAGGTTTTGTTATAAGTTTTAATTTTGCACGTCCTGACCATATACTGTATGAAGAAGTGGACTAAGGGAGTGTGACGTCACCCGTAGTGTTCGGCTCCAGTCAAATGAAGCTCACCAAGGCTAGCGGTTATAGGGGCGAATTTAGGAATAGAATTGAAATAAAAACATCAGGATCATGTAGCGCGGGTTAATATGAATATTTTAAAAACCAAAATGAGGAGTCTGACAGCAGCAGTTATGGAGCGAAGAGATGTTTGGAATTGGAGTTGATGGAGCTGGAAGTGCGCTCATGCTCACTTCCTATTTGGACCTGTTACCCTGTTAGCTCCTCTGTGTAGCTCCATGCTTTGTGAGGCCTCGTGTGTCCCTCTCGTCCTCCTCCAGAGTCCCAGAGTCTGGTGCTGTGGATAAGGAGAATAAACCCTGAGAGTGTGCCTGACGATGGACACGGGCTCCTGACCTTTGCACAAGTGAGCTGCTGTAAGCTCACACTCACGGAGCTTTATGACGACGCAAACTCTTGTTTTGTATAAGGAGAGTTAGGCCCAGTGACACCACAAATACTTTCAAATAAGAGTTTTTACACGTTTTTTTGTGTGCGTTTGATACTGAAGGTTTGTTGCAATGAAGAAATCCAATATGTCTTGTATATTGTCACGTTCTGATATTCAGAGGAGCCCAGTTTGAAGTGCGTTGGACAGGATAGACTCCTCATGTGGAAGATCATTAGTTTCATCAGATTTTGAATTTTAAATGTTGTTGAATTTTGTCATTCTGAAAAAAAAAACATGTTATTTTAAGTACACGTTTTCAGTGTGTTTTAAAAAATCAATACAAAAAAATCACCTTTCAAATATTCAGTCAAAATATTGCACACACAGTCTCATTGTATGTGAATAATCATGGAAATAAAACATAAAACATGAATTATAAAAGTGTGTCCAATCTTCTGACTGGGAGTGCATGTTTTCAAGACCTTAAATTCAACAGTCAGCATTCAGAGTGTAAAATTCATGGTGAAAAGTTTCGCAGCAAAGATCCAAGAGGCCACTGCAGAAAGAAATCTGATTTCACACCTCAGAAGGAACTGTTTACATTATATTTCAGTGATCTGATAAGTCCAGAAATCAGATCATGATCAGATTTGAGTGTGCGCTGCTGTCAGCCATGTTTGATCAGACTTCCTCCATCAGTGGTTGTTGAATAGAGACGGTGTTCGTCGTCCTGTGTGTGAAGTGTGTCTCTGTATCTGAGCTCACATTGTGCTCTGTATCTGCTCTGTGTGTGTCTGAGCTCAGTGTGTGACATAATGGTTTGTGTTGTGCGTCCTTGGATGTGATCGTCTGTGGAAGACTGATACTGCCGAGGATACAGTGACACGGCAGAGCTGCAGGGGGAGTTTAAATGAAAGAGAGGAGGAGCAGACAGAGAGAGAGGGAGGGAAGGAAAGAGAGATGGAGAAAAGGACAGAGGGAAAGCGAGGGGGAGGGAAAGAGAGAGTGAGCCAAAGAGGGAGAAAGGGAGAGAGGTGGATGGATCTAGAAAGAGAGAGGAAGAGTAACAGACAGGGAAGGAGAGGGAGAAGAAAAAGAGAGGAGAGAAAGAAAGGAGTTGATCTTGAGGGGGTTAATTGGTGCTAATGGAAGTAGCTACAGGGCATCTGATAGAGGGGAGGAGCAGCTGGCTGTCTCAGGGACTGGCACCTCATGCCATTGTTCGTTTTCAGATTATAGAATCTTCTTTCTGAAGTGGAGGTGGAAGAGATTGTGATTCTAATAGAGAATGTAATGCAGACAGTTTGCATTACATCTCTCAAATGTAACTTGATAAGAAGTTCTAACAGAATATGAGGCAAAGATGAGCAAAGTTGCAAAGTTTAGTTCCAAATGGTGGGCTCCTTCATTTCACACACTGAAATAAATAGATTTGATTGGACAAACACGGGGGAGCGGTAATGGAGTGGTGAATACTTTTAGAAATACACTTGCTTCTTGCGTAAATAATATTGTGATGGATGTTTGGTTCTGGCTCGAGGCACGACAGAGGGAGACCGATATCCCTCTGAAAAATACACCAATTTTTCTATTTATGACAATACCATTTGATAAGGTGAGGTAGCAGTGGTAATAGACTCACTAACTTCATATATCTGAGTTAAAAAAGCAGGCAGGGAATTGAAGAACTTTATCTGACATCAAATATTGAAGAGAACCTTTTTGGGCAGCCATCTTGAACAGGAGTGGGCCTTCTTCTTCAGCTTTAGTGGGACTTTGAGCTTGTCACAGCTCTCCTGCTCAGAATACATCTATGAGAGTGTAAATAAAACATACGCACACTCACACACACACACACACACACACACACACACTCCTCAGGGTGGTACAGAGGCCAGGACAATTCAAACGCACCGATCACAACAAGGCTACACTCAGTCGCCTTTGTATTTATTGAAGTTCTATAATGTGTATTACATTTTCTTATTATTGCAACTGTAAAATTAGACCAAAATATGACTCTTTTAACAGATCATTTAGATTGAAGATTCACAAAATGTTTTGAAACAGTCTTGCGTTTATTTAAGACCTGCTTGTGTCTGGAGATGTGATTGCTTTGCCTGGAAAGTTCCACAATACGGCATTAAACATATCTAACTTCACGGAGTCAAGTGGGTGACTCCACCAGGCCAAATTACCGGTCAGATCTGTGGAAAGGTGACCCTGCCCACCATAAAAACGTGTTTTCGAGGACTTTCTGAACAGCTAAATCTCTAGTATTGAATAAATGCAAGATAGATCAGTTTAATATCGCACTGTGGAACATTGCAAGCAAAAAAATAACATCGCCATGGGAACCAGCAGATGGCAGATCCTATACTAGAAAAGGTACATAGTAAACCTTTAAAATGTAACCCTTTGATAGATAATGACTTGAAAGAGGGAAATGAAATGAGAAATAACATTAAAGTGCATTAACTTTGCTGGTGGAGGGTCCGTCAAATGGTTTTGTTCATGGAGATGTTATTGCTTTGTCTGGAATGTTTCACAGTATGGCATTTAAACCTTTCTATCACCATGGAGACCAAACCAGACCAAGTTACAGGTCAGATCTATGGAGATGCACAAGGTAACTCTAATAATCTACAAACATCAGTTACACAAAAAAAACTAGACTAAAAAAAAATTAATATATGAATTCATTTTTCAAGTTTTTCTTATTTTACAGTGCAGCCTCTCCTCCTCTTCTGTCCATTAGTCCAAAGCGCTTCACCTCGGGGCTTCCTCTTCGGGCTCTTGTGAAATATTGATACCAAAAAGTCTGTATTTGCGGCGAGGCGTTCAATGGAGCGGTCAGTGTGGGAATTTTGAGTGCTCGGCTGGTGCCCTGTGTTGAAGAGCTGCACTGTGAAGAACATGGACAGCGCTGTTATGTCCCATTCATATTTAAACGTGTCCAGAATGCACGAGGAACCTTCACATGTGAGATTTAAGTGTCAGAATAACTGTCAGCCTGTTAATATGAGCTGAAAAGGCTAAACGCACTGCAAAACGACATGCTCTCACCCAGGAAACTACAGTGTATTGTGTTTTGTAACATTCATAGCTTCTCTTTCTTTCTTTTTTAACCAATTTTGCGTTCACTTCCTTGAATTTGATGTCATGATTTCAGATGGAGGGCAGGGGTCTATATAACTCTATGGTAGGTTTACTGTTTTTGAAGAAATATCCAAACTTAAGATCCACAAATGTTGAATCTTTGGGATTGGGTCCACAAATTTGCCATATTAATTTTGTGGTAATTTCAACTGACATTTTAAAAGTGAAAAAATGCATAGCACACTCAGATGGCCGGTGTCCAAAAGCTTTTGTTAATTTTGAAATAACGTTTTGGCAAAAAGCCTTCGTCTGATCGTTTTTCTTGCTTTGGACCATAGCACACAAAATGGTTGTCAGCCCAGGTGCTCATATCCCCCACCAACAAACGAACAGGAGGTCCCAAACTGAGGTCACCCAGTGAGATCAGCACACTCTCCAACAAGAAAAAACAGATATACACATAAAACATTCTACCTCCCATTCATTGGTGGGGGTATGATCAAGAAAAATTATCTGATGAAGGCTTTTTGGTGTGTGTTTTCTGTTTCATTTCATTTCAGCTGACAACAATCACTTCCTTGGCACCACTTTGTGCAGCTATTGTGTAAAAATAATTTCACTTCTGTTAATTTATACTGACAGAGAAGACGTTTCATGTGGATAGGCCCAGCAGTTACACAGACACAGTGTATGTAGGTCAACAAATCTGCAATCTGACAGTTACACAGCAAATTCCGCCTGAGAATTCTGGCCTGTCTTCCAACTCAGCTTAAACTATCGAGATTCTACCGTGTTGTAATAAGGGATGTAACAATAATCAAACTATCGTGATATGATATCGTCAAAAGTCTCACAATAATACCGTGGGCCATCACAATATATCGAATTACACGTTTCTTTGCTTAAATTCTTAAATTACGGTGCACCATCAACTAAAAACAAAAAGAGAGCTGAAATAACTGTTATACGCACTTTTAAATCTTCTTTTTTTTTTTTTTACAATTTGGTTAGCCTCCACAAAATATCGCAATAAATATCGTACCGTGAGACGTTATCGTGAAAATATGGTATCGAGAAATTTGAATATCGTGACATCCATAGCTGTAATGTCACATGAACACAACCTATAGTTTGTACAATTCAATAACGTCAGAATCTCAGATGCAGTTCAGGCACTATTGTAATTTTTAGGTCCAAGAAACCCCCAAAAAGCTCATTCTTGTCTTTTTTCCTCCTTTTATTTGTACGGATGTAACAATATTCAAATCTCTTGGTAGGATATTTTCACTAACAAAGGTTCACAAAACTGCGAACATGCTACTTTTTCCTTTTAAAATGCCTTGACAAGACTTAACCCAAAGAACTAAGATTTAAAAGCACTTAGAACAGTTACTTCTTCATGTAGTCGGCACTGAAACGGAGCAAAGGATCATGGTCTATGTAGTTCCCTCTGTTTTTTAGCTGTTGCTGCACCATAACTATGAATTTAAGTGAAGAAACTTGTAATTCGATGTATTGCGATGGTCCACGATATTATTGTGAGACCTTTGACGATACGATATCACGATATTTTGGTTATCTCTACTTATTTGCAAGTGTGTATTTATCAGTGGCGATTTCTCACTGACTACAAGGAAAGATGATACAATTTTTTGGTCTTTTTGTTTACTATAATCATAAATGTTGACTTTTAACAGTGCTAAAAGTGTGTGTAGTTTCGATGTGAGCGCTTTGCTCATTGCGTCCATTTAAAAAACTATCTGTGTCGACTAAAGGTTTGGGATTCAAATTTTAATAAAAGATGACTTCACTTTTTACAGGGCAACATTTGTACAGGCGTCTGATTGGACAGTGTCAGTTTAAACAGAGAAATTGAATTATTCACAAAAAAGTTTATTATCTTGACAACAAAACAAAATCAGCCAAATATTGTTTCATTTAGTTTTTTTCAGTTTGAATTGTGACTAATTAAATGTGTGTACAAAATGTTCCTTTGTAATATTGTGTGTTATGAAAATGAATGGTTAGTGGAACAGATTTGAAAAGGATGACACATGGGTCACATTTGTAGTGCAATCAGAACTATTCTTTTCTCAGACCGGGGAGTCCAAACTGTGGCCATCAGAGCAATTTTTGTCTGACCTTCAGCTCAAAATGCTCCGTTGCACGTTGCGATGTCATGTAGCGGTAGTTTTCAAGTTAATAGCTACTTTTTACCTTTTGTTCAGTAGAGATCGGCAATTCCAGCGCTGAAATTATCCAAATGATTCTAGTGTAGGTGTATGGAGTTTAAAAACACACTGGAGCACTTCCTGTATTAACACATGACATTACAAGGTGTGTTTTCAGCTTGAGAGAAGAACTATGCAGGTTTTAACTTCTTGGGTTCTTTTTTAAGACAATACAGTAAAGTGTATTTAACTTGTTGACATGTTTCGGCTGCTGCTGCTGCATCTTCAGAACTGTCACCGGTGTTGGTGGTGACGTGTCGTATATCAGCTGTTGTTACTTCCTGTAGGCGTGGTCAGCTGTTGTTACTTCCTGTAGGCGTGGTCAGCTGTTGTTACTTCCTGTAGGCGTGGTCAGCCTGATGGACCTGCAGGTCGCTCAGATTGACCACGCCTCCCGTCGCCCGGTGCTTTCTGGAGGAGGGTGTCCCAGGTGTGTGAAAGGAGGAACTCTCCGTCATCAGGGTTAATGCTGTCCGTGCCTCGTTTCCTGATTTCACTGTCCTGATTTCACAGAGTTTGAACTTGTTGTTTTCCGATCCAATGACCCGTGCCCCGTCCCAATCCATAATGTGGTTATTTCTTTTACAGTGATCTGATATGGCAGATTTTAGGTTTTCCTGCAATGCTTTGTCTTTAAAAAAGAACCCAAGAAGTTAAAGTACATAAGAAGACAAAATGAACATCTTTGGTCTAAATCTGCAGCGTTTGTGTGTTAAATGTGTGAATGAAACAAAACACAACTCCAGGTCTGTTTGTGATGAAGAAACAACATTAGAACATAGATCAGAAAACAGCGTAGTATGGGCCCTTTAAGTAATTCTACCGTTTTTGTTTTTTTTTGTATGCTCTACCATTTGTGGCTTTTCCCTAAGTTACATTGTGCAATCAAAGCCAGTACTTTGAAAGGGATTTATTTATTTGTTTATTTACTATTTGGAGTGAAAATAATACTTGTTTTTGTCAGATTTTGTACCTCTAATGTTGTCACGATACTAAAATTTCAAAATCTATTTCAATACTAAAGAACGGACTGGACACTCACTATCGGTATCAGATTTTTCGATACTTTTGACAACCCTGTCTTCTGTATTGTCCCATCTGGCGTCTGTGTTCCCCCTGTTGTCCTGGTTAATCCTGTGAAAACAATCTACACTGACTCAGCCTAACTCTAATTGGCCGACGCGAAACATGTCAATTAACAGATACTGTCGTTTAATTACGTGTTAATTAAAGCCATAGCGTTTGTGTTGTGAGTGTGTGCAGGTGAATAATCAAACTTGTAATTGCTGTTTACGAGATTGTCAGGGAAAAATGACGAGACAGATTGCGCGTAATCTCTCCAAATTTGGTTTAATTGTGTCGCTTCAACTCTGATAATTGAATCTGCTTTTCCGAGTGCATAACATCATCTTTCCAACATCGGCCGCTGCGTTTTCCATTTTATTCCTCTGTCAACAAAATCAATTTTCCAAACATGAAGCGCTACAAATTAAGATGGTGGATAGACGTTTTTTTTAATATTTTTCACTCAAGCGCTTTGGACGTTTGAATGGGGTTTTACAGCGTGCCAGTTAAAGGGGAGAGGGCTATTCCTGTGGAGAACAAAAGCTTTTATTTGTATAATCGCCATGGCAGCGGACATTCACAGTAACACTTAACAAGAGCAGCCTGATCAATTTGCCAGTGTCACTCATTGGGCGGAGATTGTTGTAAACATCTGAAGTGGAGGGAGGCATAGAGAGGACACAGAGCTAAGTCAATGGGCAGTCGTGAATCATATGTCGTTTCCATGGCAATTAAGGACTTAAAGGTGCACTGTGTAACTTTTCTGTTGGGCACATGCTTGTCTCCATGGAGGTTTTACTGCACTGGGTAGCACTAAATCAATGGGCAGTCATGAATTGCATGTTGTTAAATATGTTATTGTTAGCTTATCCATGGTTTCAGAATGATGACAGTTTTGATCATTTCCATAGTAATGATCAACTTCTTATGAAAAAAAAAAAAAAAAAAAGTATATATAGAGATATTTTGGATGGTGTACACTATTTCTATTTCTTGCACAGAAATGATTTCATTAGACACATTTGAAATAAAAAAAAAAATACTGGACTAATTTTAGGTTTTTTCTTTGTTCATGTGCAAATTTGAAAATTCTTTTTATATATCCTTGTATTTTACATAATACGAGAAGCTTTCTCATAGTGCACTTTTAAAATATAGTTTGGCTGGTTATAAAAAAAAGACCTTGATTTTGACTGATGAATGAATAAAAATGAAATTGTTCACAAAAAGTTCATTATTTCAACAACAAAATCTAGTTTCTTTTAGTCTTTTTTGTTCATATTGTGACTAATGAAATATTATGTTAGCAAAAAAAAGGACTGGTTATTGGAACAGAATTTATGATTTTTATTTTTTTTGTCATTTGAAAAACATGACATCTGGGTCACATTTCCAGTGCAATCATAACCAATGCTTTGAAAGCATTGAAAAAGAAGAAGTTTCAGAAAATGTTTTTTTCTTTTTTGCTCTGTAATATTCCTCTGTAGTACCATTCCCTCGCTGATGTCCACAGATGGTCAGTCTCTGCATTCTACCTTAAAGGCACTTTACCTGATTTTTACTTTCTTAAAAACATGAAAAACAGTTTGCAGTGGTCCAAAGTTAGTCCTCACTGACCTCATGCATTCAGAGTGTCCTAATTACTCACAACGATAAGTTTTTAAGTGCTTTTCACAACAGTCAGAGCCCAGGGCAGATTTTGCCATCACTAACAACAACTGGCATGCTAACAATGCATCACGTGATTATCGGACAATAAAACACTAATTAGATTCAGATAGAACACAATAGACTTATGTTGATCTCAAAAGCTGCTTATACTCCTTAATTTAAGTAATTTTTTTCCAATAGTTATTCATCTTGATTTTTGAGTATCTGTTTCTGTTCTCTTGCTGTTCTTGAACTGTGCATTGCAACACTGGAATTTCCACATTGCGGGACAATTAAAGGTTATCTTATACAATAAATCAAATAATTATCATAATGTTTAAAGGAACCATAAGAACCATAACATATTGTGCTCAAAGTTGAATTTCCCTTTCTCTTTCTCTCTCTTCCAGTGTACATGCCTGACGAGGACACCATTTTGGAGGAACCCATCGCAGAGGAAGATGGAGACAACGACGCTCAGACAGAAGAGGAGTGCTCGGAGAAAACCAGCCCCAAACTATCGCCAGAAGGGGGCGATATGGACAACAAAAGCACCAACACCTACAGCAATGCAAACTCCCCCATCAGTGTGCTATCCAATCAGGAAGCAGAACTCGAATCCCGGTTGAGTGACTGTAGCGACCGATTATCTGATTTCAAAACCGCCTCATCGCCGCCTGAAAGCCAACGCGATGACGAAGCAAGCCGTGGATCGAAAAACAAAGAGGAGACAACAGGAAGTAGTTTGGAGAAAATGCGTGCCGCCTATGCAAACTTCTTGTCCGATTCCTACTGGACAGGAGTGGATTTGAAAGTAGCAAAAAACGCAAGCAAAGCTAATTGTGATAGCACTAATGGAAGCGCTAACAACACCACAAATAATAATAATAAAAGTGAGTTTGATTGGCACCAGGATGCGTTGTCAAAAACACTACAACAGACTGTCTCTCCGAAGCCTACATCCAAACCTAACCTTTTCAGTTCCGTGCATCTTTACCGGCAGAGCGCTAAACCGTGCGGATCGGTGTTCACGGGAGCTAGCAGGTTTCGTTGTAAGGATTGCAGTGCCGCTTATGACACGCTGGTGGAGCTAACAGTACACATGAACAAAAGCGGACACTACCAAGACAATAACCATAGCAAACAAGCTAGCAACTCCGCCTCCTCTTCCAAATCTCGTAAACGAAACCTGCAAGACCTAGAAGGCAAAGAGGATGCGCAAAAAGTTTTAAAATGCATGTTCTGTGGCCATTCGTTCGACTCATTGCAAGATTTGAGCGTACATATGATAAAAACTAAACATTACCAGAAAGTGCCTTTAAAAGAGCCAATCCCGGTTATAACTCCCAAACTTTTGCCACCAGCGAAGAAGCGAGCATTTGAAGTCGCTAGACCCTGCTCTCCTGACTCTACGACCGGCATTTCCGGATTCACTGACGCGCAGCGGGTGGCTAACATGTCAAACGCTAACGCTAACAACCGCTACGGCTATCAGAATGGAGCTAGCTACACGTGGCAGTTTGAGACGTGCAAGTCGCAGATTCTTAAATGCATGGAGTGTGGTAGTTCGCATGACACACTTCAACAGCTAACTACTCATATGATGGTCACGGGACATTTTATCAAAGTGACAAACTCGGCTTCCAAAAAAGGTAAACAGCTAGCGCTCGATCCGTTAGCGATTGAAAAGATGCAAGGATTAGCAGAACCGGCTACGAATGAGAAAGACGGAGAGATGGTTTCATCACCAAAAACGCCTGGGGGGAGCGAGAAAGATAGCCAGGGGGACTGTACTTCGGACAAAATGGAGGAAGGTAGCGCTAAAGATGATAAAGCAGAAACTGATGATCAAAAACCAGGTAATGGGTCTTTTAAGTATCCATATTTAAGAGAGGAGGACCTGGAGAAAGAATCAGGTGGGGGAGGGGATATACTGAAGTCATTAGCCAATACTGTGGCCTCAGCTATCAATAAGGCCCAAACAGGTACACCAAGTTGGAGTGCCTACCCTAGCATCCACGCTGCCTATCAACTATCAGGCATTATCAAAAGCCCTCCACTCTCCACCTCTCCGCCCGCCCAGCTAAAGCACCCGTTTAACCACAAGCTGAGACCCATCGCCCCCAAGGGAAAACTCTACTCTCCTCCCCAGGGACTGCATCAAAATACGGACATCAAAAAGGAAAAGGTTGGCATTAGCGATGGTAAAGAAAGTCAGAATTTGAAGTTTGATCTCGGTGAGAATGATGACAGCGATTGTCAAGATGATTCCTCCTCCTCTTCAAAGCTGGATGCAGACTGCGTGAATGAAGATGCGATCAAAGACAAGTTGAGCCCGGATTTTTCTGACAGAGGCAAGACAACGCCAAGTCCCTGCGCTAGCAATGGGCGCAGCACTTCAGAGGCTACCAATGACACCGCGGATATGCTAGCAGTTAACCCTCTTAGCGCTCTGCAGTCCGTTTTGAATACGCATCTAGGCAAAGCTAATAAACCTAACAACTCAAGGCAAGATAAATTAGCAGCTCATGCCCAAGCTATTTTTGCAGACATGAACCGTAGCAATGAAAAACAATCTCGGATGCTTGGGAGTCCAGTGAGGAGCAAACCGGATAACCCTTTCATTTTTGTCAACGATGACCAGCCAATAGACTTGACGAAATCAAAACATAGCACGCCAAGTTCTTCGCTACTGCAAACTTCAACGCCAGTACCACAGAAATACGCGTTATCTGACATCGCCGATATGGTTAAGGTGTTGCCGAAAGCTACAACGCCAAAACCATCTCTCCAATCGCGACTCCCGACGATGAAATTGGAATCAGATGTGAGGAGATTTGAAGACGTCTCTGCTGAAGTCTACTCCGTCCACAAACGCAAAGGAAGGCAGTCCAATTGGAATCCACGCCACCTACTTATCCTGCAAGCCCAGTTCGCGTCAAGCTTATTTCAGACTTCAGAAGGCAAATACTTACTGTCAGATTTGGGCCCCCAAGAACGCATGCAAATCTCCAAATTCACCGGACTCTCCATGACAACCATAAGCCATTGGTTAGCGAATGTCAAATACCAGCTAAGGAAAACTGGAGGGACAAAATTCCTCAAAAACATGGATTCAGGTCATCCGGTTTTCTACTGTAATGACTGCGCTTCACAATTTAGGTCACCCGCTACCTTTATTTCGCATTTGGAGTCCCATCTTGGGTTCCAAATCAAAGACATGTGTAAAATGCCAGTAGAGCACCATACGAAAGTTGAGGAGCCTGAACTGCCCAAGGCCCTAAGTGTACGGCCCTCTCCAGATGCGCTAATCTCCGAAGAGGACATAGACTCTAAGTTCAAATGTAAACTGTGCTGCCGGACATTTGCCAGCAACCACGCGGTCAAACTGCACTTGAGTAAAACGCACAGCAAATCGCCTGATAACCACTCACAGTTTGTAGAAATGGACAAGGAGTAGTCTTTTGATAATATGTGTTTTTTATTGTTTTAACACACGGGTTCAGTCATTTCACACAGCATTTTTGTTGTTTTTGTTTAGATTTGTAGTGCAGTGGTTCTCAGACTTGTGAAATTGATCATGGCTAAAATAGGACTAGTAAATGACAAAAATGACAGATTAAATAATTCTACATCTGGATTAGCCCTTAGGAGCAGTTATTTTTTTATCAGTTCCTAAAATTTTCAGAAATCCTGAGTTCCAATTTGATCAGAATCGTTTATATCAATTTTAGTAAATGCAGATTTCACTTAAGAAGTAACTAATTACACCTTCGTCTGAGAGATATTTATATTGTCCACCGCTTCTTTGCCCTAACTTTAAAGAAAAGTAAAAACATAACTAAAAGAATGTTGCAGTGGCGGAAGAAGTACTAAAGTTACCTAAGTAAAAGTACAGATACTCAAGCAAAAACTCAAGTAAAAGTGAAAGTATCACATGAAAAAATCCACTTAAGTAAATTTTACGCTTATTTTGAGGTCTTATAAGGCTTCAAATGTAGAGAATTTAATATATAAAAACAAAAAGTGCTTTATTTTGGTCACCTGAAAAAAATGAATCTGAATGAATTTTTTCCTATCTAATTTTATGTATATATTTTTGTTTGCTCAAATTATGAACATGTTAAAAATAAGCCCTTAGCCTTTTCAGCAGGTCTCAAACAATAATAAAAAAGCACTTTTACTTTTCAGTCCTGTTCAGAAATCCAGTGGAGTAGAAAGTACAGATACCTTCTCTCAAATGTAGTGAAGTAAAAGTAAAAAAGCATCTACTTTAAAATCGAATGAAGTAAAGTACGGACAGCAAAAATATATACTTCAGTTCAGTACTTTTACTTTGTTAGGTTCCACCACTGCTGACCAAGAAAAACAATGTCTGAGCATAGACCTAAATTAAACAGAAAAGCCCTGAATCATCTCTCCAGATTAGCCAACACATGGATTTCAGAATGATGACTGTTGCAATAACAATTACAAATTTAACAAAAATATTCTACCTTTTGAATGGCGAAAATACCTCTAAACGTTGGCATATTTGCATTCTGGACTAACAGAGTTTACCTATAACAGGAAGTTGAAACCTGTGAATTGAATGCGTTGTTATATTCACTTCCGCCCTTTGAAGCAAAACAAAAACAATGTAATAATAATAAATATTAGTAATAAAACCTAACCTTGAGTACGCATCCCACAGTTTGAGAACCACTGCTGTAGTATCCATGGTACCTATGCCATTTCAGCCACACTGGTTTTAAACATGTATAACTAAATAAACACTTTACGAGATATTTTTGCACCCCGCTCCGATGCACCAACAGTAATGGATAATATTACTGCTTGAAAAAACAAAAACAAAAAAAAACAACAAAAAAAAAAAAACATTATTGCTGATGTCTGCATGCAATCTCCCTGGCTATGACTACTATTTATTTGTATGATATGTCAAGTTTCAATTGTACTCCGAGTGAGGCCACTAATGAACTATTGTAAGTTACACCTGCTGTTCAGACAGATAGGCCCAATGCACACACACGCACACACACACACACACACACACACTCACACACACACACACACGCACACACACAGTTGTACAGTGTAATGCTATGTAAAGACGATTTTTGTGTTGCAATGATAGAAGAAAAAAGAAAAAGCACTTTAATAAATGTCTAATCACCCATGCAGTGTAAAAAATAATATATACATGAGTTATAATTACTTGAATACAGATTTTATTTTATTTTATTTTTTTTGATAGTTATTTTAGAATTTTATTTTTAATTATTTCAAGCTACACTCTAAAAACTTGTGGTGACCATGCAATATATTAGGTTTTTTTCTATGTCATTATTTTATGTCGATACAAAGCACTTTTAGCCATTTGCAGTTAACACACATATTAGGCCTATTTTCTATTTGTTTTTTATTTCTAGTTTCAATTTAATTTCATATTAAACTAAATTAATTGAGGTATAGTTCAGATATTTCTATTGCAATTGTTTTATTTTACTAATACACACATTCTTGCTCAAACGCAAAATACATTGAATTATATATATAAAAAAAAAAATACTAATGTTTTTAATAAAATAATTTACATGAATTAACATGAATCTCAAATTTACTTTATGTCAACTTAACAATTTTAAATGGAAAACAGTGGCCTATGCATTTAAGATTTAAGGTTTTTTTTAAAGGTTTTTTGTGTGTGTGTACCTTAAAACAAATCAAAAATAATCTTGCACTAAATACATCTCTACATAAACTAAACTACTCAAATTGTGATCGCAAATTCAAGTAATTCTAACTCATGTCAGTATTATTTTTGACAGTGTCTAGATATGGATTCTGTACAAGACTCAAAACCATTAGGCCGAACAGGACGATGATTTCACATGTAAATAGATTTGAATGGAAAAACACACCAATACGACACACAGAGGTTCAAAACAACAGCATCAACGAAAACGTGATACCTGCACCTTTTTTTACTTATTCAAATAAAGACTTAACATTTGATAAGATGGGCCTGTTCATTTTTTCTCTTCATTTCTCCTTTAATCATGTCAGAGCAGACACGGAGACATGTTGCTAAAATGAAGCGTCGCTGTGATTCCCTGTACTTAGCCCAACATCTGTTTCACATCTGCAAATGAAGAACAATGGATTCACACTTTACATCAGCTAAAAATATGGATCGGAGCAGCAGGAGAGAGGGATGCAGAGACGGAGAGAGAGAGAAAGAGAGAAGGGCAGGGCTGAACCGGTCGCTGTTAACAAAGTGTAAATATAAGGCGATAGTGATTTCGGTCAGTGTTTCTCAAACTGGGGGGCAAGGACCATAAGAGGTACACTTCCAGTTAAACGTTTGGACACATCTTGTCATTTATTATTTTTCTTTATGTTTACCACGTTCTTCTTTTCAGATACTGTACATACAGAAGACATTAAATATATACTTTAAGATATATTAGACATACATACATAGATATACATAAGATAAATGGAAAAAATATTAAAAGTCAACTAAATATTTTTTAAAAGTACCCATTCTTTGCTTTGTCGACAGCGCTGTAAACCCTTGCTCTTCTCTCAGTGAGCTTCATGATGAAGTTTCCTGAAATGGTTTTCACTCTTTTCATGGTTAAAAAATGCAAGAAGTGCAAATCAAATCAGCGATCAAAGCAAAGGGTAAAGGTTAAAGCTTTTTTGCATTTTTTGAGTTTATTTTTTTGTTACTACATTCCATGTGTTGATGGCCTTCAGTGAAAATTTATCGTATAAATAATCTTGGAAATACAGAGGAAACAAATGAAAAAGTGTGTCTAAATGTTCGGCTGGTAGTGTATTTGTAATTAATAGAAAATTATTTTCAAAAGGGCAAAACTGTTGAGTACATTCAGAAATGTCTTGGAAAAGGAGGTTATGATCATCCCTTAATATACATGGATCATTATGTTATCATCTGCACATTTTAAATATTCATCTAAAACGGCTTGATAACAGAAACAAGCCCGCTGACTTCCGTGTTTGAAAACTATGGTGCCCAATGGAAGTTGACGTTGGCGTAAACGTCATCACAACAGAATCGGCAACTCCAATGGACAGCAGCACATCACACTAGCGTGCACACAAACTGCAGATTTAAAAAAAAAAGTACCAAAATAACTACGCAGTATAGATCAGTGGACATATGCCCATGCCTGTGAAGGGGGTTGATCGGCCAAAATGTTGAAAATATTATCAGTTAAACTAAAACAACTGGACTTATTTAGCTTTTTGAAGCCAACATTTCGCTACCAACCAGACTGCTTCATCAGGGCTTGTATTTGTGACTATGACCCAACAGATGTACACATGGGTGGGTGGTGACATTTTGTGAGGTCACCTAAAAAGACTTGGGGCATTCTTCCGTCCATCCAGAGTAAATGAAAAAGGAAACAATTATAACATAGACAGAAGCTCTGAAAAGTCCGTTTTGCAGAATAGAGGTCTGCTTTAACACACACTTTGCATTGTCGTACCTCTCCATAGATACCACCTCAGATCCATTCTCATGTGAGGTGTTCTCGCTCTTCTGTGCTCCTCGTTAGATGCTATCGAAACAATTAAAGCAGTTTCCTCTGGCGTTATTATTCTGCAGCGATTAAAAATAATTGGCTCTAAATTCATAAACATTTGATGCAGAATTCCTCTCTTTTTCACAATCAAGTCCCTCAATTACCCCCACCCATCAAACGCCTCCTTTACAGCCAGGGACCTGACATCTGACGGGGAACGGGAGAGAAAGAAAGAAAGGGAGGGAGAGATGGATGGAAAGAGCGCGGTAGGAAGAGAGAGAGGGACAGGGAGATGGATGGAAAGAGCGGGGTAGGAAGAGAGAGGGAAGATGGGATGATGGAAAGAAGAGGGTAGGAAGAGAGAACGGGAGGGAGAGAGTGTGAGAGAGTGAGGAAGAGATGTATGGATGAAAAGAGGGGGAGAGAAAGAGATAGAGGGAGGGAGAGAGTGTGCATGAGTTAGTGTGTGAGAGAGAGAAAGTGAAGGAACAGAGACGGATTGATGGAAAAGGGGCAGAGAGGGAGGGAGAAGAGAGAAAGAAAGGGAGAGTGTGTGCATGAGAGAAGAGGACAAAATAGAGAGAGGAAGAGGAACAGCGATACTGAGAAGTAGAAAAAAGGAGGGAGTGGGAGATGGATAGAGAGAGCGGCTGGGAAGAGAGAAGTAGGGGAGGAGAGACAGGAGAAAAGCGAGAAAGGGAGCGTACAGAGTAAAGGAGAGGTAAAGAGAATGTGTGCAGGTAGAGAGGTGAAGAACGTATTGAAACGGGGTGTGGAGAGAGAGAAACAGAGGGGGAGAGTGAAGGAGGCGGAGGGGTGAGAGGTAGAAGAAAAGAGAGGAAAGAAAAAGTAAAAAGAGAGAGAGAAAAGAGAGGGGCACGGAGGGCAGAGTGGTGATTTGAATGCAGTGACACCGGCCTGGCCTCTATTGTGGAGAATGAGGAGGCAATCAGGTCCTTCATCAGTGAGGGCTCCTAATGCACTTTAAGTATTCAGACATAACTCCTCCCCCTCTTCCTCCTCTCCTCTTCCTCCTCTCCCCTTCCTCTCCTCCTCCAGCATTTATAATTGCTGTCAGGACCACACACCTCAGACAGAACATTAAACACATCAATTATTCAGGGCCTTTTCTTTCTCCAAACATCACCGTAGGTCCGCGGGGCTGCTGGCGTACGCAGAGCAGCGGCTAAACCGGAGCGGCCTTGTTTTCAAATGGCAACGTACACATTGTTTATGAGGGTGAAATTTGGGATTTAAATGCTTTAATTTCGCGGTGGTTTAAAGAGCCTGTGTGTCCCGTTTCCCTGATTTCAGAGTTCGTGATTCACAGCCGGATCAACCAATCAGAGAGACGCACACTCCGTTCATGTCAAAACAAACTGCTTATGTGTAAAAAAGGAGAAAAATCTTCACAAGGACTGAGAATTTTTTACAGAATCAACAATCGAAGCACCAACCTGCAGTTTATTTCAGGTAAAAGAAGTGACATATTTTGTTCTGAATGTTGCGAGAATTTTGGAGAGGGACGGTGACGTAGGTTGGGTTTCAGTGAGTAAGGTTAAAACACAGACCAAGGCGTGAAGATGTGGTCTACAGTTTTACTTTTTGTTTTTCAATAATTACAAAAAAGGTGTCTCGAGGCACCTTTTATCTGGTCTGACTCATTTGGTAAAACTACAATAGCTAAAACAGGAATGGTAAAAATTAACATTAACTTAAAATATTGACCTAAAACAAATCCAAGACCAAATAAGTATTAAAACCCCAACTATATACATAAAAACCCTAAAACCATACACCAAGTAAACTTTAAAACCCATAAACCAATAAAACACCTCCCACCTCTGCAGAATATATTAAACTTGGTCCAGCCCGGAACCTTAAAAGGGGAAGCTCGTTTCTGGGGGGACTCTTTTAGGATCGGGACAAAAGAAAAGGAGGTAAGTACAAAACAAAACACCATAAAACACACTTAAAATATTCCAAAACAGATATATTGCACCATATCTATTGCACTACTCAATTTAAAAGGTAATTAGTTAATTAATAATGTCTCCTTTTCCTCCAGGGCCCAGCAGCTGTCAGTTAAAGTGCCACTCTGCGTACATTTTTAAAACCAATTATGTGTCTTTTGTTAATATTTTGCTTAAAGTGCAGTGTGCGATCACATGTGCTGTGATTTAAAGTGTCTCAGTGAAGAGTAAAGGTGCTGATTGTACTGTTTGTGATACAAATGAGCGGCTGTAGTTGGATCTCGAGTTTGGACAAAGGTTTTTCACGTTCTACAGTCCAGTTGTAGTCCCTTCTGGATTTGAACACACTGTAGAAGGGACTGGCTGCTCTGGGGTGTTGTACAAGCAGCTCTTGAGGTCAAAATAACACTACTGTGTACGGTCTGCTTCTAATTATAAACCGCTATAGTGCGTGACAATCAGGAAGTGCGCGTTAGTGTTGGCGTGGTAGTTGCATACGTGACATACATGAACATTCACGCAGGCAGTGGCTCCGTCTTTTCTGCATCACTTGAGGAAAAACAAAAACTAAAACACTACCCACTCCGGTCCATCTTTCCCACAATCAGGGAATAATTTAGCTCCAGAAAATGCTCCTTTATCTATACAGCATAAGATGGGGCACGGTTTGAAGGGAAATCTCGAGCTTTTGACTCTACCATGTTACCATGACGGCAAAAACGCTTATAATGCTAACAACGGTAAGTGAGGAATAACTTCAAATGAACTGGTTCTGTTTTTTGTGTTTTTAAGTTAATTTTTCAACTGCATACTGTCTGGGTCTAGTTATCAAGCCATTTCCAGGTATCAGGAAGTGCGCGGTTAGCATGCTAGTTGCCGTTAGCACCGAAACTCCGCTCTGATCTTGTGAAAAGCATTTATAAACTCACCGCCGTGAATAATTAGGATGCTCGGAATGCATAAGGTAAGTGAGGGATAACTTTGGACCACCGTTTTTTTCATGTTTTTTTTTTTATTTAAAGACAGAACAAATCAATTGCTGCGCCTTTAATTAAAACGTTCAACTGTTTCTTAATGTAACTTTTTGTTTTCTCGTAATTAGTGGTTCAATTTTAGATTTTGATCCAAGACTCAAAATTACGAACACAACCAACTGAGACATTAAGGAGTTTTTAATTACATTTGAGTGTTTTTTGCCCACATCTTCACCTAAAATGAATGCACTTTTTCGCCTAAAAATAAGACTATTAATTAACTAAGAAATTATTGTCTGGATTGATTGAGTTAAAACGTGGTATTTCTTTGAATTACTGAAAAAAATATCATAATTCATAATTGTAAAACGTACAATAAGCTAACAGCGTCTTTAACCCAAAACTCCAACCTACAGTGGCTTAATAATGCATGTCATTATGTTAATATATGCAAAACAACTCATTAGCATTTTAATTATATTGTGTTGTGATCTTATGGTTAGCATATGTGGATAACTAGGGTAGCCTGTTTGGGTTATGTGCACGAGCTAAAAATTACATTGCAGTTTCTTCTAATAAATAACATTGGAAATTGATTTATTTACCGCAATTTCCTTCTCATGTAGAAATGATTATTGTAAAGTACATGTTTCGCAAGTTCGTTTTGAGGATTCAGCAGATTTTTAGCATGCTTAAGTGCCGTCATGAATGTAATTACAGGCGGATAATAGCTGTCTGTGAAGCTAATTTAGGCCAATAAGTCAAAGTCTGTAGGATTTACACAGCTGCTGCACACTGGCTATAGTCTGTGTTTAAGATAACAGGAGCTCGTGCGATTCATATGGAACATTCTTAGCTTACGCCCGAAACTTTTACTACCCAACTGCCAGGTTAGGGCATTTTGTTGGGTCGTTTTCACAGAGTTGGGTCGTTTTTCTTAACGCAAATGCAGGGTCAACAAGTTGGGTCATTTCAAAGCTAACATAAAGATAGACATTTTTCCAGTCTACCCAGCAGCATTCTGGGTCAAATAGTCTCAAACAACCCAGCGAATTGGGTCAAACACAGACGCTTCAACTGTCAACGGCAGCCATTACTCACCTCCTCTACTGCTTCAGAGGAACAACTGTTAAAGGTATTTAAACATGTTTAATACTTTATTTTTGTGATTTTATCTGAAACTTTACACTATTTAATCATTTTGTGCCAGTTTATGTTAATGTTACTGCTTAATAATAATGCATCAGTTTTACATAGCGCTTTTCTGGACACTCAAAGACTCTTTAAAGCGCATTATTCATTCAGACTGACAGAAGCGAGGCTGCCAATCTGCTCCATCATCCCCTCCGACCACCACCATCACTCACGCACACACCACTTTCATACTAGGCAATATAGGTGAAGTGTCTTGCCTAAGGACACAATAATAGTTTTTTTTGCGACTGGCGCCCCACTGTGGCACCTGATTTTCCCAGTGTCTCCCATCCAAGTACTAACCAGGCCCGGCCCTGCTGAGCTTCTGGGGTCTGACGGGATCAGGCTTTGGAAAAAGGAGGCTATAATGCCAACATGTACAAATGCATTTTTATTTTATTTTATTTTTTTGAGTTTGAGTTTTTTGTCTTGAAAATTATGCTTAAATTGTGTAATTATTATGGCAAATGATATTAGTGAAAAAAATGAATACAGTGAAATCATCATCATAAAACAAAATAAAACAATTCATTATTGTTGATTAAATAAAATCAATTGATTTTTTTTTTTAACTAAATAAACTTAAAGGCGCAGTATGTAACTTTTTGGAAATGGCGCATCACCCGTTTGCCATGAAAATAGAAAGTTCAAACACTCTCCATGGAGATAGATGTTTAATGCCATACTGTGGAATATTAAAACCAGTGGAACAACATTTCATGCAAGAGAAGAGAGGAAGAGGCAAGAGGAGTTGTGGAGGTGTGGCCCTTTTTATTATTTTTTCATAGTTTTTCAGTGCAGTAAACACAACCAAAATGAAAAAAAAAAATGCTTTATTTGAGACTATTTTTGGTAAAAAAAAAATTATATATATATATATATATATATATATATATATATATATATATATATATATATATATATATATATATATATATATATATATATATATATATATATAATGTGTGTGTATATGTTAAAATAACATACATTTAAAAGTTTACCCTTACCTTACTACTACATGCCAAAAAAATTACACAAAAATTCCATATTGCTTAATTCACATATGATGCCAAAAAACCCCAATTTAACAGAACAATTTAAAATATGTCAAATACATCTACAAAATCTAAAACTTCTCAAATCCAATAATTGTTTTATAGATTCATATTTTTTACAGTACACACATATACAAACGCGCTGTAGTCGTGTGTGGAAGTGTGCTTTTTTGCGCGTGCGTTTTCATGTTTGCATATTAATTCACTTAATGGTAGCGTATAGCTTAACATGTCGTGGCTAATTATGGAGACGGCGTCTTCGGTAATTACACACATGCAGACAAGTGTTAGCTTAAAACAGCTAATGAGCTAACAACATGTGCCGACAAACAGAGGAGCTGCAGCAGGTATGAGGCTGCACTTTGAAACCAGGATCATTATAGAAGCTGAAAGAAGCCCAGTCATGAGCTTCAGAATGATGGACAACTGTGACTGTTGCCATAGCAATTAACAATTTTTGAGTGGTTGAAATGAAAATGTTGCCTATAACCGGAGAGGCAGGAGAGGATGGGGATGTATTCAGTGAATTTAGTAGCGGCTGTTTAAAATCAAAAAGGTAAAGAACACACAGTACGCTAAGTCCGTTTTTTATAAGCTTTTAATCATGCATTTTTGGGTAGTCCTTTATTTTTTGGAGTATTTGTAAGTCCAAACCAAAAGTTTTCACCTACCTCCTATCTCCCCCAACAACTGTGTAGTGATTTTAAAGGTAATTTTAATTGAAAATCTGCTTCTTTTTGCAGTAAAAATGAGGCAGGAGGACAATCAGTCTTGTAGTTTTGAACAGAAAGTCATTGGATTCATGATATACAAGGAATACAAGGAATGAAAAAAAAAAAAAAAAAAAGATCAATTTATAATATAGTTTAAAAATAAAAATAAATAAAATACCAGAAAAAGTGCTGTTTGTAATGTTCAACCTGAAAATTATTACACCAGACCTACCACAAATGAGGGTGTTTCCTATTCTAGTCCCGGTTTAGTCCTGGTCTAGTCCCGGTTTAGTCCTGGTCTAGTCCCAGTTTAGTCCTGGTCTAGTCCCGGTTTAGTCCTGGTCTAGTCCCAGTTTAGTCCCAATTCTGTCTGACTCACCAAAATCTGATTATGATCTGAATTCTGGACCTTTAAGATTTAAATGTAAACCACTAAATCTGATGTGAGTGATGAGAGGATCATGATCAGAAAGAAATGAGCAGATTTGACTGTTTCCATTTTAATATAACTCAAAAGAATCTGACAATAATCTGATTTTGAGTGCACATGTAATTATTAAGAACACAACATTGAATCTAATGTTTGTGTGAAACATTTCTGTGGCTCTGCGCAGTGACGCACACCCAGTGTCCGCTCTCATTCATGTTGTGTTGTTGATGTGTCATTAAACATGCATCAGAGCTCTGGTCACTGTGCCAAACTGTGCCGGGCCAAACCGATCGGGCCTTTTGATGCTGATGTGCTGTAATAGGCCAAATGTGCGTCCTTATTTTCCTGCTTACACACAGCTCTGCTCGTGAGTTTTTTGTCTTGAAAAATTATGCTCACTGGTGAATCTCATAGCGTTCAGAGGGGCGTGATTGACAGGTGAAACAGCCAATCAGGGACAAGCATTGTCCTTCCGTATCAAAACAAGTATGGCTGCTGAAAAAAAGAAAGAAAAAAATAAATTGCAGGGGACTGAAAAACATGACGGATTTCTGCAAAATCAGTGAGTGAAGCACCAAAGTCTGTTCATCTGAGGAGAGAGAAATGTGAGTTTGTGAATAAATGAGACGTGACCAATGAGCTCCTTCGTTTTACATGCGTCACTCAAATCACGGAAACATCTGATTGGACAAAGAAACACGACGGAGGGAGTGGTGATCAGATATGATATTTGCTTTGCCTGGAATATTCCACATTATGACATTATACTTGTTTGTCTCCATGAAAACAAGCAGGTGACTTTATCCAATTACATTTTATTGCTAAAATAATGGTCACCTCTTCACAGATCTAACCTGTAACTTTGCCTGATGATTTCACCTGTTTGGACTGAAATAGACCAGAAGTTTAATACCATACTGTGGAACCTGCCTCCAGAAAAACTACATATTGTTACTTTGTAGTGATGCTGGGGGTGTTCTACATGTACGCCTATGGTGGAATGAGGGAGCGGGTGGATGTGGCAATGTGGAGGAGCTCAGAGAGATATGGAGATGTCAGGTTATGGAGGGCTTTGAATGTGAGGAGCAGGATTTTGTAGTGGAGCTGTTGTAGGATGGGTGTGATGTGGTGGATGGAGGGGGTGTGTGTGATGGTGCGGGCAGCTGAGTTTTGGACCAGTTGAAGTTTATGGAGAGTTTTTTGTGGCGGACCAAACAGAAGGGAACTGCAGTAATCCAGAGGGGAGGTGACAAGGTTGTGAACATGGATGGCATTGGAGTGTGGAGTGAGGGGAGGGCGGAGACGGTGGATTTGTTGATATTGTTGATATGAGAGGTGGAGGAGAGAGTGCTATCGAGGATGACACCCAGACTCTTTACCTGAGCGGAGGGAGAGATGGAGGAGCAGTCAATGGAAATGGAGAAGGGATTGAGCTTGTTTAGGGTGGACTTGGTGCCTTCAAGGAGAGGTTCGGTTTTATTGCTGTTGAGTTTGAGGAAATTTGAGGTGAACCAGGATTTTCTTCAAGAAGTTGATGAGGGCGGAGGATGGGAGTGTGGAGTTTGGTTTGCTGGAGAGGTAGAGCTGGGTGTCATCCACGTAGCAGTGGACTGACGGAAGTGAGGCTGCCTATCTGCGCCATCGGCGCTTCCAACCACCACCATCACACACACACACACACACACACACACACACACACACACACACACACACACACACACACACACACACACACACACACACCACTTTCATACTAGGCAATGTGGGTGAAGTGCCTTGCCTAAGGACACAACGACTCCATCCAAGTTCTAACCAGGCCCGGCCTTGCTTAGCTCCTGAGATCTGACTCCCGGTATGGCCACTGCTGATACAAAGCACACATTAGTAAATACTGCCAAAAAGTTTGAAGATAGTTTGGGAACTCTAGAAAATAAATACAAAATGGATTTAAACCAAACAAATTTCAGGAGTCAAGCGTTCATGGTCCTGTTTACGAGTTTGATTTTTAACAAAAAAGTGGGAGTGATGAACTGAAAAACTGTGTGTAGAGACACTCAGAAAACTTTTAGCACCAGGAATCAGTTTCACTCCAGTAAAGTTGCACAGAGCCACTCACACTCTCCTATTATCTTTCACCTGCAGTAAAGTGACATCATCTTATATGAAGTAATACTCTGACTATACATCTGCTTAATGCTGCTGATGAATAATGAGGCGTCCAATCAGATCGTCTCGTCTCTTCAGCCCACCCCCTGCTGCGCCGTAGGCCTGGGAGACAAAGCGCTCCTCCATACATCACACACAAATCGCCCATAGTCCCCGCTCATAATGCCGTAGCTTCAGATATGCTAATTAGGCCAAATAAGTAATGAACGGAATATATTTGATCAATCAGGGATCCTCGGTACTGCATATTCATTGTACGTAAACGCGAGCAGTCATTTGTCAAGTATCACGGGCACATTTGTATCTTATTAATCACACGCGCTCAAAGTTGTGTCTTGTCAAAAAAGCTGAATGTTGATGAAGCACTTGTAGAAAGGATTAAAAGAGAGAAGAGAAGTGCACACAGCTCCAGTACAAAGCCAAAGACTGGACTTAAAGGGACTATATTATGCAAAAGTGACTCTTGTGAGGTTTAAGTCATGTTAGAATGTTGATACTTTCTCAAAAACAGACCTGGAGTTATGTTTTGTTTCATTCACACATGTTTGAGTAACTCTTTATTATTTGATTATCTACATGGAGACCGCCGGTGTGGACTGTGACCTGGCAGACTGGATCCTGGACTACCTCACAAACCGGCCCCAGTTTGTGAGAGCCAAGAACTGCGTGTCTGACCTACTGACCTGCAGTGTGGGGGCGCCCCAGGGCACTGTCCTCGCGCCCTTTCTTTTCACCCTTTACACTGCAGACTTCAGACACAACACGGACAGCTGCGTCCTGCAGAAGTTCTCTGATGACTCTGCCATCATTGGCTTCATTAAGGATGATGACGATGTGGAGTACAGAGGACTAGCGCAGGACTTTGTGGACTGGTGTCAGCAGAACCACCTCATCATCAATGCAGGGAAGACCAAGGAGATGGTGGTGGACTTCCGCAGACGCCACTCTACTGTCACCTCAGTGAACATCCAGGGAAAGGACATTGAGAGAGTGGACTCTTACAAGTACCTGGGTGTTCATCTGAACAACAAACTGGACTGGACTCACAACACAGATGCACTGTACAGGAAGGGCCAGAGTCGGCTCTATCTCCTGAGGAGACTCAGGTCTTTTGGAGTGAGGGGGCCACTCCTGAAGACCTTCTATGACTCTGTGGTGGCATCAGCCATCCTGTACGGTGTGGTCTGCTGGAGCAGCAGCATCACAGAGAGGGAGAGGAAGAAGCTGGACAAGGTCATCAAGAAGTCCAGCTCCGTCCTGGGCTGTCCTCTGGACTCCGTGCAGCAGGTGGGGGACAAGAGGGTCCTGGCTAAGGTCATCTCTATGCTGGACCATGAGTGTCACCCCCTGCAGGACGCCCTGTCTGCTCTGGAGAGCAGCTTCAGTGACAGACTGATTCACCCTCGCTGTGTGAAGGAGAGGTTTCGCAGGTCTTTCCTTCCTGCTGCTGTCAGACTGTACAATGAACACTGTTAACACTGAACATGTGTCATTCAACTATATCTATGTGCAATACTGAAGACCTCTGGTACAATTCACTCATGTCACTTTACTCATATTTATCCTGTCTGTACATAAACATAGTCATTACTGTAAATAACATAATATACTGAAGTCACTTTACTGAGATTTACTCTGTTCATATGCTGCACTGTTACTTTTATTGTACATAATAGTTTTTTTGGTATTTTATATTTTATATTTTGTATTTTATATTTTTGCTCCACCGGAACAAAATTAGAGTCTATCTTTAAGTCTATTTCTAAATTATTATTATTATTTTTTTTTTAGCCATTATCTATTATCTTGTTTTATTGCATGTTCCATTTTCCTGCTGTTCTTGAACTGTGCGTTGCAACACTGGAATTTCCCCACTGTGGGACTAATAAAGGCATATCTTATATCTTATATCTCCAAAGTTTAAGATGCTCTGTTCCACCTTGTGATGTCATGAAGCGGTAGTGTTCAAGTTAACAGCTCCTTTTAGCTTTACTTCAGTAGAGATTGGCAATTCGAAGGCTGAAATGATCCAAATGATTCTAGTGAAGGTGTGTGGATTTTAAAAACAAAGTGGAGCACTTCCTGTATTACCACATGACGTCCCAAGGTGGAACAGAATGGTATCTGTCTAAATCTGCAGGGTTTGTGTGTTAAACATGTGTGAATGAAACAAAACACAACTCCAGGTCTGTTTGTGATGAGGAAACAACATTAGAACAGATCCGAAAATAGCGTCATATGGGATCTTTAATTAAAAAACACTGGACATGATAACCCATCAATTTGGTGTTTTTAACATGATCATCCAATCAAAAAGCAGAATGAGCCTCACATTTGGGCCTCTCTCTGATCTGAATGGTCACTATCTGAACCCCAGCGCCTGCAGCCATCATGAATCAGTGCTAGTGCAGCCTCTGCAGCTCAGTGAGGAAATTCTGGAGGATCTGAGCTTCACAGGTTAAGAAACTGACACAGGATCAGTCATGATAGTAATACCTTTTTCAAAACTGTGTAACACATGCAATAACCTGTGCAATAGCCCGTGCAATAACCTGTAACCATGTCACCTCATCAGTAACCGCCTCCACTGTCCTCAGATTATATATTTATATATTTGTATATTTGTATTCTTTTACATATATATATATTATATAAGAGATATGTTTTTATTATATATTTACATTTCTTTCACTCCCTGTACATAAGAGCTACCTGATGTTGTAAATATGTTAATATTTATTGTGATTTTATTTTTTATTTACTTATTGTTCTGAGTGTTTGCACAATTTTTCACAACTTTTTGCACTATACTGTCCCCTGACTGTGAGCTTCTGTCACGAGTGAATTTCTCCTCTGTGAGATCAATAAAGTCTTATCTTATCTTATCTTATCTTATCTTATCTTATCTTATCTTATCTTATCTTATCTTATCTTATCTTATCTTATCTTATCTTATCTTATCTTATCTTATCTTATCTTATCTTATCTTATCTTATCTTATCTTATCTTATCTTAAAACACCAGGCTACATTTCCTTTCAGATTTTACTAAAAAGTTTTTAAATTTTTTGTGAAGTTTATACATGACATGCGTGAAGGTAATTCCATAACCATTACCTAGCAACAATAATGCTAACAAGAGCCAAAACTTTATCCAACTTAGACACATAGAACTATAATAAAATCTGAAAGCTGAACCCAAGATGGCGTCGTATTGTTTTCAGTGGCCTGTGCTCATTGGCTCATGGGCCCAAAAATAATTTTCTCTTCCGCATCACTTTCTCAATATGGGTGAGCGCCTTCCACCCGTGTAACGTCTGTAAAGTGTATGGCGTGGAGCGTTTGGACCAATCAAAGCGAGAGCTGCTAGAGCGGAGCGAGCGTGGGCTCAGAGCGGGGCTAGCTGAAGTCTTACAAAGATCACTTTTAGACGTTTTGAGGATTTGAAAAGTTTAAAAAGTTTATGTTGTGAAAATAGAAAAGAATCCCTACAAAGTCTGACCTTTGTGAAAGCTGGATGCCCTGTCAGCCGAACACAGGCAGTTTGAATTCCCAAAATGCATTGCGCTCAATGGGAGAATTCTTTCTGGGAACTGCAGTACCTGGAGTGGCCCCTAGTCGGTCTGCAGCCGGGATAGAGGGGGAGGAGCTTATCCAGTTTTTATTATAGATCCATGTTTAGACTACAAATACATTAAACCGTTTTTTAATGCTTGTCAGATGTCTTTTTTGTTGTTTTAAAAGGCACCATTAAATGAAAATGAATTATTCTAAACATGTTTTACTAAAAAGTGTCACTTATCGTTCACACATTAGACATACACATAATATAAAAGAGTTTGAAACCGTCACATGCAGTATGCTATCAAACATAAAGAAATCTCATCAGCTGAAAATCTGCGTCACAAACTGAATTAAGAGCAGACGTGAGAGGACGTACAGCTGTAATACCCCGAGCAGACAGGCTGAACACTGTCATGGCTGAAATACAGTGTTAGTGAATGATGCCTTATTACGCAGCGTGCCGTACATAACCCGTGCATGCTAGCGTACAGGCTAAGCTAACAGTTCATCAGAGCATCCTTCACATATCTCACTGGGGCTGCCTCCGGGCGGCGACGGCTCAAATCCAACGTGACAACCTCCAAATACGAAAGCAGAAATCACACTGCAAAAACATAGCTCTGTTAAAGCGTGTATGTAAAGTGTGTCTAGTTTAGTTTTAAAAATTCTGAGTCTAAGTGCAAAGTCCTACAGGTTTTTCTTATTTTTTCGAAGAGGGAGTATTACACTATGGGGTATTAACAGCTAACACATCACATATTTAGATAACCTTTTGTTGTTTCAAAAATGTGATATTCGCCAAAAGCAGTGTATTGATATGTTTAACAAATTTAATTTTCAAACAATACTCTGAGTCCCTCCTCCCTTTGCTCTCCACACTAAGTCACACCCCATTCATTGCACTATCACAACACAGTCAGCATAAACATAGTCATTACTGTAAATAACATAATATACTGAAGTCACTTTACTGAGATTTACTCTGTTCATATGCTGCACTGTTACTTTTATTGTACATAATAGTATTTTTTTGGTATTTTATATTTTGTATTTTATATTTTTGCTCCACCAAAACAAAATTAGAGTCTATCTTTAAGTCTATTTCTAAATTATTGTTTTTTTAGCCATTATCTATTATCTTGTTTTATTGCATGTTCCATTTTCCTGCTGTTCTTGAACTGTGCGTTGCAACACTGGAATTTCCCCACTGTGGGACTAATAAAGGCATATCTTAATCTTAATCTTAATCTTATTCCGTTAATGAAACTACAGCACATCGCATCAGGTTTGTGAAGTTGTAGACTATTGTAACATTACTCAAAAATGCATGGATGACATCTAAAATCTCTTCAGGCATGCTTTTGATGAGGAAACATTTTATATCATGGTAGAAAGCTAAAAAATAAAAATAAATTAAAAGCGTAATACCCCCTCTTTAAGTACAAAAAGTCTTGTTTCATTGGCAGATAGTTTTACTTTTCAAGTCAAAATTACTCAAATCAAGATAATGTTTCCAATTGAAGAGAATGTACTTTTTACAGTGCACATTTGTATTAGACCTAATCTCTTCTCTTTTACAGACATCAGCCTAGTACCCTGAGGTCTTCCGGAGTCTGGATGCACCCTAGGGACCACAGAAAGGGTGACACCTCATCTTAGAAAAGGATGTTTATATGGAACATGCTCTAAATAGACGTGATATCTACAAACATGTCCAATCACATTAAGTCAAGGAGGTTTGTCAGAGGTATTTTTCAGACACTGGAAAATTCTGCCCTCAAACTATGACAGAAATATATTTAAAAACACATTAAAACAATCTGAAACAGAGTAGACCACTGCCAAGGTGTTCAAGTTGGAGTTATCAAGAGATGGTGCCCGATCTATGCAAAATGAACCTTTTATCTTCCCAGGCAGGTGGGGCCTTTCTGTGTGAAGTTTTCATTTTCTCTTTGAGTCAGAAATGATTCCTTCTTGATAGACATTTGGGTATTTGAGAGAGGAAGCAATGGCTCTATAGTGGAAACTGTTGTTGTGTCTTTAGGCAAGACACTTAAAGCACATTGCTTAGTGTGAGTGAATTGAAATCTTCAGGCAGAAAATAGGTTGCATTCACGGTTCAATGATTTCAGATGGAAACAGGGACCTATATAACTCTATGGAGTGAGCAAGATTTTTTTTAAAAATTAATATCGAAATATTGAAACCTATTGAATTAGATAATTTATTAGAGATTAGGTGCAAAAGCTGGCCAAAATGTATTTTCAACTAAGAACAATCTCATGTTTGTGTTTGAGTAATGGCATCACTTTTTGAAGCTATTCAAAAAGTGTGTGTGTGAGAGAAAATAGTTCATTACCAAGTGTTTTTTTTTTTTTTCCCTCAAAGGTCTCTGAGTATTTCATCTGGAAGGTCTTCTGCCACATTTGCTGCCACATATGGTGTAAAAAACCCCCTCAAAGGTCCATATCTAGCTCCTTAGCTAGCCTCTTGCATGGTCTCCATAGATATGAAAAAAACAAAACAAAACAAAAAACAGTTCATTTCACACAATCCAACAGTCCCTTGTGTTCATTCCCTAAAAGTGTTTCCTTTGGAAGGTCTTCTGCCACATTTGCTGCCACATATGGTGTAAAAGGCCCGTAAGCATCAAGTCCATATCTAGCTATTGATGATGTTAAAAACTGAGCACAAAAAGCAAATGTTCAAAAACTGCTCAGTGTGTGAGCCAGGCGGTCACAAAAGCAGCCAATCACTCCGTTACCATGTTCATATGAATAGGCCTAGTAATTACAGAGATATTAACCATAAACCAGCTCAACAAATCTGCAATCTGCCTGTTAAACAGCAAATTCCACCAAACATCTGACCTGTCCTTGAGAATTTTGTGATGTCATGTGAACACAAGCTATTACTTATTTTATTACAAAGATAATTCAATGTGTGTTTAGTCTAAAACTGTAACTCCATATTTATTTCATTCCACACTGATAATACAATCTCTGACCTCCACTTCTGACAAACAGACACGCACCAATCAGGAGGCCCGTATCGTTTTGCAGGACGTGTTCAGAAGAAATGATATCTGAAGACAGGCGATGGAGCTTATCAGAAGAATATAGATTTTATGACTGTCCGCGCACCCAGACAAACTACAGACCGCCTGTCATTAATGAATAAGTAATGAACTCATCCCGCTGTGTATTTAAGGCTGTTATAGTGTGGAGAATGGCCAAACCTAAAATGGAACTATTATTAAGTAAATGTGAAACTAAATTGACTTTTTTTGCTACTAAACTGTGTATGTGATATCTTTTTTATTGTGATATTAGAGACAATACAAACAATAAAAGGCATTAAACATTTTGACTTGAGGGAATAGGGAGTGCATTCATCAAGGTTTGAAGGGGGTGACGAGACAATAAGAATGTCTTCTATTCTTCTTGATAAAGAAACAAAACAAAATATGAGGGAAAGGGCGGAAAATTAAGAAAGAAGAGAAAAAAAATTAAGTTCAAATTTTTTACTTTATTTTTTTCTTGTGGGTTTAAGTGCTTGGTGACATCACACAAAACTGCCCTGATTACAGCCAGGTGTTTCTATTTACAAACACCTGGCTGCAGGGGCGGAGTTTGAAGTGCGGATACCTGTTAGACCAATCACACTGTTCCTTATACCCCCAGACCCCGCCCCTCGTCCTTGTGGATGTTTTTGTTGCACTGAAAAACAGCATCTTTAATGTGAGCGGGCTTGCATCTCCACATACCTGCTTGTTTCCATGGAAATGTTATTCCTTTGGCTATAATATTCCACAGTGGTAGCAGATTCGCCATAAAACGTATCTATTTCCATGGAGAATGTTCCGAAGTGTGGTTTTAACTTGCTGTTTCCATAGAATCATACATAGCGTTTTCAGGCCGACAGAGTGTCGGTGCTCGCTGGTAGTCAATAATGCGATGCATGATTGTTATTTTCTTTGCTGTGACATCCGCTTTCGTATGGCCTTGTTTTTATTTAGTGGCAAATCAACACCCTCTGTCGACGACGCATCATGGGTTCACTTAAATGGTATGAACGTGGGTCGTTCACCTGTAAACACTTTGGTTCCCAGTGTAACCGGAGTGGGAACCGGAACCATTCTGGTCGGCTTGAAAACAGCTCCAGATGACTTTTCACCTCCTTCACTTTCAGCATATATTAGAATGACCTCGTACCAACAGAAGGAGCAGACATTGTCCATTCCTTAGCTGTCCGTTACAACACAGCTCCTTTAGAAAACTGACAATCCTTGAATTTGTAAAAGTTTTTCTTAATCACATTTTAAACTTTCTTTGTCCCATCTGTCTCCACCTGCAGTAGCTCCAGCGCTGACGTCCAGGTTATTTAAGGATCTGTGACGTGCGCGACAGCCGCTAGCACAAAAAACTCTACAGGACAGACTACAGCAAAGGACTACAGCGAGCGCAGAGACACCCACCCCCCTCACCCTCCTCACGTCACCCGCTCCCCGACACCAAACCATCCCTCCTCTGATACGAGCTCGTGGCAGCCACGTCAGGGACTTTCAATGGCATTCGAAGATAAACTGAAGCAAACAGTCAGTGCCAAAAGGAACAAGATACAAGTGAGAGCTGTGTTCAGAGCAGCTCTCAGATAGGACCAGACCAGGAGAAGACTCATGGCTGATGAAGACTGCCCTGTTCACATGTAGTGAACTGCGTAATAGACTGCATTCACCTTCTAAAGTTTGATGATGTGATAGTTTCAGATATAGGACAGGAGCCTATGTAACTCTATTTGAGATGACTGTTTTTGAAAGAAATATCCAAACTTAGTATCCACAAATGTTGAACCTTATTATTTACTAAGGATTCGGCCCACAAACCTGCCATTTTAATCTTATGTCTTAAAGTCCTTTCAGCTGACAGTCACATCTTTAGGGTTGAATAGTACAACTTTCTGAAGCTATTGTTTGACAGACAGACACTTTTTTGTGTTTTTGTTTCATGTAGATTGGCCATAACCCTGCCAGCAAGATGAATTCTCATGATTTTTGAGAGTTCACAAAGTCTTGAGAATCATCTTGTTAGACTCCATCTGAACCGTTTGCTTGTGACAGGTCCCACACCAGACTGACCGACTGACCAATCACAGGGCAGCACTGTGGTTCAGGCAGAAGCCAATGCCAAACCAACCAAAACAGACATGGCAACGCAGACACACTTTTGCCTATTTTAGCAGAAATGTAGATTATTTAGTTACCCTAACCCTAAAAACATGCAGAGGGAATCGCTTTGTGCATTTGTGGACGGGTAAGACGCCTGTGCTTTTCTCTTAACTGGATTTAACTACGATTTTTCCGGCTTGTTCCGCTGTTGTTACACTTTGACCAATCAGCATGAAGAATTTGTTTACACATTCTGATCACTGGTTCTGGTTGAGTCTAAGATTATGTGTAAAATTATTCAGAGGGCTACATATATGAATCTGGTGAGAGCAGACTGATATGTGCAGAGCAGATTGCCCAGTAATTACAGAGATATGAACCATAAACCAGGTCAAGAAATCTGCAATCTGACAGTTACACAGCAAATCCCACCTGAAAATTCTGATCTGTCCCCAGCTCAGTTTAAACTAAAGGGATTCTTGTAGTTGTTATGTCTTCGATTATCGTTAACACTTAGATATAGCCAGTCATCACTGTGGAAAAATCTTTATAACTTGTTGATTTCTTGATTTCTCGTGTGCAGCTGTTTCCTCTGATCTCCACACACTTGGTTTATCTGCTCAGCGCGAGGGTCTTCTTCAAACATCTGCCTGTTCATTTGTGTGTCACTGAAAATCTCATCAAACCTGACAGATCTCCCAACGCCTCCAAACTCCAGCGCGCGCTCAGGCTCCGCAAATGATCCTGATCAGTCCGATGGGAAAACGCCTTTCAAAATAAAACAGTGCATTTGGAGCAGATCGGTCCAGATGGAGACATTACACGGAGACTGAAGGATCACTGCTAGTTTCTTCTGTTCAAATAATTATTGTAGAATGGTAATGGATTCATCTGTTTTAAACTTTTTCCTTCTTTTTATCACCAGAGCGCAGAGGGGATTAGCCAGTTACTACATTAACTTTTTGGATAAATTGTACTTGTGGGGGTAGTTCAAACTTTTACTTTGGCTTTAGTAATATTGGAGTTTCTTTCACTTTTGATTCTCTGGAAGAATTTGCCTTTTAAAAATACTGCCCTTTTCTACTGGTTTATATCAATTACAGGTTCTATCCTCATATGCACAGTTTTACACTCATTTATAGTAGATAAATACAATTTAATGTTTTAGCATTTTTTCTCAGCCTAAATTAAAATGGTTAAAATATGTAATTTACATCTGAAAATCATTCTAATGGAAAATCAGGCTATACTTTTGTGCAGTTTAAATTTTAAAACAGTATCTTTAAAGCTCAGTTGGTAGAGCGTTTGTCCACTGATCTGAAGGTTGACAGTTTGAATCCCGCCCTCGACATAAACATCACTGGCAGAGCGGTCAGACCCACAGGTTGGCAGTGCGATTCCAGGTCTCACAGATGAATGCTGTTGTTGTGTCCATGGGCAAGACACTTAACCCACCTCGCCCCCAGTGTCAGCGTACACTGGTGTATGAATGTGTGTGTGAATGGGTGAGTGGTTCCTTGTTGTAAAACGCTTTGAGTGCCTTGAAGGTGGAAACCCGCTGTATGAAAATGTGACCATTTACCATTTTAAAAAAACGTGGGGAAAGTTAAAATCTGCTCAAATATTTACCTGGCCAAGGAGTTTTGAACTGTATCCTGTCTCTCTGTTTTCCTATAGGCGTGATTGACAGGCGGATTAACCAATCAGAGAGACACATGCTTCATTCGACTCAAAACAAACATGGCGGCTTACATGTAAAAAAGGGTAAAAAACAACACAGAGGGATAAGAAAGTGCACAAATTTTAGCAGAATCAACATGTGAACTAAACTTTTAAAATTACTTATTAAAAGAAGTTATATATTTTGTTCTGAATAATATGAGACCTTTGGAGAGGAGATGTCTTCTGCATTTGAGAGACACCTGATACAAAGTACCGGCTGTGGTTGGACCGTCCAAAGTTTGGACAGAGGTTTGTCACGCTTTGTGGATTCCAGATAGAGTCTGATAGGCATTACGATATTTATGTCCAGACTCCACTGAACCCGACAAACACTGTTTTCATATTCCTACTAATGACACACGTAGGATATTGTTTGTGTGGCCTCTAACGGACTCAGAGACACAAAATACAAACTTGGGATATAGTGAAAACAATGAGAAGTCTTTATTACTCACCTCTTGTAAAGTGGTAAATTTAAAGTGCAGCATCTCATCCACATTATCCATAGAAATTGTCCTCCACAAATAATGACACCGAGTCCACAAAAAACGCGCTATTAATCCAATTTGAAGCATTATTTAAAAGTAAAAATGTGAAAATAGTTCGCATGTGTCTGTTTACATCCACACATCGCACGGATTGAGGTGAAGCTGCAGATTAGCGATAGTAACTCTACTTCATGTGTACTTTATCACCAATCTTTTATGCTTTAAAAAATATGTATCTGAAGTATTGCACCATATTTCACAAATAATAATAACACAGTTTTGACTTGTATCTAAACTAAAAGTGCAGTGTTCTGATCTTTTGAACACTTAAGAGTCTCAAAGCGAGCGGTTTTACTGTAGACAGGAAACAGCTGACGAGCTGATGGGTCCAAGTCCGACCCGAGCCCGAACATAAGTTCTAAATATTTGTCCGAACCTGTCGGACTTCGGTCGGATTTCCATGCTCTAATTCCAGACACGTCTGCATTAGAACAGAATGCCATTATAGTGAATGAGGCTGGAATAGCCAAAGTGTCGTGACATCATTATTTTACAGTCTTTTACATGATTACATTAGGCCTAAATTGCAATTCTTTTCTGACAAGTATTGTGATTAGGATTTGTGATTTATGTTGAGAAAGCAATTTCACATTTCAAACAACTCCAGGAGCATTAACATTTGTGATAAGACTGAAATCCGAACTGATAAACCAAGCCCAAGATCATCTGCATTTCAGAACATGTTTGGCCGGTCTGAACTACAGGACTAGCTCTCTTTGTCATTTGCTAATTGCGATCACTCAAATTTCGATTCACTTGCAATTACTCTTGCAGCTCTCAACTACATTTTTGGCAACTCTAACCTGTGAGATCAAACTAAATTAAGCAAGGAAACAGCTTGAAAATAACACAGCGTAGAAGGTCATCACGGTCGTAACCTTAAACATAAATTAGTGGTTGGTTTTGGTCCTTCAGATCTGTCAGGAGAATTGGGATGTTTCTCAGTCACAGAAAAACAAGGACAAACCAGTGGACTGTTTCCACTTCCGTGAACTGAAGCTTTCCTCATTTATTTCACTTTCCTGAAGGTCTGGACCATCTGATCTCATTATAAGGCCTCCTAACACTATGTCCTCTCCTCTGCTCTGAGCCACAGCACCTGGTTAACTCTGTTCTATTGGGTTACAATGTGATTACATGTTGTAGTTACCGCTGTAAGAGAAATTTGCTTTGGAACAGATTTTTTAATCAATTCTACACAGAAAAATGGCAGGATTTATTTTATAGATTCACAAAGACAAAATGAACTGGCAGCCACTGAAGTTATTATTCCAATTGTTAAAAGATCACGCTGCAAAAATAAAATCTTAAATAAAATAATAAGTTAATAGGTGCTTTAATAAAGTAGTGTTTACCTTGTTTTGAGTACATTTTGACTGTCTTAAAATAACATTTGCCAGTGGAACAAACCTAAAATGTTTTACTTAAAATCAGAAAACTAAAAGCATCTTCTATTGGCAAATCTTGTTTTAGGATTAAAAAAATAACACTCAAAATCAAGACAAATACTACTTAAATCAAGCACTTTTAACATATCTTATTTAAGATTGTAATTTAAAATGGTCACATTTTTATACAGCGCGGGGTTTGAACCACCAACCTCTGAATCAGAGAACAAACACTGCCTAAACAACTTATTTACATAAACGCAATTGTCCGAAATAAGTTCATAATTTAAGTATTAGCCAGTGCATTTACAGATTGTTATAGTGTGTAACAATTTATGAGATAAGTAGACAGTGAGAAGGTTCAAGATTCAACTCCCAGGCCTTTCTATGTAGAGTTTGCATCTTCTCCCTGTGTCTGGGTGGGTTTTCTCTGGGCATCAACCCAAAACATGCACAACAAATGCTCCAGCTAAGGTAGTCCTGACCAAGACTGAAGGTAAATAAATGTGTGAATTGTTCTGATGTTCTGATATTGCATTACTAGTGCTATTTTACACTACACCCTGTACCTCCTGTGTGTTCTCTTGTATTCTCATGTCAAAGCTCTGCTCTGTGGGTCAGCCTCATTCTGCCTTGTCCATCACCGGCCTCATGTACGATGGCCTGCAGGGGGTTTGATGGACAGACGCTTTGTGGAGATGAGAGCTGAATCTGGTAGCTGCTCTGTGCCTTATGCCCCCTCTCTCTGTCTGTCTGTTTGCTCAACTGTATCCCTTCTTTTCTCTCTTCTGCCTGTGTTTCTCTCTCTCTCTCTGCCTCACACTATGACACAGGCCAGAGGTTGTGTTGTCTCTTTGCTCACTTTGTTCTCTCTCTCGTCTCTTTTCTCTCTTCTCTCCCCTCCTCCCTCTCGTTCCTCTCTCTTTCCCTTCATGCGCTCCGACCATGATACAGGCCATAGGTCGTAGTGCTTTGCTCACTTGTGTGCTCCCCCCTCTCTCTCACTCTCTTTCACACTCTTTCTTCTGTCCTCCCTTTCTTTTCCCTCTCTCTCCATCGCTTATCTCCCTTTCACCCCCTCTTTCCTCTCTCTCTCCTCTCTCCCAGCTGTGGGGTCACCTGTCACTCATGTTGACTTGAATCCGTTTTGACAGGGACAGATTTGAGCCGTTTGGGAGGGCGTTCGGGCCTTTAGCAAAACAAATCGTAGCTTTTAAAACACACGTCTTTTTCCAAAATACTGCCAACTGAGTAATACATCAGCCTGGACCAGTTTATTGACGATTTCACTTTTATGCGCTCACACGTGCTCTGACATCACAGTTGGGTAATGCCATATGAAGGGTTGGCTAGGTTAACCTCTCCTGACTGTAAAAATGCAATACTCATATTATGTCAGGGATTCAAATCTCATTTTGAGTTGGGCCTTGACAGTCTATAATTCATTTGAGTTGAGAACTGACCTTTTTTTCTTGTTTTATTATTTCTTGTGCACTTTAGGCTTACTTATTCTACTGGTTTCTATAGTTTAAATAATGGAAATATTCTCACAATTACTGAAATTAAGATTGTGAATTGAAATCTTTTTTTTGTATACCACAAAATTGACATGCACTGTAAAAAGACCTTCTAGAAGAAATACTTTAGAAGAATGGGCTATTTCATCATACGTAATATATTTAATCATGCCTTTTTTATACCTTTTATTTAACCAGGAAAGCCCAAACCCAGTGCTCATATTTCAAATCTGATTTTCAGAGTCCTGACCCAGGTGGGATTGGACCTTCTTGCTGTAAGGCTGAAGCACTAACCATTACACCATCACCTTATCAGTGAAGTGACTATATTAAAACATGTTCAGCAGCTTAATCCTCTTGTAAAACAATATAGAATTCTCAAATTTCAAGTCCTTTTTGCCACATACCCAAGTTTTATCATCAAATCCTCCATTACAAACTGAGCGGACACATAGTTTTGACACTACAGGGAGAAACCAGTGTTAGATCTATGTGTTTTCAGTTTACAAAATGTCCGACCCTGAGCGGCTGTGTGGAGTAATGTCCCTCCATCAGAACCACGTGAGTGAGTGGACTGTGACTGAGGTCAGAGCAGCTCAGATCCTCATGTCCTCATAGATCTGTGCTCCTCTTGTCACTCTTCTGATCATGATTTTTATTTCAGACCGGGGGCAGCCTGATGGTTTATGTCAGAGCAAATACACTGAAGGACAGAGAGCTGTGTGTTATTGGGGTGTGTACAGAGGAAGCATTCATCCACACCAGGGGGAGTGTGGGATACGAGTGAGAGGTGAGTACATTTTGAATAATGTTGCTTTTACTCTTATAGCCTTTAAAGGGCCAGTACCCAATATTTCCTATGAAACTGAGCAAAATTGGTCTTACCTCAGTACAGAAATACACCGAGGAGTACTGTTTACATCTAATTATAAGTGTTTTATTGACATGATAGTTGTTGTTGTTAGCTTTACCGTGACTGCAAAACTCTAGTCTGGTCTCTGAAAGTTGTGAAAAGCGCTTATAAACTCATTGCAGTGAGTAATTAGGATGCTCAGAATGCATAAGTTGCGTAAGTGACGAGTAACTCTGGACCACTGCAAATGATTTTTTTTTTTATTTTTTTACATATTTAAGACAGTAAAAATGCCTTTAACATAGAACATCTAAGGGTTTAGAGCCTGGAGGTGTAACAAATGAACGTGTATAATAAAAGTACTGTGTACCAAGCTCCACAGGTCCATATATTATGCAAAAAAATACTTTTGCAAAAAAAAAACAACAACTGTTGTATATTTTATCGATATGTCACAACAACAGTATTCAGCAGCGAGATTTGGCCCTTAATTTGGCCTGTGTTCCCATAAGTAGCTAAATCAATAAAAAAATGCAATTATTTATAATCATCTGAGGGTGACAGTGGTTGGAGATCAAGCATCACCTGAAGGGCATTATGAGAATGTGTCCCTGGGCAAGACACTTCACTCCCATTGCCAGCTCCAGGGAGCAATTTTGAAAAAAATAAATAAAATAAATTGTTGTAAGATTTGCAGGGAACCTATTTGGACACAGTAGCTCACAATCACAATATCTATACTATCTATAATAACAAAAAGGAACAATATAAATAGTAATAATACATTCAAAATAAGTAGTAAACATAGCAAGAGACTGGTGTCTAATAAGGCATAATTATATAAATGTATATGTACAAGTAAAAATAAAAAAAAATAGAAATATAGTAATACAAATATACTAGTATTTCAAGTGTATATAAGAAGAAACTGATTGAGGAGATTGGAGTATGAATTGCTTTGTAAACTACAGGGTTGCAGTTTTTTGTTTTAGATTCGATCATTCAATCCACAATAATCCAACCAAAATCTGATATTTCCCCAAGAGAAGGCGCAAAATGGAAAACAGTCAGTGCAAAAGGAAGAAAAATACGGACAATTTCAAATATAGCCCAGACAATCAAATTCTGTCTGCCTTTGTTGTCCATTCATCAACATTGTCCTTTGCTTCACATTGACCGTCTCTATCTCCTGTCACTAAAGCATCAGACTCATCACGCACTGGAATACTGCGATCACACTGTCCGTCATCTCTGTCCACACACGCTAAATATCACACACACCTGATCAATCCTCTGATGCAAACGCTTGAAACGGCGATGGAGGGACACGTCGCACCAGAAGACACTTGTCACCGCTCACGATCCGGCCTCAGCGCAGACAGGGAAATCAATACGCCGTTTTGTTATCTATCTCTATCGCGCCAGTTAAAGGAGAGGGATGACGTGTCGGGGGTAGGGTGGGGTGGACTGCTCCATAGATCTGTCATTGTAGAGAATCTCAGCTCTTTTCCTGTGTAAATCATCCAGTTCATTCTGCGGCCACAGAATGCGTTTAGGCCTTGGACAGAGAAGTGCATTTGTTAGCTTTGACGCAGTCGTTTCTTCTCTGCACCAAACCTGGAGGTAGATTAGATTCAAGTTAGTTCTGATACAGCGTGTATCTTTTTGCTTTTTAAATGACTTCAGAACATGTGTATCTTTTAAAGGGCCACTATTTTCTGATCTATGTTATAGTGTTTCCTCATCACAAACAAACCTGGAGTTATGTTTTGTTTAACACACAAACCCTGCAGATTTAAGACGAGTTCTTCTCTTGAACAGAAAACACTCTGTTCCACGTTGTGATGTCATGTGATAATACAGAAAGTACTCCACTGTGTTTTTAAATGCCATACATCTTCACTAGAATCATTTGGATGATTTCATTCCTGGAATTGCCTCTCTTTGATGAACTAAAGGTAAAAGGAGCTGTAAACTTGAAAACTATCACAAGATGACATCACAAAATGGAACAGAGCATTTTCAGCTTTGGAGACATGTACTAATAATAAAGGGCTACAGTACTTAAACACACATGAATGAAACAAAACACAACTCCGGGTGTGTTTTTGATGAGCCAACAGCATTCTAACATGGCTTAAAGCTCACAGGAGTGAATTCTGCTAAATATAGGACATTTAAAGGTGAACTATGTAACATTTCTGGTGGGGGGTTCACCACCTGTTCCACTAGGAATTTGTTGCCTTTCTTGCCATGTTCTCCAGCAGTATTTCCCAACCAGGGGTGCGTGAGTATCTGCCAGAGGGTACTTGAAATGGTTTTAAATGGATTTAAAGGAAAGATGGAATTGAATCATATTTGAATCTAAAATGTTCTCTAATAATGTTTCTGTCAGATCATTTTAATAGTTACAATTGTCTGCA